>CM044432.1:111615201-111701407 GCA_024363595.1 Xenopus borealis
TATATATGTTTTGCATTGATTGTAAAAGCATCCTTAATGTAGATCAGCCAACCAAAAATGAAGCTAATGTGCGTTTAACAATAGTTTTACCTACTTAGATCTGGAGGTGAGCTGTGCGACCTAAATGGCCAACTTTTAATATTGTGAACTGGCAACTGGAGCACAGTCTGGAGGGAGATATTTCCCCTAGGTTCATGTCTTACTATCATATGTACAGCAGTCCCGAGTGGGGTAATTCCTCGAGAAAGTCTCACCTGGGGAAAAATTAGCAGGCTAGATCTGCCATCAACAAGGCCTAACGTCTTCACCTATTGTGCTTTTTTAAAGATTTGTTATTGAATTTTAGCATCAGGAGTGTCATCAAAGGATGTTCTATGTACCAATCAGACTGATTTTCTTATGTACAGGGTCTGGAAATAGTGGTAGGCAGTGTAGGCACGTTCCTAGGGCACAAAGCTTGAGGGGGTGCTGGCACATACCTTAACTACCTACCTACCTGCCGACCCAAGTCTGGTCTAATGTCCTGTTCCTTGTGCAGATGCCTATATGAGGAAAGGGTGGCGTGCGGTTGGACGCTACTGCGCCTATTAAAGGGGAGGGTGGTGCTCTCATGTACGCACTGTGCTCAAAGGAGAGGGGCGATGCGGCTGGACGTATTGCTTGGGGCGCCTGGCCAGTCTGGCCCGACCCTGCTTATGTATATACAGACTGGCAGCAGTCTACTGAGACCAGCCTAATTTGGACTCAGATACTTAATCCAGAATTCTGTGGGAAAGTTGTGCAAAGTTATTTAATGAAGCAGTGCACACTTATGTGCTGATTCAATGTTCTAATTTGAACTTTTGCTACAAATTTGAAACTCGGGACTTTGAGTTATGGTTTCAGAAACCAGAATGTTTAATATTTATTACGTTTAAAAAAAAAGATTCTGAGGTAACTTTGTTCATGTAGAAGCCACTTGTAACGCCATTAGTACATCATCTGATGCATTTAAGTTTTTGTTCATGGTTTTTTAAATAAAGTTTAATTTTTAAGTTTTAAGTTTTAATTTTTCAGAATGATTTTTTAGATTTATGTTTTTATAAATGAGCAAACATTCCAGTTTGGTAACATTTTTAGTTTATTCAATAAAATGGAGCAAAATTTGCAAATGTTTCACTTGGCAAGGCTTAAAATTGATTTATTTTGTCATTTTTCCATTTTGCATAATGATGATCAATAACTCTCTCCTAGTGATGGGCGAAACTCCCGCGTTTCGCTTCGCCAAAAAACGAGTCAAACGCGTCGCGTCGTTTCCGACGCGCGTCGCGTCGTTTCCGGCGCGCGCCGAATTTTTGCTGCCATTTCGCGAATTTATTCGCCAGCAGCGAATCGCGGGAATTCGCCGCGAATTCGCCCCTGGCGAATAAATTCGCCCATCACTACTCTCTCCATTTTATCCTTGTTTACTTTGATGTGCAAACTGAGAATGGGGTTGCCATCTGCAATTCAGTCGAAAAGTATGGAGCAGGGGGAAAATTGTATATGATAAGAATAACTAAACATGACTCGTAATTACAGTTTAACACTGTACTCTGCAGTTAGGCTGAGCTAAGTCAATAGCCACAGTGGTGCTTCCCATAATTATTCAAATAATCCTTTTATTGCTATTCATGCTGACATAGTAAACAAAATATATATATTGAATATTTAAAACTAATCAATGAAAATATGATCCTAACATTGTAAAAAGTTGAAATGGAACGATACAATATTGTTAACATCCGTTTAGCTTTTTTGCAAGTACTTTACTTTTTTATCCAGTTTATAAAAAAAATGTTGCCTTATTGTATATTTTAGCTTGTCGAAGTTTTAATTATGTTTTTTCTACTGCGAAATAACTATTAAATCAGGAAGCAAGTGCTTCATTTCTAGTGTGCATGACCAGAGCTCCATCTAGATGACAAACGTATTGAAGCAATTTCAGCAGAAATGCTTCACATTCCTAATGCAGCCTCTGAAAAATGTAATGATTTAAAATACAGTTCTAATATTATATACTAGCTTTTTTGGATTAATTTTTAAAGTGGCATAAAATGTCTACTGCTCACATTTTAAGTGAATATGGAATAAGCAAATGGAGCATTATTTGACCTTAAATAGAAGGCAGCAGACATTACTCGTAAACTGTGCTTTCATTTCATCTCTGTGGGCTTAAAATGCAACATTGCTGCTTCTTCTTTAACCCCCTTTCAAGCAAAGGCTTAAAAAAAAGGTGACAGCCGCAGCACCTAAAAATAAGGAAAGTAGTCTAACTTTTTGGGGGTTATTTATTATAGTCTGATTTTTTTCTGGTTCGATTTTTTTTTTTTTGTAGAAAAAGTTATTTTTTTTTTGTGATTTATTAACCTCCAATGGTGTTAAAAGTCCAAATAAAAAAAGTACTCCAACTCAGACTTGCCAAGTTCATGTAGAAGCCAGTGGCAGATGTCATTGACTTCTACATGAATTCGATCGCTTGAATTTTCCTGGCTCAATAGGGTGATTTACTATGTGCAAGTAAGTGCAAAGTACATGTAGACACGCATGTTAGCAAACAAAAGCAGTACCAGAGAACTTCCGCACACCCTTAATAATAGAGAAACAGATCTCCTGGTGCCCGGTGCCTGGAGGATGCGGCACCCTCCCAAATCCACAGGAACAAGAAAAATACACCGGCACACAGGAATGGATGAGCAGGGGAAACCCTTGCCAGGAAGTAAAAAGTTTGGCAAGGGTTTCCCCTGCTCATCCATTCCTGTGTGCCGGTGTATTTTTCTTGTTCCAGCAAACAAAAGCAGGCCACAGTGCAGTCCAGTACTAACCTTCTGCTCTATAGTTGCCTCAGTGTCGGACTGGGACATCCAGGGCCAACTGAGTACCTGGGGCCTATGGGTGCCCACGTGAAGAATCTGTTACTTAACCACTGCAACTCTGAAATTCCCTGCACCCTTTCCATCCCACTGATCCACAGCACCACTACATACTTCCTGCCCTTAATTAGATCACACCTCCAAGGAAAGTTACAGATGGACATAAGATCCACAGTGAAAAGCATAGCCATTTTTTTATTTTAATCTTTCTGAAGTTGGCTTGGAGATACACAGGTAATATACATATACATGTAAATGTGTAATCTGAAAATTCAGAATGAAGGCGAGGGCTAGAGTGTTCCATGCAATTTTTAGAAAATTATTCTGCAAGGCACCAAAGTGGGTAATGAAGGGTGCCTGGGACTGTGAGGAGATGCTGGGAGCAGAAGGAAGGAGTGGTTGATGGTACTAAGGAAGGGCTGTAATAAAAAGGGGATGCTGCTGACCTTCCTTCTCTTGAGACTACACAGGCACCTGGAGTACTGTGCAGGTTGCAGCATGTCTGGTCTTCCCTAATGATGGCCGATCATCCCACCCCCCACCCCCACCTGTTGTACAATAATACTTAAATTGTTACACTTATTTTGTAATAAAGTTTAAATATAATGGTTTTCGTATTGTTAAAAAATTTGTATATAACAAGTATTATTATTGTTACAGCTGTTGGTGGTAATTGTTTTTGGTCCTTGCCATTTAGGTATGGCCAGTAGGTTTTTCTCTTTACATGACCACCAATGCTGTGGTGGCTGGCATCTGTAGTAACTTGCGCTTGGTATAACATGGTAAGGACAGGGTTATTGGTTTTTGGCAAACATGGTTTTAATAAAAGCTGTGGCCACCGCCACCTACGAAAATGGAGAACTGAGTATTGTGTTTTATTTAAAGGGGTTGTTCACCTTTGAGTTAACTTTTAGTATAATGTAGAGAGTGATATTCTGAGACAATTTGCAATTGGTTTTCATTTTTTTATTGTTTGCTGTTTTATAGTTAGTTAGCTTTTTATTCAGCAGCTCTCTAGTTTGCAGTGTCAGCAATTTGGTTTCTAGGGTACAAATTACCCTAGCAACCCTGCATTGATTTGAATAAGAGACTGGAATATGAATAGGAGATGGACTGAATAGAATGATAAGTAATAAAAAGTGGCAGTAACAATACATTTGTAGCCTTACAGAGCATTTGTTTTTAGATGGTGTCAGTGACCCCCATTTGAAAGCTGCAAAGAAACAGAAGAAAATTGCAAATCATTAAAAAACTATATAATAAATCATAAATAATGAAGACCAATTGAAAAGTTTCTTAGAATTTGCCCTTCTACAATATACTAAAAGTTAACTTGAAGGTGAACCACCCCTTTAAATGTTAGCTCACAAGCAACTGCTTCCCCAGAGTCCTGTATATAAGCTGGCTAAACAAATCTGCCTTTTACAAAAAAATATCCATTAGCGTTGCAGAACATTTATACTAGAACTGGCACCATGCCATCTTCTAGAGTACAAAATTAACCTAAAAGTCAAATCTTTGCTGCTAAAGGTCATAGTAAAGCACAAGGGATAAAGCAGTTAAACACAAACTACAGTACAGAACTGTTAAGCAGAATGTATTAAACAAAAACTACAGTGCATAATTTTAAAGGGTTTGTTCACCTTTGAGTTAACTTTTTGTATAATGTAGAGAGTGATATTCTGAGACAATTTGCAATTGGTTTTCATTTTTTTATTGTTTGCTGTTTTATAGTTAGTTAGCTTTTTATTCAGCAGCTCTCTAGTTTGCAGTGTCAGCAATTTGGTTTCTAGGGTACACATTACCGTAGCAACCCTGCATTGATTTGAATAAGAGACTGGAATAGGAATAGGAGATGGACTGAATAGAATTATAAGTAATAAAAAGTGGCAATAACAATACATTTGTAGCCTTACAGAGCATTTGTTTTTAAATGGTGTCAGTGACCCCCATTTGAAAGCTGCAAAGAAACAGAAGAAAATTGCAAATCATTAAAAAACTATGAAAAATAAATAATGAAGACCAATTTAAACGTTTCTTAGAATTGACCCTTCTACAGTATACTAAATGTTAACCTGAAGGTGAACCACCCCTTTAATTACTTTGGTTAGATGTTTAGTCAATCCAGAAGGACTTGCCAAAGGTATTGATGGGATGTGTCTGTTAACAGATAGGGGCAGATTTTTATTTAGGGTCGAATTTCAATGTGGGTCTGTTTTTGATCGAATTGAAATTGTTCAAATCGTTCCATTGAATTGTTCGATTGAAACGATTCGAATGACTTCCTCCAAAAGAATTTGAATTCTCAAAAACACTTCTTAAAGGTTATAGGAGGTCCCCCATCGGCTAAAATAGCAATTCGCCAGGTTTAAGGGTGGAAGTAGAATTTTTTAAAGAGACAGTACTTCAATTTTCGAATGGTCGAATTTTTCAATTTGAAACACATTTTTTCTATTGGAATAGAATATTGGCCTATTCAGTTGTTGAAGTACCCAAAAATTACTTCGAATTTTGAATTTTATTTTTTTACTTTCACCCTTGATAAATCTGCCCCATAGTATTTTAAACTTCATATGATGACTTCTGAATTTAAATTAGGGGCCTTTATTTAAGAAATAATTACTAGAAAGATTCATATGCATACACAGGTACAGTATTTATTATACAGAGTGCTTCTAACCTGATTTTTTTCATGAAAAGGAATATTCTTATAATTTGCTACATGCTTTAAGGCTACATTTTAAAACTGAAAAGACTGTACTTATGCCATTAGTATAGATTTATGGGGCCTAATTTAGCTTTAAAAACAAGTAGATTACAGAGAACTTTAGTCAAGAATTAAGAACTTTTTGTTTAAACAGGACATTATGGACTATATTTATCAAACTTCAAAAATCAAGTTGTTTATTTGTATTTTTCAGTTTTTTTAAAGGTTGCTAATCCGTGCTGGTGTTTGCACCAAACATTTGCTGGACGCATTGTAAATATTGCTTGTACAGGTGCTTGTTCTTAAGAGTACAGTAGTGTCCAATATAAGAATGGAGAAATCTGTAAATAACAAGCACTACCACTAAGCATAAATGTCACCCTCTCCTTTAATAACCAATTGGTTTTACATATATCAAATTTACTGTCATATTCTTAGACATTTAAGTACTGAATACTTCCATACAAATGGTTGCTTAGTTATGCAACTGATTATGAATGCATATAGTTCATTTATTATATATTTTTAAGAATGTGATACTTATTTTTACTATTTTTGTGTCTTCTTCACAGGGAAACTATCAGAGTAGTCCTTTAAGTTTAACCTCCCAGACTACTGGCCTCATTAATCGGTGAGTTTTAATTGTATTATTGCTCTACAATTTAAAATCTATTGCATTTACTACTTACTAAAAAAGTGGATTTCACCCAGGAATATTGTATTATTTTTGTTGATTTGACTAGGTTTATTACATCCAAAACGGTATCCAGCCTGTCCTCTCAAAATCCTGACATCATAAAAGAGAACCCTAGGCCAGAACTACTAAGTTCTACTCCTTGTGATTAACCAACAAAACAAATATGCAATTCAACTAGGGATGGCGCGAACCGCGGAAAAAAAGTTCGCGAACTTCCGGAAAATTGCGAACGGTTCGCGAACCCCATAGACTTCAATGGGAAGGCGAACTTTAACAGCTAAAAAAGACATTTCTGGCCAGAAAAATGATTTTAAAGTTGTTTAAAGGGTGCAACGACCTGGACAGTGGCATGCCAGAGGGGGATCAAGGGCAAAAATGTATCTGAAAAATCCATTGTTGACACAGCGCTGCGTTTTGTGCTGTAAAGGAAAAAAGTCACTCAGGTGGTGGTTGTGGACACTGTAATATTATTGATATTTAGGCAGAATGTGAACAAGCTCACACAGCTAGATGGCAGTTGTTTGAAGAACACACTGGGCAAATAATGCCTACAAGGTCAACGTATACACTACTACAGCGGTGGATACGGATTACGTAAAATATATTATGGCTGCTTGAAAAAAGTCACTCAGGTGCTTTTTCTGGAGAGGGTAATATTATGGATATTTAGACAGAATGTGAACAAGCTCACACAGCTAGATGGCAGTTGTTTGAAGTACAGTAGATTACTAGCCAGCAAACTTACTATCCACTGTCCCTGAAATCACTAACAGCTCTCTCCCTACACTATCTCTTCCAAGCACACACAGGCAGAATGAAAAAACGCTGCAGGGCTTCGGTTTTTATAGGGAAGGGGAGTGGTCCAGGGGGTGTGGGGGTGGTCCAGGAGGGAGAGCTTACTGATTGGCTGCCATGTATCTGCTGGTCTGGGGGAGAAATGACAACAAAAAAAAGCGCCAACTAAGGCGAACCCAAATTGGCGAACGTCGCGCAACGTTCGAGAACTTTCGGCGAGCGCGAACAGCCGATGTTCGCGCGAACAGTTCGCGCCATCCCTAAATTCAACCTTAATAAAATATACAAAATGAAAATTAAAGTTACGTTGTCACTTTTTGTTAGGAAAAATTGTGAATCTATGCTAGGGTTCGGTAACATTCTTTATATCTGATGTTGAAGACCCTGGGAAAAACTATGGTCCACACCAGTAGACAAACTGCTTGGATATTGGATGTTGTTCCCAGTGACTTCAAGATTTTTTAATTATTGGCTTGGAGGCAATTTTTCGTTGAATAAAAGCAAGGTGCACTGCCAAACAGAGCAACCTTCTGGCTGACAATCCACATAGTGGCTACCAAATAGCCATTAACAGACACCCCAACAATTTTTAAATTTTAAATTTAATTTTACATTTGATTGTGGCTCACAAATAAAAATGGTTGGGTACCCCTGGTCTACACCATAGACAAGGCCTACCTTCCCCAATCTACTTCTTATATTCCTTCTTATTTTACAAATCAAGACATGTGGTTGGTTAGACAGATGCAAACTTCTATATCTTTACATGCAATATAGAATATATTAATAGAACTACATTTTAACATTCCCCTGCAACTCCTCTACAAAGTGGTTTACAAATGGCTCACATGCAACCTTGAACTGTTTCATTTTTTGTGTGTTTCTCTGCATGAGAACAAAGGAGTTAACTGAACCCATACTTTCCTATCCATTTGCTACCGTGCTATGTAGTTTGGGATATCTGAAACTGGAAATGTACTTGTTGCGTGTTCTTGTATTTTATACTTTAAAATGGTGCTACATTTCATAAGGTATTTTAAATGACAGTAATTATTTTGTGATTGGTTCTGTGGAATTATACATGGAATTTAAAATGGGATACCTTACTCCTATGTAACTCTTGTTTTAAAGGGATCCTGTCATGGGAAAAAAATTTTTTTCAAAATGTATCAGTTAATAGTGCTGCTCCAGAAGAATTATGCATTGAAATCCATTTCTCAAAAGAGCAAACATATTTTTTTATATTTAATTTTGAAATCTGGCATGGGGCTAGACATTTTGTCAATTTCCCAGCTGCCCCAAGTCATGTGACTTGTGCTCTGATAAACTTCAATCACTCTTTACTGCTGTACTGCAAGTTGGAGTGATATCACCCCCTCCCTTTCCCCCACCCAGCAGCCTAACAAAAGAACAATGAGAAGGTAACCAGATAACAGCTCCATAACATGAGATAACAGCTGCCTGGTAGATCTAAGAACAGCACTCAATAGTAAAACCCATGTCCCACTGTGACTCCTTCAGTTACATTCAGAAGGAAAAACAACAGTCTGCCAGAAAACAATTCCCTCCTAAAGTGCTGGCACAAGTCACATGACCGGGGCAGCTGGGAAATTGACAAAATGGCTAGCCCCATGTCAGATTTCAAAAATGAAATATAAAAAAATCTGTTTGCTCTTTTGAGAAATGGATTTCAGTGCAGAAGTCTACTGGAGAAGCACTATTAACTGATGCATTTTAAAAAAAAACATGTTTTCCCATGACAGTTTCCCTTTAATGAGATGAGTTAAAATGGTAGCTAAATTCACAATCATAACTGTTTAGGAACATATATACAGTCATATGAAAAAGTTTGGGAACCCCTCTCAGCCTGCATAATAATTGACTTCACTTTCAACAAAAAAAATAACAGTGGTATGTCTTTCATTTCACAGGAACAGTTGAGTACTGGGGTGTTTTCTGAACAAATATTTTTAGTGACGCAGTATTCAGTTGTATGAAATTAAATCAAATGTGAAAAACTGGCTGTACAAAAATTTGGGTACCCTTGTAATTTTCTAATTTAAATGCACGTAATTTCTCAATACTGATTACTGACAACACCAAATTGGATGGAATAGCTTGTTAAGCAATGAACTTCATAGGCAGATGTGTCCAATTATGAGAAAAGGCATTTAAGGTGTCCATTTGCAAGTTGTGCTTTTGTTTGACTCTTGTTGACAGCATGGAATCCTCAAACCAACTCTCAAAAGATCTGAAAACCAAGATTGTTCAGAATCATGGTTTAGGGGAAGGCTACAAAAAGCTATCTCAGAGGTTTAGTTTCAACTGTAGGGAATGTAATTGGGAAATGGAAGGCCACATGCACAGTTGCTGTAAAACCCAGGTCTGGTAGGCCAAGAAAAATACAGGAGTGGCATGTGTGGATGATTGTGAGAATGGTTACAGACAACCCAAAGACATGCAAAAACATCTTGCTGCAGATGGTGTATCTGTACATCGTTCTACAATTCAGAGCAATATAAGAACATCTGTATGGCAGGGTGATGAGAAAGAAGCCCTTTTTGCACTCACACCACAAACAGAGTCACCTGTATGCAAAAGCTCATTTAGACAAGCCATAGTCATTTTGGAAAAAGTGTTTTGGACTGATGAGACAAATATTTTGTTATTTGGTCATAACAAAAAGCACTTTGCATGGTGGAGGAAGAACACCGTATTCCAAGAAAAACACCTACTGTTAAATTTGGTGGAGGTTCCATCGTGCCTGTGTTCCTTGTTCAGGGTCAGATGAATTCAATCCAATATCAACAAATTCTTCAGGATAATGTTGAAGCAGGGACCTGGGCCCTTGTTAAAGTCGAGGGTCGGATGAATTCAATCCAATATCAACAAATTCTTCAGGATAATGTTGAAGCATCAATAACAAAGTTGAAGTTTCGCAGGGGTTGAATATTCCAACAAGACCCTAAACACACTTCGAAATTTACAAAGGCATTAATGCAAGATGGAAGTACAATATTCTGTAATGGCCTTCACAGTACCCCGACTTGAATATCATTGGAAATGTATGGGATGATTTGCAGCAGGCTGTCCATACTCAGCAGCCATCAAATTTAACTTAACTGGAGAGATTGTGTATGGACAAATGGTCAATAATACCACCATCCAGAATCCAGACGGGTATAGGAGGCGTCTAGAGGGTGTTTCATTTCTAAAAGGAGGCTCAACTAAATGCCATATGTGACCATGGGCTATAAGGAACAGGATTTCAGCATCCTTTGTAATCGGTTTTATTGGTAATTTGGAAAAAAGGCAGGGAAGAAGGGTAAATAAGAGGTACACAAAACACTACTGTGTGATTTAGTACTTTGGTATGACTAGACATTAGTATTTGTTACATGTAAGGCCAATAATATTTTTTGGCAGAACCTGTTTCTAATTATTTCTGCTTTTTAGAAAGAGAATCCTAGTGGATCGAATTAATGAAAATGTGTATTTTATTTTCACACATCATATTCTTGCACATTAATAAAAACATTTTATTAGCAAAGAGATTAGGATTTGAAATATTTATGTACAGTGGCAGAAGGGTCACATTAATTTAATACAGGGTGAGTTGATAATGCAATTACACAGGAAAAGAAAACTCCCTAAACCTGTAACATCATAATTTCTTATTATTCCGCTTGATGTACAACTGGCTTATGGATCATCATGCAGAGAGAAAGAGAATTGATTCCTGTTATTCACCTTGTGTATCTGATTGAGCTGTCAAGTTCTCTGCCCTCTTCACACTAATCTATTATTCAGTGTCAACAAAAGGCTTAAGGGAAAATTTCTCATTTCTGAGTGTAAAGACACGGTACACTCTATAAGCAATATAAGCATCTCACACCTATAGTTAAAATAGTTCTTCCAGTCTTGAGAAACACTATGATAAATGTTGACAAGAGAAACACTTTTTAGTGCACAGTTAATTAACTGGTATTGTCATCAAACAACAATATACATTTTTGTTTCTTTAAATGCTACAATCAGATACGTGAGGAACCTTGAATGGAATAGGTGAGATAGGTGATGTCCCAAGCTAGACCAAATATATTGTAAGCCATTGAACTACCTGATATTGAAGCTCTTATGCTATTAATCATTATTTAAAATGGTTATTCCGAATGATTTCCAGCATTTCTTAGCCTTGAATATGTGGTATGCTGTATAGCAGCAATGATTATTTCTCACAAGCTAATTGCTCAGGTATTAAATTCTTGTGTGAATGAAAGTTCTACAAAAATAGTTTTTTTGGAATGATTTATTGAAGATTCCCACCCATCGATTCCACTTCTTTCTTCCCCCTTTCCCAAGCTGTGCAGGGGAGCCAGCAACACTCAGCACACTGCACTGTATGATAGGAACCAATCAGCAGCTAGACTGACCTGATAGGAAACTGAAGAATGTCTTTGCCCATGTGACTGCAGGACTGTGATTGGCTCTCCACATCCTGCTGTACTTCTGGCATAAACCCTTAGGACATGCTAATCCTTCATTTGAAACATTGACATGAACCGTAGCTGATCTATAGGGAGCTCCAATAAAGGGGCCATTATTGAAGATAATATTACTTTTTAGCCCAAAGTAAAACACCATATATTGTTAGTTGGTTTTCAGTCTATGGGGCAAATTCACTAAAGTGCAAATGCGCTAGCGACAGCTTCGCCACACTACGCCAGGCGAATATTAGCTAGCCCACCACGAATTCACTAAAATACGAATCTGCGTTCAGGGCGGCTCTACTGTTACTTTGCCAGGCAAAGCACACGGCGTGAAGTTAAACATATAATAGAAGTATATGTTACAGCCAACACATCACACTACACAAGCCCAGGAAACCTTTAATAAATAAAATAAAGTTGTCATATTGCCATAAACATGTGCCCACTGTATAGTTGAGTTGCCATATGTTAGGAAATGTAGCGGGGGGAGGAGGGTAACCTCCAAAATTTTCACTATTTTTCACACTATCACCCTACAAAAGGTAAAAGACGCCAGCATTTTTTTCAAACTCCTATCTATTGTATTGAACTTCGCCAGGTCTGACCTGGCGAAGTAAAGTCCAGCGCAAGAGGTAACGTTCACTAAAATGTTTATCTTAGTGAATTAGCGTAGTTACGTCCCTTCGTCTGTACGCAACTTCGCCTTACGTAAGGGTGCAAAGTTGCGCTAGTCTATCTACTTCGCTAGCGAATTTTCGCCAGAGTCTAACTTTGTAAAGTCGCAAATTAGCAAATTGCCATCACACTGGCAAGTTAGTGCTAGCGTTAGATGATTCTCGCTTTAGTCAGTTTGCCCCTATATGTCTCTCTTAATGTATCCCATAAACCAGATTCAAAATTAAAATTTTGTAGTTTTTTTTTTCAAGTATATAATTAAACCAACCAAAACTTTGTAATGTGTGGTTATTTATGGAAAAATGTGGAAATAGCAAAATATATTATTTATGAACAACGAAAAATTACTTTTTCCTCTGTTATATATACTGCATGTTTAAAGGACATGAAAATTGGAAATAGCTTAGCTGTTCTCAATTCATTCAAGCAATTCCTTACAATTATATGCCACTATGGTGATTTGTATTGCTACCTTCAGAATGTGAAATCAAAGCTAACAGCTTGAAACACTGCAGCTGATGAGTTATTTGTCTGCAGAAAGAAGGCTTTGTTGACATTCTATTTGTACTTTTTCAAACTTTGTGGAAGTTGTCTTAAATGAAATATCAAAAAGATTTTGAGAAATAGAATTTGTATTTTAATTTTGTAATGCCATTGATTTGTGTATAAATATACATGCTATTCTTTCTGCCTTATAATGCTTTTTGATGTGATTAATTTTGTGATGTGGCAAGAAAGTGTTTTTTTGTGATTTATTTAAAAAAATCTCCTGTAAGGAACGTTTAAACTGCAAGTTTTTACTGTTGTCCAAAAGTTGGCTTTAGGATTGAAACATACAGTATTTGTATTGGGATGATTAGTAAGCAGTGCCACAGCATTCGTTTAAATCCATGTTATATGAATAACTTTATTAGAGCAAGATAACACAGGGAGCCTCCCAGTGTTTGCTTGTTGTGCAAAGTCAATCTTCAATTGACTTTTAAGGTAATTGCCTGGACCCTGTACAGTTCTCCTCAGGTGATTTTTGCTAGAAATCACATTAGTGAGTCCCCCCCATGTGCCTTTATCATTACCTGTGCCTTTACAAGATACATCAATGTTATTGTGGTATCCTTACATATAAGGTGATAAGAAATTAACCCAGCTGATTCAGTTACTTCATCTTGGGAAAGATCATTATGGAGAATAACTTCATCAACTGGTACATACTAAAACACTGCACTATAGACAATATAAGTAGATGCATAAAATCTCATGCAAACCAAAGAGTTGATGTTTAAGTTCAGTTTAATAGAGGAGTGAGTTTCAGTTTAATAGAGGAGCAAGGTATAGTGCTTTGTTGCATTGCCACATAGCTACAAATCTCCACTACAAATCAACCCATGTGCTTTTACCATAAAATATGTGGTGTCTACATTATCACATCATTTGTGATTGGCAAAGGCACACATTCTCTTCCAGAGACCAAACTGGAAAAATTGCTAAATTATAAGTAAATCATGTAAAACATGCACCCAATGGCACCATCTTTTATTAAAAGAACTGTTCAGTGTAACAATTTAACTGGATATGCAGTCATATGAAAAAGTTGTGAACCCCTCTCAGAATGCATAGCAATTTACTCCACTTTCAACAAAAAAGATAACAGTGGTATGTCTTTCGTTTCCCAGGAACATCTGAGTACTGGGATGTTTTCTGAACAAAGATTTTTAGTAAGTGTGAAAAGATGACTGTGCAAAAATGTGGGTACCCTTGTAATTTTGCTAATTTGAATACATATAACTGCCCAGTAGTGATTACTGGCAACAACAAATTGGTTGGATTAGCTTGTTAACCTTTGAACTTCATAGGCAGGTGTATCCAATCATGAGAAAAGGTACAGTATTTAAGGTGTCCAATTGCAAGCTGCGCTTATGTTTGACCCTACTCTGAAGAATAACAGCATGGGATCATCAAAGCAACTCTCAAAAGATCTAAAATCAAAGATTGTTCATTAACATGATTTAGGTGAAGGCTACAAAAAAGAGGTTTCAACTGTCAGCTATAAAGAATGTAATCATGAACTAGAAGGCCACAGGTACAGTTGCTGTAAAACCCAGGTCTGGCAGGCTACAAAAAATACAGGAGCTGCAGAGGAGGATTGTGACAACTAAAATATCACATCCAAAGACCTGCAAGAACATCTTGCTGCAAGTGGTGTATCTATACATCGTTCTACAATCCAACGCAATTTGCACAAAGAACATCACAAACAGAGTTACTTGTTGTATGCAAAAGCTGATTTAGACAACTGTCATTTTGGAACAAAGTGCTTTGGACTGATGAGACAACAATTTAGTTATTTGGTCATAACAAAAAGTGCATCTCCTTGGTGGAAGAAGAACACTCAAATGTGTGAGTCAAGATTGGGAGTTTTACTTTGAAAGCAGCAAGGAAGTTGCAGGTAAAACATAGTCCCTTTGTAAAATGTATAATGAAGTAATAGAGTTCTTAATGAATCAGATGCAATTTGCGAGTAGGACTGGCCAGATATGGGATGACTTTGACGTAGTTGGCCAGCTTAAATATATTTATATGGACAAACAATCCCTGTTTTGTTGAAAGGGTAAGGCATTTTTTAGTAGCTGTGTGCTGAAACTGTCTCAGTGTCTTAAATATATTGATAATGGGTTGAGTGCAGAGGACCTCTTGTATTTGTCTATTTTGTGGTCACAGCCTCATTGCACCCCCTCCTAATGGTTTTAAAAGTTAGTGGTGAGCACAACTTTCCCTTGTTTGTATAGATGCTGTAAAAAATGTGTTGTCAATATAGTTAGTCGAAAATGTAAACTGTAAAGGTTGGAGTGACCAGGGTGACTAGCTGGATAACCAGGACACTACTTTCTCCTTTGCATCTCTCTACAGTTCAGTAACCAATCAGTGAATTGAAGGGAGGGGTATGGGACATAACTGTTCAGTTAGTTTGCTTTTGAATTGGACCTGTGTGCTAAGGATCAAAAGAAAGGAAACGGAACCATTACTTGACCTTACTTAAGTGGCCAACTATCAAGTCACTGACTGACAAAGAGGTTAGAGAGCAGCAACGGGGTCTATTACGTTAGACATCCATTCACTCCAGCAGTTTTAGATTACATTTATGGCTAACTATTGCAATTTTTTTTTATTTTTTCCAGCCTCTCTGGTTACCATGTTTTAGTTTTACAATGAACTGTTCTTTAAGCCTGCAGCAAAATAAAGTCTTTGTACACTATGTTGCATGCTTGTTTTATTGTTTAATATTTAGTTTTTTCTTATTCTGTTTATAGAAAATATATTTTTCAAATGTTCAAACTTTCAAATGAGAAAATAGTAACTGCATAATGATAGAGCTAAAACATTATTATTCAATTAATTTTCATAATAATTTGACAGGAAATATTTAGTAATTGTCTTTCTAAAGAAATCCCAAATATAAAAATATTTCCTGTTTATGAATATCTAAATTCTGAGCGAGATGCACTTTAAGTAGAGGGGGAAGCTTTAGAGGAATCATTTCTTTAATTGCTTTTATAATGCAAATGCAGGCTTTAGATACATTTTTATGTGGAAGTACAAGGCTTTCCTAAACTTGATAGAAAATGAAGCACATTGTCCCTAGGGAAATCAGAATTAGAACATTAAAAGATTTTTGAAACATAATCTATTATAATTTATGCTACGGATCTCTTAATGATGGCACTACTGCTGTACTTGGAAACAAAAGTTATAAATTGCTGGAATGCCTAGTTGAACCTAACTAGGGCAAGTATGATGTGCATGAGAGAAAAGATTGTTTCATGTTGATGATTTGTTATGATACATGGCTATTTTATGAATGAATATAAATTTAGTCTCAAAAGCATGAATACTAATATAAAAATGCTTTGAAAAAAACATTATATTTAAGAAGTAATACATATCTTGCAGAAAAGGTTTCTGAACTTTTTTGTGATAAAACTGTCTACATATTAAGAATCACTTCTACTGTATATTGACCTGACATACTTGTCTTTTTCTCCTTCACTTAAAGGAGAAGGAAAGTATTCATGCACTTGAGGGTGCCAAATATTAGACAACCACAAGTGATTATATTGACTTACCTTAAACCCCAGGCCAGTGCTCCTATCAGCAGAAAACTGCACCGGCCCGGGGTTATACCAGTAAGCACCACGGAGCAATCCTCTTCTGTCTTCTTTCTTTGTGTGGCTGCGCATGCACAGTAGAACAAGAAGCCAAACTTTAACTAAAAAGCTGATAGGGGCACTGGCCCAGGGTTTCAGGGAAATCAATAGAATCACTTTATGTGCCTAACATTTGGCACCCCCAAGTGCACAAAAACTTTCCTTTTCCTTTAGAAACTATAGAAAAATGTATATTGAAGGAGAATGCATCAATGATCACCAAAAGTGACGTTGGATCGAGATACTGTAAATGCCCATGTCATGTCATTCATCAAGAAGTTATAAACTAGTAACAATATGTGTTAGAGCAGGCACTCATTTATTCCCACACAAACAATCATACTAAAGCAAAAAGTAATTTTATTCACATATTAAATTAGGTAACAAACTATAAGGCCTATCTATTCTTGGTTGTTGTTTACAGTAGGCCCCCTTACATAATGAGGCATATTCTCTCATCTCCTGCTGTTCCACCTTTTCTGAGTAGATACTTATGACACCCTTGGAAATTCTGGCCACTGTGGTCCTCTAAGAAAGTCAGAAAATTAGCCTTCTACTATGACAGCACAACATGCACATGAGATATGACACTTTAACCCCAATATTCGCTCCACAAAAGATAACATCTTCAGACAAGTTTGCATGAATAAATTTTAAATGTATGACTGAGACCTCACTATGAATATACATGGCTACTTGCAGTTTGACATTATTATATTTAATGCAGATTTTCCTTAGAACCATTTAGAAAACCAATTATATCACAAATATTTTTCAAGTGAAAAAAAAAAAATCTTTCCTTGATTACATATTTTATCTGTCTCACATTTATGTGCCCTACTTCAGGTTCATATTGGTTTAGAATAGAAGCTGTTAAACAGACTTGTTACAGTTTTGTGCAAACTTATTATCCTGACCCAAAAAAGACATATATAATGTAAATCCTTTTCACTGAGCTGGGTGATTTATCTTAAGAGATTTATTCATATCCCAGAGTATATTTGTTTCAAATGTAGGTATTAAATAAAGATGGGCCAAATTGACCCAGATTCAGTGCATTCACCATAATTGCATACTGTGGGAAAAGAATGGCAGTAGGTTTATTGCTGAGAAATAATGTCAAATGCATATTTTATGTACCCTTTATAAAAAAAGTAATCATAATATCAGCAAATTTTTGACTACTTTAAACTGACAATTCAATAGCATGTAATAAAAGGGGAACAATATATCTTATATACAACAATATTTTATATTAAAAATATATTCAAGTTACAATAATAAAGCAATGAAAGTAGCAATAATAATCCCTATTCAGGGATCTATTTTGTATTAGCCATTTACCAAAAGCACCAGTAGACTGACAGTAATAGTGCAGAATTGACTATATTGATTCAACAAAGACATGTTGACTTAAGTATCATAGGATGGGAAAAGGCATTCTCTTTCCATTAGGAAAAAGTTAAAACGAAATTCCTGATGGCTTAGTAAGACCTAAAATAGTTTTGCTGTAGGGCTCAGTAACTTAATTTATTATTATTACCACTTCCTTCATGATACTTGTTAGATAAATGAATGGTCTAAGGATATGACAAGCTGTTTCATTTTATGGATATGAAGTTAACCATAAAATGCAAACTCTTTTCTCGTTGATCTTTTATAAAGTGGTTGCATCGAGATTGCATGCTTTATTATTTATAACCAGGTAGGGGGTTACCTTGCCATCTTTTTATAAAATAGACATTCTGGATGGATAATACATCTATTTATGGTTCTTCCAACTGGTTCTGATTAATAAAAAAACAAAGAACATTGGAAACCAAATGATAAATGGAGGTACTGTATAGTCAAGTTCATTATTTCTTAAAAGTCTTGAAACTAAATAAAACTTAAAGTAGAACACCAACTAATTTTGAGAATCTATGTTCGAAGCAAATCTCATACATAGTAAAATCCCATTATATAAAATCTTCTTATATATATAAAGGCATGGGAAATGGACTTGGGAATATCATTCAAGGAAGAATAATGATAACATACAGTATATGCACAGAGATCATAAGATGTACTCTTCATTTATTAGCTCAATCTATCTTTCTCTTTCATAATTATGAGTCCACAGACACTACTAAAGAAGTATCTTACTCCAACTCTTAATAGGAGCCAAGACATAAATCCCATTACACTGAAGATAAATGGTACCACCTGGTAAATTAAGTATGTCTCATGGAAGCTTTTATACACAACAAATATTTAAACTTTGCAGTAAAATGGTTATTATGGAAAGAATATATTTATGGAAAGAATATGTTTAGAATAACCAGCCCAAACAATCATACAAAGGAATCCCAGAGTTCGGTTCAATAGTAACTGACGTTTATACAGCAGGTAGAAATAAAACAATAAGTTACATATTCCCCCATATCAACGCATTTTCTGTTCCGCCTGAACTGTCGTCAGTGCAATTGAATCGATGAAATCATACTGCTGGATCATTATCTCTGCAGTATTTTCTGTTCTGTAACAACAAAAGGTATGATTCATGAATATATTGAATAAACAAAAAAATACGTACAGTTATGGGACCTGTTGTCCAGAATGTTTGGGACCGGGGCTTTTCCTTATAAGGGGTCTTTCCATAGACTGTAAGCTCTACAGGGCTGGAACCTCCTTCCCACTATGTCTCTTACCACATAGCTAGGGTTGCCACCTGGCTGGTATTTTACTTAAGCTTTTTGTCCTATGATTCTGTATATATTTATTATGTGATTTGTTTCCCCAATGTAAATTTTTATATGTACTTTTATGCACTGTACAGTGCTGCGGCACTTTAACAGCGCTTTACAAATAAAGTTATAGAATACTATACAATACAATAATTTGGATCTCCATATCTTATGTCTACTAAAAATGTCAACATTATTTAAGTCGAACAGGTCTGCATTACGGATTAATTATATCTTAGTGGGGATCAAGTGAAAACTACTATTTATTACAGAGAGAAAGGAAATCCCCTTTCACATTTTGAATTATTAGCTAAAAATGCATTCTTTGGGAGAAGGCCTTAAAGTAATTCTGAGTTTCTGGATAATGGGTTTCTTGATCAAGTACCTGTATTACTGTACCATCTAATAATGCCTGCACTGCCTTTTGAGGTACCCTATGAAATACAACCAACTAACCATGTAGTCCTTTTGTGTATTTTATCATTTCTACAATTTAAATGAACGATCGGAAAACTATATCACTTTGAAGTATAATATCAATAACATCCATGTTGCTTTGCTAATAATTAATGAGTTTAGATGTGCAGTTCATGACTCTCTAAACAATGCCATTTCCAGCATTCATCATGATTGATAAGTAATTAGCCTTTCAGCAAGCAAACTCCTATATGTGACTGATTCTAAATAGATTTTTCTCTATTTTGAACAAATTTAGAAGAGCAACAGAGTATCTATTATCAATTTAGATTAAAATCTACCTAACTACTAAAGCAATTAAAACATTTTACATAACCCTGGTTCCAAATATTCACTTTCTCCCAATATACACTTGATGCATCCTTCCCACAAGCATAGTAACACCAAACACGACCAAGGATATGCCTCACCATAAAAGCAGAGATACAGATTGGGCCCACACCTAGAAAGCAGCCAGCAACAGCAGGACAAGCTGTTCTCCCTAATTCTTCCTCCCCCAAGTTTTTCCAAGAGCACACAGTGATTGATAATGCTGGTCTGGCATCTCAGTCTCCTGCCTGTTTAACTTCCTGTTTGACTTGTCCAGGCTGCATCGGGGAGAGCAAGGTTGGTGGTTAAGAACATGAGCTGCAGAAGACCCAAGTGCTGCAAACTGCAGTGACCAAATTACAGACATGCTGGCTGCTGCCCTGACTGATTTGATTTTCCACCCACAGTAGCTACAGTACTCATGAGACACCAGAGTTTTCTGTAATGCTGGGCTATGTACTTGCTAAAAGTCAAGTTGGTGGCTCAGTGACCCCCATCCCGCCCCCAACATCTCAGCACAGGGAGATTACTAGTTTTTTTTTACTAGCTAGCACATTTTAATCTTTAACCTCTGTAAGTTTGTTTTTAATATATGTGCTGAGGTTTTTAAAGAACAAGTAAACCTTTTTTTTTTTCTATCTGTAAATTTGCTCTAAACAGCCCCCCAGATTAATGTACCTTAGTCCCTGCTGCAAGTCTGCTCTGGTTTCTGTGTTATCAGCAGCTTGTTTCCCCTTCTTCCTGGTGCAGAGTGAAGCCCCGCCCCTTAGCTTACTGAGCTGACCTTATCTCTTGGACTAGTCCTGGAGATCATTTGCATACTATGACATAGCAGAGACCAGTGTGTTTAGCACCTTTTGCTTGGGGAAACTAGCTTACTAATGCACACACTGGCTCCCTCTTCCTCTCTATTGTGGAACAGCAGCAAATGGACTGCTCAGTAAACTAAGGGGCTGGGCTTCACTCTGCACCAGGAAGAAGGGGAAACAAGCTGCTGATAACACAGAAACCAGAGCAGACTTGCAGCAGGGACTAGGGTACATTAATCTGGGGGCTGTTTAGAGCAAATTTACAGAAAGAAAAAGAAAAACATTTACTTTTCCTTTAAGCAAATGACTGTGTTCATGGCTTGTTACCTATGGATCTGCCAGTGTCTGAAATCTGGGAATATTTATACATGTAATTGCCACCGTGCCCTCTTGTTCTGAGTTCTGGGGGTATTTATACATGGAATTTCCCCATACCATCTTGTTCTGAGTTCTGGGGGTATTTATAGATGTAATTGCCACCGTACCGTCTTGTTCTGTGTTCTACTTTATACATAGATTTCTGTGCCATCCTGTCATTAGTTCTGGGGGGTATTTATACATAGAATTGCCAACATGCCATCTTGCACAATCCCTTGTATGGCTATACGTTTATTGCTACTTTTTTTATTCAGGCTCTCTGCAATTCATATCCCAGTCTTTCATTCAGATAAATTTATAGTTGCTAGGGTAATTTGGACCCTAGCAACCATACTGCTGGAATTGCAAACTGGAGAGCTGCTGAATAAAAAGCTAAATAATGCAAACTGCAAATAAAAAAATGAAAAAAAAAATTATAATAATGAAAAAAGTTTCTCAGAAAATCCCTCTCTGCACCATATTAAAGTTAAATGGGAAAAATGTTTTTTTCAGAACGTATCAGTTAATAGTGCTACTCCAGCAGACTTCTGCATGAAATCCATTTCTCGAAAGAGCAAAGAGATTTTTTTATATTCCATTTTGAAATCTGACATGGGGTTAGACATTTTGTCAATTTCCCAGCTGCCCCGGTCATGTGACTTGTGCCAGCACTTTAGGAGGGAACTACTTTCTGGCAGGTTGTTGTTTTTACTTCAATGTAATGTAACTGAAGGAGTCACAATGGGACATGGGTTTTTACTATTGAGTGCTGTTCTTAGATTTACCAGGCAGCTGTTATCTTGTGTTAGGGAGCTGTTATCTGGTTACCTTCTCATTGTTCTGTTGTTAGGCTGCTAGGGAGGGGGGGAAAGGGAGGGGGTGATATAACTCCAACTTGCAGTACAGCAGTAAAGAGTGACTTTCACATGACTTGGATACAATTATTTTTGCCACCGCACTCCCGCAATTTACTCACAACTGCTTGACGTGGTACTGGACTCCCGTAGACCCGGCAAGGTCCCTTAGCAACAATAGTATTGAAGAAATCGGATCCGCACACACATACTCTTGCAGTTGGGGGGATTCCCCTTTTATTTCACCAAAGATTCAACGTTTCGGGGATGAAGGGAGGACTGTTCCCCCCGAAACGTTGAATCTTTGGTGAAATAAAAGGGGAATCCCCCCAACTGCAAGAGTATGTGTGTGCGGATCCGATTTCTTCAATACTATTTTCACATGACTTGGGGCAGCTGAGAAATTTACAAAATGTCTAGCCCCATGTCAGATTTAAAAAAAATATATGTTTGCTCCTTTGAGAAATTGATTTCAGCACAGAATTCTGCTGGAGCAGCACTATTAACTGATGCACTTTGAAAAATTTTTCCATGACAGTATTCCTTTAATTTAAAGGTGAAATACCCCTTTAATGCTGCACTGATTAACCCATGTCATTAACACAGTAAAAAATGTATTTCAGACTCTCGTGATTAGATGCTTTGAGTACAGGAATGCTCAGGATCTTTCAGTAATGCTTAAGATCTTTATAATTTGGATCTTCATACCTTAAGTCTACTAGAAAATCATGCAAATATTAAATACACCCAATAGGCTGGGTTTGCTTCAAATAAGGATTACTTATATCTTAGTTGGGATCAAGTACAAGCTACTGTTTTAATATTACAGAGAAAGAGAAAATACATTTTAAAAAATTGGATTATTTGATTATAATGGAGTCTATAGGAGACAACCTTTCCATAATTCAGAGCTTTCTGGATCACAGGTTTCCGGATCTCATACCCGTACTAAAAGACTAGTTGTCTTTCTCAGATTGATTTCTATTTCTCTGTCCCTATAAACCAGCAGCATTATTCATGTATTTATATATATATATATATATATATATATATATATGTGTGTATATAGTGCAGCCAGAACAGGAACATTATTCATACATATTACTGGCAGAAATATAATCATTGTGCCATCCACGGGTGCCACTATTTACTGTCCAAAGCTATTATGATTGAGCTGACTTAAATGATTTATAACATAAATGAACTATTATTCTGAATAGGTATGTATGCATGTGATGAGCAACCATATTGATTGTATTAATGTACACATGAGCCCACTGTTAAATAATGTGCCATATGGTAGAAAATATACGGGGGAAACTTGGTGCCCGAAAAAATTTTTTGTGCCTTTTGAAGCCTAACACCCTGAAAAAATTTAAAAGACGCAAGTGTTATTATGGTGTAAGTAAATGGAATTTGATGATGTTCTATGCTCTCCAAAGCACTTCCCCAGGTCATAGCTGGCTAAGGCAAGTCTGGAGAAAGAGGTAACGTTCAGTAAAATCTGGATCTTAGTGAATTTGCGGAGTTACATTCATTCGCCAGAGCGAAAATTTGCCTAGCGTTAGAGTGCAAAGCAACGTTAGCGTACATCTACAGTACTTCACTAGCGCTGGGGTGCCTGTGCTCATTGGTAAATCGCGAAGTAATAAAATTATGTCATACTGATGAATTTTCGCTAGCGTTAATCACTTCGCCCTTTAGTGAATCTTCCCCTTAATGTTAATGAGTTGGGTATAGGAAGAGACCAGCAGGAATTGAGGGGCTCATGACTATCAAGATAGTTGACCTGTAACCATACTGAAAGCCGCCAGAGAAGGTTAATGCAGCCATATTTCATCAAGCAGAGCAGGATTTAAAAACCAGTAAGTTCTGATGTTTTGAATGCAGATTTCAGACAGCACCTTCACTGAGCATCAAGATGCCATTTTATCACTTATATATAACTGCAACATTACAGTAGTTCATTTGCAGCATAAGTTAAATAACAACATTGAACTTAATTGCTGCTGTGCCTCTTGTATCAGTAAATAATATCCAATCTGGGTGATTCAGTAAAAGAGTGTACAACAGTTTACCTTTAAATTGTTAAAATCTAGCTGGTGAGTGTATCAGTGGGGAGTAGTATCATATCCCCACAGTAAAGCCATGTGTTTTCACAATGTCTGGCATACAGTCAGTCTTGATGGTATCAATGGTAGCTGTTCAGTAAGGCATAAATTACATCACCTTGAAAATCCCTGATCTTTGTTCACTTTTAAACCAAGCAGCAGTTTTGCCATACACAAATGAGTATTGAAATGCAAAATATCTAAAAACAGGAACTGTGCATTAGGGAAATGTATTATTTCATAGCTGTGCAACAATGAAACTGAACCTAAGATAATGGAGTTTAACTGAAGCAGAACATTAGTGGACAAGATTTAATCAACATTGTGACCTTGCTGTTCGTGTATAGCCGTTCATATTACCACATCTTTCCCTATTTCCTGAATACGGGACTCTTTTGCTTTGAGTGTCTAATCATCTACACATACTGTTTTACTGACATATTTTCCCTTAGAATAACAGTTCTAAAAACAATCAATTAAAAATGCTGTTCTGTTTCTGAAATAATCACATTTATCTTCACTATTCCTCTCTCAGCATCGTTTTCTCTTCATTCTCTCTTCATGAAGGAGTTGGGTGTCAGATATTCATTGACAGTAAGATCCATTATATCTTATGATGGGGCTAATATACTGTACAGTGTATGTATTAGAGCTCACTCTAAAATCACCAGACATTGTGTCTCTCTACATGCAGGATTTGTGCAAAAGGCAGTTATTTTGCTAGATTTTGTTTGTACTGTAATCGGTCATTTGAGTGAACTCACCCCCCATAAAATATATTGGATCTAATTGTCAGTGACTATCTGACACCCAACTCTTGCAAGAAGACAGAATGAACAGAAACAGACGCTGGGAGAGGGATAGTGAGGATACACTTGATTATTTTGGAAATTGTGCTGAATATTTTAGTGATTGTATTTAGAGAGCATCTTATTTCAGTATGATGAAGCTTATATTAAATTTTAATTTATGCCATAATTCCCCTTTACTTGATAGACTCTTATTGTACAAATCCTCACTTTGCATTTTATTTTACACTAGGTACATTAAGGGGCAGATTTATCAAGGGTCAAAGTGAAAATTCGAATTAAAAAAATTAGAATTTTGAGTTATTTTTGCGTACTTCGACTAGGGAAAAAGTTTGATTTGAATTTTTGAAAAACTAGAAAATTTTCATTTTGAAATTTATCATGTACTGTCTCTTTAAGAATTTGAATTCAACCATTTGCCATCTAAAACCATTCTGAATTGCTGTTTTAGCAACCTTTATGGAGTCAATTGGTGGACTTTGAATCAAATACTATAAAAATTCTAATCAAATATGGACCTATTCGATCGAAAATGGACCGATCCGAAAAAAAATTATAATTAATTTCGGTTAGTCTTTTTGAATTCAAATTTGATGTTTTTGCACTTCGAAATTTGAGTATTGATAAATCTTCCCCTAAGTATGCTTTCAGTCTGTCAACAGTAAATCTAAATATTCATGTTCATTCTAGGGTTTTGTGGTAAGATCTTGAGCCCCCACTAGTTTGTGAGTTTGTAAAATTCACAGCATCCACGGCCAAACTTTTGCCAGAAGTGGGCACTTTAACTGAGTGCTCATCAGAAAGAAAGAAGATATTTGTTGGCTTTGGGAACACTGTATTCACTATTTGTATAGAAAATAGTCAAATAATGGAAGTATAAGTACAGTACAGTTACTGAATTGCAATTTGGATATATAGTATGATTCTTAGATGTATATATACAATTGCAATACAATGTAATTTAATGTAATAAATTATTAATTATAATATATAATTCTTAATATAATATTTGAATTAGTTGGAAAGACCCGCAATCCAATTTGTAGTTAATCAGAAATATCTTTATTCAGTACATCAATCCGATGTTTTGGCCCACTTTGTGGCTTTTTCAAGGATTATATTATATAATTATATATATTGTATACTATACTATATAAATGATGGTGTGATTGCTGTGAAAATATAAAAATAATACATGGATAGAAATTACTTCCTTCCATCTTAAACAGAGATAAACTAGTTCCTGTTCCCTCAATAGAACAGGCAAGCAGGAGAGGTACACTACGATTTATGGTGCTGGTTATTTGCTGCATATATTTGGTAACATCCTCCTTCAACTTTTGGAAGTATAATATTTAATAAATGGCAGTTCTGTTGGTGGAATTTAGAGAAACGGAAGAGTTTTATGTGGGAAGGAAAGTGGTAAGCTGGTAGTGGCCAGATGAACTTGCTGGGCATACAATACATGGTTGCCTCCCAAATATAAGAAGTATAAATATCTTTAAAGTTGTTCACCTTCAAACAACTATTTGTTTTCAGATAGATCACCAGAAATAACTTTTACTATTTTCTATTTGTGACCGTTTCTCTAATATTGAAGTGAAAAGTGTTATTTTTCACATTCTAAAGCAGTTCTGGGAGTGGGGGGGGGTCACTTACCCCCCCCCCAAACTAATCTAAATTGATACATTTAAAGTATACATTTCTTATTTTTATCCCTGCTGAGCAAAATCCCTGGATTTCATAAAAGACAGTTGTTAGAATTGATAGTTGCTAATATTTCAGAGATGCTGCTAAAAATGTATGAACTAAATGTTGCAAAATTGTAACAGTTCAGAGTCTGCACCAGAATTACTGAGCTGCCAGACTCACTCAACTTTTTTTTTGTAACTTACAATTTATTGGATTTTGGCAAGTTTTTAATCATCACTTAACTGTTTGCATTTACAAAATGTTAAAAAGCATTGCGTTACATAATAATGAACATGTTGACAATACATAGAGAAAACAGTAGCATCATATATTGGATACATTTATGCATTTAGGTGCCTGTAATACAATCATCTTAGCTATAATGCTTTCCTGTATATAATAAATATACGAATATATATGAATAATATCTCTTCCTTGTAAGTGTTCAGAACGACAAACATAGGGGCAAATTTACTGTTATTCCCCAAAATAAATTCGACCAAATTCGAAATTCGATAAACATTCGACCATCGAATGCTTATTGAATTGTTTTAAGCTATCATTTTGCTCGATATCTGATTTCTCGAAGAGGCCAAATTTGCATATACGATTTCACGAAAAATTCGTACAATCATTATTCGATCGAACTTCGATCATTTCACGTGAATTTCGTAAATTTGCCCCATAGTGTATATCTCCTAGAAATAAAATAATCCCACTTAGACCAGATTCTTTCATGTATTGGCATCTTCCCTCTATGTTTGGAGGTCATTTCCTCCATCATTTTCATATTGCGTATTCGAGTGATTAGCTCCTCTAGTGTCGGGGGTTCCAGAGCCTTCCATTTAGAGGTAATGGCTAGTCTAGCAGCCGTGTATATAAAATTTATTAGTTTTTGTTCCTGTGGGGAGATATGCAGATAGGGTGCTCCTAGGAGTGCATATAACGGCTCTATTGGGATGTCCATCTGCTATCATTGCTTTAATGTCTTTCCAAAAACCTATGAGTTTACTGCAAGACCATAAAATGTGCATAAGTGTGCCTGACTGACCACAACCCCTCCAACAGTTTGCTGATGTGTCCAGGAAGATCTTATGGAGTTTCACTGGAGTATAATACCAGTGGAATAGAGTTTTATAGATATTTTCCTTCTGCCTGACACAGTAAGCAAGCGAGCTGGGCTGGTGATCCGCATCAGACTCTTCTGCGCCATATTGTATTTCTTGCGTGGTCGCTGAAATCTTTTGCAAGAACGGAGACATCGTGCCACTCTGCTCTTTATTCTTGCGTTTCCCCATGCTATAGGTTGGTACTCATGCTTATTATTGTGCCTGGTGAGTCAGAATTCCTAATCACAGCTAATTTACCAAGTATTTGAAACACGCGCATGCGCCCCACTAACATTCAACTTTAAACTTAGATTTTGGAAAAACAGTAAAAAATAAATAATGGAAAGCAACTGAAAAAATGTCTTTATTTCTGGGGAACAATCTGAAAACAACTGAACTGAAAAACAGGGTTTAGAAGGTGAACAACCCTTTTAAATAGAAAAATACACTTTTATTTGCTAAAAAGGTAGCTTTTCCAAAAGCCTAACGAATTGAGTTTATTTTAAAAAGAGGACATATTTTGCCAGTAAACAAAAACTTGAACCCTGCACTCACCTTTACAAATTAAGGTGCCATTACTGAAAGTGGCTGTTTGTAACCCTAATCTTCGCAGACTGATATGTTCTTTGCTTTCATAAAAATGTTATGCTTTTCTGTAAAGTTTCTATAAAAAAAAATTTATTCAGATATATTATTAGTAGAAGTGAGACATGGTTCTCCAACTTTTCAAGGAAAAACTAAAAGCCTACCTTTTAGAGCACTAGAGCATTAACCTAGTCCTGTGCCTACTGACTATGCCTTAACATTTGCACTTTTTCATCTCCAATTTTTACCTGTATGTTAGCCTCCCATCCACTTAGATTGTAAGCCCTACGGGACAGGGCTTCACACAGTCTCTTACCACATAGCACTTAAGCTCTTTGTCCTATGATTCTGTATATATTTAGTATGTGATTTGTCTTCCCCATGTATACTTTTATATATATATATATATATAATACTTTTATGCACTGTACAGCGCTGCGGCTCCTTAACAATACTTTACAAATAAAGTTATACATACATACATACATACATACATGGTTTAATCTACACATAACAAATTACAAATAAAAAGAAACAGCAATAATAATAAGGAACCAAAACTTTATGCAACCCAGCATGTTAAACTGCTGTAAATTTCTGTTTATTCATATTTAAAATTGTGTTCAGACCTCTACACATTTTTCCTTTGCAATAAAAATTCATGGGAATCACTTATGATGGTTAGAAGATCTTAGCTCTAGGGGCTTTGACATTGTGTGCCTGTCTTAATTGCTCTTCCTGATGTAGTCGATAACGTACAAGATAAATGAAATTCAAATGCATAGTTCAATTATATAGGAAAGCCAAATAATGACTTGTGACTGCTGACTTCTAACACAGGGCTAGATGTTTTATTAATGTAAATGGAAGTGGTTTTTATTCCTCTTATTTTTAATTAACCTGTGCCTTTGGGACAAAGGTTAATAACTTTTTTGTAATCTCTGAGAAAAGAGATTGAACTTCCTTTTTTCACAACATCTGCTCTAAGATCTTCCTTTTCTCAAGCCTTGTAAAGTGTTCTTGACACTAAATGAATCTGTCAAATGAGGATTATTAATGGTCTTTGGAGAGAAGGAATTGGCATCTTGCGGGACATGTATTTTGACAGTAGAAACACACAGTATTTCATTAATTAGAAAACTATGCTGTATGCTACAGATAAAAGACTTCACACACCTCAGGAATATTGTTTTAAAGCTAAAAGTCATTGAATTAAAACTGCATAAAGAGATAATTGTGTGTTCCATTTGTGTTTTAGCAGTAATCTTAAGTATCATAGCTATAATTCACTTAAAGGGCAACAACTCAATAGGTGGTTTAAAATCTAACCTTAAAGGAACAGTTCAATGTAAAAATGAAAACTGGGTAAATAGATTGGCTATGCAAAATAAAAAAATGTTTCTATTATAGTTTGGCAAAAACTGAATCTACAAAGGCTGGGGTGACTGGATGTCTAGCATAACAGAACACAACTTCCTGCTTTCAGCTCTCTAACTCTGAGTTAGCCGGTGAATTTACGGGGGCCCACATGGGACATCACTGTTCAGTGACTTTGCAATTGATTGCATTCATCTCAGATTTAAAAGCAAACAGTTATGACCCATGTGCCCCTCCTCAAGTGACTGATTGGTTACTTCTTAGTAACCAATTAATGGAAACCAAGAGAGGTGCAAAGAAGGAAGTTGTATTCTGTCTATTACATTAGACATCCAGTCACTCTGTCCTTCACAGATTACATTTGCTAACTAAATTTATTAGAAATGTTTTTTTTTTATTTTGCACAGTTTATATTAAAAAGGTATTAAAATCCTTGTATGGTTCTAACACAACAAATGCATATATGGTTCTAACACAAACAAACCTGAAACTCTGCTTTTAGTGGGTGCAGGTATCAAATTGAATAGCAAAACACTTAAAGGGCAGTATACCCCCTTTTTCAACATTTGCTCAACGAATGGGACTTGAACATTGTTTCTGCCTATTATCTATGTGATTTGCACTGAACATAGCAAATTGAAAACTAAACAGGAAATTGAAACTAGTCATACGCTACTTCCACTAGGGATGTAGCGAACGTCGGAAAAAAAGTTCGCGAACATATTCGCGAACTTGCGTCAAAAAATGCGAGCGGTTCGCGAACGTCGCAAACCCCGTAGACTTCAATGGGAAGGCGAATTTTAAAAGCTAAAAAAGACATTTCTGGCCAGAAAAATTATTTTAAAGTTGTTTAAAGGGTGCAACGACCTGGACAGTGGCATGCCAGAGGGGGATCAAGGGCAAAAATGTATCTGAAAAATTCATTGTTGACACAGCGCTGCGTTTTGTGCTGTAAAGGGCAGAAATCACACTACATTTCTAAACCTGTGTAATAAACTGCTTTAAAACGTCCGGCGTCTACATGCCAATCAAGTCGTGTAAAGGTTACAGCCTGTTCACACGCAAAGACGAAACGCGGCGATTACTGCAACGCAAAAAAACGCAAAGAGCTTTAATAAATGAAGAAGAGATCAGTGCCCACAGCAGCTACATACAGAGCACTGCAGTAGAAGGTAGATTACTAGCCAGCAAAGCTACCTAACCTAAAATGTCCCTCAAATCCCTGCAGAGTTCTGTCCCTACAATACAGAGCAGTATCAAGTAGATTACTAGCCAGCAAAGTTACTATCAACTGTCCCTCAAATCACTAACAGCTCTCTCCCTACACTAGCTCTTCCAAGCACACACAGGCAGAATGAAAAAACGCTGCAGGGCTTCAGTTTATATATGGAAGGGGAGTGGTCCAGGGGGTTTGGGGGTGGTCCAGGAGGTAGAGCTTCCTGATTGGCTGCCATGTATCTGCTGGTCTGGGGGAGAAATGGCAAAAAAAAGCGCCAGCTAAGACGAACCCAAAATGGCGAACGTCGCGCGACGTTCGCGAACATTCGGCGAGCGCGAACAGCCGATGTTCGCGCGAACAAGTTCGCCGGTGAACAGTTCGCCACATCCCTAACTTCCACACCTCTATAGGCACAATCAAATACCTCTGTATAATAAGCTTCTCTTTATCTTACAACCTAACAGGTTGTAGCTGTAGGAAGGCAGGTGTTTATTTATACAGAGTCTTAGTAGACTGCTGATTTGTTTAATTGTGCTTGTAGGGTTCAGGAAGCAGATTATAAATATTTTCAAATGTGACAGCCACTCTCCTGACTGCAAACTTCTTCTATTATCTATATCTCTCTATTAAAAAAGTATGATTTGAACATTGTAAGTCTTTAGAGCATTGGCATTCATTGATATTAAGCAATCCCACCCACATCCCCCCCACCCAGTACTTTTATTTGTATGATCCTTCAATAATAGATTTAAGGGATCTAGCAACCAGAAAAAAAAGTGTGGGTTGGGTTGGTGCCTCTCCCAATATGCATGCATAAAAAGGATGCCAGTTTAGTTGAATTAGAATTTGATTTGAGTTTTTGGGTCGAGAAAATTCTTCCGGGTTTTAGATTTTTTTTTATATAGATAACCCCCAAGTCGAATTTTGCGTAGTTTTAGATTTTTTTTTATATAAATAACCCCCAAGTCGAATTTTGCGTAGTTTTAGATTTGTTTTTATATAAATAACCCCCAAGTCGAATTTTGCGTACATTGAATTTAATAGAGTTTAAAAAAAAAAGCTCACATGAATTTGAAATTTGACTTTTAATATATGTTCCTCCAAATATATTAAAGTCAGTGGGTGTTTTTTTCATGTGGATACTTTTGGTGACACATTTTTGTGATTTGCTTCTTAATTATCTGTTTAAAAATTTGACAGTTACAAACATTTTGTTAAAAATAGGAATTTTCTATTGCCTATTTTTAAAACTCACTACATAAAGAAGTACATAAATGGAACAGATACAAATGCAAAAAATCCTACATAATTACCATTCTTAATAGAATACTGGCCATATTTACTTTACATGTTAGCAATAGTGATATAGTACAGTTTCCACAGCTCTTGCAGGTTATAAAAGACAGACTCTAATCTGCAGAATGTATTTCCCCATGCCCTGTACCAAAAAGGAAATCAAAGAGACCAAAGCTTAAAAAAAGATATACATATATATATATATATATATATATATATATATAATATTTTACAGAATCCACAAAAAAGAAAAACATCCCTGTATAATACAGTCCTAAACTTAAATTGTAGTCGCCCTATATCCTAATGCTTATTTTATTATTATGCCCTTGTCTGCTAGCTCCAGATGTACTATACACATTTTTAGCTTAAGTGTATCCAAATATATACCTTCTGCTTCTTTACAGCACACAGATCTTGCAAACTCCACAGTTTTAACATTTTGCTGCAGCACTGACAAATATTAGAAGCCAAGCTGATTAAATGTTAAGCTACTGGAGCTCTCTCCTACCACTGCCAGAAGTGCCTTTGGCAACGTAGTAATTTATTCAATTTGCAATGATTGACAAATAGAACCCTACGCTAATCCTTTGATTTCCCTTCCCGAAAATCTCTGTTTGTGCTAAATCACATTGCTGAATTAGTAGTCTAGAGTGCCAGACTTTTAGAAACAATTGCAGACTTTAATGGACCTTATAGCTAATTTCATCCAAGAGCCAGAAAATCCCTTAAGACTTAGCAACGCTTAGTATGTGTGACCTTCGTTTTTCATGATGGTATAAATTATGGGGGTGCTATAGAAATAGAATAAAAGTATGACTTTTCAAAAACAGTGTCAACAATATACGCAAGTGAAAAATGTTGCATAAATAGGGAATTCAAGAATAAGAAAATAAAAGCCATTTAAGAGCATTGTATTGACAGAAAACTTTTGGTACAACACTCACCCTCTATTTAAGAACTGATATACAGATCACACAGTCTCCCAATTTATCTAATTCTCAATTCAGCACAGTCTGAACACGTGTGAAGTCTGAGTTAAGTTATTCTGTGTCAAACACACAATCCAAAGTGGCTTCATCTGTATTTTTTTCAATTGTGAAGTATTTTAGCTTCCTTGGCAATAGTAATGGTGTAATGTGGCATATTATGTAAGAAAGAAAAACACATTTTCTACTGCTTAAGTACTTATGCAATCATCAGAACCCCATAGAGGCTACCTCTGTCCTACATATCGTTAAGGCAATCATTTCTGATATGCAGTATAAGCATTCAAATATATTGTTAAACTTAATAATGTTGCATTTCTAAGATGAGCAACTTCCCCATTTTAGCCATTTTAGCCATTTAGCCATAATTGTTCTTTCTATGCCATTATCAAGAGACTTTAAATAATAAGACTAGATGCATGACTAGAAAAGACTGAATTTTAATGTGCATAATCATTATTAATGTTGCCATTTAACTGTAACAGTATAATCAGTCAGCACATATTTATGACTGCATCTGCATCATACGCTTTGCTGCTTCAATTACAAGTGATTTCTATTTGGGAGGGACATTTTTTTTTTCCTTCAGCAATATGATATCATGGTTTTAACACCAAATGTTATTTAAGGCATCAAATAAAAACTTACTTGTGACTTATTCAATAACCGGCGGATTCTTTTCAGCCCTACTTTACTAGTTAAGAAATAAAGCTATTCTTATAATTTCTGCATACCATCAATCAAACAACATTTCTACCTTTAATGTTAGCATTGTGTTTGAAAGGGATAGAAAGACAGGTGGAAAATTCCAGCTGAAAAAAAGACATCAAAGTCTAGAAAGGAACTGGTGTGGGAAAAAAAATATAAAAGGAAACTGGAATGTGGGGAATGAAAATGAGAGGGGAGTAAAATGTCAATGGCTAGAGGAGAGGCAATTATCTTTTCCACTGTTTAGCGATGGACCCAATAGTGTCCCAGTCTTACTTATTCATCCTGAATGAACATCCTCCTGGTTATTTTCTCTAAATAAATATTATATCCTATTAATTACTTCTTTTTACTTTAATTGCACTGATTATTCACTGTTGTATTCTGCCTGTAATCATTTTTAAAGTGACATTTCCCATAGATAATCTGTGCAATATTGTGTTTTAGGTGTACATAAAATTACCATCTTTATTCTAATCAAGCATTCCATTGGAAATCATCCAGCTGACAGAATGTTGGTACCTGTGCAAACTGCCGTTCACAGCCTCATCTCTTGGTAAGTCTCCTAAGAAAGTCATATTTTGCTTTTTATATCCATAGCTCTGTTACCTATGGAATATATATATATATATATATATATATATGTGTGTGTATATATAATGGGAAATAATTGAGTACAGTAGCCTTTTAAAAGTTTTTGCTTGGAGAAGCTCAAATTTTGTGGCTCTTTAAAACATTTTCATTGCACTTCTTTTATTGAACCTAGTAAACAAAAATTTTGGATTTGACTCCAATGCTTTTAAGTCCTGAATAAACTAGACACCGTGAAATATAACACAGTCTCCAATTAAACTCTTGTTGCTTATGATGGATGAAAGTAGAGGGTGATGGACACCACTTACTCTGCTGAAATAAGCACCTGCAAGACTTTCATTGATATTAGTCAATATATAAATATGGTAAAAGTACAAAATGACACTAAAAACTTCAAGTTATTGTAATAAGTTATTGTAATAATAGGCTTAGGCAATGTCACACTACCTGCTTTTATCTCAACTGTATGCCCTTTATAGTGGGTAAACCTGTAGCAAATATAGGTCTTCAAAAAGAAAATTAGAATGAATAGATGAAAAATGGTAGAGTAAAAGTTTTAATGCAACATGAACGATTGCAGATAATTTATGTTCTTTGAATTTTTTTATAAATACACTATGGTTCTAACTTCACATACTTTGTCTGAACAAAAGTCTATGCCATTGCAAAGGGATAAACGTATGTATAGTTAAGCAAGCAAACCTTAGAGTCTGTATCTGCCACTATATAGACATACTGTATACATGGGATAAATGTGATTTAATGTCCATTTGTTGTATATAATTCATTCATGGTAGACTTTGGAATTTTTTTTTAATATGGTCCCTAAAGATCTTCACTGGAATTCACTGCGGCTAAAGTTAAAGGGGACCTGTTATTCAGACATAAAATGTTGTAAAAAAAAATTAAATAAAAAATTAAACATATTTAAACATTTGTACCAGCAGTGGCGTAATTAGACCCCTAAGGGCCCTGGTACGGAAATTTAAAACTGGGCCCCCCCACCCATTGGGCTGGAAGGCAAGTAGTAGGGCGAGGATTATGCAGCCGCTCTGTCAGCTCAATGTCCTGTTCTGTAAAGAAGGACTTGGTGGCATTGCGCAGAGGAGCCATGAAATTCTACATAGATGTGCTGAATTGGGACAGTAATGTCACCAGCACTCCTTCATCTGTGAAACAGTGGTTTGACCAATCAGGGCCAGAGAGGTTATTATACCGGCTCAAAGCCTGAGAAGTGAACAGCCAATCCAGGGGGAGTGCTAGTGAGTGAGGGGAAGCACTGACTGACTTGCTTAGTGCTGGGTCTCCTGCTCAAAGTGGCAAGCAGCATCAGCGCTGCACTGCATAATAGGCACCATCTCTCCCTACTATACCTGCTATCCCACAGTCACACTCCCTTCCCAGAGACTATTATCCACTGTTACTATAGACACCATCTCTCCCTACTATACCTGCCATCCCACAGTCACACTCCCTTCCCAGAGACTATTATCCACTGTTACTATAGGCACCATCTCTCCCTACTATACCTTCCAGAGTCAGAAGAAAAAGCAAAATTACTAAAAAACTATAAAAAATAAAATAAAAAACAATTGAAAAGTTGTTTAGAATTGGTCGTTCTATAACATAATAAAAGTTACCTTAAAGGTGAGCCACCCCTTTAAAATGTTCTGCACTTTTTGGTGTTCCTTACAGTTTTTTAGGCATTTTTAACAACTCAATTTAAATGAGGAGCAAAGGCTGGGAAAACAATTTTAATCACAGTTACCTTTTTGTATCATAGGTCTAAGAGTATTTGTCACAAAATTGGTTACTCACTGCATTGGCATTATCAGGTGCTGCTTGCTTTTGCAGTATTAGCTGCTGCTTTGTCCATGATGCAGGAATGCAGACAGAGCTGCCTGTACATTCCCTGGGGCCCTTCAAGATTTTGCCCGCCCAGCAACATTGCAGGTCCTTAGTTACTGACTCAGAAGGTGGTTGGAATCTATGCACCAGTGGGAAGTGAAGGGTTACAAGTAGGTTGCAAGTGTTCTGACCATCTTCCGGGCCTCCTGTTACTTCAGACACAGACTGCAGCAGGCGGAGCTTCCTTTCCCTTGCGTCTCGTCGGCCACTTCCACTTCAACAGCTGAGGGGTGGTGGTGCTGCAAAGTGGATCGGATGGCAGAGAGAGCACGGGAGGGAGCCTGGCCTGCCCAGCCGACACAAAAAAAAGCCCAGCCAGCACAAAAAAAAACCCCAGCCAGCACAAAAAAAAATTGTAAAAAAAAAAAAAAATCAGTGGCTCCGGCGGGCCCCGAGGGGGAGCAGGCCCCGGTGTACCTGCACCCCCTGCTCCCCCGATAGTTACACCACTGTGTACCAGTGTAGCCTGGTGCATGGGCATCAGGTCCCCTTCTTCTGTTGCATAAACAAAATTTTGAAATGATGCAAACTTGCCTTAATAACAGTATCCACAAAATGGCATCTGCCTGATTAGATGGTTGTAAATTCCACGACTAAAAGAAACAATATTGAAATTATTTAAATAGTGTAAGTGAAGTTTATTTTCCTTGATGAACATCATAAAATAGAATCTGGATTTATTTCTAAGGATGACAGGTCTCTGGACCTGGAATTGAATCTAAACATGAAAGCCTTTGCTTTAGGGGACTCATAGAAAGATACATTTACAGCATTATGAACTTAATCCTGCTGCAAGGAACTAATGGTGTGGTTCGTTGTAGCTGGACTTAATCCAGCTGTAGGAACTAACAAAGAAGGAAGACATGGTATTGTATGTGCAGGTTCTGAGAGACCCATAAATTGAGGGATTCTGGGAAATTAAGTAAAAGTTTGTGTTCTGCATTCCACAGCTAACAGAGGTAATCTTCAAATATATAATCAATAATGTTGTCACCTACAGCTGTTTTTAAGACAAAGCTCCCAACATCCCTGAATCATTAGCTTTGATAGGCCAGTGGAACAAACAACCCTGACAAAATGCATCAGCATGATTGGCTAATAATCCCAGGACACAAATTAAAAAGAAAATATACACTTTATGCACTGAATGGCAGCAAGTAACTTGACATAAATAAATAAAATAAATAAAAACTCAGGAAAGCTGTAATATACAATAGATGTGACATTTTCAAGATTGCCCAGATTGGATGTTGACGTGAGTGCTGAGACATTAGCATTATAAAGATTATTTGCAACTTTATTTTTGTATTTGCTTGTGGGCATCCTTCAGCTACCTCTTGCTTCTTGACAGTTTCTGATCATTTAGCTCTTGAATTAATGCATCTATTTTTACAGAGTTTCTAAATTAAGTGCAGCATATGTGCAGCAGGATCATTCTTATGTACTTCCATTAAAAATGGAAACTCGGTGGGCAACGTATTGTCCTTGCATGTGGATAAGACTCAGTTCATTTGTCCTCTCCAGGGAGTTTCCTGACAAAGAAATCCAGCTCTGCTCTGCCTTCAGTTACAAATAAACAGAATGAAATGTAGATATTATTGAACACAATGTGTGTGTGTGGGGGGTGGGTGCTATTTGCACTTATCTGTTACAATTGAAAACATAGTTTTTAGACTTTTACTGGGTTCTAAGGGGTTAATTAATATTGTATCTAAGTTTAATTAAATGTATATATCAAGTACGATTTTAGTTTGGCTCTATGATCAGTCCCCTGAAACACATCTATTGAATTTGTATTGACTGCAAAAAAATCTATGAAAATGTATCTTTTTTAAAAAAAATTATCAGTGCCTTTATAATTTGTTTTTTTAAATTCAGATCTTTTAATAAATTACGCTCCATTTGTGGTGTTTGAGAAAATTCGTTTATTCATGGTTTCAGGTCAACAAAAATATTCAAATATTCAAGATGACTATTCAGCTTAAAAAAAGGAACAGAAATGTTCTGAAAGCTTGCTATGATTATCTTAGTTAACCAAGAAAGGTATCACCTTTACACCACCTTTTTGTTATTTTTTGTTTGCCCTGTGACTAACACTGAACACAACTTTACCTGGATTTCATGGTTTCAAAAACCTCTAAAACCATTAAAATGAGAATGCTGATAAATCTGCCCCTAAGACATTATAAAGTGATGCATGTTTTTAAATAAATGTGCCTGTATCATACCTTCTCAGATAGACTGGACCATTATACTGATCATGTATCTAATATAAGTAATTCAAAAAACACTGAACTTGCTGAATTTTTTTTAATGAAGGCGTTTCACTGCTCATCAGAGAAGCTTCTTCTGTTCAACTGACTCGTGGGGGGAGTTCTCGGCATATATACTCTTCCAAGAGAAGAGAACTATGCCGAGAACTCCCCACAGCACTGAACTAAAGAAGCTGCTCGGGTGAGCAGTGAAATGAAATCTTCATTAAAAAACATTTCAGCAAGTCCAGTTGTTTTTTGAATTACTTTTATTAGATTTACCATGACCTGAATTAATGAAAATCTTCATATTCATATTTTGATCATGTGTTTTACCCACCCCAAGCTGAACACTGCTGGTGCAGCTATAGTGTTGGTTAAAGGGGTTCTTCACCTTTGAGTTAATTGTTAGTATGATATAGAGAGTGATATTCAAAGGCCATTTGCAATTGGTCTTCGTTTTTAATTTTTTGTGTTTTTTTAGTTATATTGCTTTTGATGCAACAGTTCTCCAGTTTGCAGTTTCAGCGATCTGATTGCTAAGGTCCAAATTATCCTAGCAACCATACACTGATCTGAATAAGAGACTGTAATATGAATAGGATAGGCCTGAATAGAAAAGTGAGTAATAGAAAGTAGCAGACTAATTCTTAATATAAAGTAATTTAAGAAGAGCAATTGAAAAGTTGCTTAGAATTAGCCATTCTATAACATACTAAAAGTTAACGTAAAGGGGAACTACCCTGATATCCTAAGTAAAGGGTGAGCTGCAGATGGTAACCTTTCAGTTTTTAACACCTTGGATAAGTTCCAGTCAACTTTTATAGTGGTACTACACATTCCTATAATGTCTCACTGTCACTTTAAAATCTAAATTACCTCTAAACTTACTTACTCTAAACATAATTTCAGACAGATCTTCTTTACTCTGAGATATTCTGTAATATAAAAGCCTCTATACTCTCTACGTTTACCCTTTAACTGGCACAGCATAATGTTTTGCAGCCTAAAAGATTCTTGAGTAATGTTTCTATTGAGAGTTTTATGGTCCAATTCAGTTTTTTGTTTTTCTTTTTGCTAGTGGTATTGCTATGATTAATTAGCTGTTAAAAAAAATGTGCTCATAAAATCAGTAAGTCACAGAGTTCTTGGCAAATTCATTGATTACTGCTACTTTGAAATATTGCTACAATTTGTGTTCATAGTCATTGTGTGAAATATATAAACAGAGCACTTCCCCATTGAATGTATTACTTTGATAACACAACATGAAACCGAGTGCGCTGGCAGCTGACTGCCTACTGGTTCTGCAACACTCAGAATTTTACGCTAAAGAAACACATTTATTAAATATTTATAAAAAGAGAGTTGGGAACAGCCATTTTAAAAAGCAGTTAATAATGAACAACTATCAAGGGAATATTATAATGGAGAAAGTGCTTTGTAACTCCAGTAACATCAGAAGAATGGAGGCAGGCAATCAAATTTAATTAAAAATAGTCAAAAATAAACTATGCAGTTGAACAATAAAAACTGTTGTTCCCTTTGCAGGTAAAGGTGTATCCCTATTCAATACTCATATTGGGATTTATTATCATTATTATTATTATTATTTTAACAATTAATTAAATTATAATAAGATGAATGTCCCTGGAAATGCTTCACGACCAGCAAAATATTTTTTACACTCCAGTACACGACTATCCAACTGGCGGGCCCCTTGCCCCTGCTTTGTGTAACCCTCAAATTCAGACTGTAATCACCTGTATTGTTTACACATGTGATCCCCCCCCTTCATTTTTCACACTAGTAACACCTCTATTGTTCATAGTTTTTTTAATAATGTGCAATTTTCTTCTGTTTCTTTGCAGATTTCAAATGGGGGGTCACTGACACCATCTAAAAACAAATGCTCTATAAGGCTACAAATGTATTGTTATTGCCATTTTTTATTACTTATCATTCTATTCAGTCCCTCTCCTATTCATATTCCAGTCTCTTATTTAAATCAATGCAGGGTTGCTAGGTTAATTTGTACCATAGAAGCCAAATTGCTGACACTGCAGACTAGAGAGCTGCTGAATAAAAAGCTAAATACAGGTAACTATAAAACCACAAACAATAAAAAATGAAAACCAATTGCAAATAGTCTCAGAATATCACTCTCTACATTATACTAAACGTTAACTCAAAGGTGAACAACCCCTTTAAAGAGTTAGAGTTGAAGTTACTGTTGATGTGTAAGGGCTACATGAACCTGATAATAAAGCACAGTTATAGTCATCCTCGGCTATCAAAACATAACACTATCCCTAGTTCCGGCCCTGTAAGGGGGTTTAGGGAAAATCCATTAAATATTATACACAGAACACACAGAAATTAGCTGGTCTGTGATAATTTATTACTTTATTAGAACCTAATAAACAGTAAAACATGCACTCCTGGTCAGTATATTGGTACAATCCAAATGATTCTTCTTGTCAGGACTTTAACCTCTTGCAGATCGGAGATACTGTATTTGGTGACTATTCATATAATTAAGTTAACTGTGTTACATATGCATACTGTAAGGGGCATATTTATAATGCTGTTGAAGTTCACTGAAAAAATTGATGTTTGTAATTTTACGCCATTCGAATGACACTGTTATTTTACATTGTGTCTGGCGGAAGTCACTCTAAGAAAAATAAGTGTAAAAACTGTTTCCCTGATCGCCTGGCGATCTGTGGTGTATTATCCCAGTTTTTTTACACATCATAATAAATATGCCCCTAAACGTTGAAAAGGCCTTTTTCTAAAAAATAAACTAATGATCAAAACATCAGGCTTCTCCATATGAACTACGTAATATCTAGACTCTTCAACCTTTTCCTATATTCTAGTCAAATATACTGTATTTAAAGCCAAGCTTCAGGATAACTGTGGTAGATGTTCTCTTCAAATAAAGTTAAAGCCATGATTCAGGATAACTGTGATAGACTCCCATTTTCTTTTCAAATATATTGAAAGCCATGCTTCAGGATAAATATGGTAGACTCCACAAGCGTGCTAAAATGGTGTTCACAGTTTTCCTTAATGATTGTAGGTTGTTTAAGTTTCATAATTAAACATTTCCAACAAGCAAATAAATAAAGGTACAAATCTTTCCACATTGTACTTTATAGTAGAAGTTTTAAACTACTTAAAATTAATCATCCATAGCTGACTGAATTGCATTAGTAATTCTAATTGGGCTAATGTGTTGGAGTTTTCACTAATTAGAATTTGACAGATGGAGGAAGGTCCCTACATTACTAAAACAAAATTTGGAGAAAGTAGAGCTGGTATAAAAAACCTGAAGACTCAGAACACATTATGTGATCAATATTTATTAAATCAATGGAATAAGCCAGTTGAGTTATTCAAAAAGTTGGATCAATTCCATCAAATATTTGGAAATCCTACAGGAAAGCTTTGATTAATCTGTCCCTAAGTGGTTTATTTAGCTAATCTGAAAACATATGCATAAAGAGAGTTTATAAACTGAAAAAATAATTTTGAATTATTTAAAGTTGGTGCTGTGTGGCCCAGACCCTTTAAATAAGTTAAAACCGATTATCTCTTTAACAATTATAAGACTCTTAAAAAAAAATATAAAGCATATTTTTAATATTAATTTCCATGTACTTATATACATAAAGGCATAATACTGTCAAATATAATGTTTTTAAAATATAATTCCCATTTTGTTTGTAACTTTTTCCTAGTTTTTTTTAATGATCATTGATCATGATCATTACTAGGTTGTGTAGTTTAAGAAAAAAACTGACAATTGCCTTTAAATATGAATTTTCAATAAATGTAAAAAAAAAAAAAACTATAGCAATAATTCCCAAGCTTCCATTTGATATTGTTTCAAATATAGCTAGTCATAAATGACTTATGAAATATAAATTTTCATTTTGTAATTTACAGTATTCATCTCACTACATCCTTAGGCACATTATGAAACCGAGGCAGTGGTTTTGCAGCTTGCCGAATATTTTCAAAATGGTACACAAAATACTAAGGATGTTTACATTTTCTAAATTAATTACTATATATCTTTTATTCCATAACATCATAACATCTGTTGCTTTGAAATAGAAAAACAAATGCAATGTATTGGTTCTATAATATTCTATAATATTTTCATATCCAGTGAAAGAAGACAAAGAGGGAAATAGAGGGAAAGACAGATATATATATATATATATAGAGAGAGAGAGAGAGAGAGAAAGAAAGAGAGAGAAAGAGAGAGAGATGGAGGGAGGGAGAGAGAGATTGGAGGGAGAGAGAGAGAGAGACTTGAAAAGTGAAAATTCTAATATATAGGTACCTCAAAAAGTCACCAAAACACTGAAGTCAATAATCAATATTGATCTGAGACATCAAAATAGCAATTTCATCAATTATTTTTTTTTATAGATTTATATGTCCTTCCATCTAGAAAGGCATCCAACAAGTTTATTAAATCTGCCATTCATCATTCAGTATTATATCTCTTGGTAGGATATATTGTAATTTGACTGTCCTTACTTTGGATGTCTTTTTTAACTTTTGTTGTACTCTAGAAAATATGTTACACAATTTTTTTCATTGGCCTAGCTTCATATACATTTGCATATGTGGTTCATATCTTCTTTAAGATGTCTCTTACCTTTAAAGAATAAACCTATTTTATCATGTATCAGAATAAACGGGACTTTAGGGTACTGTATAAAATCCATCCATTTAATTTAAAACAGCAGGTTTCATAGCATTTTGTTGTTATAAAACCCCTCTGTTAAGCTTATGCCTTCGGGATGAGTTGTTTGTGGAGATAGTATAACCCCATCTTCCAAGCACAACATGTTAAGTGAAGCAGCCAGTTCTAGTTCAAGCAAAATTGTAAAAAACATTCAAAATTCCTTTGTTTTCTATGCTTCAATTCTCAAAAGGTAGCATACACCATAATCGTTTTATCATATCTTCCAGGCTTTAACAAATTGATGTTTTGCCATTTGTCTCTTAAAGAGATTTGTTTCAAAACATTTCCATAAACATTACAAGCTTAACTGTCTTATATATAAGTATTTCAGAAGTAATTATATTTCAAGGTTTTGAGTAAAATGTCACAAGAGACTTGTTCCACATTGAATTCCCGGGGAAATTCCGTTTTCTAGATAACCTTTCAATATCCATGAAGTTATTTACACTTACAAAAGATGTAATAATACCTTCAGACAACATTAAATGTTTTCATCTTGTTTTAAGTTTTAACCATTTTAATAGCGGTTTCCAATGCACCAGCAATGATGACAAATGTTTCAGAGCAAGATAATGTTATACTGCAGAACCATTTAAGCCACAATAAGGAAAAGGGGAACTTTTGGACTTGGGATCAGGGCCAGATTTACATAGCGGGTGCTCCAAGGCCCACTACCGTTCGTCCCCCCCATACTCGGCCATTTATTCACAAATTTTTATCATTAGCAATGAGGATTGGTGCATGGGAAATTTAAAAAAACTATAGTATCACCTGCATATCCCCAGTGTTTCTCAAACAATGTGGGTGTGGCTGTGCAGCATGCCGCCCCCTAAAATCCTGCCACCCTCGGCCCGGGCCTAGGTGGCCTTTCCACAAATCCGGGCCTGTTTGGGATTAATGGAGATTGTAAATCTACAAACTACAAAAGTTGGGGATTGTAATAGGTTAGATATCCTTCCTAAAATACAGAAAACTTGAAATGATTATTATACAGTAATATGTGTTTTTTCCTGAGCAAAGTTATTTGTCATGAGCCCCACTGAAGTTCGAGCACAGGACAAATGCTGTGCCATATGGTATATGTCATTTGCTATATATTTATTCAGTAAAATAATACTTTTTTTTCATAGTTATTGGTTTAATATTAAATATGTATTACCTTTTAATAGCATAATGTTATTCTTCAAGATTATTAGCATATCGATTGCATTCCTTTATTGGTAAAAGAGGGTGTTTTCTAAAATCATCCACATGACGCCACATGATAAATTTGTACATTAGTGACTGGATTTGACAAGATGGATGGTGAGGCATATTTCACAAAAGCTGTGTTTTGTATAATGGCTGTATAATATTAACCACTGTCTTGTTTCCTTAAAAAACAGATACAATATGCAGAATTTTGTAGTGTTTCAAAGCAGACAAAATGCAAGCTGTAAAAAAGATGAAAAAAACGCATCAGGGTTAACTGATGATGAGCTAGGAGTAGGGTTGAACTGAGGAGGTAAACACAGCAATAAAGATACATTGGGGAAGTGATGATTAATGAACTATTACTAAGGAAGTAATAGATTTAAGCTATATTGGAGGAAAATTTAGTTTTATATATATATATATATATAGATATAGTATTTTATATATACATATAAACAGCATTTATTGAGTGATTGCCAATTTCCTTTAATTATTATTTCATAGATATATATTTTTTCTACTCTTGTGTATTTATTTTGTATTTGCAGTATGTTTACATTCAATTTAGTTTTTGTTTATTTGACTCAGTTCTGCAATGTATAGTGACGTCACTCACTTCACATTCCTGCCACTATGCATGTAAATAGACAACATTGCTTAAATATTAAACGCGAGTGCCGGCAGATTGACTGTTGACCTAAATATATAAATGAATAAATGTACAGTATACATCAGTATATTGGATGCATACATGCAGGAAATTGTGATTAGGGTAAATAAACATAACAGTGTTGATCCCAGCAAGCAGATTACAATAAGATATCATTATATGGCCATTCCTAAAAGTGCCCTAAATATATGCTAAAAGTGTGGACGTGTTGGACAATGCCATAAAATGGAACCATACATAATTTGCTGAAGCAGCAAACAATAGTAGCCAATCATGATAGACAAGGAAAATACGGCTGCTACTTATACAACAGAACTTTGAATTCATAGATGCCAAAATTAAGTGAATGGCTTAGCATAAGAGGGCAAAACTCAGCTGTCTTTCTACACCTAAAAGACAAGAGACACTCCTTTGAAGATAGCAATGTGCAAATACTGGATAAAGAAGACCGCTGGGTTGAGGCGTGAAAGATACGATTCCTGTTAAGGTAGAGAAACAATCCCTGAACAGAGGCGGGGGCCTTCGAAACCACCTGTCTGCTACATACAATGCTGTTCTCAGATCTGTACCCGGCAGTTTCATACATCCATTCATGCAACTCTCACAAGTAACACCTGTTTCTAGGAGTTGCATGACACATTGGTAATCCTATCACAGTAACTACATAGAATCAGCACCTATGTTAATTTCAGATGTCACGTCTGAAGTGTTGCCATGTGCTGTTGTGATTGGATTGTTGGAAGAGTCTATATGCCAAGAGCTCCCCACTCCAGTCAGTTGAACTGAAGAAGCTGCTCGGATGAACATTAAACTTTTTCAGCAAGTCCAGTTGGTTTTGTTTTTTTGTAATTACTTATATACGATGTACTATGACCTGGATGAATGAAAATCTTCATAGTCATATGCCAAAATGAAGCTGGTTCAGCTGGTAAAATAAAATATGAAGATCAAAAGATAATAATGTTCCTGACTGAATCAAAGTCTCTAGAGCGATCTTGACAAACCTTAATAATGACCATGTGCTCCTTTCTCTTTTTATACAGTATGTGGTGTACCCTGTCTTTTCCCTCTAAGTTGGTAAAATAAATATGTAAAACAAAAAGTAAACTTTCAATACTAGTTGCAACTCATAAAATAAGTTCACTTTAAGGTCATACAAGAGAGCTATAAAGATAATGGCACATACTGTACCTGGACTCAAAACTGTAGAAAATAAGTTGGGAGTTATGAATAAATGCAATACACATTTCATAGAATAATGTTATTACTGGTAATAGGCACTGCAATTACTAAAAGTACTTAGAGATGTTAGCCAAGCAAATCACACGTTCATGCCAAGCATCGAAAAGCTGCCAATTATTCAGTGAGCCAAAAAACTCTCTTCAAAGACTCAAATCAGTTTGAATCAATTGCAAAAGTTTATCCTACTTAATCTCTTAATCGATGAACAGACATCAATGGACTCATGAAATCCTGTAAAAGTTTTGGTTATTTTTCTTAAAATCAGTATATTGAATTTTAAGTCTGTTCTGAGTTCGGAACTGTTTATTCTTAGCTTATGTGAGCTGATGTAAATACTTATTTAAGATAGTTCTATCTCAGATAGATGTCTGTCCCTCAGCCATATCTACTGTAGCTTTTGTATAGGCTAACATAAAGCCCTGATAATTCATAAAGCAAATATTGACATTAGAGACATGCCCCTTTTTTAATCTAGCAAGCATTCATATTTGTACAGTCAAAGGATAAACAGTTTCCAGTTTCCTAGTATTATTAACCTGTATGTCAATATTTAATAGTTTTAGTGGGTCTAACTTACATAACCTCTGTGTTCCTGATGATAAAATCTCCATTAAACAAAATGAATACATGGTTGGACTGGGCCAGAAGGACACCAAGAGAAAACCCAGTGGGCCCCAATTGCCCAGATTAACTTCCTTCACTAAATACCCAGGGGGCTGCCCCTTGACCTCCTCTTATGGTCCTAATGGCCCAAGAAGTACTGTATGTGCAGGGGCACAGGGGGTTGTGGATGGGATGGGGGAAAAAGGCAGCAGTCCCGGTGGACCCCAAACCCTCCCAGTCTGATACTAAATGAATGTACTGAGATTGTGTGTGTACGCATTATCCATGCTTATAGAAGACACTATTTCTTTCAATGGTTGATAGCAAACAAATAGATGGCTTAAAAGCAATTGCCAGTACAACTGTTTTGACTTGTGTTGGAAACAACAGACAATACAAATATTGTTTTTTCCAGCCTGAGGACACAGTTGTTTTCTATTCAAATCAACAGGAGGCTGCCAAGGACAATTTGGGGCATAATATTGCAGCTTGAACCATGAAACGTGCCATTTACCTTAAGGGAAAACTATTTTGAGACAAATTAAGAGAAAAAGGAGGAAGCTGATTTATTAACATGCTTAATTGCCAACCAGATGTTTATTTTATTTTGTAACTTGTAGTGGGCCAGTCAATACTATTTTCCAATTGATTGGTAGGGGTACAGATGCAGTCACTTGGATTTGTAAGTTAAATACGTCGTGACTTAACTCATCTAACCCATTTATCCCACTTAGCACGGAATATTGTGTCACAGCATCCCATCCAATTAAAGAGTTCACCAATGAAAACAATGGTGCTTTGGTATGCTAATGCAGTGATTTTCAACCTTGTGCCTCCAGCTGTTAAGGAACTACAAGTCCCACAATGCAATGAAGGAGTCTGACAGCCACAGTCAGGCAAATGCATTGTGGGACTTGTAGTTTCTTAACAGCTGGAGGCACAAGGTTGAAAATCACTGTGCTAATGAAAAGGTTAAATGCATTAAATTAAATGCATGAGTTAAGATAACTTGGGATAACACAGTTTCTTCAATTAGCCCTGAGTCACGACGCATTTAGCTTACAAATCCCAGTGACTGCATCTGTAATTCCATTTAGGGGCATAACTGCAGAAGAAGCAGACTTTGTGGCTGCAGGGGGGCCCAGGAAGTATAGGGCCCCCCTAAGGCCCTAATTAATCAATTTTAATATGTATTGGTAAAACAGGACAACCTCTGGATATTTTGGGGACCCTAAAATAAATTTGCTATGGGACCCAGTAACATCTAGTTATGTCACTGATTTCAATGCAAGTTAGCACCTCATAAGAAATGGGGAAAGATTAACCCTTTATGCAATTTTGTAGCGATAATGAGTTTTTTTTCTTGCATACCCTGCTAAGATGTGACTTTTAATAAATCATAAATCCTTTAGAAGCTTACAACATAATATAATGGAAGACCTCTAAACTTTCTTAAAGGTTCCCACCTCTGGATAGTCCATATGTTTTCTCAATATCAGAAATTGCTAATATCACTGAGATAGCAGATTTTCAAACTGAACAAGTTAAAAAAATCCCTAATGGGAGACTGGCTGTCATTATGTATTATCATTTTATTTATATGAGCAGCCTGGGTTGCAAAAGGTTTACAGTATGAAAACATCACACAATAACGCTTACATAATAATATTAATAACAGAAAACTTTTATTATAATTATACTGTATAGTTTTAGCATCATGATCTTATATGTATTGCTTTATTTACTTTGTTTTATTAAGTTGAATTCCTTGATGTATACATTATAAATATCTAAGCAGAACAACACTGAACACCTGCCGGTGCTTTGTACCTGTTATTGAACTCACAAAGCCTGGCATTTGGCACTTGAATTCCCAGTTTCCTTGTATTTGTGATAATGATGAAGTGTTCTGGAGCACTTTCTTAGTAGCCAGGCTATCACAGTTGACACTCAATTAAATTAATAGCCCACAATGGGGGAAGTCTATTTATAGCAATGAGCAATCCAAGTAGCCTGATAAATGGAGCATATGTGACAGACAGCTCCAATGCAGAACTTAAGAAACAAATAAGATGCTGCTGCCTTGTGGACTAAAAGCGCATTGTATTTTATTATTTCTATGTTTTTAGCACTGAAATGCACAATGCCTTATTAGCAGAGTAGGTTGTTTTATTGGCTAGTTATTTTTAATGAAGAAAAGAGCTAAGCTCCAGACTCCACAGAATAAAAATGTGCTTATTGTTGGAAAGACAATGTGGTCAGTGAGTCTATTTTTATTGCAGTCCTATGTGCATAGTATTGAAAAATATTTAACGACTAACAGATGGAATAGCACTAAGTGATTTTTGGCAAAAGTTTTATTGGAATCTATACCTAGTAATCTTATTTTTAATTCTCTGGCAAAAAAAAAAACATGCACTAAGTTCCCCATATGAGCATAGATTCCTTTGTTCCCCTTATCAGCATGAATTCTTTAAATGTATCTATTATATCTTCCTTTACAGTCTTATCCATTCATCTTTGGGGGTTATTAGGAAGCATAAGCCAAATCTAGACTGAAAATACTGTACATAGAAAAAATGGTTGTGGCCCTGAGCTCCTCAACACCACAGAACTGTTACAAAGTCTGAACTAGGTGACTATGTAAATGTATTTATTGCTCTCAATCATAACCAGCTACCACGCTTTTGTACAGTGTATATGTACACTGTATATAACAGCAATTCACCAATTCGGAGACTTAAAGTAGTAGCTTCAGATACCTGATGCTACAGAGTTGATTATCAAATGTTAATTACAATGGTGTTAATTACAATGGTGTCTGAACTACTATGTACTGTAATAAGTATCCAAAATAATTACTAACAGTACTTGTAGTGTGACATTTATATATAAATATATAAATATATATATACTGTATATTGTGAGGTAAGCTCTGTTAACAGTACTACAGAGAATGTAACAGAAAATAAGATGGGGAGCTAAAGGGCTGTGGTTCCATAGGGCTAGAACCAAACTCCAAATCATACTATTCTGCATTTCATTTCCTATTATGTTAAGTTTTAGCTCTCCTTTATTTCCATGCATTTGTAAACTTTTTACTTTTTAAAAATAAGTACTGGTCAAAAAAACAAATGGAGAACACCAAAAGTGTAGATTATGAATACATTTAAAATTTGAAAGTGTAATTTTAAAAAGGTGTATCAGGCAAATAGCCTTTTCCCCCACTGTCTAGGAAACAAGCTGCTAGATCATGTTGCATTGCACGTGGACATTAATCAGCGGTCATTTTGAGTCTTGTGATTCTCATCCACTGTGCACAGATATTTTCCAACTTCTACAGTCCTTCAGGTTTGCTGGCTCAGGAAATCATAGGTTTCAATGATGTTATCAGCAAGTAGCAAGGAGGTAGAAATGCCAGCTGGTTGCTGGTCCATGATAGGATCTGTATGGCAGCTTCCTATGCATTTCAGGTCATGTAACCAGAGGATCTGATAGGTGCTGATCAAATAAAAATTTGCATAGAATGGGCTTAATTCTTAAAGTCTACATACTGTACAGATGCAGCCACTTGGATTTGTGTGATAAATGCGTCATGACTCACGACTAATTGAAGAAACTGTGTTATCTAAAATTATCTTAACTCATTTAATGAATTTAACCTGTTCATTAGCATACCAAAGCACCAATGGTGAACTCTTTAATTGGATGGGAGGCTGTGATGCAATTTTCTGTGTTAAATGAGACAAGTGTGAAGTCTGAGTTTAGTTATTTTGTGTCAAACACACAATCCAAAGTGGCTTCATCTGTACATTTGTGGTCACTTATTCCAGTGTGCATCTAAAAATGCTACCTGGCTTTCATCAGTAACCAAAAATCACATGAAATAAGCTGACTTATTTCCTCTGTTCACATAGAAAGAAGACTTTGAATACCAGCCTAGGTTTAATATTACAATCCAGTGATTTTTGAGATTTAAAAAAAAAATGTGCTGGTTATGCGGTATGTGTTTCTATTAAGCTTGTTCTGTAATTGAGATTTTTAGTGCTCTTTACTTACTTTCACCATATGTTTGCCATCTACTGACACAAACAATAAATTTAGTTTTACTTTTGTTCCCTGCATCAGCATTCTTTCAGGGATTTTATAGCACTTGAAAGACTGGCCAAGATTTTATTTTCCACTTTGCTAAAAATTGAAACAGAGGACTTTAATTTTCCAAGAAAAAAAACATGCCAATAACAAATAACACTTTTTTTCATCATAAACCTGCCAGGAAAGTAAAAATAGCTAAAAGTTACTCACAAATCAGAAAATGACAATGAAACTATAACTTCTATAACATTCACCACATTGTTGTGGCTGTTTCATAAATCTGTTTCACAAATAGTCTATATATATTAATTTATTTACAAAAATGAATCCTAGGGCATAACATACACAAAACAAAATATACACTAAAATATACACTTCATTGATCAACTAGGGGGGTATAGCTAAACCTATGAAGGTGCCTCTACTTTCTGCCCTGTCTAAATTCAGGTGCAATTTTCACATAAATATTGTGAATAATGTCATAGAGACATGAAAAAATGTAATCATTGTTTCTTCATGACAGCACAGATTCCCACTACCCATAGTGTAGCAAAGGTTTATGGACACAAACACAGTCTTCAAGCTATGTCTAATCAGGGAAATAGAGGTACAATAAGGTACAATATTTTCTGTATGACTAATCACCTATAGCAACCAATCAGCAAGTAGCATTTGCTGGTCATTAACCAGTCTCTCATTTGTGTAGACATATGAAAAATATGTTCAGAATCATAGCTTTTTCAACCAGCTAAACCCTCTATGATGTTAAGGGTCCCACTCCTTCCTGCTTCATTTTTTTACTATTTACATATTTTAAAAATGATTTTGGATTATTTTTAGTGCCTGCTGCAACCTGTGTCAATAGAGACCTCAAAGGTATGGTGACACAATTCTTCATCACTTCAAATCGCTTTCTTATTTGTTTCACATAATTGTGTCAGGCACATCTGCCCCTTATGACTGCACTCTGCCTCATTCATATGCTGGTATAATGGGAAAACAAATATGCTGCATTGTTGGGGGAAAAAAAGCATGGCAACTTGTATATAAAATTGCACTTTGCATGCTGAACTTGCAACTGTAGCTTACCCTTTACATGTTTTCCAGATAGTTTGTCCGACCCACTCCTTTTGATATTTGACATGGAAAAACTAAGGAATGAAAATGAGTGTGTTATATTGATTCTAAATAGATCCAAAGCGATGCATGTCAATATAGGTTAAATCTGTTTTAATTTTTATTGTCTGAGGGAATGAAAAATGTAGCTTGTTGTGCCTAACACGCTATAGATTTGCAAATCTTCATTCAATACAAAAAAAAAAAAAATAGGAGCCTCCTAATTTCATCATGAGTAATCAGCTAGATGATGTTTCTATGGAAAGAGAACACAAATATCCATGCTATATTCATGCTTTAGGGACTCTAAGGATTCTTGTGTATGTAACGTGTTCAATGCGTTAATCTTAATATAATGTAAAGCAACATGCATTTTAAGCTTTCTTTCAAACTTTAAATGTATGTTTTATAAAATCTGATGCAAGAAAAAAGAAGTAATCAAGAATAAAGTAACCAAGATAGGAACATTCCAATTTAGCACCAGTAGATGGCGATGTGGAATACGATAACCATATATTGTATCTGTCAAATGCATGAAGCCCCTGCCATGTGTTTATCTGCATCGACATTTCTCCTACTGAGGGTCAATAAAAAGAGATTTCATGCTATTATTTTCTAACAGGACAAAAAGAAAGTATAGAACATCACACTCAGCAGTGGTTGTAGTTATTCAACAGCAGGTTCTCACTAATTTCTTTATTCAAATTCCTTTTCTCCTCATTTGAAATGCGTTTGTATACATTGTACTTTATAATGAGATGAACATTGCTGAAAAAAAAGGACAATAGAAATAATAGGTCCACTTTTCAGACCATATGCTATGAATCAAGAAATATTTTTTTTCCTTCTTTAAAGATAAAAAAACAAGGCCAATTTGCATTGTGTACAACTTCTGTAAAAGCAAAATAGCATATCATTAAAACAAATTATCTTTAATAAGTGTCAGGCGTTGGTATGTTTAAATCATGCTGTTACAAATGAATTTCATGTATCACAACACAGGCTCTTTCTTTCTTTATTCCACTCTTCTGGGTCTCTGGAACTCATCTTTCATCCTTTCTGGAGGACTTTGATAGGCTGGATATAACTGGATATAGTTCAATGGATCAGCTGATACTATCTGTACTGGATTTTAACTTGTTCAGATGATATTGAACATCTCCCCTGGTGAAGAAACCTCAAAATGCCTCACTAGAAATTTTTAAGAAATATGAAGATTCCAGTAATGTATAGAAGAAAGGCCAAAACTATGTTGGCTGGATTCAATATTTGTCCAAATTATTTTTTTATGCATGTCATTTGCATGGGGAAGTAATGATTTGAAAGCTTGATTGGACAACTACCACATTAAATAGAATGGTGTTCAAAGTAGTTAAAGGGTTTGCTCACTTTCAAACAACTAGTCATGCGCTTTGGGTCCTACGGGAGAAAAGCGCTTTACAAATGTTGTTTGTTGTTGTTGTTGTAGTTGTTTTCAGATAGATCACCAAAAATAATGACTTTTTCTAATTACTTTCTATTTACTATGGGGCAGATGTACTAAATTCACGTGAAGGATTCGAAGTTCGATCGAAGTTCGAACGTAGGATTTCTTCTTTTGGTCGAATATGTGAATTTTGGCATATTCGACCATCGAATAGGGAATGGTCGAATGATCGAATACATTCGAATAGAGTCGAATGGACGAATATTCAATCATTCGATCATTCGATCAGCGAAGGATTTTATTTTTTAAGTTTCTTCGATTGCCTACTTCGGCAGATTGGACCTACCGAATTGCAATAGAAGCCTATGGGAGCACTCTCATAGGCTTCTGAGACTAAGTCCTGATCGAATAGGATTCCTACGATTAGTGATGGGTGAATCTCCCGCATTTCGCTTCACCGAAAAATTCGGGAATTTCCAGAGAAATTCGCGAATTGGCGAAAAATTCGCGAAACGAGTCGCGCGCGCAACTTGTTTTTTGGGTGAATTTTTCGGCGGCGAATTTTTGTTGGCGTTTCGCGAATTTATTCGTCAGCGCGAATCGCTGGAATTCGCCGCGAATTCGCCCCTGGCGAATAAATTCGCCCATAACTACCTACGATCAAAGTGTTCAATTGTTCGAATCGTACAAATCATTCGAACGATCAAATGATTTCTTCGTTCAGTCGAATGATTTATTCGACTGATCGAATAGGTTTGTATTCGGTCGTCAAATGATCAAATATCGAGTAAAAGGTAGCCTAGAACTATTCGATTAACATTCGAAAATCGAATGCTAATCAAATATCGAATAGAAACAAATTATTTTTGGGGTAATAATAGTAAATTTGCTCCTTAGTGTAACTGTTTTTCTAATATTGAAGTGTAAAGTTAAATTTTTCACCTTCTAAAACACCTCGGGTGGGGGGGTGGCTCACTCTCTAAACTTTTAAATTGATCCATTTAGTTGATACACTTCTTTTTCCCTGCTGAGCAGAATCCCTGAGTTTTATTAAAGGTGGCTGTTAGTATTGATACAATAGTTGCTAATATTCCACAGATGCTGCTGAAAAATCAACTAAATGTTGCATGTAACAGTTTAGAGTCTGCGCCTGACTCAAATTCCAGAGACAGGAACATTAAACATTAAATGCAGATTTTGTTAAAACAGCAAAAAATTTTAAATAAATAATGGAAAGTGATTGGAAAACTTCTTTATTTCGGGGCAACAATCAAATGAACTGAAAAAAGTGTTTAGAACATGAACAACCCCTTTAATCAGATTATGATTATAACTCATGTTTGTTTTGCTTTGATAAAAGTGTCAATTCCATTACAACTTTCCTGACTATTAGGAATATACCCATGAAAGAAAAGTTTTGGATCAAAATCAAATCAAATCAAATCAAAAATATCAAACTTTTGGCAATGCTTATGGATGTTTACAGTGGAGTTGAAAGAATTAGACTTGGCAAGATAAAGCTGATAAGACCAGCCGTTGGTATAGTAATAACAAAACCATCCCCTGTCCAAGTTTAACTAAATTAATTCCATCTTTTTTTAATGCAGTAATTTGTTATATGTATTTCTGTTTAAACAATGAATAACTATAGCTTTTAATGCATGCAATAGTAAACTGATAAAATAATAAAATCAGCTATTTTTAAGGAATAGCATTTTTTTTTTTTACCTGATATGGATTTGTACCAATTTCTTTTGGGGAGAAAACATGCCCATTGACTTTATGCACTTGGGGTTAGAAAAAAACACACACTGATTCCAATACACTAAGGAGAAGATTTACGAAATTCACACGAATAGATCGAAGTTCGAACGAATTCGCTTGAATTACGATTTTTTCGGATGACCGAAAATTCCGATTTCAGCATTTTCGATCATCGAATTATCGAATACATTAGAATGAATTAGAATGATCGAATATTCAATCATTCGATCGTTCAATCATCGAATTTCGGCAAAACCTAAACCTATTCGACTACCCAATTCAGCAGATAGGACGTACCGAATTGCAATAGAAGCCTATAGGATTCGTAAGATCGAAGTCTTCGATCTTTCAAATCATACGAATCATTCGAATGATCGAATAATTCATTCGAATGATCAACGATCGAATAAAAAGGTAGCCTAAAACTATTCGATTAGCATTCTAAAATTGAATGCTAATCGAATATCGATGGAAAACTAATATTTTTGGGGGAATAATGCCCCTTAGCATGAGCAAAGTATGGCCAAAAAGGGCAACATTTTTGGGTTTTTTTTACTTGATACTTTGACACACAGTGACTTCAATGCACTTGGGGGCAAGAAAAAAACTTGAGAAAAAATATCCATTAATGCAATTGCATGAGAAAAAAACAACCCTTTTTTTCAAACAGTGCACTAGTTTTTTGTTGCTGTTTACTTGAGACACTTCAATTTTTTAAAGAGTACTAAAACATACTTAACTTTTTAAGCATAACTAATGATGTATAATTGATTGATATAATTGATTGATATAACCCACAGTACAATTTAAAAGGCATTTCAGTTACTCCATATGAATATGAATACATTCATGCTTAGTCAATATCTCCCTTACTACTGAATGTAAGATGCAAAGAAGATTCCTGCATGATTGATGTGTACCTCCATAAAGGACATAATACATAATACATAAACATTAGATTCTCTATTATTGTTTGACCTTTTTACAGCAAAACAAGCTTGCGAAACACTGCCTATCAGCATGCTGAATTGCTTTCTAGTAACAATAGTCATCCCTTCATTGTATTTACTTCTTTTTTCACCAGAGTGTATCCTCTAAACACATAATGTGCATATGGTGGAACTATTTCTGAAGAGAAGCAGAAAATACTAATTTTATAAAACATCAGGATGATGATTCCCAGAGGTCTGTTATTGCTCCATAAGAGTTTCATGGTAACAAAGACGATAAAATTAAAAAAGCACACAGGCTTTTTTTTTTTACTTAGATTTGGACGAATGATGAGCGAAATCCAAATCGTAATTTGCATATGCAATATGCATATATTAGGGAAACAATCGGAGAAAGAGCACAGCACCTGTTTAGAATTTTTTTACTTCCTTGCGTGACATAAAGTCACATGATTTTTAGGATTCTGATACTTAGATTTGGTTGAATTCCAATACTGCTGAAAAAAGCAGACGAGTTTCGAACCAAATCCTGGATTCGGTACATCACCAATTTGCACCTGTAGTTATGAACAAATTACTTATTGCATTAGGCATGGATCTGACTTTTTAAAAGACATCTTGCAGATGATATCCCATAGTCTATTGTCTTGCCTTTAACACAGTAAAGCACTCTAAAGAAATGTTGATGCTTGTCCTGATATCCTTTGAGTACTTAGCATTTTTCTGTTTTCTTTATGGTTCCTTAAAAAAAGTCATATTTGTTTTTCTGCAGTATGTGTATTATCCAATTTATATCATTTGGAACCCCCCACCCTTGTCAAATTATATTATCTTTCAACATTGTGAAATCCCTTGGAAAACCCATCTAATCAGCAAATCATCCAGTATTTGCCATAGCTCTCATACTGCCCACTTCACTTGGACACCATTCAAAATTTCTCTGCCTTTCCAGATTAAGAGCAATTGTTGAGCCACTGCAAGAACTCTTGCAAGAATCAAGGGGATTCTTCAGCTGATTGGTTCAATTGGAAAGGGTTACTATAAGACAGTGAACAAAAAAGAAAGCAAGAAACCGCTCAAGCTCACCGTGCTTCCCTTATAATTGGTCCGAGTGCTCAGTCAGTCAGTGTCCCCACTGCAAGATATGAAGATATCCACAGGAAATGACGGCACATCTGGATCCAATTTTATTCAAAAAACTGCTGCAAAGCGACCTAACGCGTTCGGGAATGTATCCCTTAATCATATGATTAAGGGATACATTCCCGAAACGCATTAGGTCGCTTTGCAGCAGTTTTTTGAATAAAATTGGATCCAGATGTGCCGTCATTTCCTGTGGATTTCTTCATTACTATAAGACAATTGTAATGAACGGCACCCAATACCAGAACAGGTGCCAAACACCTTTGTCTCAGCTCGGCTTCACCAGTTAAGTGACCGCCTTTGGCCTCGGGAGGAGCCCTCGGCTTACTCAGATGCCACCTGGACTTATCGAGAGGTGTAGAGCAAAAGTTCTGGCTAGCACAGGGGCACGATCGTCTCACCAGGGAATTAGATAGAAGAATACCACCAAATGGAGTAGGCAGGCCGGAACAGCACAAGCTGCGTAGAATAGTCAGACAGGCCGGAATCAGGATTAGAGAGTGTAGAGTAGTCAGGAACAGGCAAAAGGTCAGGATACCGGAGGACAGAGTAATCAGACAAGCCAAAAGGTCAGGATTGGAGAATAGCAGGAATAGTCAGGCAAGCAAGGGTCAAACACAGTAGATCAGTCAGGATACATATAGGAAAACACCCAGGAACTAGACAAATAGAACCTAACAATGGGCAGTGTTTTGCACAAAAAGATCCCTTTAAATACATTTGAATTTCGCGCCAATGCGCGCTGACGTCATCACGTCAGCGCGCCTGCGCCTTTAAAGGAACCCAGAAGCGCGCGGCGCGCGCCTAGGAGACAGCCGGCGCTAAGGGAAATAGAATGCGGCCGGGGAAGAAGATGCAGCGGGCGACCCCACCGAGGGGGCGGCAGGTGTTCCTGCCGTCTCTCCACTAGACACCAGGGTGAGTTCCTTACAACAATTCAATGAGTCACAGGGCCTCCAATATCTCCCTGTTCCCTGCAGTTATTAAGCTAGGGTCTGTGGGAGGTTTACTATTACTAACGTTATACTGTATTTTAAAATTCTACTATCACCCTTAGCAGCTGGAAATTTGTTCTTTTAGTTGTGTTAAAAAACATATGTATAACCTAAATATTATATACATGGCTCCAGCACCTCACATAATTTCCTGTGCCCTTTCATCTGCAATCTCTCTGAGCACAGATTTTACTCTGGCATATGAGGGAAATGATTTATTATTTGTTAAATGTTGAACAAAGCATTCCACCGCCTGTCTTTGATCTGCAAATAAAAAATGCATAGTTCTTTTTTTCTGACACCATGTTTGATCAGGATAGCAATCCTCTGCATTCACTGATAATGCCACATAATTCCTGCTCTATTATTTCTGAGAAACCAGGATTTGTTCTAACTCACTGTAAAAATCTTAATAGACCAGAAGGTGGCACAATTTAGCAATATATAAATGAAGTGTCGGTAAATGTAAGGCCCCTGTGTGAGTTAAACTATCAACCATAAAACCTACAGTAAGTCAGTGACAAAACATCCTTAAGTTAAATAAATACATCCCCAATATTCGTTTGGAAATCCTTTAAGAAGATGTGTACATTTATAAAACATGAACAAACTTGTGTGTTAAACTGCAAATACACATTATTGTTTATTTTTCTGATTTGATTTGATTCCACAGTAGGTCATCTGAAAAGCGAAGAAATGCCTTTTGTCCAGCATTTATTTGAAGTAAATTTATGTTATATTCTCTGAACAAAGCTACATTTTCAACTAGAGATGTGGGCATATGTGTGTAGTTTGTGATACAGTGGAATATTTCAGTTTCATTTGGTTCTTATTAATTCATATAAACGTGCTCCCTCATTTCACCCACACTGAAGTGAACAGGATTAAGTTATGACTACAATCAAGGCCAATTAGTTATTATCTTGTTACAAAAACAACAACAAAATATTACAGCAGAAATAGTCAATTTGATTTAACTTAATTTTGATAGAAATGGAATCTAAACAGTTCAAGGAAAGACTTGTTCAGTACTAGGATGTATCTGATTTATATTGCATATCCTCCCAACAAAATTCATCTTTACCATTGTTTCAGAATAAATCCTTTTCACACCTAAACACTTTTGGAAATAGTGTTAATCTGTAGAACCAATAGAGTAGATAGATATAACAACAAGTAGCAACCAATTTGAATATCAATAAGTGTATACAATAAATACAAAAATATAGATATGAGCCATTTAAGGTGCCCCTAATTCCTCATGAACATTGCTTCAGTTCCAGAATCTTTCATAAGAATGAATCAGTACCTCTCTTCCATATAAATGTTGATAGCTGTTTGTATATGTAGGGTTTCAATTGCCTTTATCAGAAAAACTCCCAGCTCTACTGGAAGTTCATTAATCAACACTTTGTAACTGGCAGAAACTTGGCCATTCACACCTTTGACTTCTATCTGTAGCTAGCCTTGTGAAAATTCAGATGTTAGTTATTACTTACAGTACAAGCTATTCAGGATTGTTAACAGTATTGATAATGTTCAGAGTCAGTCCATATCGGCAAAGTCTGAACACAAAAACTATATCCCAGTTGTAGTTTGTGCAATATATAGTAATATAAAAAACAATGCACCCAATCAACCCAATTAATTGAGCCCAAAAAAACAGATTGTAGCCTTCTCAAATATATACAGTATCTATCCTTTTTTTCTGGATTAACCACAGTGCCTTCTTTATCTTTATTTAAAATTAAGGGACTCCACTGCAGAGCCATTAATTGTTCATGATGAACAACTTGCAATGCTAATTTTTACGTGTCTATAACAATAAGCTAAAGGGGGGAATATCATTAAAAATCTCGAGCGCAGTGATGGGCGTATTTGGGGTGAATAAATTCTCGAAACGGCAGGAAAATTTCACCTGGCGAAAATTCGCGGGCACTTGATTATGGACACAGGTGTCCGTTTTTGGAAGCCGGCATCCGTTTTTTCAACGCCAACAATGTGCGCCCACGTCCAAAATTAGACAAGGTGTTTCACAAATTTTTCGCCAATCACTGCTCAAGTGTTATTTAAAATAGGGTTTTTGCAAATGTTTAGCACTGTTCGCAATGTAAGATCATGTGTTAGTGAATATTACCTCAGCAATTGTCTCTGCAAATTTTTTTGTGCTAACAAAACATAATAGATTTCCTCCATCTGTCATATTTCTTTAATTGTTATCCTGTAATGTAATCAGTGCCAAAATATGCTGCTATGTTTGGTCATCATTCACATTGGTCCCTGCCCCAGTATAATTTACAATTTGAAATTTATATTGCACTTACATACACTTTAGTTATGTGATTGTATGGAGGAGTCAGTGTGTGTATGTATGGGTGCTGGGTTTCATTTGGAGGGGTTGAACTTGATGGACTTTGGTCTTTTTTCAAATCAATCTAACTATATAACTATTCACAGTTTCCTTAGGAGCCAGTTAACCTGCCTGTGCATTTTTCGAATGTAGGAGAAAACTGGAGTACCTGGAGGACACCGACACAAACAATTCTAACATTTCAGATTTGTAGGATGACATTCATGCCAAAATACTGTATGGCACTGGCTAGCAGTTAACACTTGAATAGTTAATATATTAATGTACAGGAAGCATATTTTTACAGTGTAAGCTGTGAACTTTGTTACAACCTGCTTTACTTTGCAGTGAGTTTTCTTTCAGTTTGAGGAGGTGGGGTTTGATTAGTTGAACCTGAACAGACTGTATAAATAGAACCCCTGGGACTCCAGTGGAGCTTGCTCTAGTGTTTAGCTGATCTTAAGTTTTGGGTTCCTAGAGCACTGGGCTGATTTTTCCTTGGGGTACAACCTATACAAAATGTAGTAATTGACGGCACCATTCAGCACTGTATTCTCTTAAAATGCCTTTATTGAGACATAAGGCTCTGACCTTCAAACAACCCAGCAACGTTTCAGACCTCTCTTGGTCTTTTTTCAAGCAAAGACCAAGAGAGGTCTGAAACGTTGTTGGGTTGTTTGAAGGTCAGAGCCTTATGTCTCAATAAAGGAATTTTAAGAGAATACATTGCTGAATGGTGCCGTCAATTACTACAATTTGAATGCAACGGATTGAAGTGGGGAACCGCCGGACGGGCATCATATTAAAGTAACTTGGAGGTGAGGGTGCTCACTGTGAAAACCTTTGAAATTGATAGTACAACCTATACAGCCATGACGGATTGCACCTCAATGGAAGGGGGTCCACTGTGCTAGGGGAAAGAATGGCCAAGAGGTTGGAGGAGTGTTTAAACTAGGCAAGTGGGGGGGTGAGAGAAAGAATTATGGGGAAGCTAGGGTGGATGGGGTAGTGGGATTAGTAAGGGGTCATGGGGGAGGAGTGAGGGGGGCATACAGTTTACCAGCTAAGGAGATTCCTCTCTTACAAGGAAAACAGACTAATACTAACTTAACATATAATTCCCCTCAAAGTAATGCACATTTAAAAAGTAAAAGTAGTAACCTCCGCTGTATGCTGGCAAATGCACGGAGTTTGTCAGGTAAAATGGGAGATCTAGAATTAATTGCATGCTATAAAAATGATGATATAATTGGTATCACTGAGACCTGGTGGGATGAAACATGTGACTGGACTGTGAATTTAAATGGTTACACCCTTTTTAGGAGGGACAGAGGGATTAAAAAGGGGGGAGGAGTGTGTTTGTATGTAAAGCCTGAATTAAAGCCATGCACTAAAGAAATAACCATTACGGGCACTGGTGAGTGTGTGGAATCTCTCTGGATAGAGATTTCGACTGGGCAAAAAGTTACAAAGAAAATTTTAATTGGTGTATGCTATAAACCACCTCGTATAAGTGATGAGTATGAAGCCCAGCTACTTTTACAAATAGAAGCGGCTTCACAACTAGGTCAAGTTATTATTATGGGTGACTTCAATTATCTGGACATTGACTGGGGTAATGGGGTTGCCAAGACAGAAAAAGCTAGTAGGTTTGTAAATATGCTAAATGACAACTTTTTATCCCAGCTCGTTCAAGAACCTACTAGGAATAACTCTCTTTTGGATCTTGTAATAACTAATAATACTGATCTCATTTCAAGCATTTGTGTGGGTGAGCATTTGGGGTATAGTGATCATAACATGGTCTCCTTTGAGATTTTGATGCAGAGGCAACTCTATAAGGGAGTAACTAAGACATTGAATTTCAGGCGTGCAAACTTTGACAGTATAAGGGCATAGCTGCAACATATTAAGTGGGAAATGCTTTTCACAGGGCTAAACACTGAACAAAAATGGGAATTCTTTAAAATGCTGCTTAATAAATATACATGTCAGTATATTCCACTTGTAAACAAAGAACGTTGTTGCAAAACAAAACCTTTTTGGTTCAATAGGAGTGTTGGTGTTGAGGTGGCTAAGAAAAGACGTGCTTTTAAGGCTTTCAAGTTAGCTGGGACAGCTGAATCATTTATAAGGTACAAGAAGGCCAATAAGTCATGCAAAAAAACAATCAGGCAAGCTAAAATCGATATGGAAAAGGATATAGCAGTAAGCAGTAAAAAGAATCCAAAATTATTCTTTAAATATATTATGAAACAGGAAGGGGTAGGATCTTTATTATCGGAGGGGGGTCAGTTGGTTGATGAGAACAAGCAAAAAGCTCAGATTCTGAATGAATACTTCTCATCAGTATACACAAATGAGGAACCAGCTAATGAAGGTTTCCTTGTTAATAGCCCCAATTCTAATACATCCAATGATGTATGGTTCACACATGAGGAAATTCAAAAGAGACTAGAAAATGTTAAGATAAACAAAGGTCCAGGCCCAGATGGGATTCACCCCAGGGTACTTAGCGAACTTAGCTCTGTGATTGCCAAACCTCTATACTTAATTTTTCAGGATTCATCGAGGTCTGGCATGGTGCCGAGAGACTGGCAAATTGCTAATGTGGTGCCGCTATTCAAAAAGGGATCCCATTCTCAGCCTCAAAATTATAGGCCAGTTAGTCTGACGTCGGTGGTAGGAAATCTTTTTGAAGGATTAATTAAGGATAGGATACTGGACTTCATAGCAAATAACAATACTATGAGTTTGTGCCAGCATGGTTTTATGCGTAATAGATCTTGTCAGACTAACTTAATTTCTTTTTATGAGAAGGGAAGCAGGGACCTCGATTCTGGGATGGCAGTGGATGTGATTTACTTTGACTTTGCTAAAGCATTCGATACAGTGCCACACAGAAGGTTACTGGTTAAATTAAGGAATGTTGGCCTTGAACATAGCATTTGCACCTGGATAGAGAACTGGCTAAAAGATAGACTACAAAGAGTGGTGGTAAATGGAACATTTTCTAATTGGACCAGTGTTGTTAGTGGGGTACCGCAGGGCTCTATACTGGGTCTCTTGCTTTTCAACTTGTTTATTAATGACCTGGATGTCAAGTACTGTTTCTATTTTTGCAGATGATACTAAATTGTGCAGAGCTATAGGTTCCTTGCAGGATGCTGCCACTTTGCAGAGTGATTTGTCTAAGTTGGGAAACTGGGCAGCAATCTGGAAAATGAGGTTCAATGTTGATATATGCAAGGTTATGCACTTTGGCAAAAATAATATAAATGCAAGTTATACACTAAATGGCAGTGTGTTGGGAGTTTCCTTAAGTGAGAAGGATCTTGGGGTTTTTATAGATAACAAGTTGTCTAATTCTGGGCAGTGTCATTCTGTAGCTACTAAAGCAAATAAAGTTCTGTCTTGCATAAAAAAGGGCATAAACTCAAGGGATGAAAACATAATTATACCTCTTTATAGATCCCTAGTAAGGCCTCATCTGGAGTATGCAGTGCAGTTTTGGACTCCAGTCCTTAGGAGGGATGTAAATGAGCTGGAGAGAGTGCAGAGACTAAGTGCAACTAAACTGGTTAGAGGGATGGAAGACTTAAATTATGAGACTGGGAGACTGTCCAGGTTGGGGTTGTTTTCTCTGGAAAAAAGGCGCTTGCGAGGGGACATGATTACACTTTACAAATATATTCAAGGACATTATAGACAAATATCAGGGGACCTTTTTACCCATAAAGAGGATCACCGCACCAGAGGCCACCCCTTCAGACTAGAAGAAAAGGACTTTCATTTGAAGCAGCGTAGGTGGTTCTTCACAGAAGTGTGGAATGCACTGCCGGGTGATGTTGTGATGGCTCATTCTGTTGATGCTTTTAAGAGGGGTTTGGATGATTTTTTGGACAGACATAATATCAAAGGCTATTTTGATTCTAAACTCTACAGTTAGTATAGCTATGGGCATATATGGTTTGTGTTTGAAAGAGTGGAGATGTGTGGGTGTGTGTATGTATGCTGGGTTTTTAATTTGGAGGGGTTGAACTTGATGGACTCGGTCTTTTTTCAACCCAATTTAACTAAGTAACTATGTAACTATGTAACTTGTGGTGTCCTCTTCCTGAAGTTGTTGTACTGGCAGATACTATATAGTTTCAATGGGGGTCAGAGGTTAAAGGAAAAGTATACCCCCGAACAATGTAGGTCTCCATAAAAAGATATTGCATAAAAAAACTCATGTGTAAAACCCTGCTTCATATAAATAAACTATTTTCATAGTAACATACTTTTTCAGTAGCGTGTGCCATTGGGTAATCCTAAATAGAAAATTGCCATTTTAAAAGATAAGGACAGCCTCCTGGGATCCTAGGATCCAACAGTGCAGACAAACATAGCAAACAAAGTATAAAGTTAGGTCACATCAGCCAATTAACAGACAGAGTTTTGTCTTTTGCTTCTTCCTGTTACAGTTAGAGTAGAAATATTTCTGGTCAGGTGATCTCTGAGGCAGCACACAGAGCATCACAAAATGGTGGTTCAAAGCAAGATATGTAAAAGGGAAATATTTACTTAAATGTATATACCAGTTTGGTAAGATTCTTTAATATGCCCCTTAGGTTAATATAAATAATATAAATATAATATAATATAAATCTGTTGCTCAAGTATTCAATTTGGCACTCACCTCCCCAAAAAAATCGATCACAGCCGGGTGCTGACCAAAAATCAATATACAAATAATAATTAATGAAAGCACTAATGGCATTTGTAGACGTTTCTGGATGTATAAATGTGACGTGCAATAAACTTAAATACCCACACCCTCAATTATCCCACCCACTTTTAACATATGTCTTAAAGGGATCACCCAATTAATTGTACTGATGACGGTTCCCTGTGAAACGAAATGCGTAAATGTTTCATACTTTTTTCTAATATAATATCTTTGTCTACAAATGCATTGAGTACTCTCATTATTTATATATATATATATATATATATATATATATATATATATATTTATATATATGAAAAATAGCTGCAGTTATTGTAAAGCAAGGTACTCACAGGACTTTAAAATACAGTGAAAAAGAGACAAAGTTTATTTATTATTCCAACATTTCGGAATTTTGACAAAGGTCTCAAGGAAGACAGAAATGTTAGAATAATAAATAAACGTTATCTCTTTTTCACCATATTTTCTGATAGTATTGATTAATGGCACTAAGTTAAGGTACTGGATTACATTTATATGCACATACGAATGTCTGAACTGTTGTATGGATTCAATATTCACAGGATAAATAAATATAATCAATATTATTGTTTAATGGCACAGCGTTAAGGAAATTAGATTAGATCAACTATATACATAAGGGTTAATGTGAAGGGATTCAATGATCATAGAGTCACATGACCAGGACCGCCAATGTGAAATAGTAAGTAAGGCAAGATTGTATATTAACATTGAAGCCAGATAGATTCTTGAGGCTCATAAAGGGAACAGCATCTGAGCAGTAGGACAAGTGTATGGAGTGTGACAGAGAGCCACAAATGGACTATCATGAGCCGTAAGTATGGTTAGGTGCAGCGTTTGAACTGAAGTGAAGTGAAAGAAATTGAAGGGGGATTACAACACCATATCTGTAGTGAATAGGGAAGATCTTAAGATCTAATAGGGAATTTAATGACTGGGAGATATATCTCCGTGTCAGACTTTAAATATTTGCTCAAAGAACAATAAATTAGCAACATTGGTAATGTAGTTAGTCTACACGTAGCATAGTGTTACATTGTATCCTGCTTTTAACCATTGTTTGCTGCTATGTGCACAGATATTGATGAATTCATTGTGGATTTTAGTATATTAACTATTGTGTGTATTCAAACTATATGGATTGTATGATAAATGTATTTACAGTGATATGTTTAAATGGTAGTTGCTTGTTTTTGATGATAATCACACATCATGGTTACTGCTGCTGTTTTACTGCCAGTACATGTATTTAAGGCATGATCACTGTTAATTTGAGAAAGGCCTTAGGTTAGGCCAAAATGTTAGTTTTTAGCTTTGTAATAAATATTTTTTTTTCATTATCTTTAAGATTTGTGACTGTGGATCTTTCTAGATTGATGTGGATTATTTGTTGACTATATATATATATACAAGTCCATCCAGTGTATGCACTCTTACCAGATTTTTCAAACAATTTTGGGTGCGTGTATTGGTTGGATGCCCCAGAACTCTTTCGTTACTATTTCACTGCTCGCTTCTCGAGGAGACTCCGTCTCATCCTCATATACACAATACACAAGTCCAAAGAATGAAGCAGCACTCGTCAGTTGCAAATGAAGTGTATTAAAATTCTTTTACATCACGCTGCAGCAACGTTTTGGACATTCTATGTGTCCTTTCTCAAGCAAAAAATTGAATCTCCACCTCCAACAGGTATCACATGTTTAAAGGCTATGTACAGGAAATGACTTCATAGTTTGCATCAGAAGCAATATTAACCCATACAGTGTAATTACATTCACAGATACAAAAACAAGTTATAATTCCGATTCAAACCTGATGGGTGTAAGGACTTGAGTTTGTTAATTCACCATACTTCTCTCTTTTTGAGCTTAAGTTCTCTATCATCTCATTGGAGGTACAGTTTCCAAAACCATAAATTTAAAAAAGACAGGGCTACAAAAAAAATTAGGGGTCCTTCAGACACATACACCTCTCCTTCCTCTCCACAAGTGCTGCCTGTCTCTGCCAATACTTACACCGGCTGCCAGTCATACACAGAAGGTATGGCAAGATTATTGCAATAGAAGAATTTCCAATGGCACACAGGTCTGAACGAAATCTTCAAGGTTTATTAAGCGGAGTGCAGATGCAACGTTTCGGAGAACAAACTCCTTTGTCAAGATTATTGCACTCACATACTGTACAGAGTCCTCAATGTTGTACCACTAAACATCACCTCTCTAATTACCAAGTACGCCCCTAATTTCCAAGTACACCCCTGCACAAGTCCTCCCTATTCTCCCACCCCATACATTAGACACTCCCAGAACCTACAGACCTTCAAATGATCACTTGAAATCCTTTTCAATCAAAACCATAGCCATAATCCTCAGCAAGTGATTTATTCAATTTTTTTTTACTATGGAAATATAAGGCTAATTTTTTTGTGCCTATATTTGTTTTTAGAAAAATTCTGACTTTTTTTTTTAAAAAGCCTGAAAAATCGAGGAATTCTGAAAAAAATTGTGGATTCTGGTTTTTCCGCTAACCGATTAAATAAAACTTTTTTAATAATAAATAAGGTCAAATTGTGGATTCTAGTTTGGTCACACTTTTTTAATAATAATAAATAAAATTAGGATTTTGATTAATAACCCCCTGTAAGTAAAGCTATATGTGAGGCAAAGGGTTTACAAAATGTTTGCAAAGGCAAAATTTTTTGCAATGAGAACAATTATTTGCATTGCGAATTAACTGAAATAGTTTTTCCGCGACCTACATTACATTCACCAATATGTATTTTACAAAATATTTAAGCATTTGTTTTTTAGCATTGTCTTGAATTTGGCCCATATAGCGTGATATAGAAATTACTTTAGGCTTTTATGAATAACTATGAATGCCTTTTTCCTGCAATGAAAATGTGGTTTTAATAAAAACATTGCCATTCTTTTTATGCTTTGCCATAATTTTCTCTTGTAATGGTGTAACATTACACTTTCATCAGAAGAACATTAACTCATATTACAGCAGATCTAAAATGTCAATTATTTTAATGCTATTTCGATTATTTCCTTTCCTGTTCCTTACGCTTTATTCTTCTTTTAACAAACACAGTAGGCTGATTCAGCCATCTAACATTAGAACGCTTTTTGAAATTAGAAAAAAGGAAATATCTGCAGTGTGAAATTGATCTCATGAATGGCTTCTTTGTTACTATTGAATGTTTCTATCTCCTCATTGGTTTTTATGACTTTGTAAATATTAGCAGGCAGTGGTGGGGAGGAAGTTATTTGCAACTATTTTGGGCACAGCAGTAATTATATTAAGGTAAAGATAAATTCTTATGTGTACAAATATTCTAAATTAGGTCTTTCAAGAGGCATTGTGCAAAAACACACATCTTTTTTGCGTATTGAAACAACAGGAACAACAAATATATATGTATATAGAGTAGTGGGCATCCAGCAAATTTTAATTGGAAGAGTACACTCTCTTTGAAAAAACTTCAAATTAAATTCGATCGAATACACTATTATTTTGATTTGAACAATTCAAATTCAATCAAATACAGACCTATTCCAACAAAGAGAAAATTCTAATTCATTTCAGTTGGTCTTTTTGAATTAGAAGTTTTTGCACTTCGAAATTTTGGCACTTCGAAATTTGACCCTTGATAAATCTGCCCCTGAGGGGCCCCTAAAGTGCAGATTTATCAAGAGTTGAAGTGAAATTCGAAAAAATTATATTTGTTCAAGTTTTAGATATTCAGTTTTTTCTTTAATTACCCCCCAATCAAATTTGGTTATATTCGAATTTATTAGAGTTAAAAAAATTTCACTTGAATTCAAAATTCGACCTTTGATAAATGTGCCTCCCCATGTAGTTTGTTATTAATGTTTTCATTTGCTATAGCTACAGGAGTGTGTAAGACGAGTTCAAATCCCCTTAAAGGAATTGTTCACTATAAAAGTAAAAACTGGGTAAACAGATAGGCTGTGCAAAATAAAACATGTTTTCAATACAGTTAGTTAGGCAAAAATGTAATGTATAAAGACTGGAGTGACTGCAATTCTAACCTAACAGAACAGAACACTACTTCTTGTTTTTCAGCTCTCTTTTGTTTACATGGACTGGTTACCCTGGTTGCCAGGCAGTAACCAATCAATGACTTGAGGGAGGGCCACATGGGTCATAACTGTTGCTTTTGAATCTGAGCTGAATGCTGAAGATCAATTGCAAACTCACTGAACAGTTATGTCCCATGTGGCCCCCCTCAAGTCGCTGACTTTACTCAGATTTAGAGAGCTGAAAAGCAGGATGTTGTGTTGTATTCTGTTATGTGAGACATCCACTCACACCAGCTTTTATACATTACATTTTTTTTGGCTAACTAACTATATTAGAAACATATTTTATTTTGTACAGCCTATCTATTTACCCAGTTTTTATTTTTACCCTGAACTGTTCCTTTAAGGAAATAGTTCTGTCAGAAAATGTATACAGAGTTTTACTGGGTTTGATCCATATGTCATAAGGATATTCTAATCTTTTTGAACGCAGGCATGCAGCATAGAGTTTGCTTTCAGAAATGTCAAAATGCCATGTCAGCATTTTATTCGGTAACTAAATGTTACATACCTTATACCTTTCCTGTAAATGGTTAATTATGTATGGTACATTACTATAATCAGAAGTCTGTCAGCTTTGGAAATGCTTATTATAGTACTCAGAAATGTAGGCAGACTTAAAGAAAATTGCCTCTATCAGTTGCTGCCACTGGCCCCTTTAAAAGGCATCACATAAACAGCACATATGTAAAACCCCCAATTTATCAAATTGTCACTGGTAAATATCCCAAGCTCAATGAAATAAAAAGACAGTTGTTCCTAGTCAGCCAAGCAACAGAAGAACAAAAAAGGAACAAATATGAGCACAATGTGGGGTGCAACTCCTGTGTGGTTATTGTAACAACTATAGTGGTTTTGGGTACTGCCCTTGGCAAAACTTGTCTGAAGGGGTGTGCCACTGACTGAAAAAGAGGATTTGGCATACAGGTGAATCCTCCGCTGAGTATGAAATAATAACAGATGAGGAGGCAAAGGGGGCAGGCAGATGATGGCAGGGGCAGGTGTGACGACAGGGGTGAAACTATGTCATAGGGGACAAGAACGATGATGTTGTGGGCAGGGTTATTTGCTCAGATGCTAGTGGGTTGATTTCTGCCCCATTTTTAGAATACTGAAAACTGAGCAGAAGGACAGTCCTTTGAAAAACCAACTGCCTGATCTCAAACTGGACAAGTGGAAAAGGGAACAGTATGATGAATAAGCCCGTTATTTCACAAGCAGCATTCAGTTTACATTTGCGCATTCTCTAACTAGTGCTAATGATTTTCAAACCCAAGAATTTGAATATGTCAGTAAATCATAAAAAGGATTCACTTTCTCATACTGTTTAACATCCTAGCAGGTTTTTTGATTTCTGAAGGTACTTAAATATCTAAATACTGCAATCTTGCTTGCCCAACTACTACATGAATGCATAACATAGAATTAAAAGGCATTAAGCACAATGGAAAAAGCGAAAGAAAGGAAAACTGATATAATACACAAGCAAGTCTTCAGCAGTAAATATGGTTAACAGATAAATAAAGCAATAAGGATAGAGATAGACAATGAACCAATGATAGATGATAGATAGTGATGAGAGAATTTATTTGCCAGCCATGGATTTGCAGCAAAATTCCAAATTTCCCCATGCTAGAATTTATTCACGAAACTGTGCTGAAAATTAGACGTGGAAAATTTGCAGCGAAAAAACACCCATAAGTAAAACGCCCATTGAGTTTAATGCATTTGGAGACAAAAGTCACGATAAGGAAAAAAAACGCCCCTTGACTTTAATACATTTGGAGAAAAAAGTCACCATAAAAATAAACGCCCATTGACTTTAATGCATTTGGAGAAAAAAAGTAACCATAAGCAAAAACGCTCATTGACTTTAATGCAAAAAAAAGTCACCTTAATAAAAAATGTCCATTGACTTTAATGCATTTGCCGTAAAAAATGCCGTATGTGGAAAAATTTGGTTTTTTCGTACAAACTCCCATTGACTTCAATGCATTAGGCAAAATTTCAGACAGTTTCGCTTGTCACTAATGATTGATAGATACCCAGATTGTTAAGTTATTTTTCAATAAATGTTTCATTAAGATATTTTAAAGCACCACAGGGTTTGCACATTAAATATACCTGTAGAAGTAAAAGGCAACCAATGGAAAAAGCTTATGACAGTTTTCCATAATTGCTGCTAGTGAACCACCCAGTACTTACAAACCTTTAGTCTTTGTTTAGAATACCACTTAAAAAGTTAAATATTTAACAAGCAGTACAACCCTGATAAGTTTTTCCCTTTCTTTTCTTTATGCAGAGTTAGTAAAACTTTAGGAGTCTATTATGCTTGAAAGCAATGAATGGCTGGAACACATTATCTGAGATAATCACATTGCATTTTAATTTGGGATGTTATAGCCACCAAGCACAATTTTGCCTGAGAAGGCGTAATCTGATGGTTATTTAGCATACTATTTCCCAAGAGCAAATTAAACTCAAACACTTAAGAGTGTGGATGCTTGTGAATCTAAGAGATAAACTAATGATGTACTCCAGGACATAAAGACAATGGAAGCAGAACAGTCTTAACAATATTTGTACCTTTGGTGACTAAGGAATTGGCAGACAGTTTATTTAATTTTTTTTTGTCTGTTCATTTCAAATATATTCATTTCCATTGTCCTGCAGCACTGAAAAATACATACACCAAATGTATACACCATCGTAAATAATAACAAAATTTAATAAATCAAAATAATGGCATCATAATGTGTAACAAACATTTAAGAATGCATTTAAAAAAATAATTACAACTGGTTTTAACCCTTTACATGTACAATATCATAAAATAGACAGTAGTTACACAAAAGTAGTAGTGTGCTAACCCCAAAAATTCCAAGTTTTCATGTTTCACTTTGACGTGTGTAGCTCAAAGGTTTTAGCACACATACCACACCACATTTCTTTTGATCAGCTTCAGAGGGTATTCAATTAAAATGGAATATTTTGGAGTGAACATTAGTGATGGGCGAATCTCACCCGTTTCGCTTCGGCGAAAAATTCTCGAATTTCCAGAGAAATTCGCGAATTGGTGAAAAAATTGGCGAAAAGAGTCATGCGTCGTTTTTGACGCGCGGCGCGTCAATCGCGGCGTGTCGTGTCATTTTCGGGTTTTTTTTGCGAATTTTTTCCGGCGAATTTTTGCTGCCGTTTCGCGAATTTATTCGCCAGCGGCGAATCACGGGAATTCGCCACGAATTCGCCCCTGGCGAATAAATTCATCCATCACTAGTGAACATTTGCTTCCCAGGATTCTTTATGTTTTGAATACAAAAGAGGTGGGGTTCTCAACTTTACAGATGTGCTATTCGTGTCAACCTAAAGGGATACTGTCATGGGAAAAAATGTTTTTTTCTAAATGCATCAGTTAATAATGCTGCAAACAGATTTTTTCATATTTCGTTTTGAAATCTGACATTGGGCTAAACATATTGTCAATTTCCCAGCTGCCCAAAGTCACGTGAATTGTGCTCTGATAAACTTCAATACAAACTGCTGTATTGCAAGTTGGAGTGATATCACCCCCTCTCTTTCCCCCCCCCCACCAGCAGCCTAACAACAGAACAATGGGAAGGTAGCCAGATAACAGCTCCCTAACACAAGATAACAGCTGCCTGGTAGATCTAAGTGCAGCACTCAATAGTAAAAATAGAACTGTGTTCTTTTCAGTTACAGATGAAGCCACTTGCATTTGTTTGTTAAATGCGTCATGACTCAGGACTAATTGAAGAAACTATGTTATCTAAAGTCATCTTAACTAATTTAATGCATTTAACCTTTTCATTAGCATACTAAAAGCACCATTGTTCACAATGGTGAAGACTTTAATTAGATGGGATGCTGTGACACAATTTTCTGTGTTAAATGGGAAAAGTGGGATATCTGAGTTTAGCTAATCTGTGTCAAACACACAAACCAAAGTGGCTTCATCTATACATTGAGAAGGAAAAACAACAGCCTGCCAGAAAGCAGTTCCCTCCTAATCTGCTGGCATGGGGCAGCTGGGAAATTGACAAAATGTCTAGCTCCGTGTCAGATTTCAAAATTGAATATAAAAAAATCTGTTTGCTCTTTTGAGAAATGGATTTCAGTGCAGAAGTCTGCTGGAGTAAGACTAACTGATGCGTTTTGAAAAAAACATGTTTTCCCATGACAGTATCCCTTTAATGAATGGTCACACTGGTAAGATGATTTGTAGTGATGGACGCGTTGCGTCAACTTCGGCTCGTCGCGTTGTTTTTCAACGCGCGTCACATCGTTTTCGTTGCGTAGTTTTCCGCGCGCATCGTGTCGTTTTCGACGCGCGTCGAGTCAAAAATGGCGCGCAACTCGTTTTTTCCGGCGAATTTTCGCCAGGTGAAATTTTGCTGGCGTTACGCAAATTTATTTGCAGGAATTTGCCCCAAATTCACCCCTGGCGAATAAATTCGCCCATCACTAATGATTTGGTCCCTTAGCCTTTGTTTTCAGATTATTCACCCAAATAAAGACTTTTTTTCAGTTGCTTTCCATGATTTATTTTTTATTATTCAAAAAGTGAAGTTTAAAGTTTCAGTCTGGCATCTCAGAAATCTAGGTGCAGATTCTGAACTGTTACAATTTGCATTTACATTTGTAAATGCATTATTCCGCAGCATTTGTGGAATATTGACAACTATTATAACAGCTGCCTTTAATGAAACACAGGGATTATTCTCAGCAGGGACAGATAAAAATATATCAACTACTAATGTACCAATTTATAACAGTTTCAGAGTCAGTGCCCTCCTCCACCGGCTGTTTTAGAAAGACATAAGATACAATTTTATAATTTTATAATAGAAAAACAATCACAAATATAAAATATAGTAAGGTAAGGTGAACAACCCCTGTAAGTGAGCACTCACAGGGTTTATGCCTGGGGTGTAACTACAAAGTGCAAAAAAAAATTCTGACTTAAGAATTTAAACAAAATGCAATATATAATATAGCTATTTCACACTTACACATATTCGGGTTAAGGAATATGAGTGCATAGTGGACGTGGCATTAGGAATCTAGTGGTGATATGCGGGGGTGGAAATTGTTGGCATACTTGTTTAACATACCTTTTGTTTTTCTTATAGTCTATTGGTTTAATCACAGAAAATCTTTGATTTTTCTTATTTTTTAAGCAATAGGTAGCAAAACGAACAGGGAAACCAAAGCTACCCCAGGTTTGTAGGTGTCCATTATGCAGGGTGATTATCCATTAACTAGAAATCTATCTTCCTCGCAAGGACCAAAAATAGAGTAGCTTTAATCTACCTGTTTGTCCTGTTTATCTCAAGAAATACCAATAATGGTAGATATTTTATGACTGGAATGAAAAGGCAACACATGTGTTCAGCATAAGCCATATACATTGAACTAATGTTCAGCAAAACAACAGTACTTTTTTTTTTTAAAAACTGAAGGCTATTTTTGTTCTTCATGCTCGATCCTTGTACTGTCCTTGTACTGTCAGCTTGTATATCTATATGTTTTAATTTTTTTAATTTGGGTTTTAATATGACCTTTAAAAGTGCAAATGACATAGCCTTTACTATCTGGTAACAACGTGATACAATCTGTACATTCCGACAATAAATGAATGAATTCATTATTCATGTTGAAGATGACTATTACATTTAATTACCGTACTGATTGGCAAAGGTATATAATATATTCTATACTGTTAATTAAGACTATGTATAGTTTGCAGTGTGGCAGCAAAGAAACACTTAATATGAGTCTCGACAGTTCAGTTAACTAAATCAACTAACAGTCTAATTTATATCCTAATAATTATTCACTGTCCCAAACAATCATTTTGATAAAATGGTAGGAGCAAAATAAAACAATTCTTATTCTACGTTTTCAGCAATGGAGACTTTTGGCTCAGCTTTTCCTGAAGACAATGACATGTCTTGTCACTCTAACAAATATTCCAGACACCACTTTGGCTTCCTCCACCACCATCACACATCTCCCTGAGTAATATAATGCAAATACCATGCATTATATAAGCTAAAATATCTGATGCTGGCTTATTCATTCATTAATTTCAGAATATTTTTATCTGTATAACCTTTTCTAATATTAACAAAAAGAGAGTTTAAAAGCATACCAAAACAAAGCCATAGCATATAACGAAGCCTTGATAGAATTGCCTAATTAGTAGTTAATATGGGAAATTAAAGGTCAGTCGCCGATGCATACAGAAATACATAAAGGTCCTTTGTTAAGGCATCAAAATGTCAGTATAAATGATGTAACTACATGCATCTGTTTAACTCTTTAATGCTTCCTTATAAACCAGCTGCAAAAGAGGAAAATAATAAACACTTCTAACCAACATTTTGCATGTGACTGCAAAATGCTGTGTAAAAGTGTGTGAAGTATAAGGGGTATATTTATCGAGAATTGAATTTGAGTTGTGTGAGGGTTTTTCTACCACTGATAAACTCGAATTTCTAATATTTGCATGTTTATGGAAGAATCCGAATGTCAAAAACTTACATGAAAAACAATGGGAAAAATGTTCTAGTGACTGAATCCATGTCCCAAAAAACTCAGATTGATCAAATTCATTTGCTGAAAACTCGAGTTTTCAAAAATATAATTGGAATGTATGATTGGTGCAAAATACATTTGAATAGTAATAGATGTAACATGTGAAAAAGTTAAGGTTGTGTAAAGTTAGTTGTAGTTTACACCTTAGCCACAAGAGGGAAGGTAGAGTACAAAGTATTTAAAGGGAGGACATACCCAGGGTGGGTGTCTTCTTCTTCCTGACATCAACTGGACAGGTACAGCTAGAGAGAGGGTCTCCTAATGAGGTACTTAAGTTAGGCAAGTGAAGTAGTATGTGTAGCCCAGACTGCAGTGAGGAGGCAGCAGCCTAGAGTCCATAGAGAGAGTGCATAAACAATAGCTGTAGGGTAAGTGGGTACATGCTGAAGTACAGATAGTTCCTACCTGGAGTAGGGCAGAGGGATGTCGAGAGAACACCAGACTGCCAAGACTGGGGGTGGCACATTTGGAAATTCTTATCCAGAGTAGGGTAGAGGGGTGTAGAATGTATGCCAGATTGCTTGAACCGGAAGGTGGTGCAAGGTGTTGAAAGGGATGTGTGTCCATGTTTGCACTTGTGGAATGCTCTGCAGTAAATCTTCCTGAACCATCCATTTATTTAAAATTGAACTCATATTGTTTTAAAATATCATGCCTGTAAACATTAGACCCTATACATTTTATGGAAAGCTGTGTTTTGGGAAGTTGATTCAGTCAGTGATAATGTGCACAGGAGAAAAGAATTATATAAAGTGTTAGAGAAATGTTTGCTTGATAAAGTATGTTCAGGCATTTGTCACAATCTAAAAATGACCAGTGAAGTTTAATATTAGGAAATAATTAATGGTAGTTGTGTTGTTGTTTTCAGCTTGGAACAATATAGTATCTGGGTATTGCTGTTTGGACTAGTTTTGATGAAGTACAGATGCAGTCACTTTGGATTGTGTGTTAAATGCGTCTTGACTTAACTTATCTATCTCATTTATCCCACTTAGCACAGAATATTGTGTCACAGCATCCCATCCAATTAAAGAGTTCACCATTGAAAACAATTGTGCTTTGGTATGCTAATGAAAAGGTTAAATGCATTAAATTAGTTAAGATAACTTTAGATAACACAGTTTCTTCAATTAGCCCTGAGTCACGACGCATTCAACTTACAAATCCAAGTGACTGCATCTGTACCCTATAAGAACATCCAACTATTTCTCTATGCCAACTGAATAAACTTATGCTTTAAATGGAAGTTTCTTTGTTTATGCTGTACTGTGGGGGAAGAAGAATTGGATGGTTGATTTAGCCTTTAGCAAATCAGCATTTATAGATTTTAATGAATGTAGTAATGAAAATTGAGTGTCAGACTGCATTTTTAGCAATTATTGTGTTAACTGTCTGTTTTTAGGATGATCAAAAGGCATTTATTATTATGAAGAGTCTCATTCATCCAGGTCATGGTATATTTATCAAAAGTAACTCAAAGCAACTGGACTTGCTGAGATATTTTAATGAAGACATTACGTTACATTAATGGATACACCTAGATACAAATACCACAACCATGACAAATGTATTGGTCCTTTTTTTTTATCAAACATTTTGCCAACTGTTATACTAATATAATAATTTCACTCTAAAAACAAAGGAGACATTCATTTAGAACATGAGGTATGTTGCCTAAAAAAAATGGCAAACAGAAGTGTATTTGTTGTTTGTTTATAATACAGGGTTGTGAAAAGGAACCTGTGTTATTGCAAACTTTGCTTAGTATTTTTTTCAGCAATTTCAGCTTCTCCACTAATCCAGCAGCTTTGTCTTGATCAATTTCAGTCATTATTATTTCTGTATGCATGAAGCTGATAAGTAGCATGGTTCATTTTCCTCTTGGGCAAGCACAGTAAAATTTAAAAAAAAAAAAAGAAAAAAAAATCATGTGAAGAATATTAATTACTTTAGTCAAAGATGGGGATGGTTAACTACACTTGGTTGCTTTCAACACTCAGTGCAGTATAATGAACTATGGCTGCTCTGAGAAACAAAATGTGATACCAGTTTCATATTTCTAATGCTATTTCACTGCAAAGCTTAACAGTATTTTCATTCAGCATTATCTGTGCAACAGCATTATAATTAAAGGGCAAATCTTTGGTCTAATTATTAATTCCACAGCACATCAAAAGGGCAGTACTTTTATATCCCTAAAGTTCTAGTTTTGTATTTTAATTTTGTAGTTCAGTGTGTGCTGTATGACTAGGGGTATAAGGGATCATTTGTCATTTCATAGAAAGAGAGTTGAAAAAAATATCAATTTTAATGTTGTACAATACAAAAGGTATGTCATTTATTCTTGAAAATGGTAATCATTTGAGGATATTGGTTACAAAATCCCCAACTGCACTGTATACTGGAAAAAAGACAATGAGACAAATGTATGCAGCTGTTGGTTTATAGTAAGTTCTGAATTAAATCACATTTTTATCCACTCACACCAAAGCAATAGATTGTTACTGCATATCTTAGCATGTTGGGAATGGAATAGACAGTGAAAAAGAGAGACCTTTCTATTTGATTTTATTCTGGCCATCACTAAACACGTTGAACTATATGCTACAATTCTGTTAGCTGTTTGAAAGTTTAAGGTGTGTACATCAAATCCCAATTTGATTCGAACTCTAGTCCACTGTTTAAAGCATATGTGTTGTTCATACTTATGGAATCCTTCATCCCCAATTGTTTAAGCATTAAACATTGTTTAAGGAGAAATGCCAACAGTATTTGTGTTCTCTCTACCTCATCAAACACATTTTCGCCTTCAATCATTAAAAAAACAGACATACAGATGCAGCCACTGGGATTGGTGAGTTAAATGCATTGTGACTCAGGGCTAATTGAAGAAACTGTGTTATCTAAAGTTATCTTAACTCATTTAATGCATTTAACCTTTTCATTAGCATACCAAAGCACCATGTGTGTGTATATATATATATATATATATATATATATATATACTGTATATATATATAAATATAAATATATATATATATATATATAGTTCCACAATTTGATTAAACTGCACATATATTTTATCATGATGCATGTGCAACTTTTAGCAGGGTGTAGTTGTAATTTTATTTTAAACATAAAATATATTAAGCTGCTAGATAACTAAATAAGAATTGCTTCCCTCAGCTAACCTGCATCTAAACTACTATACATTTAATACCCCCTTGAAAGAACAGTTATTATTCTTTTTCCTCAAAGGCCTTACACTTACTTGCTCATTTGTAGCATTGATTGCAAGGTCATACTATGGTTTAGAAGAGCTTATAATAAGAGAACTAAAACAACTTGCTTTTTAAAGCTATTTATTGACGTTGAATTTTAGGGTGTTATTACTATCAAAATTACGAAAAAATTAGTGGATTTTCTGGAATTTATTTAACCCCGAGGATGGAAAAGTATAATTTGAAAATTCTGCATCTCAGACTTGTCGAGGTTGCATGTCAATGGGAGAAGTCCCAATGATTTTGTGATGTGTGCTGTGTTCCGTGCAATACCCCGAAGTTTTGGGTGAAAAAAACGGATTTTTTCCCGCAAAGCAAATGTTTGGGAAAATGTAATATTAAATAAGCATAGAAATTTGTAGCAAAAAATGCTGTGATAAATTTGGATTTTGATAAATAACCCCCTTAATCTAAGGGGGTATTGTAGTGACTAGCAGGTCACACAACCACTTCAGGATGGACTCAAACTTTGGGTCCTTGGACAATGGTGCTTCTCAAAGACAATATACTGTAGGCTTACAAGGCAAATTGGTATTATACAGTAAATAGGCAGTCATATTTGCTTCACATCCCAAGTCAAATAGATCAGTCATTGACTACTTCAGAGAAATCTTGGGTAACATCACAAATTACCACTTTTCTGGGAATCGAGTAAAGTCTAGCCAATGATTTGACAGTTACAGGTAGGCATTTCCTATTTTGCAAAACAGAATGTCCACACAAATGAGGGTTTCTGTTTACACAGCATACTGAGATGCTGTTCAAAGATAACAATGTAAGTAACAAACCAGTTTCTGTTTTGCAGAACAAACTTCTTCTGATGTATGGCGATAATGGAAATAAATATACATATCATAACTGGAGATTTTAGATGTAAAATAAAGAGGGTGTTGTAAAATTGTTAGACCTTTATTTAAGGTAGAATTACTTATACCTAAGTGATTGCTTCACTTTGAATGTCTTTCAGATCCAGCTTTGACACTTATATGATCTGGGGGTCTGATTATCTGACCTGGGGGTCTGCATATCTGCTGATTTTATTAAATGGTATGTAAAAATAAAATATTGGTGATAGCCAATGATAGTTTATCGATATTAATGTAGCTGTTTTTTAGCAAGGTCATATAGTAATCCCTTCAAGATAATGCAGGAGGTCATACCCTTGAATGACTTTCTTCACACAATATACAGTGAGATACAGCAGGGATTTGGAAACAATGACTAGTGATGGGCGAATTTGTGACGAATTCCCACGATTCTCCACTGGCGAATAAGTTCGCAAACGCCAGTGAAAATTCGCTGGTGTCAAAAAAACGAGACGCAGGTCAAAAAAGCGCTATGCACGCCAAAAATGACGTGACATGTGGTGAAAATGACGTGCCGAAAATTACATGACGCGCGTTGAAAAGCAAATAACCATACTATGAGTTTGTTCCAGCATGGTTTTATGCATAATAGATCTTGCCAGACTAACTTAATTTCTTTTTATGAGAAGGTGAGCAGGGACCTCAATTCTGGGATGGCAATGGATGTGATTTACTTGGACTTTGCTAAAGCATTTGATACAGAGCCACACAGGTTACTGCTTAAATTAAGGAATGATGGCCTGGAACATAGTATTTGTACCTGGTTAGAGAGCTGGCTAAAAGACAGAATACAAAGAGTGGTGGTAAATTGAACATTTTCTAATTGGACCTGTGTCTGTACTGGGCCACTTACTTTGCAACTTGGTTAGTAATTACCTGGAAGTGAGTATTGAAAGTACTGTTTCTATTTTTGCAGATGGCACTAAATTGTGCAGAACTATAGGTTCCATGCAGAATGCTGCCATTTTGCAGAGTGATTTGTCTAAGTTGAGAAAATGGGCAGCAAACTGGAGAATGTGGTTCAATGTTGATAAATGCAAGGTTATGCACTCTGGCACAAATAATATAAATGCAACTTATACACTAAATGGCAGTGTGTTGGGAGTTTCCTTAAATGAGAAGGATCTAGGAGTGTTTGTAGATAACACGTTGTCTAATTCTGGGCAATGCCATTCTGTAGCTACTAAAGCAAATAAAGTTCTGTCTTGCATAAAAAAGGGCATAAACTCAAGGGATGAAAACATAATTATGCCTCTTTATACTGTAAGTCCCTATTAAGGCATCATCTGGAGTATGCAGTGCAGTTTTGGAATCCAGTCCTTAAGAGGAATATAAATGAGCTGCAGAGACATGCAACTAAGCCGGTTGAAGGGATGGAAGGCTTAAATTATGAGGGTAGATTGTCCAGGTTGGGGTTGTTTTCTCTGGAAAAAAATGCACTTGCGAGGGGCCATGATTACACTTTACAAGTACATTAGAAGACATTATGGACAAATAGCAGGAAACCTTTTTACCGATAAAGAGGATCAACGTACTAGAGACCACCCCTTAAAACTAAAGGAAAATAATTTTGTGATGGAATGTGATGGCTGATTCTGTTAATGCCTTTAAGAGTGGCTTGGATGATTTCTTAGCCAGACATAATATCAAAGGCTATTGTGATACTAAACTCTATAGTTAGTATAGATATGTATATTCTGTATATAATTTATGTGAAAGTATGGAGGGATGTGTAAAAGGATGCTGGGTTTTGATTTGGAGGGGGTTGAACTTCATGGACTTTGTTTTTTTTCAACCCAGTTTAACTATGTAACAATTTAACTATTGGAATTCTGGCACATAAGTTAGTGGGTAAACTACATAACATAAAATACATACACATAAATAAGCCAGACAGTGAAATGATTACAATTTGTTTATTCTGTGCCATTACATGGTATTGTTATTTTAAAAAATGTGCTAGTCATGTGAATTACCTTCATTTTTTACACAAACCATGCCTGTCCTAGAATCCTACTGGGATCCATGCAAGGGAGAATATGACACTAATGCTCTTTTAACATGTAGATTAAAAGAAAAAGCACAGTTAAAAATCTGGAAAGCTTTGTAAAAATAATTATTTGTGATTTACTATTTGAGAACAGCAAGTTTTTCTGAAGGTGAACTACCACTTTAAAATAATTATTTTCATATCCTCAAGGTGGTTTCTTGAATGGCAACAACATCAGTCTTTTATGTGCAAAGTGTGATATAATCAGTGAGATAGTTGATCAAACTTCTTTGATGATGTGCTAGTATAATGAGCGTAGTTTAAATTAAGGAACATAAATAACAGTGCTAATCAAGGAATAGTTCAGCTTGCAATTTGCCATGCACACAAAGATGTTTGGTGGGGGGATACTTTCAATATTGAAAAAAAAAAAAAAAACACACAGATAGTTAACCCCATACACACTACACACTTTTGTCTTTCACTGAAATAGAATTGCATTACTTTAGATACAATCTCTTAACAGTTAAAAGAGGTACATTTATTAAAGTTAAAATTTCAAATTTATGTGAGTTTTTTAAAACTATTAAATTTTAATATACTAGAAATTGACTGGGGGTTATTTATAAATAATTGAATATCTAAAGCTCAGATGAAAAGTCCTGATCCAAAAACTCAAACTGAATTTGAATCGAATTCGAATAAACTTGATTCAAGTTTTTTTCTCCGAAGGTTACTAACATGTCCGAACTGGTCCATGGATGTCTTCCATTGACTTATACATGAACTCGGCAGGTTTTAGGTGGCAAATAGTTAAATTTGAGTTTTTAAATGGTAAAATTGTGATACATCTCAGAATTAAAATTCAAATGAAAACTTGAATCGAGTTTTTATAATTCACAATTCAAATTTAAGTTTTGACCATAAAAAAATTCAAAAATTCAAATTTCATTTTTTAATTCAACCCTTAATAAATCTGCCCCTTAGTGTAGGTCTACTGTTCTGAAAGAACAAATGTGACAATGCTTCAACCACATCACTAGTGATGGGCGAATCTATCCAGTTTCGCTTCGCCGAAAAATTCGTGAATTTCCAGCGTAATTTGCGAATTGGCAAATACATTCACGAAATGAGGTGCGTCACTTTTTTTAGTGAATTTTCGCCAGGCGAATTGTCGCTGGCTTTTAGCGAATTTATTCGCCAGCGGATCGCAGGAATCACTGGAATTCGCAGCAAATTCTCCCCAGGCGAATAAATTCGCCCATCACTACACATCACCACCAATACATGGGGCAGATTTACTAAAGGGTAAAGTGACTAACGCTGACAACAATTCACCAGCGTTGCCGCACTTTACTTACATCATATTCTGTGAGTGGAAAAAGCATCCAAGTCCAAAAATTGCTGGCGTCTTTTCCTTTTTTCAGGGTGATAGGCTGCAAAAGTCCCATCCAATTAAAGAGTTCACCATTGAAAACAATGGTGCTTTGGTATGCTAATGAAAAGGTTAAATGCATTAAATGAGTTAAGATAACTTTAGATAACACAGTTTCTTCACAACGCATTTAACACACAAATCCAAGTGGCTGCATCTGTAAATTGCTTTCAGCTTTTCAGATGATAATGTGAAATCTCAAAGTGAGTAATGTTTTTGTCTCCTTATTATGTCTTCTGTTAAAAAAAACAACCATGACTTTTGCTTACTGATATATCAATTTAACTGAACTATTCATTAAGCTGTTTATATACACATTTTCACCTAGGGCTAAGACAACTGTTTCCTAAATCTCTGTTGGTTGCAATTGCAATTAATAATGTAATGCAAAAAAAACCTCCTGTGACAGAAACAAGGTGATGCTATTAAATTAGAAGATGTACATTGTCCTACTATGCTGAGTTATTGGAGAGACTGCAGGTGGCAGCTGTTCCAAACATTGGGCCAGAATATTATCCCAGCTTCTTGAAAATTGGATGGATTCAGTGATTTATGCCAGGGATTACCCAGTCATTTTCCATGAATACATCAATACTTACCTTTGGCAGCACTACATTCATGAGAGAGCAACTTCAAAGATAGTTGAGACTAATGATCTAAAAATATACACTCCACCCACATATTGTTCTGCTTCCTTTTTCTTTTGCTACCCATTGTCAATCTTCACCAAGATCCCCATACAATTTCAACTTCCCATCATTTTTTTTAAATCCATCATTTTGGTTCTGTTCCAGCACAAACCACAGTGTTAATCATTTACTATTGTAGCAAAAAACTTTGGAAAACTGTTAGATTTTGACAGCATAAATAAATAAACATGGTTTCCCACGGGATACTTTTAGAGTAACACACACCATGTGTCAGGCTCTGCTGGTATTTGAGCCAGGGACCTTTGGGTTTCTGGCACAATGCATCAACCACTGGGCCAGGAAGGTTGGTCACTTTCTGTTACCTCTAGTGATGGGCAAATCTATCCAGATTAGCATTGCCGAAAAATTTGTGAACTTCTAGTGAATCTCACGAATTCGTGAAAAATTAACGAAACGACGATATTTGACGTGCGTCGCATCATTTTCGGCGCACGTCTCTTTTTTTTGTGTCAGGCGAATTTTCGGCAGGTGAATTTTTGGGGGCATTTCGTGAATTAATTCGCAGCTGCCAAATAAATTCGCCCATCCCTAGTTACCTGGCCTTTGCAACCCTAGCCCAGCAGCAGCCTGATTGGTAGTTTGGAGTCAGCCAATGAGGGATGCCCTATTTTAGGCCAGCCTTCCTCACACTCGTTGCCTGAGCACTGGAGTTCCTAGTTTGTGGCTGCGCTCCTAGCTAGGGTTCCAGCTCTAGCCCTTTTCCCTTGAATTTACCTTGTCTTATGGAACACTGTGATTTGCCCCTAGCTCTGGTTCCCCACTTTTCCCCTGAACCTGCTTGGTTTTCTTGTTCCTTCCATGTACCCAGCCTTGTGCCTTTCCCTGCCTTGTCCTTACCTGACCTTGACCTGTCCTTGACTTGCTGGTACTGCTTCCTGTCCTGTTCTGCCTTGTACCTTGAACCCTGTCTTATATCTTCCCTTGTCTCAATCTGTATCTTGTTCTGCCTTGCCTCTAGTCCTGCTATCCCGTTTTTTCATGCTATCCCTTCCTCTCCTGCTATCCTGTCCTCTCCTGCTATCCTGTCCTCAATCCCTGTTAAATTGAGCCTCAGCTGCTCATCTCTCTACCCTGCCACTACCTCTCACTGACAACAGTGAGCTGCATCACCTTTTCTCCTAACACTCTCTCACCTAACTACTAATATATGTTTCCTTCTAAGGTGGCCTACAGTACCTCAGGCTCCCCTTTCTTCATCGGCCAAGGAGGAAGTGCCTCACTCTTCTTTCCCGTACACTTCTTTTCCATGGGGCATTGCCCTCACCAATAATACCATCTGGTGGATAAACCTAATAAATAGTACAAACATTAATTACACAACAAATAATATTCCAACTCTAACACATTAGAATTAGCAGAATTATATAATGCATGCAATGCATAATACAATCATTATGTTGGCATAATATGTTTGATGTATTACATATTGTTTTATTTAGGGATCTGCATTTCACCTATATATATATATATATATATATATATATATATAT
>CM044432.1:111702894-111732894 GCA_024363595.1 Xenopus borealis
AAAAGAATAAGAAATCAGGAAGGGGGCAAATAGTTTTTCACACCACTGTATATTTATATTATACACAGTATACAACAGTCAATGGAACTCACTTGCCCATGAGTACATGTAATGACAAACTAAACGCATTAGCTGATCTGTTTGGCAAATAAAGACACTTTTAAACCACAGCTGACTCATGAGTGTGCTCAATATTGAAGTTCCAGTGACTGTTGTGTCTCCCTAAGCAGCGGGTTCAGGGCGCTGCACCCGACCCAGGGACTTCAGGCGGTGAGTGACCTGCATATATTGATGATATATATTGCATGTGAACATAGAATGATGTGAAAGGTCCAGGGTATTTGCACCCGGCCCTCCTGGGTATAGGGTGAGCAGTTATATTATTCAGCCATATTAAATTAATTCCAGTGCAAGAGTGAACAGAGTTTGAGCGCATCCAATTTTTGTTATATGGTTATTATATACAGTATATGCATAGTGATGGGCGAATCTGTGGCGTTTAGCTTTCACGAAAAATTCATGAAACACAGCGGGCATCTCGTTTTTTTTACGCTGGCGAATTTTCGCCAGGCGAATTTTCATGGCCGTATCGCAAATTTATTCGCCTGTGCTGAATTGCGGAAATTCGCAGCAAATTCGACCCAGGCGAATAAATTCGCACACCACTACATATACACATAATTATATAATTGGTTTACAAAATACATCTTTTTGTTTCATAAGGAAGTTATAGAAACAGTAAACAAATACAGCTTCAGGCATTTGAGGTCATAGTGTGATGTCACGGGACTGCTTGAAAGATTGAATGAAAAAACACAGATCACCGAAGCCAAATAGGAAATACAAAGCAAAATGAGAAGTTATTTCATAAAAACAATGCAATCGTGCTGTGTGCTTGACCCATGTCAAAACGTGTCATACTGTGCTCCATGCTTTTTCAGCATGTCATCAGAAAAAAAGCAACTTGGTTCAGTGGAACAGAACACATTCCAAAAATAACGTAGGAATAGCAAAGTCAGAGGTACAGAAAATTGTGATTGCAATTTTAACAGTGCATAGCTTTATTAGTGTGTAAAATAAGGGAGACTTTGATAGGACTAAAAGATATCTCAGACTTTATAATATGATTTCAGGTAAAAATGTAACATGATAACAATAAGAAGACATACTTACATTCATATTATTAATTCTAGTAAATAAAAATATACTGCACGTTGAAGCATAATTTAAATGTCTTATTTAGTAGTACAGATATAAAAAATATAAACTCATTAAAAAAACAAAACAAAAAATAAAAAGTAAATGCAACTTGTCTTAGAGTATTGCTACCTGCTTCATACTCAATGTGAATTTCAAGGTTAACTAACACTTTAATTTAAGAATGATTTAGGGGCACATTTACTAAGCGTTAAAGTGAAAATTCGAATTTAAAAATTTTGAAGTAATTTTTGCCTACGTTGACTACCAAATTCAAATTCGACCCTTTGCCACCTTAAACCTGCCTAATTGCTATTTTAGCCTATGGGGGACCTCATGGAACCTTTAAGAAGTGTTTTTGAAAGTTTTTGAAATTAGAAGGATTTTTTCCAAAATCGTTTGAATCATTCAAATCAAACGATGCATTTGAAAGATTAGAACGATTTTTATTCGGTCGAAAAAGGACCTCTCCGATCCATTTTCTGCCCTAAAGAAAATTTGATGGTTGAATTAAGAATTTTTTTAAATGCAAAATTCGACACTTGGGGGCACATTTACTAAGGGTTGAAGTGAATATTCTAAAAAATTTTTAATTTAAAAAATTTGAATTTCAAAGTAAATTTGGGCTGCTTTGACCATTGAATAGCCCAAAATGGATTCAAATTGAAAACATGTGAAAATTCGAATTTTGAAGTACTGGCCCTTTAAAAAATCCTTCAAAATTCCACCTTCCAAAGCTGTCAAATTGCCATTTTAGTCTATGGGGGATATCCTTGAGCCTGTCCTGAGGAATTTGAAGGATTTTTCGCAAAATCATTTGATTCGAACGTTGCAATCGAACAATTCAAACAATCGATTGAATACGGATGTTTTCGATCAAAAATGGCCATATTCGATCAAATATTACCAAAAAAAATTAGATGGTCAAATTTTGAAATTTGCCCCTTAGTAAATCTGCCCCTATATAAAGCTAAAATAGAAATCTATAGATTATAGCGTATAATGTTCTGATTATTCAGGTTTTAAGCTATGGCTGTTACTAATATGAGTCTTAACTACTTGTGAAAAATGCTGAATGATGCAGAAAAAATAAGACATTTTTTTAGTTTTTTGGACAAATAAAAATGCCTCTAAAAGTCTGATTTGATTTAGAGTCATCCAATATTTTTGCTTGCACTTGCTTCATGAATGCTTTACTTTGGTGACTTACACTTAACCTAAAACTTTTGATTATTCATTCTTTCTCAATTCAAACTTCCATTCTGTTTTCAGGAGTTTGAGGTACTGCATATTATTCTTAAAAATTAATTCATGCAGTTTAAGTTTTCATTTAATGTTTTCTGAATATAACATTGTGCAGGATAAAGCGAAATAACCTTGGGAGTAAGCACTCAAAGAAGGCAAACTTCCTCCAGGCATATAATTTCAAAGTGAAGAGTTTATTGTGTCCATAGCCTATGGACACAGCTGTGGACACAATGAACTCTTTACTTTGAATGTATCGTGGAAGTTTGCCTTCTTTGAGTGCCTGCTCCCAAGGTTTTTTTTGGTTTGTCCATTTCCCGTGCTGAGGGCTCAGGGCAGCACACCAGGGCCTCTTCCTATATATGGTGATCAATCACTTTCTACTCGGAGACCCTAAACTCCAGATTTATCATTGTGCAGGATAACTCATTGTATATTTACTAGATCTACAAATTACAAAAAGCTATTTTGACTGAATGAAAATTACAGTTTTTTAAGTCAGTAGTTCCTATGCTTCAGGTTTATTTAAACCTTATATTTGTATTTTGCTTTACTGAATTTGTAAATATTTTTGTATGCAATCATAAAGTAAAACCAATAATATTTTTTATATATATTTTAGATCTACCCTGAGACTGCAACAACAGGATGTTCCCTAGAGACACGTAAGAAAAATGCTTGCTAAAACATATTCAATATTGTCTTGATCTTGAATAGTGATGCGCAAAAATTTTTGCCAGGTTTTGCCATGATAAATACACCCATAGACTCCAACGGGGGGAAATAGTTATTGTGTGTAATTTTTTTGCCATTTTGCAAAAAACAGGTCAAAAAATGAATTTCATTAACCAAAATGTGAATTTTCAAGATTTATTAAGTACAAACATGTGACAACTAAAAGCTGCTATTTTTTGTGTAGAAGCCACTGTTGTACCAGCCAAAACTTTAACAGTGTTTTCAATTCAAGTTTTTCAAATTGTATAATTTTGCAATAAAATGTTGCAAGCCATTTTTAGTCATTCAGTTTCTTTTCATAAATAATCTCACATTTCCATTTGGTTAGTTTTTCATCCTAAAGAAGCCCCCAAATTCACAACCCCAATTTTTATCAATGGGCATCTAAGATTAGGACATTTTCAAAGATACATACAGTGATACCTTTTTAATTTGAGAAAACTGAAAAATAAATTAAAAAATTTCAAACTGGAATGTCTGCTTAGTTATTAATGATTTCTTTAAAGAGTTCTCGGCATATAGACTCCAACAATCCAATCACAACGGCACATTGTAACTCTTCAGAGAGGTGACATCTGAAATTCACAGAGTTGTTGATTTTGTGTACTTACTGTGATAGGATTACCAATGTGTCATGCAACTCCTAGAAGCAGGTGTTACTTGTGAGAGTTGCATGATTGGATGTGTTTTTTTAATTATTTATATTAGATATAGCTCATAATGCCAAAATTATTGTTCAAGGCACTGTTTCTGTCATTTATAATATAATGTCTAATGGAGTAGCTTTAATTTCTGTGTTTGCCCTGTTTAGCTTAAGAAATAGCAAAAACCTTAGAGCTTGTTTACTTCATTAGTACTGATCTATTATTTAAGCATGGGCGTAAACAATGGACAACAATTGACATCTACATTTTATATTATGTTAGTGGGGCAAAATAAATAAGATGGTGCTAAAGCTTTACAGGAAAGGAGTAAGGACATTCTCAAAGTTAAACTTTTTCAGATTATTTAATGACCTTTTCAGATACAGTTATATCAACCAGATATGAAATAGATTCTTCATCGTATTGCAGCAGGCCATGGAAAGTTGGAGGCAATACTTTAACAAAAGAGAGAGGGGATAGCTAGAAGAAGGTAAAAATACAAAACAAATGTAAATGTTAAATAAAAGCTGCACTGTACATAGGAAGAGAAATTGTGTAAAATTTCAGCAGACTATACTTCACAGACATAGGTTGAAAAGGTTATGTTCAGTGACAAATCTCATGTGTTTTTAATAATAATACAAGCGTGAAATCTTTAAAGGTCAATGGGACAAGGCAAGTTTTATTTTGCACAAAAATTCATTAGTATAATGTAACATGTTAAAAAATGGATGCAGAGCTAATCTAAACATTCCATAGTCCTTGTAGTAAGGAGTCCATGTGTACAACGGATGCAGTTTTACACTTTTGGTTTTAAATATTCTCCTTTAAAAGAATAATATGGGGACCCAGGATGTAACTACACAGCTAAAAGGAGCAATAGAGTACAATTTTAAAACAATGTTATCTGTCTCTTGTCCTTAGCTGACAACCCTCACAGTTTTCATATGTGGTTTATACAAAAAATAATAAGTATGTATGGTGAGATTGATATGCCCATTTCAATTGTAAGTACAATGAACAAAAAATAAGTGCATGTCTTTTGCCAAATAGAAGTTGTGCCTGCCTCTAACTATTTGCAATCATGGAATGGAGCCCAGGGAATTATGTATCTTTATATGTCATATCGCATATGGTAGGGGCAGAACATGAGCTGGACATGGAAGATAAATGGAAGTGGAACATGGGGCATCCCATGACTCTCTGAAATCCTGCACTTAAGTACACCATAATATGCAAAAAGGTAATAATGTACTTCATAAAATAGTAAATCTGCCCCTAACAGAACAGGGTGTGGTTCTACGTAACAATTGTGCCTACAGTATTAGATGACCTTTTAAAGTGAGAAATGTATTCCCACAGGTTTGAGGCAGTTTAGATACCCAGATAGAAATATATTGTCTAAAAACAAATTTAGTCTGTTGCCCAAATCATTAGTGTCTAATAGACCTTGAAAGCATAAATACAAAGCAGTTTGTTGTTTTAGGGTAATTAGGTTGACATTACATTGCTATGGTTGAAAAGTCAGCAGATAGCCACAGAATTTGACTTCTTCTTTAGGGCTGGGGCAGACAGGGAGATTCGGGGAGATTCTATCGCCTGGCGATTAATCGCTGGCGACAATCTCCCCGAACTGCCCTCTCCCTGTCCGCTGCCTGTTAAAATGAAAAAGTGCCAGTGCTAATACACACGCAATATATTACATTCAATATAAAATACAGCACACTGAAATTTTTATATGTCTGAATTTCAAAATGTTCAATGTACATAGAGTTTGCATCATTAACCAGTGTGTTCATTAGTTTACCACATGATTATAATGGGCATCTCGCTTGTTAAAAGGTTACATTCCGCATCCCTATACAGCACAGCATGCTCATTATAAGTTAATTCACAGCATTATTATATCAAGAATCACATTTATAACTTTACAGATACCATGCACCATTAGATCTCGCTTTCATTATCACTAAACACAAACTCTGCTATTATACATAGTGATGGGCGAATTTATTCGCCAGGGGCGAATTCGCGGCGAATTCCCGCGATTCGCCGCTGGCGAATAAATTCGCGAATCACCAGCGAAATTTCGCTTGCCGAAAATTCGCCGAAAACGAGTCGCGCGTCAGTCGCGCGTCATTTTTGACGCGACGCGACGAAAACGACGCGACGCGCGTCGAAAACGACGCGACGCGCGCCGAAAACGACGCGACGCGTCAAAGTTGACGCGACGCGCGTCAAAGTTGACGCGACGCGCGACAAAATCGTCCCGCGACTCGTTTCGCGAATTTTTCGCCAATTCGCGAATTTCTCAAGAAATTCGCGAATTTTTCGGCGAAGCGAATCGCGGGAGATTCGCCCATCACTAATTATACACATAGCAAGTGCCTAGATACTTAACTTTGTATAACCTTCCAGTATGTTTTCAAACAATGAATTTGATTATGACATCAGATACAATCCTACTTGTCCAAATACTCTGTTTCAAACTGCCACCCTAATCTGTGAAATCAGTATATCAGTATAAAATAGAACCAATGACTATATCTTATTGACAGTTATGACATACAGGACAAATTTGAGAGTTCTGTTGACAGTTTGGTGATTACATTTGTCTCTAGTGATGGGCGAATTTATTCGCCAGGGCCGAATTCGCGGCGAATTCCCGCGATTCGCCGCTGGCGAATAAATTTGCGAATCACCAGCGAAATTTCGCCAAAAAAACGAGTCGCGCGTCGTTTTTGACGCGACGCGCGCCAAAAATGACGTGACACGCGTCGGTAACGACGCGCCGAAAGCGACGCGCCGAAAATTACGCGATGCGCGTTAAAGTTGACGCAACGCGCGTCAAAGGCGCCCCGCGACTAGTTTCGTGAATTTTTCGCCGATTCACGAATTTCTCTAGAAATTCTCGAATCTTTAGGCGAAGCGAATCGCGGGAGATTCGCCCATCACTATTTGTCTCTTCATAGCTCTTCATGGTTATTTTTTCTGACCCTGCGAGAGAACCTACAGCTCAGGTGATTGTTGCTTATTGGTAAGTGGTTTTGCACTAAAACCTGTGTGGCAGGAAGTGGTCAAAACATGCTTGGCTATAACTATTGGCGTAGAAATATACAATGGACTTAACTCCATAGGTGCCAAATAGAAACCTATGGGTCCCTACAATTTCATCACAAAAAGGCACCAAACAAAACTCTTTGTGTGTTAGTCATCTCATTCGAAGAACGAAAAGCTAAGGGAAAGGACACTATTAGAGTCATGAGTTCATAAGAATGAAATGCATCAGATTTTTTGTATAATTCTTCTAAACACTTTTTTACTTTTGTTGCATACACAATAACAAGAGTTGCAGAACTTTTGTAACTCAACTGAAATTGCCATTGCTTTAGGTACTCAAGGACTGATGAGGTAAGTGATACACAGAAAATAATGAAGAGAATTACGAATGAATGTAGTTATGTATAACTTCAATGTCAAAATACAAATATCTATTTGTAAAACTACTTGTGCTAAGTCCAGGACCTTACAGTTGGAATGTTCTTTATAAGGAGAACAACATTTCTTAAAGCATGGTTTGGTATGTCATGAATCATAACTGTTTCAAGGAGAAGAATGTCAACAGGACAAACATACAGAAATTGTGCAGAATCTTAGGTTACTACAGAATATTGTAAATGTTTAATATCCTCTAATAATCCACTACAAGTACACAATCTATTATCTGGGATGTGTGTGGGCCTGTGGTTTTCAAGATAAGCGGTTTCTCATAATTAAATCACCATATCTTATGCCATTTTAAAACATTTAAATATTAAATAAACCCAGTGGGATTCTTTTGGCACCAATATGGATTTATGCCATTTAGTTACCATTAAGTGCAAAGTACTGTTTATTATTACAAAGTAAAGGGCGTCATTAAAAACTAGCTAACTAGCTAACTAAAACTATTTGTTTATACTAGTCTTTCCCATCCATCCATTCTGGATAAGCTATCCTATACATGTATAAGGAAAATTCATTGACAGTTTGTAAATGAGCATGTCATTTACAATGTTCATCATTTGATGACTTTTGTGTTTTAACAATTTAACAAGCCACTGTAAGTGGCAAGAACATAGGTACAAGAATTTAATTACTAATATTAAAGTGCTCAATTGCACAATACACATAAATGCTTACATTGCACCCCAAAGCTCACCCAAAATGATATGCAATGTAAGCTATAATATTTGAATGCTAGCTCTATGGTTAATACACTTTATCCAAATTACATTTTATATGACATAGAACCAAATAATAGAATAATAATAATAGCAGAATAATTAAAGAGATAATATAATTAAATTAATCCTCCAAGCACTTTTACAATTGACCTTCTATGAATTAAGATGCATGGTATTTATTAATCTATGGAAAATCTTTATAAAGTGAGTAAATCCCATGCCACATGACTATTGATCAAATACTGGAATCTGAAATAATCTTCTTGTGTATTTAATAGTAATACAGGAAGTTCAATATTTCTACTCAAACAAAGAGTCTAGTAGACAAATTTACAAAAGGCCTTATGATGTTTGCAGTCTTTGCTGAAGAAAACATTTGTAAAACCTTTGGAGTGACTTCCAGTTGCTAGGAGCTCTCGTGGGGACTGATGTTTTTCAGTTACTGTCTTTCATTTGAACTTCAAACATTTTTTCTGCATAAGGTCTTTTAATGGCTTTGGCATATTAAAATCATTTTCATTTGCATTGTTATAATGCCCTACAAGCATTTCCTTTAGGGAAACAGAGAAGTTCCATAGAAAAAGATTATTCTAAATAAGATTTCAGTGAGTTTGAAAGCACCTTGACATGTAAATAAAAGGGAGAATTAATTTTAAATATTCAACAGTTCGTTCAGTTTATAAATACTATAATGTTTCTAGGGGATTGAATAATGGCATTTAAATTTCTGGTAATATAAGTGAAAATACATCTCTATGAGCTATTAATACAATTTAAACCCATTTAAAATTCCATGCATTAAAAGTAGAGGTGGGACATGCTTTTTACTGTAAATCAGTTTCCTAAATTGCTGCTTACTTATGTAGTTCACTCCCATTTATTCTACATAACAGAAAAAACATAATCGCAACCAAGGGTTTCTTGCAGCTATAGAGTAATGATTGTGATCTAAAAATATAGGGATGACGCTCAGAGTGTAATACCTGCACCAGGGAACAGTGGCTGTAATTATTATCCGTAAATGAATGCAAATTCTTATTCCCATATTGCAAACTTCCAAATCCTTACAATATTCTATACATATATTTACCTGTTTCTCATTGCACCCCAAAAATATGAAATCTATTATGGAGTATCTTCCATTTTACTCAATTTGAATAGTGTATTGTTTTCATTTCCCTGCTATTTTATCTATCTAACTATCTCTATCTGCCTGTACACAGTAATTCTCATTCTACTGAATATTTACACCCTTTTCTAGACATATTTGATCCCTATACTTAGGGGCACATTTACTAAGGGTCAAAGTGAATATGTGAATAAAATTTTAATTCAAAAGACTACCGCAGAGCCCAAAATTAGATTCAAATTAAAAAAATGTGAATATTCGACTAGTTGAATTTTCAAAAATAAATTTGGGGGGTCATTCTCGATCGAAAACGGTTGTATTCAATCAAATTAAAATAGTTCAAATCGAATAGTTCAAATCGATCGATTCCAATGATTTTCCCCAAAATCAGGACACCTTTAGGAGGTCCCCCATAGGCTAAAATGGAAATTCAGCAGCCTTAAGCTGGCGAATAGTCGAAGTTGAAGGATTTTTAAAGGGTTGAAGTAGCTCAAAAATGCACATTTTTTAATTCTAATTTTCACTTAGTGAATCTGCCCCATAGAATTATATTTCTTATAAAAGTCTTTTGAGGAAAGTATATGCCAGTTTAGCACACTGTGCAAAACATTTTTGCTCTAGTTCAGCTTAGTTAAATTATGTTTATACTGTATACTGTATCTAAAATTTCAAATATTGGAATCCAATGGTCAGAAGAGAAGTGGAAAAATAGTTCACCTCCCATTCTAGTTGGCACTAGTACTTCTCATCGAAAAGTCTATTGGACAGGGGTTCCTGAGGTTAGGAATAGATGTGTGGGCCCGGAATAGACTCTAAGCTGAATTGAAATCAGAGGTGCAAGCAGTAGGACAAAAATTGTACCCATTCGTTTTAATGCAGGAAGAACATCAATGATTTTGTTTGGTGCAAGTTGTGCTCTGCACCGTGTATCAGATTCCTAAGTAAGAATCCGGCGCAATGCAATGCTGTTGTATGCAAGACTGCCTTAGGGCCAAATTTACTGAAGGGCGAAATTTTGCCATTGACAGCTTTGCAGCCATCGCAACACTTCGCCAGCTGAAAATCACTCAGACAACGCAAATTTACTACGTTGCGAGGTTACGACTGCTGGTGAATTTTTGGTAGAGCGAGCAAATCAAAGTGAAGATGCACTGGCGTTCAAGACTGCCTGCTATAGGTTTTACACTTAATTAATTTGCATACAGTGGGAAATTTAAAATGTTACATGTTGCTGTTACTACATTACATTTACACTGATAACCACACATGTCCAGGGAACCTTAATAACGTCATTACAGTTGTTTTAATGCCCTACACATAAACCCACTTTAAAATATTGTTCCATATTGTAAGAAAATGTATGGGGGAAACCGGGTACCCAAAGAAATTGTATGCCTTTTGCAGCCTAACACCCTGAAAATATGAAAATTTGCCAGCATTTTGGAAACTTAGAAGGAATTTACAATCAAAATATGAAGTAAGTAACTGAACATTGAGGAAGATGTATGCACACCAATGCACTTCGTCAGGTCTGAGCTGGCGAAGGCAAGTTTGGCGATAGAGGAACCATTCAGTAAAATCTTCATCTTAGTGAATTTGCAGAGTTACGTCCATTTGCCAGAGAGAAAATTTGCCTGGTGTTAGAGTGCGAATCAATGCTAGCATCTATCTCCTTCGCTAATTGCGCCCATTAGTAAATCGTCGAAGTGACTGAAATTGGTAATTCTGATTGAATCATCACCAATATTAGTCACTTTGCCTTTTAGTAAATCTGCCCCTTAGAAGGCATTAGGAACATAAAGGTAGCTCCAAAACTCCCTTTGTAACTCACTTCACTGTAGCCTTTGTGTAAAACATTACACACAAGCAAGCATCTGTTTCTACTACCTCCTCTTCACCAGGTCATTAAACAAAACTCATTATGATCCTAGAATGAAGCACATACAACTATGTCTAACTCTGTATGCTGCTCACTCTTTGTTTGGCTGCACAGTATGAACAGTGAGGCACAGTTCTCAGCTGGTAAATGATAGCTAGATAAAATAACCATGCACAATCAAAAACTTTCTGATATTTCAAAATTCAATAACTTCCATCTAACATTTTTGATGTTTGAAAAACAGATAAGGGTAATAAATGTAATTGCACTATTATATTACCTTTTCTTTCATCTCAGATGAATTCAAAACCTAATTTCAATGTTACAAAACTCTTCATGTAATTAGGTTGTTTGGTCTTCCATAAAAATACAATATTTGTGGGGAACTAGAACATCTTCCTTTAATCTGTTGTTCACTGTGAAATTTCAGATACATAAAAGGAAGAGAGGGAAAATGTTAGCTAATCCCCAGTCTGTCCAGATAAACCAGATCACAGTGAAGATTTAAAGTTTTATGTGCAGTATTGGTTGGCTGTTACTGTTTCATTCATTCTGCTTCAAAATTGAATTATTAATGTTCCCTGAGGTTTCTTAACAATGTTTACAATGATTTTTAGCATGTTCTAATGTATTTCATTTCAAATTAAACACAGTTTTAAGATAAATATTATACATAGTAATGTTTTTTACAGGGTCAAGTTTATTTGCTGTTATGATGCTTTTTATGCATGGGAAAAGGTCGATGACATTCAGATAATAATTTTGTGCATTTTCTAGAAAGGTTATTATTCACTTGTAGGAATTATCAAGGACAAGCAACCCACATGTACTGAATTGGCTTGGACTTTCTGTAAAAAATTGAAAAAATAAAAAATGTGTACGTGTGGAAGAAAGACAATATGGCTTATAATTTAGCTAAAGGTAAAAACATTTTATCGACTGAAACAAAGGTATTTTGATTTCTGTAGTACAGAAATGGGTAGAATCCTTGATAAATTTCACACTGAAAATCATTTCATGCTCAAAGTCATTGATAAAAATAACACTTACGATAGATTGCATATTAAAGGAACAGTTCAGTGTAAAAATACAAACTGGGTAAATGAATAGGCTGTGCAAAATAAATAATGCTTCTAATATAGATAGCTAGCCAAAAATGTAATCTACTATATAAAGTCTGGAATGAGTGGATGTCTAACAGAACAGAACACAACTTCCTGCTTTGCAGCTCTATAAGTTTGTCAGTGACTTTAAGGGGGGTCCCATGGGACATTACTGTTCAGTGAGTTTGCAAGTGATGCTTAGCATGCAGGTCAGATTCAAAAGCAAACAGTTATGACCCATGTGGCCCCCTCAAGTCACTGATTAGTTACTATTGAGTAAAAGCCCAAGTTCAGTTTAATACTAGCAAGCAAAATGCTGAATAAGCTAAAATGAACATATATAATGCATAAGAAATGAGTTGTTCACTCACATTATTTATATTGTGTACAATATACCTTTTTAAAATTAGATGATTATGTTAGTGGGAAGTATATCCCTAAATGCCATTAGAAAACTCATGACATACTTCATCAACACATTGAGGAATATTAGCTCATGTTTTATGTCATCATTCATGCCTTTAAACTTCAGTCTCTAATGATTCCCCCGAACACACACACACTATACATATAGGGCCAGATTCACTAAAGGGCAAAGTGACTAACGCTAGTGAAAATTCGCCAGTGTGAAATCATTTCGTTACTTTGCCGATTTACTAATGAGCATGAACTGATGAACTAGCATTGCTTTGCACTTTAACTCCAGGCGAATTTTTGTTCTGGTGAAAGAGCAAAACTATGCCAATTCACTAAGATGCTGATTTTACTGCACATTACCTCTTGCGCCAGACCTGTATTCGCCAGCTCAGACGAGGCGAAGTGCAATTGAGTAGATAGGAGTTCATCAAAAATAAGTTGAACATTTTTCAAGTCCCAAAAATACGGCAGCGTTTTTTCATATTTACGGGGTGATAGGCTGCAAAAGATCGAAAAAATGTTTTGGGGTACCGGGCTTCCCACCTACATTTGCTAACATATGGAACATAAACTATACAGTGTGCACATGTCTAGGGTAATATAACAACTCTATTTTATTAACATTTACAGGAGCTGCAACATGTATGTCCTTTGAACTTTAACTTCCCGCCGTATTCAAATTAGGCAATGCTAGAGCAACTTCGATTTGCTTGTTGAAGTGACGCTAGCACAACTTTCCCACTGTTCGGCCACCTAGACACAACTTCGCAGTGAATTAGCATTGTCTGAGAGAATTATCGCCTGGCGAAGTGTTGCGATGGCTGTGAAGAGGATGTTGGTGAATTTGCCCCATAGAATATACAGGTTGTCCTATTAAAACACACACTAAACACAGGCTGTATTAAACCAAAACCTCTAATACAAAATAAATACATAAATGGTAGTGATGAGCGAAACACATGAATATGGGCAACATTTTGCTGCTGCAAAATATTTATAGCAAAATACATTAGCATCTTTTTTGTTTACTGCGACATATCAAAAACTCAGATATTCACAACAAAACCATACATGGTGAAAACATTTGCTCATCACTAATAAATGTGCTTATATTATAATAATAGGTAGTGACCCAACAAAAGCTCTCCCCTTAGTGCTTCTTGACCTAAAGTGTTCCACTCTGCACTTTCGCACCAGACTGAAACTCGAGTGTTGTTTGCACACAGAAACCTGAAGGCAGTCCTGTTCTTACCATTTGGCCCTGTTATGTGTTGTGTTAGATAAAGATTTGCAATATCTCCTTCTTTTTATGGATTTGTCTGTAATACAGATTTTATCGGTAATAATTAGACTATACCTTTAATTTATCTTAAATCCATAATAATAGCAAAAAACATTTAGGGGCACTTTTACTAAGGGTTGAAGTGAATTTTTGAATAAAATTAGAATTTTTTAAATTCAAATGTTGAAGTAATTTTGGGCTACTTCGACTATCGAATAGCCCAAAATTCGATTTGAATTGAAAAACTATTTTCCACCTCAAAGCTGCTAAATTGCCATTGTAGCCTATGGGGGACTTCCTGGAAGCTTTACTGAAAAAATTTCTAAGTCCTGGAAAATTGATTTTTTAAATTACAATAAATTGTTCCAATCGTTTGATTCAAAAGATGCAATCTTTCGATTCGAATTCGATTGAAAATGGTCGATTTAGATCGAAAATGGTCATTTGATTTGATGGTCGAATTTTGAATTTTTTTTATTCAAAATTCGACCAATAGTAAATCCATTTATTATGCCATTTATTATTTAATAATAGTTGTATTTCATATTTTTTGTAGCTTTATAAAATGGTGCTGGGGTCATTTGGACCCTAGCAACCAGATCGCAGAAAAAGCGAACTGGAGAGCTGCTGAATAAAAAGCTAAAAAAAAAACACAAATAGTGATGGGCGAATCTATCCCACTTCGCTTCACCAAAAATTGGCAAAAAATTCGTGAAACGAGTCGTGGCACGTTTTTGACGTGCGTCACCTCATTTTTGGCGTGCGACTCATTTTTTTTTACGGCAAATTTTCGCTGGCATTTCGCGAATTTATTCACCGGCTGCGACTCGCGGGAATTCACCGCAAATTCGCACCTGGTGAATAAATTCGCCCATCACTACCCACAAAATATAAAAAATAGAAACCAGTTGAAAATTGTCTCACAATATAAATCTCTTCATCATACGTATCAAGAAAGCATTATGAAAAGGCTGTCTCCCACAGACCATCCAAATAGTCCAAATGTTTAAAATGATTAACTCAAAGTTGACCAGTCCCTTTTAAATACAGGTATGCTCTAAAATCATCCCTCACTTCTATTTTCATTACCTAGAGACTAAACTATTTGACAGACTTGCTTGTCTATCCTGTACCAACATTAATTCCTAATGCAATGCAACAACATATGGTATAAGAACTATCAGGAGACTTCATATTGTAACAGTTTTATACTTAAATGTGTGCATACTTTTGATGTTAAATTTCTCCATCTGCTTTCTTGTAAAAGAGCATAATTTGAGGGGTTTTTTTTTCCTTCAATAAATTGTGAGTGACTTTCACATTAAATTGTCATTAGAATCCCATCTTGTTTTCCCCCCAGCAAACTTCTCCCACCAGAACATTAACTGGCAAGATACCTTGCTAATTGCCAATTGCTAGAATACTTAAAGGAAAATCATCATAATTACACCGTGCTAATCTTCTGATGTACCACATATGTAGCTCATGAAAAAAAACCCTTACAATCCAATCGAAGATTAAAGCAAATTGTCCTGATAAATCATGAGGTTTTTTACTTACTGGCAGGTCATCTTGAAGCACTTGACAGAAAAATTATGAACCATAGGTGTAAAAAAAAATTATGTTTCATGGAAAATGAAAATAAAAGTGTGCTTTTTCTGTTTGTTTAACTTTTTAAAACATGTCAAACTGACCATGGCATTTGTAACTATTTTAATTTTAAAAGATTTGTCAAACTTTACTTTTAAGTTAAGAAAGTTAGATTTAACTATTTTAGGGAAGTGGTGTTTTTTTCTAAATATTGAGGGGCACCATTTACATATTAGAATATATGTTTAGAATTATTGTTAATGCCTGGTAAAACAAGCATGCATTGTTAGATTTAACAGTTTCTTTTTCTTTGTGTCCCCTGAACCAGTTGCCCAACTAATAAGAAATCTGCCTTTAACTTTAAAAACAGTCTGCTAGGAAATTCACATAAAATGGCATGCAATACTGGCATTTTTTCTTTACCTCTGGTTTACAGTAGGGATGCACCGAATTCAGGATTCGGCCTTTTTCAGCAGGATTCGGCCGAATCCTTCTGCCCAGTTGAACCGAATCCGAACCCTATTTTGCATATGCAAATTAGGGGCAGGGAGGGAAATTGCATGATTTTTGTCCCAAAACAAGGAAGTAAAAAATGTTTTCCCCTTCCCACCCCTAATTTTCATATGCAAATTAGGGTTCTCATTTGGTTCGGTATTCAGCCAAATCTTTCTCGAAGGATTCAGGGTTCGGCCGAATCCAAAATAGTGGATTCGGTGCATCCCTAGTTTACAGTGGCAGGGGACTGACAGATAAGTCAATGTAACAATAAATACAAGGCATGATCATAGGATTGGTCACAGAAACTTTATTTGTATACTCTCAGATGTTAACCATTTATTCAGAAAGCTCTGAAACCCAATATTCAGAAAGCTCTATTTAGCTCTATATTAGGAACTAGATTAGTGCCAACCCTACCACATTTGATGCATCCAGATCAAACAGGTTGTATCACTACATGTAATGCAGCAGATAACATCCATATGATTACAAACATTATTCAACAAGTTAACAGAACTAAAGAACAGTTATTGATAGTTAGTCTTGATATACAAAAAGCCTTTGATTGGCTGCAATGTATATATAGGTATATATGTATGAAGTATTAAAAAAATTGGGCATTAGTGGGGAATTTCTAATGGCAATACAAAGAGTATATTCTAATCCTACAACTAGCACAAAAGTACAAGGTCATTTGTCTGATAGGTTCCCTATAATCAATGGTACATGTGAAGGGTGCCCTCTGTTGCTGCTATTATTTGCGTTGGCATCTCCAAATGTTATAGACAAGCTTGTAGTTCACAAGGCTTCACTTTGCTGTATCAAAATGTGGAAGCATATTTATCAAAAGTCTAATTTTTAGTGGTTTTTAGAGGTTTTTAAACCATGAGTAAACTCACTAGAAAAATCCTTACTGAAACGGGAGCAGTTGCACAATAGCTATGACTTTTCTGTACTGTTGCACAAAAGCCAGGGTCAAAAACACCCAAAAACCTCTAAAACCATGAATCAAAAAATCTTCCAGTTCTAAAAGAGACATGCCATCAACTTCTACATATCTAATATAAGTAATTCTAAAACAACTGAATTTGCTGAGTTATCATTGAAGACGTTTCATAACACATACGAGCAGCTTCTTCAGTTCAACTGACTGGTGTTGGAAGTCCTCGTCTTATAAACTCTTCCACTAATCCAATCACAATGGCACATTGTAACTCTTTAGATAGGTGACATCTGAAATTCACAGTGGTGCTGATTCTGTGTAGATTCAGACATCCATTCATGCAACTCTCACCTGGTTTTAGGAGTTGCATGACACATTGGTAGTGATGAGCGAATCTACCCAGTTTCACTTCGCCGAAAAATTAGCGAATTTCCAGCAAAATTCGCGAATTGGTGAAAAATTTCGCGGAACGAGTCGCGGCATGTTTTTGATGCGTCACGTAGTATTCACCGTGTCGCGTCTTTTTCGATGCGCAACTCTTTTTTTTGGCGAATTTTCGACAGGCGAATTTTCACTGGCGTTTCGCGAATTTATTTGCCAGCGGCGAATCCGCCCCTGGCGAATAAATTCGCCCATCACTACACATTGGTAATCCTATCACAGTAACTACACAAAATCAACACACAATGCGTAAAACATCTTCAATGTTTACTCAGCATGTCCAGTTGTTTTAGAATTACTTAAATTAGATATAACATGACCTGGATGAATGAAAATCTTCATAGTCACAACGGATCCTGTCGTGGGAAAAAAAATGTTCAAAATGCATCATTTAATAGTGCTGCATAATTCTGCATTGAATTCCATTTCTCAAAAGAGCAAACAGATTTTTTTATACTATTCAGTTACATTGAGAAGGAAAAACAACAACCTGCCATAAAGCAGTTCCTTCCTAAAGTGCTGGCACAAGTCACATAACTGGGGCAGCTGAGAAATTGACAAAATGGCTAGCCCCATGTCAGATTTCAAGAAAGAAATATAAAAAAAATCTGTTTGCTCTTTTGAGAAATGGATTTCAGTGCAGAAGTCTACTATTCTACTATTAACTGATGCATTAAAAAAAAAAAAAAACATGTTTTCCCATGACAATTTCCCTTTAAATATGTTTTCCAGGTTTTAGCTGGAGTATTTTGTATTCAGAATTATAAATGTCAACTTTGCAGCATAATAAAAAAAGTTGCTTTTTTTCTGTCTTTATCATATTTTCACATCTAAAAGCCTGATCCAAAACAGTAGCAGTTTAAAAAATCTGTCCAAAGGTGAAAATACTCGAAATACAAAAACACATGTCCCTTCAACAACTGGAAGATCTTTGTTTGATTCATGCTTTTAGAGGTTTCCACGTGTTTTTGGTGCTGGCTTTTGTGTGACAATATGAAAAAGTCGTAGTTATATTGCAACAAGTTGAAAAGGTCATAGTTTTTGTGACTCATCTGCAGCGTTCTCATTCCTGCTTTTTATGTTTGGATCTTTTAAAAAGTTTTCACTTTTTTTTTAGAGTTTGTGAGTTTAGATGTGGTTGAAAAAAACTCTAAAACCAATAAAATTAGATAAATAGGCCTATGCTAAAACTCCAGTAAATCCTTAGTAGCAAATACAATAATTAAAGAAGAATGTTTCACACAGAGATTCAATTAAAAAAAAAAATCATGGTTGCTAATTAACAAACAGTAAACAGTACAAGGATCTTTATTCTTTTATTTAACCTTTCTTATAATTGTTTTTCTTTTTTTTGGGGAGGTCTAATTTTTCTTCTCACCACATTACTTTTTTTCTGCTCTTTTATTTTCTCCCATTGTTCTAATTTGCATTTCTCATTCCATTTTTTCTGTGTCTGCTTGAAATTTTCTTGTTATTTGGAAATGTCTTACTTTCCATTTATATTCTTATATTTTTCTGTTCTCCAATTTTGTGTTCCACCTATGCCTTTCTTTTCTAGGAGTGTTTAGACTTCTTGAGGCCCACTTTCTGAAACTCAACTTTTTACTTTATAAAAAGAAATTCTACCAAACTCCCAAACCTGAATGCCCTTAATTTATCAGTAAAACTTCTTGAAAAAATCAGAACATAAAAAAAAGTCAGAACACACTCAAGCAATTAGAATTGCACAACATTTTGAAATTGTACTGTAGCTCCAAAAAATGACTTAAGGAATTAGCTATATTTTTTGCCAGGTTCCACTGCAAAAAGATGCCCATAGATTCCAATGTGTGAAAAAATTAACAGCTCATCAAAAATTCACTGAAATTGCCAAATTTTTCACAGTTTTGCTAATTTTGAAGCAAAATGGGTCGGATTTTCCCATCACTACTCGACTTTTTAAAATTGTTGCCTGAAAACTCTAATTTATTGGATTATAGAACGAGACCAAAGCAAACAGTCTAAAACTCTTGAGAATCATGATGGTAAAAAAAATGTTCCAGTTGTCAAAGGGACTAGCTGCCATTGACTTTTACATAATTTTGATGGGTTTTATCAGGAGTATTTTCAGTTTCAGAGCACAATAAAGCTCAAAAAATCAAAGGCTTTTTTTTCTCAAAAAATTCCACTTTTCCCGTTTAAATTTGAGGTTTAATAAAAAAGACACTTGTATTCAACCCCAATTTTTTAGTCCAATGTATGTTCAACTTCCTCTACTCATAAGGATAGATAAAAAATATTTCAGAACAGAAAGTAAACATGCATGCCTAACCTTACCCTCTCTACCTTTCATGGTGGTTAAGGGATAGTACCATATTTTCTTATCTTGTTCTCTCCATCCTTCTCTATTCAAAACTAACTTTCTTCTACTTGTCTCTTCTTCCCTCCGCTGACCTCTATCATTTCAACTGCCATTCAACCTGTCCCCTTTCCATTTTACTAACATCCTGCCCTGTTCTCTAATCTACTTTGATATATTTTATTTGGCTCATCTATATCTTTCCCTCATACCTTAGAAAACAATGATGTTTCTGACTAAGATGTTTTATCAAAATGAAATAAAAATGATTGTTATAAGCAAGTTACATTGATATGAGTACAGTATAGTATAACTGTAAATGTACTCCGATTGCATTCTTATACTGATTATTGCCAATTACAAACCTTGACACATACTGTAAATTCACTACTAATAGACAGTGGATTATGTATTATTCTTGATCCAGTGGCAAAGTATGATTCCCTAGTCTCCGGCATGATTTTTTCATTTCTTCCTTTCTCCTTTTCCATTAAGTCAAAATGTATTGCTTGACATTTTGCTCTTATAGTCAGAATACATTTTATTAATAAATGTCTATGAAAGGAGACAGTACCTGGTAAGAAAAATTTGAAATTAGTTTTAAAAGGCAGCTGGCAGAGAGACTTTTTTTATCCTGCTAATTTGTAGACACACCAATTGCTCTGATTTATGGTTACCATCTGTATTTCACGGGTGTCTGATCTAGCTTTAATTAATGAATATTTTTAGCTGTTACAACTTTAATTGTCCCTAAGTTTGGAAAAAGGACAAGAGTCATTAATGTGGTTAGCAAATTAAGTTTCTTTTCAAGACTTAGTAGGTCAAATGAAAAAACAATCCTTCTAAGTTAGGTAAAGAAAACTTCATAGCATGCAGTTCTTTATTAATTTAAGAGGAAAAACACTTGAAAAAGAACAAGTCATGAATATTAAAGGCTACATAACGTAAATGTTTCTTTGAATAGACAAACTCCACAAGGCTCTTTCAGTCAACAATACGTACATGATTACAAACATGGCTTTTGCACAAAGTCTTGTTTTAATTATTTGAATTTTGTGCATGTCTGCTTATAAGTTATAATGCTTTTTATATACAGGTATGGAAAAGCCTTATACAGAAACCCATTATCCAGACAGTTCCAAATTAGGTGAAGACTCTAGAGTTCCATTTTGAGCAAATAATTAATTTTTTTTAAATGCTTGTAAAATCATTTCAGGATAAAGTACCGTATTTGCCGGCGTATAAGACGACTGGGCGTATAAGACGACCCCCCAACATTTCCACTTAAAATGTACAGTTTGTTATATACTCGCTGTATAAAACTACCCCCTCTTCCGCACACATTCTGCACACCATCTGTGCCCCTGCTTGCTGCTGTTGGCCCTCCTTCTGTGTCACTGTTAGTGATGGGCGATTCTCCCGCGATTCGCTTCGCCTAGAGATTCGCGATTTTCTCTAGAAATTCGCGAATCGGCGAAAAATTCTCGAAACGAGTCACGGGACGATTTTGTCACGCGTCGCGTCAACTTTGACGCGTCGCGTCATTTTCGGCGCGCGTTGCGTCGTTTTTGGCGCGCGTCGCGTCGTTTTCGGCGCGTCGCGTCAAAAACGACGCGCGACTCGTTTTTCGCCGAAATTTCGCTGGTGATTCGCGAATTTATTCGCCAGCGGCGAATCGCGGGAATTCGCTGCGAATTCGACCTAGTCGAATAAATTCGCCCATCACTAGTCACTGTTGCTGTCAGCCCCCCTTCTGTGTCCCTGCTTGCTGCTTTTAGACCGCCTTCTGTGTCACTGTGTCCATGTTTCCCTGTGTCCCATTTAGGTGCTGCCTTCACAATAAACAGCAAGGTTTACCTGCAAGTTGTTCCTGTGTGCCGGTGGTTTTGTTGCTGAGGTTGTTGCAGAGGGAAGCCGAATCCCTTTCCGCTGTGCACCAGGTGATCGCTATTATTGGAGAGCCAGGGTGTGCGGGTTGGATCAATTGGAATTTCCAATTAGGTGCTTAGCCATACCTTCTACGTCTTGCTGCTCAAACTCTGTTTGCTCTGCCTCCCCGCGCTCTTTTCGCAGAACTCACTGCTGCCTGGTTGCGCGTCTAGTCTCGTCTCGCGAGACTTCTGACGTCACAACCAGGAAGTGCGGCTGGAGCAGCAGGGCAGATCGCGATCGGCGTCGGATGAGGTAGGATGAAGTAGTACCCGGCGTATAAGACGACCCCCCACTTAGGGGCATATTTTTCTGGGGCAAAAAGTCGTCTTATACGCCAGCAAATACGGTACTACTTTGAACTTGATTCTAGCTAAGGTGCATTCATCCATTCAAATGGCTAAACGATACTATTGGGTTTATTTAATGCAAAAGGGGTAGTTCACATTTTGTGGAGCACATCGAGCTCAATAAGTGGATGCGAGTGCCTTTTTTTTATGCAAACAACTTTTTTTCTCATTTCAAATGCATTAAAGTCAATGGACAGTTTTCTTGCAGTGACGTTTTCTCTTGGTGACTCTTAAGTCTTGGTGACATTTTTTCCAAATGCATAAAAGTCAATAGGTGTTTTTGTCACTGCAAGTTTTTGCCACAGTTTTGTGATGGTGAAATGCGGAATTTCGGCGCAAAAAATTGCTTATCACTACACTTTATAACTTATAACATTTTGAAATACAACAGCACTGATCTGGTACAGAGGAATATATTTCTTATGTCACTTGCTATACATTTTCACACCTAATGATGATATTTTGTACAATGCCTCAAAAGGTTAAAGGGACTGAAACATTTTTGTGAGTTATATTCTACTTATCCCAAAGTGACATGAGATTAAAACAGATACACATTGCTTGCCAGCAGTACAAGAAGGATTATTTACTTTAACATATTTTGATAAACTATATGACTAGATGGATTATATCACAGTTTTGCAGTTGCTCCAGGTGCAAGAGAATAAACTTGGCAGCTCAAGCAGATTTTTAAATCTGTCACTCATTACTGAGCGGAAGAGGGTAATCATAAGGAAGAGAGTTCAAGGTGATTTCTCTGAGAAGCTTCTGAATACTAACAATGTATATACACAATTAGGCATCACTTAATAGATGCAAATTATTCAAATTATTCTTTTATATCTCAGTGATATTTTACCCCATTGCATATGCAATGAGTAAACAAGTTGCTAGTATTTGAGATATGCATGTGTTCTTCTTTTAAAATCAAAGTAGGCATTTCATTTTCTCTTCTTAATAATACTCTAAATGGAAATTTGGAAATATGGAATGACAGATGAAGGGCAAAAAGTTTGGGGAGATTGTTTTATAAAAAGAGTACTATTTTTGTTGCAGTATAGAATATATGAATGTTTAGCTTTGACTATATAATTTATATTAAGGGAAAACTTAAGCCTCTGTATAAAGAGGGCCACATGCAAAACATGATGGTTAGCTTATCTGTAACTATAATTGAACATTGTTTTATACAGATTCAGCCACTTGTATTTGTGTTAAATTGAAGAAACTGTGTTCTTAACTTAACTCATTTAATGCATTTAACCTTTTCATTAGCATACCAAAGCCCCATTGTTCACAATGTTGAACATTTTAATTAGATGTGATGCTGTGACACAATTTTCTGTGTTAAATGGGACAAATGGGAAATCTGTGTTTAGTTATTCTGTGTCAAACACATAATCCAAAGTGGCTTCATCTGTATTTGTAATTTGTAAGAGTGGTTAATTTTTTCTTGACATTTATGTATAATCTGTATTAATCCATATGCATGTTTGTTGGCTAACGTGTGTTGATTCTGTCATTCTTACCGCTTCCCATAAAATGTGATTAAACTGATTGGTCAATTTAGAAATCCACATTTACTGACAAATATATTTTTGAACTGATCACAATACACTGGGAATTGACCTAGTTTAAGGCCTTTGCTTATAAAAAAAAAACATGACTATAAAGGTACAGCACCTGTTGCAAGTCTGCTAGAAAATCATTAAATACATTAAATATTAAATAAACTCAATAGGCTGGTTTTTGCTTCCAATATGGATTAATTATATTTTTGTCTGGATCAGTACAAGGTAGTTTTTTTTATTACAGAGAGAAAATTAAATATTTTTAACTGTAGTTTATGCAAGACTTCTTGAGCATTAACATAACACATTTTCCCAGCTGTTCCCCCGGCCCCTTCCACCCCATTCCCAACTGGGGGGAGAATTCATCACTGAAATAAACTGTAACAGTCAGTGGGGATGGGACAATTTATCATAGTCCACATTAGGACCGTGAACAGGTAAAAGTTGGTACTTTGCCTTCCTCTCACTCGGGCTGTGTGTGAGCTGCGAGTGTGACTCTTAACAGCTTGGGCAGGGGCTAGCAGGATTGAGCAGCAGTTGATGCTGGTGAATATGCTAGCTACATGTTTGTCACTAGAATGAGGGTGAGGTTTTTAGTCCTCAGACAGTGTTGGGGTGCTAAGCAGTAATTTACTGGTGGGACAGTGGGTCCACTGGGATTATTGTAGAGGTGGCATGTTGTTTGCATCTAGCCAGGTACTGGCCTCCTGCAGTGAGGTGAAGAAATGTGACACTCCATTGTAATGACACCCAGGTGGGCAAGGTAGAACATTGTGTAGACAAGTTTTGCAGTTCAGCCTTTTCATTACCTCCAGAAATTTTGAGTGTTGCCTCTGGACTTCAGCCAAATAGTCTGCGTAAATGTAGATGGACGCCAACTGTAGCACAGGGCTTCCCTGGTACACACCATCAAGAGGATGGTGTCTCTGTCGCAGGCATTGAGCAGCCTGGCAATGAGAGGTCTTGGTGTTACTTCCAGAGGCATCTGTCTAGTAAGTTTTCTCTAGAGTGAATGTCTGTGAAACGTTCGCATTACCGAACAATTCAGTTATATATTCAGCTATATTTTCATGAAATAATCTGATTTTGCAGTATTGCTACTTGCATGTTGCTGAAGCTCCTGCAGTCTCCCAGGGAGGGGGATCTTTCCCCAGATCGCCCACCCTCCGTTCGTTCGACCACTGTTCTTTCCCTTATCTTCTGCAGGTCTTGTTTGATTATGGAGAGATTGGCTTTTATAACATCTGTCTGTGCTAATTAAGGCAGCACATAACTCTTTAGATGCCCTAATCTCTTGCAGGATGTCTTGATGTTCTGCTGGCTGTGAGGATAGTCAGCTGCATGCAATACATTCAGAATATATATGTATATATATTTTTTACTTTATTTAAAAAACTGGAATGAAAGATTTAAACATTGTTGCATACTGTTACAAATTCTTGCTGGTCTAGTGGGTTGGCGTGGATGGCTGACCATTAACAGATATCACTGATGTCATTGCTCTGGCGTGAAATTCAAATATTTAAAGACACCACACACAATTCATCGTGCCCAATGAAGATCTAGTTCCTGGTTGAGCTCCAAGTCTGATTTTCTATTCTGTGACCCTATCCTGTCCTTGATCACCATTGTATTGCTTCCTGTACAGACCTTTGCCTGTTACGGACTATTCTTCCTGATCCCTTGTCAGCCTAGAACTCTCACCATGGTTCTCTCATTTTAAGTCCTTGCAGCATCCAGGTAGCAAAGGGATCCTCCTGATGTGAAAAGAGGCGATAATAGACAGAGGTGGGGGCCGTGACTGGAACCTGGTGTTTTTTCTGGGTTTGGGATATTAAGTGAGAAATAAAAAAAGGTAATGCAGACATAGAACTAATATCTTGGAGTCTATGGGTGTTTTGCTTCTATTGCAATTTTTTTATGTGAAACAAAATTCATGCTGCAATTCTTATGTAGATTTATGTACTGAAAACAAATTTCTTTAAATAGCATTTCAAATATCTTATCAAACATTTTGTTAAGAAAATGGCAATAATTTTTTTCTGTTCTTCATCAAAATAAAATACACATAGAATATGTATAATGGATTTTGCCAGGTTTGAGCTAAATAACTAATTTTAAAGATAGTTTACTTTGAATGTCTTTATAAGTAGTAGAAATATAATAAATTAGTAAATATTAAAGGAGAACTAAACCCTTAAAATGAATATGGGCAGAAAAGCCAAATTTTATATACTTGTAGGGACCCGAAGGGTTAACTTCCCCCCTGGTCGGAGCCTCATGGCTGAGAGTGGGGTTTCTACCCAAAGTTTTCAAGGGCAATGCTCTTGGAATGGTGTAGTCTGACTGATCCAAAAGGCAGCCACAAGGTGTCGCTGTGCACCAATATAGAAAGGGATTTTCATGTGCTCACAGCCAGTACTGCTGACTGTATTTCATTGAGGAGAAAGTGAAACTAACCAGCAAAATGTAAGCTGAAGTGGAGTGTGATAGGCCTGCCAAGGCTGGGCAGGGTCCTCCAGTGCCTGAAAGCTCAACCAGGAGGGTTTGGAGCTGGGTTGTTTGATTTGTGTGCTTGCACTAAGGAGAGTGGGAGCTGTAGTTCAGCAGTGGAAGTCTCGTGCTTGCTCTATAGACAGTGTTGGGAGCTGGATGTATGGAGGTTATTACAAGCTGCATGTGAGCATGGAATGAATTCCTCAGTGTGGGTGCCGGCTCCAGCTCTAAGTGAGCCTACCCATCTGTGTGAATCCCCAGGGTAAGGAGTGCCTTGGGGAAGATAGAAAAAGCGAGGATCCAGGATGGTTTCCATTGGTGACACGGGCTATGTTTATGCCTGCCATGAGGAAGCCAATATTAATTCAGAGGGAGAAGTATTTGGGCTGCTAGTGTACTTGGGACTTATACTCAGTGGAGTAGTGCATGACTTTGACTGGTCAGGAGGGCCTGGAAATGGACTGCCATAAGCTCCCATGGGAGTGGGTTATGCCATTTTACTGCATCAATGTATTTCTATTGTATTTTACTTCCACTTTAAATCTGCACTTTCATGTATAAAGTTATTTTGTTATATAATAAAGTGTGTGGTTGATTTATTATCCTAATGGGACCATCATCAGGTGTATTCCCAGATCCAATTAGGTGGAGGAACTGCCATAAGACGGTTTCCCAGGATCTTTCACTTTGCAAAGGGGACTCAGGAAATGTAAGTGGTAAGAATGGTGATGTATAACCTTGGGCACAGAAGGAGGTGGCCAGAAAGGGGGTTACATACTGAACTAATTGAAGTAGCCTAAAAGTTGATCATCCTTAAGTAATGATCCAGATCTCTAAAGTTCTCAAAAGAGTCTCTCATTTTGAATTCAGATAGAAGTGTCTGTGACACACACATGCTCAGTGTGCTCTGGCTAAGAGGTCATTGTTGATTATCTAGCAGAAAATTAGGTTTGCCTGTCATATAAGCTGATGCTACAGTGCTGATTATTAAATGTGGATTCTAATTGTACTGGTTTCTGACCTGCCATGTACCAATATTAAGGGGCCGATTTACGAAATTCACGTGAATAGATTGAAGTTTGATCGAATTCGATCGAATAAAGATCGTACGAATTTTTTGTGAAATTGTAAAGTGAATTTTGGCCTCTTCGATCATTGAATATCGAATAGATCGAATAAATCAAATGATCGGATATTCGATAATTCGATCACTCGATGATCGAATTCGACTGCCTACTTCGGCAGATTGAACCTACCCAATTGCAATAGAAGCCTATGGGAAGCTTCCCATAGACTTCAGAGACTAAGTCCTGTTCGTATGAATTTTTCAGACGCTCGAATGAAATTTTACGATGTTTTCATGGAATCGAACGATTAACTAAACTATTCGATAAAACTATTCGATAAGCATTCGATGGTCAAATGCTTATCGAATTTCAAATTTGGTCAAGCAAATTTTCGGGAATAATAGTAAATTTGCCCCTATGTGATAGGTGAATCTGATCCTTTTCGCTTTGCCAAAAACACACCAAAACTTCATTATTGACTTCACAAAACACATTGGTGGTAATTTATAAAGTTTGTGCAGTGCATAATTATTTACAAATGGTAGTTTTGCCCATGATTTTTCCTGAATGGTAAAATATTGCACTACTGTACCCATCTTTCCGGTTTTTGCGAATTCGCATTGTGAATTAATTTTCACAAATGATTCGCAAACAAGACGGGTCTTTGCATGAGTACAGGCACTTTGCGAGTTTGTTGTGCACGAAAATATAATTGACAGTAATACCCAATTTGCGAAAACTGTTTTGCAAATATTTTTTCCACCACCAAAGTTGTGGCGCAGAGTGCTCGCATAACTATTCACAATTTGCGATTTTTTTTCATACTTAAAATGCTCTTATAGACATTTGCCATATGAAAAACAAATCCGCAAATCTGTTTGCACACTCTTATTCAGCTTTATAAATATAACTACGTGCAGGGCAAATATATTCACTTTGCGAACCAATCTGCCCTGCGCAAAGTTTATAAATGAGCCCCAAATGGGCGTCAAACCGTGCAAAATTTTTTAAACTAAGCAACATTTTTTTATTATCCATACTTGGGCTGGTATAGACTCCCATCATGTCATGGACAACATTTCTGCCCTTTTTATTTAAGTTTTAGTAGTCCTTTAACCATTTCACTCAATTGTGATAGATTTGCCAATATTAGAATTTTTTTCTACTCTGACACTTAAATAGAAGTGAGTTAGTTTCCTGCTGTGAGGTCTCCATTGTTAGACTAACACTGAAGGGCAAATTTACTAAATTCACATCTATTCACATGAATGATTCGAAATTCGATCAAATTTTCAAAAAAGATTCGAATTAGAATTTTGAATATGCAAGTTAGGTAAATTCGAACAGTGAATTCAGTAAATTCGATCGAATTGAATGATGCGAATAATTCAAATTCTATTCTATAATTCTATACAAATATTCGACTATCGAATTACTTCTCCTTTAGATTTTTGTTTGACTACCTAGGTCACCAGTTTCAATCTACCAAAGTGGCTTTGTCGAATTTTGATCGAATTATAAAAATTCAATCGAATTATAACATTTTTTTTTTTTATTCCCTAACTATTTATTATTAATTTTTAATTCTAAATTCGACCAATAGTAAATCTGCCCCTAAGAAGTATCCCTTCTGATAAGTGTTTCATACATGTTTGTACCTTTAAGGGGAATAGGTGCTATTATTAAAAAAATGTAACTGAAAAAAACAAATTTCTTTCACAAATAGATTGTACTGTAGTTTTTAATATATAAATGATTTCTCAACCTAATGTTTTTTTTTCCTACTTCAAAGTAGTCAATAACACGTTGCTTACTGCAAAATGCTAAAATCAGACAATAAAAGCAGGTGAAATCTGTCAGCATGAGTGTGTATGCTGCTGCTGCAAAAATGTTAAGTTTAGGAATTTATAAATAAATTACTAATATAAACCAGTGTAATAAAAATAAGAAAAAATATATCTTAAATAGATTTAAATAAAAAATTAGAGCAATTACAGCAGTTCTCTTTTAACTCAAACTGAATTTTCTGTAGTATCTGAATATTTTATAGATACATTTATTAAATGTGTTATTTGTGTTTCTGTTACATTATATTGTAGCTTTGGATTTTCTGTGCACAGCATTAGTAATTATTCTGCTCAAAACCACTGCATAACCTTTGCATTATCATGCTATGTAACTGTAATTATGTAAAACAATGAATTGCCGTAATTGCTATTTAACTATAATCTTCTAAATTGCAAGACTTTGTAATGAGAACAGTTATTAAAATTACTAACGTAAAATAAAAGACACCAAATCTTTACCTGAATTTTCAGGTTGCATGTACTGTCCGCCTTGACATTTCCCTTACTTGACATGGTACATTGATATCACTGTGACCTTCACAGTTGTTTCTATTCATAGAAATTAATTTAAGGTGAGATGCCAGCTGGAAACCTCTTCCAGTCTGCATGAAGAAATTCCACTTCAAATACATAAGGCCATTAATATAATGATTCAAATATTAGTCTTTCTGGTCAGTATAAAAAAAAATATTGTAATACAAAGTGCAAGTGATAGTGGTGGCATTCTTAATAGACAGCTGGCAGCAAGGGCTGTAAAAATAATTACTCCCAATAAGCGTCAATTTTATTTTATACAGGTATGAGACTTGTTCTCCAGAAACCCATTATCCAGCAAGCGCCAAATTACAGAGCATCCCTCCCTCTATTTTATCCACATAATACAGATATTTTATAATGATTTCCTTTTTCACTTTAATAATAAGACTGTACCTTGTACTTGATCCAAACTAAGATTTAATTAATCCTTATTTGAAGCAAAACCAGGTTATTATGTTTATTTAATGTTTACATGATTTTCTAGTTAATTAGGAAGATCCAAACTACAGAAAGATTCATAATCCAGAAAACCCAGG
>CM044432.1:111737894-111757842 GCA_024363595.1 Xenopus borealis
AAGGTCACAGGTCACAGTCAAACCAAATAGGAGTGCGGTACACAATCAGCACCCGAAGAGTAGCAAGGGTCAAGGACAAACAATTAGACAATATGTAAGTGCACCCAGGAACTATGAAGATAGACCTATATTGGGCAATGATTCAGTGCAGAGCAGGAGTCTTTATAGGCAGTCTAATGGCTTACACTGATCGCATGAGGCTAGATTGATAACAGCTGAACCAAGCTACAGTATGCATATTTAAAATTACTAGTATAGCAATGGGTGAACCCAGACCTTAGTTGTCTGCTCACATAGAGCAGTGGAAGTGTTGAAATATAAATGCCTCAGCAGAGTGTAATTTACTTTAATAAACATGTTAAGAGACTAAGGGAGTAATGTAATAGAAACTGCAACATTTTCATCATCTGATAACCCATAGCAACCAGTCAACACAGAACATTTATTGATCACTTGTGTACATGTAATCATCTCACTAGGTGGTATAAGTTTTTATTATAATATTAACCCACAAGACTGTAGTGCTTCAAAGGTAAGGAGATAGTGAAAGACACTGGGTCGCAAATGTAGAATGCAAAATTGGATTAAGACCTTCAAAAAATAAGATCCTCTATGGTAAGTTTCACTGGAAGGTACTATCTTCTATCTTTTTATAATAATGTTGCCTGTTGCATGAATAGAAGGCAAGAAAACAGAGTTTGTGAACAATGCTCTTTTATGCATAGGCAGTAAATTCAAATAAAAATGTAGTAATCATATTGGTCCATGCCTTCAGATATATTTAATGTTCCACTTTGTTATTTTTAAATAATGAACATAATCTTATTTTAAACCAACACTTTCCATATAGACAAAATATGTATTTGTTCCACTTTCCAAGTGGAGGCTTAAGAGCTCATTACTACTAGTCCCTATCACTACTACTAACTACTACTGACTGAGGATAACCCTAGAATACTAGGTTCCTATAGCTGCCAGATATTTATGCATAAGTCACATACCAACTTGTATGTGAATTTGCACACTGTCCCTTAGTGAGAAAATGAACAATAAGGTGCTTTGAAACAACTTCACTTTTGGAAATGTTCTAGGGTTTCTAGGAAGTGATAAATATATTAATCTTATGCTTTGTGCTTGACTCCACCATGTACAGGTGCAGCCACTTGGATTTGTGTGTTAAATGCGTTGTGACTTAATTGAAGAAACTGTGTTATCTAAAGTCATCTTAACTCATTTAATGCATTTAACCTTTTCATTAGCATACCAAAGCACCATTGTTTTCAATGGTGAACTCTTTAATTGCATGGGATGTTGTGACACAATATTCTGTGTTAAGTGGCATAAATGGGAAATCTGAGTTTAGTTATTCTGTGTCAAACACACAATCCAAAGTGGCTTCATCTGTAAGCCGGTTACCCTACCCTACTGGTTAAACATACATGTATGGGATCCATTCTCTGGAAACCTGTAATCCACAAAGCACCAATATATGGCAATGCTTTTTCCCATAGTGTCCCATTTAAACAATTCTTTCTTCTTAAAGATTCCCACAGTGGATTTTAATGGATGGTAACTAAACTGCATGAATCCATATTGGTGGTAGAAATGCACCAAATCCACTATGTTGGCCAAATCCCAAATACTTCATGAAGGATTTAAAACAATTCTGAAAGGAATACAGACCATGCTTTGCACATACATATACAAGTTAGGGTTACAAAGGGGTTGTGTGACCAAAAGTCGGGTCAATTGGTTAAGCCATGCACTTGGATTTGGTCGAATGCAAATCCTACAAAAAATATTTGGATCTTGCCAAATCCAGAAACAAATCCAGGATTAAGGGCATCCCTAATTGGTGGCAAACAATCATTTTATCTTTTTTTAAGCCTTAAAGTATGGCAGTCCACATTTTTTAATGTCCCTTATATGTTAACCTCCATGTCCCAAAAAATATCCCGTCTATGCATATGCTAAGGTAGCATAGCAGATTAAACTAATTAGTTTTACATTTTAACTACAACTGCAATATAGCACAAAAGAGGCCTATAAGAGGTGATAAGAAACATTATAACTTGCCAACTAGCCTGTGAGAGATGAAATACTAAGTAAATAATTAATTTCTGAAGATAGACAGAAATAAAACAAATGAATAAATGTATGCATTATACAAATCTTTCACACAATTTTTTCATTATTTTGGCCCTTTACATATTAGTATGCTTGTATGCTGTTGCTAAATCATTAATAAGCAAGCTTAAAGGGCAGTCTAATAACAAAAACAATATTCTAATGTCAAGTCAAACATCAATAAAGTAATACATTATGAGGCTAACCCTCTTGATATATAGTCAATAAATAGCATGACCATATAATAATTAGATAAAGTAGGACATATGCTGTTAAAATGAACAGCATAAGGACACTCTAGGCCTCAAGCCCTCAGGTAATTATAAATGAAACTAGCTATGTACACTTGCAAAACAGAGATGAAGCATCTGCAATGCATGATATGTTATATTAAGACTGAAACAACAAATTGCATTTTCATCAACAAATATCTTGAGTTTTCACAGCTTCATATGAGTTTTAATACCTCCTCTTAGAACAACTAGAAGTTACACTGGATTTATTTTGGAAAAAGCTTGATCATGTAACTATATTTAGTTTTAAAAAAAATGTAAAAAAAAGTACATTTGTGAAGTATAAGGCTGATTATATTGAGACTTAAATTGTGGATGTTTTAATAACAATTATGCAAGTCAGCTTGATCATTGAGTCTGCTCTAAATAAAATACAGAAACATAATTCTACAGAAATAATATTTAGCTTTTTTAAATTACTGATATCTGAGGCTTATGACTATAGCAGAAGTTTGGTATAAATGTTTGTAATTTTACCTGCATTATAATATGCATGCTTTGCTATATAACAGCATATAGAAAAGGCAAAATGAGATGCACAGTATCAGGAGGTGCAGGCCAATCATATTCTTACCGCCTTTCACAAGGCTGGTTTCTGTGCTTCAACATTTCCTATGTGACCTCTAGTTCAAGAACAAATCTTTGAAAGAGGTATGATCATTGTACTTAAAGGAGAGGAAAGGCGCTCTTTACTTGTCGGGGTGCCAAAAGTTTGCCACCCCCAAATGATTACATATACTTACTTCACACCCCGGGCTAGTGCTCCTTTCAGCAGAAAACTGCACTGTCCAGTGAGCACCTTAGCTCATAGAGTGATTGGCTTTCGGCTTCTTCTTTTTTCATATGAGTATTCACAGTATTGTGAAAAACCGATCGAAGGAAGCCAATAGAGCCATGGTTCTTGCTGGAAGAACCCCTGGACAGGTGCAGTTTTCCCCTAATAGGAGCACCTGCACAGGGTGTGAGGTGAGTATATATAATCACTTGGGGGTGCCTAACCTTTGGCACCCTCAATTAAATATGCATCTCCTTTAATTGCTAATAGTTTGTTTTCGATCTGTAAAAATTTTTTGACATAAAATGATTCAAGACTTAGTGGATCTTACTGAGATGTTGTTCGTGGCAAGATGTACCCTTTAGAAATAACTGACTTCCAATATTACTTCCCCCAAACCCCCACAAGTAAAGGTTCCAAAATCTGCATTCTGAAAAATCTCCTTTTTTTTTTAAAAAGGTCACTTAAATGGTATGTTATTTTGTAAATTACTTTATTAGTATCAGATTTACTTGCAATAGAAAGGAAACATAAAAATAATCACAGTAACTACAATACAAGCCTCGATGAATAATATATCTTTAATTACCACACATTTTCTCTGGAGTGGACTTCATTTAAACTGTGCTGTTTTCCACTTGAAACCTAAATTTTCTTACTTATACTGCTTACACCTGACTCTCCTCCATTAATGAGGTCCTGAAAATGTAGGTTAGAAACAATGATTACTGGGACACTGTATAAGAAAATAGGTGCAAAAAATAAGATTACATTTGTGTGCTTATGTGTATTAGGGTTTAGTGTTCAAGGACAACTCTGCCATATTTTTGGTTTGTATTAGTAAATAAATAATGCATTTCATAAAAAGATTTGAACACAAAAAACAAACATTCCAATTTATCTATTAAATTACATGATTATGTTAAATGGTTCTGATTTATGTCATTTTTGTTTAAGTTGAAGGATGCTTTAGTAGGTTTCATGTGCGGGGCCACTGGACCACTACCTTATTTGCATCAGTTAATATAGTATTTTTAGCTGACAAATGTGATTTTGGGTAACTGTTACAGTTTCCAACTCGTCCATTCTAAGCCATTTATATTGTTTTGAGGGGGATTTTCTACACCCTTTTATAAAACATATCTGACATGGTGTAAGAACATGTGTAACATTTTTGTCATGTAGAGTAAACACTTATTAAAGAATATACGAGTTTGCTTAAAAATACAGCTCACAAAGCTTTTACAATGCTTGAACATAAATCTGTCAGGCAGTATTTCCAAACCATGTGTACTGAATCTTTAAAATGAAATCTGTAGTCTTGAAATGTGTTGATATAAACATATACAACCTCACGGGTCACATCTGCACTGAACAATTTGTGTTTAAATTGCTTCAGCATTTATGAAAAATCTCATGTGCTAACAAAACCATTTGAGTATAGATTTATGTCCTTTTTAGCAACGTTCTATTTAAATTGTGTTGTTTTTCTCTTTTGTGTTTCATAGCTCCTGGCATAGACCGTTTTGGATTCAGATAATGGTGTAGCTTAATAAGAAAAGTTATAATGAGTGAGAGCAGGATGTTAGTACAATGAGTTATTATAGTAATAGGTTGAACATTGACAGCCAATTTCACTCATTTTCACAAATGGAGACAATGGGTTTCAATAAAAAAATGTTTGATAAAAGATGAAACTCCTATTACATTATGTTTCAATTCCAAAACTATTTGTCATAATTCTAATTTAAAAAAGGATACAGTCAGAGAACATTACTAAATACAAGATTCATTGTGCATTGCAACAATTATCTTTCCTTTGCAACGGCTATGGAAACAGAATATTTGTATAACTGCATGAATAAAGAACTGGGCCTCCATCAATCAAATATGTGCAATATGTGCTGATGGAAAACTATACCCCCCTGAACAATGTATAGTGTAGGTCTATATAAAAATATATTGCATAAAACAGCTCACATGTAAGCCGCTCCATGTTAATAAATCATTTTCATATTATACTTTTTTAGTAGTAATAATAATCATAAATAGAAAATTGCCATTTTAAATTTAAAAAAATAAGGGCTCCTAGGATCCTAGGATTCACAGTGCACATAAACAAAGCAAACACACCATACATGTTAGGTCACATGAACCAATTAACAGACAGAGTTCTATCATTTGATTCAACACTTCTTCCTGTTCCAGTTAGAGGTGGAGTATTTTGGGTTAGGTGATCTCTGAGGCAGCACAGTGACCATCATAAAATTATGGGGCAAGATATATATATATATATATATATATACTGTGTATATACGGAGAACCAACACTAGCATAGTTAATAATGCCTGGGTGTCAACATTAATAATGGTCGTAGTAGTAGCTTGTAAGAAGTCGCACTCACAGTTTTTAAAATGAAAAAAATAGAAACATTTTATCAACGTACTCAGATGCGCAACTGATGTTTTTCAGCTGACTCCTCAGCCTTTTCTTATTATCAACGCTCTCACGTTGAGGCTGACTATTATGCTTACAGCAAACTGTTTTACTTTGCATTTAGTTTTCCCTCAGTTTGAGGTGGGTGAGGTTTGTCAGTACACCTGAACAGACAGTATAAACTCCGGGACTCCAGTGGAGCTTGCTCTAGTGGATAGCTGTGCTTAAGTGTGTGCTCTTTAATTAAGTGTTCCGTAAGTGGAATTACAAACACGGGAATTAAGTGAGTTGCGTGCTCTGTAAATGGAGTTAAAAAACACAGGAGTTCTAAAACTGAAGGAGGTTCAAACTAGGTCAAAAATTTGCTCTAAACTCCAATTTTTTATTTGTTTTTTATCTGTAACTGTGATAATGAGTGCTAGCAAGATTGAAAGTCTCTGCACAGTCTGCCATATGCAGATTTGTAACAAGAACCAATCTGCTTACCTCTGTGGCAGTTGTGAGCAAATTGCCACATTAGATGCTTGTGTTAGAGCCCAGAAGCAACACATTTCAACACTGAGGTCAATTGACAATCTTGAGAAGAGTCTCTTGCTGATTGAGCAGGACCTAGTGGAGTCAGATTGTTCTGGGGGAGGAAAACAGCTACAGGATTTTGGCGTATGAGTTGTTCGCTTATTTCTGTCCATAAAACCTATTTGGTCATGCTACAATATTCAAATTTTGATTCTGACTGCTGATTCCACTAGATGGGAAAAAAAGCATTGATTTTCATGGTTTTGTTGAATTTTAGTTATTTTAAATCATTTCACTCTGTTCTTTGTTACTTAATTTTGCCCATGGAAATTGTGTCTGCTATATCCATTTGGGGTCTCTGTGTGTAACATAGACATAAATCTACAGTATGCATATTGGGCATCAAGTTGTTGGTTAGACCCCTGGCATTGATATTGCCTTTTGCTGGTATGTTACAAAATGTGGGGTATATAATGGGGTGAAATGCAAGCTTTGTGACTATTTTCAGAGATTTAAAAAAAAAGTGTTATGTTTAGCATTGCTTTGCAGTTTGGTAGTTTGCAGTTGAAAGATGTAATAACCTGCTTTAGATTCATCAGAATGTGTACTTTCAGAAAATATATGATTTTCTATGGTCTCCATACTCTTAGGGGGTCTCATGGTACATACAGTTATACACATACCGGGTGCTAATATTTTAGTAGCAAGAGTGTAATACGTGATAATTCATATGCCTTATTTGGATTTGGGGGTCTCTGTATGCGACATCATTTGGTAAATCTATGCATATTGGACATCAACTTGTTTAGTACACCCCATGTGTTCATATTTAGGATGCTTTATGCTGGTAGACTACAAAATGTGGTTTATATAATGGGTAAATGCAAGCTTTGTGACAATTTTCAGAAATGTCATAAAACAGGTATGTTTATCATAGCTTTGCAGTTCAGTAGTTTGCAGTAGAAAGATGTAATTACTTGCTTTAGATTCGTCAGAATGTGTATTTTTGGAAAATATATGGTTTACTAGGGTTTCCATAACCAAAATGTGAAATTCTGCTGGCACTTAAAAGGTTAATCCCCCTATTTGAATGGAAATTTGAATGTGAGATTTACAGTATCACACCTCAACCATGGAAACAGACCTAATTTGAATATTATCCTGCCAAGCACTTTTTGTAGAAAACAAGTCTAATTCTGTGCAGTGTCATTCTGTGGCTACTAAAGCAAATAAAGTACTGCCTTGCATGCAGAAGGGGCAAAAATAACAAATAAATACAAATAGTATTGTATATGTGATAGCTATATTGGCTAACAATAAATATACATTGCAAGCTTTAAGGGCACCAATGTCCCTTCATCAGGCTAAAACACAAATGAAAGCTGGAAAGGCATATCATATATACTGTTTGATCATTAAAAGGAACTCATGGTAAATACATTAGGAAATTACAGATAAATAGAGATAAATTGTAAAGATAATAAAATGAATTAGGGTGGGTTGTAAATAGTCCAGGAGTCTGGATTTAGTCAGGTCACATAGTGGTAAATGAAACCTGACCCTAAATTAAGGCCATCTTAATGTGTTAAATAACTCCATACATTTGAATTTATAGATCTTCCTTTCCCATTCAGTTTTACAATCAAGACCTTCATGTACTGAACACTGTGATTTTGATTGCAGTGTTGAACTGTTGCCCAACTGGTGTATCACATTATTTGGTTTCGATCTTATGTCTGTGATGGTTCATCCTTGTGTATAGAGCACCTAGGACATGTAATCATGTATACCACATTGGATAAAACACAGGAATAGTAGTTCGGAAAGGTGTAGATGTTTTGTGCATTTTATATTGCAAATTGATCTTTGCACAGGATGTATTTGGTTTCACATCTGTTGCTTTTGTAGGGAAATGTACCTGCTTTAGGATTAGGAGGTTGTCTATTAGACAAGAGATGTAGATCCAGGAATATTTAGGTATCTGTGTTGATCATGTGTTGCAGGGCTCTGGCTATTTTTCTAATAATGCTTAGTTGTGGATTGTCAGTAACTATTATAGGTACCATGTTGTTTTCTGCCTTTTCTTTGTATTCCAGTTTCAAATATTCCAAATCCAAAATTTGACCAATCAGAATTTATTACAGAAATCTAATTCTTTAAATTCAGGTGAATAGGCTGTCCACCAATTGACTCAAAATATAGGAAGTTCCCCATATGCTAAAACAGCAATTTGACAGGTTTTAGATGGCGAATAGTCGCATTCAAATTTTTTAAGAGACCATGCATGACAAATTTAAAAATTTGAATTTAGAATCTTTTTAAACTCAGATCGAATTTGGACTAATCCCTAGTTAACACTTGATTAAAGTCAAAATTCAAATTAAAAAATTAGATTTTTTAATTTGATGCTAGATAAAATCTGCCCCTTAGTGTGGCAAATCTTAAAGTATATTAATGTCTTTGGACCTTCAAAACGAAAAGCACTGTAGAAAATTAAATAACAAAATGTCATGTCCCATAAGGATTGTAAAAGAAACAATGAATACATGGACTCCTGTGCCAATGCACTCTTAAGAGCAACTGAAGGGGAGCTGATACCATGATTCCTTCCTTACTTTGTTCAAAGGTGTTTAATCAGAAATTAAAATAACATTATTATATTGTACCTACAGTATTTTTGAGAATTCCCAACACTGCCCAAATATTAGATGTAGAGAATACTTACATATTTTTGTCAACCCAGAACCAACTACTCATGAGTAGTGATGGGCGAATTTATTCGCCAGGGGCGAATTCGCAGCGACTTCCCGCGATTCGCCGCTGGCGAATAAATTAGCGAATCACCAGAGAAAGTTCGCTTTGAAAAATTCGCCGAAAAAACGAGTCGCGCGTCGTTTTTGACGCGACGCGACGAAAGCGACGCGCGCCGTAAAAGACGCGACGTGCGCCGAAAGCGACGCACGCCAAAGTTGACGCGACGCGCGTCAAAAGCGTCCCGTGACTCGTTTCGCAAATTTTTCGCCGATTCGCGAATTTCCAGAGAAATCTCGGGAGATTCGCCCATCACTACTCATGAGGTAAAGAAGGTAAGTATTATTAATCACATCAAACAGAATATGCCATTTAAACTGTTGAAAATGGAAGGTAACTTTGATTACATTTTATGATTACTTCTAAATATAGTTATAACCCTAATTTGGTTACTGAGCAGTGCCTCCACCTAGGGAACACTGGGGAACACACATCAGGGGGGTTCCACTAGGAAAAATAAAACACACACAGTTTGCATATGAAACAAATGTAAACAGTTTATATAAACAGTAGTAAAGAACCTGGGCATTCTAATTCACAATTCACTCCTGCACTGTCCCAAACCCCTAGGGGTTACTAACCACACAGTTCAGTTCAAATGGAATGTCCCTTCCCCAGAGCTCTTATACCTCAGGTAGTGTTACCTTTCCTAAAAGTACTGCTTTGGAATTTAGCAGCTGCTCCCGTGTTGCAGGTAAATGCACAAGACCTGTATTCAGATTGGGGCACCAACCTTGTATCCTTGCTAGTTGAGTCCTTGAGTGGCTCACTCACAGGGATGGGCTCAGAAGCAGTCACACAAGAGATTACAGGCAGCTCTGCAGCAGGATCAATCTCACCAGTGACACATTTCACCGTCTCTAGCATAAGCTGACCATTCGTCCCCGTTCCACAGGGTCCAACCCTGTTTTAGGAGTTTTTTTGTACTTAAAAGCCCCTGGGGTAAATTTACTCTATGGCGAAGCTGCGCTAGCGCAGTCTTCGTCGGACTTCGCTAGCGTTCGCCTGGTGAATGTTCGCCAGGCAAGCTCAAATGCATAAAAAGGGAACTTGCACTTTAGCTGGCGCAAGATAGCGAAGTTGCGCTAATGTTAGTTCATCAGGTTCACTAGTGAAGGCTTGTTTAACTTTGAATGAGTGTTACAGTAAATGCATAATACTACATAAGCCTAGGGAACCGTAATAAAGACTAATATTGTTTTTTATTGCCCTACACATGTGCCCCTAGTCTAGTATATGTGCCCTATGTTAGGAAATTAAGGGGGGAGCAGGGTACCCAAAAAATTTTTTGTTATTTTTCACTCTATCACCCTACGCTAAGTAAAAAACGCCTACTATCTACTCTATTACACTTCACCTGCTCTAACCTGGTGAACTCTGGCGAAGGGAGTAAGGTTCTGAAAAAAACACAAACTAAGTAAATTGGCGAATTTTTTCCCCCTACGCCAGAGTACAACTTCGTCAGCGTTAGTGTGCGAAGTTGTGCTAGCCTATCTACATTGCTGGAGAATTTATGCCAGCGATGGACTTAGTAAATTTGTGCAGTATTGATTTGAGCTAACGCTGGCGAATTTTCACCAGCGTTAGCCACACGCTAAATAGTGAATTTGCCCCCTGTGTCTGAAGAAAGAGAGTGCAGAAATTGAATTATGCAGGGCCCGCACGAAACCTTTCTACCAGTAGGGGGCAAAGGAGCGCGGGCAGCTGAATCTGAAGCCAGAAGTTGAAGAGCTGCACGGGGGTGGGGAGAAACATACCCCAATCTGTGCTTTGAATTTCTTGCCCCACTGGCTCCTACTTGTGAATAGGAGGGACAGAATTTGCTGCTAGGCAATTGCCCCCCACCGTCCAACTGTACAGAGAGAAGACAGGTAAGCACAACTACTTCCTGTTACTTAATGGTGTTTACTAGTTACTGTGTTTGTATTCCACCTCACATATCTTGCTGCAATTTGGCTGTTTAGCCTTTAGTTTCTCCCTGTTATGGGTTCTGTGTGTATTATACATTGAATGCTATACTGAGGTGTCACTTATGTCTTGAGGTGCTTGGGGTGTCTATCACTCAAAATAAAGTGTCTATAACTCAAAATAATTTACTTAGTCTGTACTGTCTTGGAGCATAATACATGAAATTACCACTGTGCCATCCTACTATATGAGTTCTGGGGGTATGTATACATGAAATCTCTGTGCCAATGTACCAATGGGGGTATTATACACAGAATTGCCTCTGTTTTAATCTATATATTCCCAGAGTATGTATTTGTAAAATGGGGAGTTGGGGTATGTCTTGAAGAGTAGTGTAGTCTAAAAATTTTGCCAAAGCGCACTACATGCACTATCATTTTACACCCTGTCCCCAGATTTCGCTGTGAAAATCTGGTCACCTTACTGTAGCAGTGTGGCAGGGAACAGGATGGGCTCTTTCTGTACTTCCACAGATTCAACAGCCTGGACAGTTTCACTGTCCAAGACTTGTTTCTGGCTGGATTTTTCACTATACAACCCCTGTTAAGCTCTGTTGGAGACTCTGTACAAAAGACTCCAAAGTCAGAAACACCCTCTCTCCCAAGGGTGCACTGGGGTGCCCATCCAATCAGATCACTCTCAAGCCTGTAACTGGGCTGGATGATGTCACAGATAGAAAAACAGGGGAAGGATTTCTCTGGTCCCCTACATATAGTTAATTTTTATGTGCATATACATTGTCTATCTACTATATACAAATGAAGCCACTTTGCATTGTATGTTTGACACAGAATAACTAAACACAGATTTCCCATTTATCCCATTTAACACGGAAAATTGTGTCACAGCATCACATCTAATTAAAGTGTTCACCATTATGAACAATGGAGCTTTGGTATGCTAATGAAAAGGTTAAATGAATTACATGAGTTAAGATAACTTTAGATAACACAGTTTCTTCAATTAAGCCAGTCATGACACATTTAACACACAAATCCAAGTGGCTGCATCTGTATAATATACAGCTACTATAATACTAATTTTATATATTGTATAATATATATATTTACTAATACTGTATTCCCCATTACATACAAGTTTCAATCTAAACAACTTTCTATTTAAAAAAAAACTTGAAAATAATAAGAATCTAAAAGTAATTAATACTTTCTTTTAATTGAATCATATCATCACATACAATTGCAAAGTAATCAGCTTTACACCAGCCTGGGGATGCATGAAATGTATTCCCCTAGGCCAGAGAATTATTAGAACCAAGTAAATTATTTTCAGATGAAGCCTTTGATGCAAGGATGTGGCCTTGAGAGATTTAAGATTTGTAATCCTAACCTTCCTTTCATCATGTTTTAAGTGAGGTCTATTATATTCTGTTACATCAAAGTCAATATACAAAGTTCACATATAATACCATTTAGTAAAACACCATTCAAACCAGTCTTTTTCGCATTGATAATGGTTTCATACACAGTCATAAAGGGAAACTGCATTTTAATGATGTACTTGTGCCTGTTATGGTCTTTATTCAGAATGCATGTGGAAGAGTCTATGCTGGATTTGCTTTTATAATTGGCATAGATTATTCGATATGTAAGCTTAGTTATCAAATATAGCTAAAATCTAAGAAAGCAAAACCAAAGCAATGTACTTAATGTATATTAATATTTTCCAGTCTCTTTTGTAGTGCATTAAATTAAATAAGAGGATGAATTCTAATCCCTGATCTGCTTGATACAATATCACTTAATCAATAATAGCTATATGACAATATATTTTGAATATGATTTAGATGACTCTTCTCATTATTCTTTTATAAACCAAAGACATTACCCAGTGAGATGAATTCTTTGGTGCAAACATTTTGAAACATAAATTTGTGATGCACTTGACCTTGACATCAATTCACCCACCAATATCCAGTTTTGCCCTTGTGAACATTAACTGGTACTCACATGTGACAAACGATGGGCAAATAAATTCATCAGGCACAGATTTGTGGGGAATTTCTACATTTTGCCGCCAGTGAATAAATTCTTGAAACTGCCAGTAAAAAATCTGTTGAATCAAAAAAAAATTTTCAGATGCCCATTAACTTCAATGCATTTGGAAAAAATAGGCATGCATATAAAAATTTTCACGGGCGTCATTGACTTCAATGCTTTTCGCAAATTTTTCACAATTTCGCAAATTTCCAGCAACCAACTTGTCCATCAGTAGTGAGGAAAGCTGGCAAGTATGCGTGGCCTCATCAGATATATAGTAGGCTATTCCAACATTCCAAAATTGCGTCACAGCATCCAATCCAATCTAATTAAAGTGTTCATCATTGTGAACAATGGTACTTTGGTATGCTAATGAAAAGGTTAAATGCATTAAATGAGTTAAGATAACTTTAGGCCTGAGTCATGACGCATTTAACACACGCATACAAGTGGCTGCATCTGTAGAAAACAAATATACAGTAAATGATCATGGAATATTTCTGAAATTAGTAAAATAAGTGTTTACATTAAAGAGAGCACAAAATATGTTTTATTAACCTCACTGCTATATTTCTCTAGTGCAGTTATCAGTATCAACCAATCAGCAGTTTTAACCAGCTTCAATCTATTTGTAAAATAAAAGCTAAAATTGGATTTGTTGTTTGGCTAATGGGCAGATTTATCAAGGGTCGAATTTTGAATCTCAAAAATGTTAAAATCCGAATTAAAAAAGAACAAATAGGTCAGTTTTTGATCAAATAGGTCCATATTCCATTGAATTTGAATCTTTTGAATTGAAGTAAAAGCTTATTCGATCGAATTTGATTCAAATTTTCAGAGTCCACCAATTGACTCTAAATAGGTACTAGGCGGTCCCCCATGGGCTAAAACAACAATTCGGCAGGTTTTAGATGGTCAATAGCTGACATTTCTAAATTAGAATTTTTGAATTTTTTGAAAATTCTAAAATAATTTTAACTATTCCCTAGTCAAAGTACACAAAAATTACTTGAAATTTTATTTTTTATTTGAATTTTCACTTCGACCCTTGATAAATCTGCCCGTAAGTGTCCAGCACCCAAGTTAGTAGCTCAACCCAGTATATGAAGGATAGCTACTTCAAAATCTTTCACAAACATACAGTAGTTTCTCTTAATATGTGTTTGTGGGTGTGTGAGAAAGTAAGTAGTAAATGCAAGACTGGCTATTTATTTCTGTGAAAAATACAAATAGACAAAGGGTTTATCTTTCAAAAGCCATACAGTGTTATCTTGCCTGGTAGAGTTTCTTCCTTTGAATGAATTTAAAGCTTCCTAATAAATTGATAGGGAAGAAGGTTTGAAGTGATTCATTTTTATGCATATAATAAAAGCTTTAATAAATCAAATGTTTGTTTATGCTAAGCTACTGGGTTTGCAAACTGTGGTGCCTATCTTATGCTTTTCTAATGACAAGTTTCCAAAGGATTTTCACTAATCCTGTATTATTGATTTACAGTGCCAAAAGCTTGTATCCTTCCTCCCCTGTTGACTTTGTCTTTGTGTCTAGATACAAAAGCCACAAACATATTTGCTGATAATGTTAGATATGTGCTTATAGGAAATGTTAATATGTTTGGACTAAGACAGCTTAACCTTATAAACCACTATTCATCCTGCCCCTACAGTAATTCCTGTCATTTGTAATGTGTTGCAAAGAAAATATATCACAACCTTGTATGTATATTGTGTGCTATATTTTCCATGAAAGGAAATTTGTTAAGTAAATACAGGAATTAGGACAAGTGAAAGGAAAGGCATCTGCCTACTCTTATACATGCAACCATGCAATATATTTACACTGAAAAGAATTACTGAGAAGAAGAATTTCATTATAAATATCTTAGCTTGAAAAATTTACATTCAGTATAAGTTGGTGAGCTGGAATTTTAGAAACAGCCTAAAAAACAAAAAGGGAACAGTTTGTATACAAATTAGCAATATAACACCCTTTTTGTTATTAGACAATCTTGAATTAATCAGGGACCTGGTAGGAAAAGGAAAGTCAACAAGAGACAAATGCTGGTATTCCCATAGGCTGTACCCTAAAAAGATTTATGAAGAACTATTTGTTTATTTTTATTTTTACCTGTTATTTATATAATACCAACACACTTATGAAGAACTTTACATAGATTATACTTATTTATTCCAGTGTCTAGCCCAGTGGACTTTATCTTAATCATAAAAGGCATTAGCATAACAAGGGGATCATTTAAGGGTCATTGATTGTCCTCAGATACATTTGTTTTCTTTGATAAACCTTCAAATCTATTCTTGTTTGGGAAGATCATGGCTAGTTTGGAGGGATTATAACCATAAAAATGGCTGTTGTTGTGCTTTGAAATTTATAGACAAACATGCCAATTTCATACAATGGTTTATACGGGTTGGAATATAATATATACATCTAATTTATATAATATATAAATATATTTTTGCACCTTTCAGTGGGAACGGAGTGTTTGTACATAGTCAAAAGATATAAATAACTTTATTTCATGCAAAACAATACTATCTTTAATATGTCAATTTTGATGAAATCCCTGTTTTATCTGTATAACACTCTGGGGAAGGAGGATATTTCTATATTGGCAGTTTTTTGTGGGGGCGGAAAAGTTAAAAAGCATCCATGTGTATGTCACCTAAAGTAATACTAGAGATAGTATTACAGTTGGATAGCCATCTTCCAGAAATGTTTCTTAAAGGGCCAGTGACATTAAAAAAATAAAGGGTGCTGGTTATGTACTTAAGTATAATATAGTGTTATCCCATATCTGCTTTAAAAGCATAGATAAAATATCTGAAGCAATGGTGACATTCAGTTTTCAGTAGGGCTGCAGTTCCTTTAATTGAATAGCAGACAGCTGATTAAAATGGCTTTATTTATTTTACCAAGTATATTATTGCTTTCAAATTATTTTCCCAGGGAAGGAGTAAATACCTACCCCCCTATTATACATCCTGACTGTAATATTAGAATCTGCGATGCTCCATAAAAACTTCAAATAATAATAATAGAAGGCCAACACACACACAAACTAAAAGCATCAATATAAAAGTAATAACATTAAGATGAGTCACAAGCAATACTGCCTCTAGATATACTTTTTCATAACATAGATTCATATTTCCAAAACCAAAGAATAGATCAGTTAAGAGTTTGTGTTATCAGCAAAGCACAGTTATTGTTATTAGAAAAATTGAAATGAATCCTCTGAAAGAATTCTGAAAATAATTACCAGTTATGATTTGGGACTAATTGAAGAAACTGTGTTATCTAAAGTCATCTTAACTCATTTAATGCATTTAACCTTTTCATTAGCATACCAAAGAACCATTGTTCACAATGGTGAACACTTTAGATGGGATTCTGTGACACCATTTTCTGTGTTAAATGGGAAAAGTGGGATATCTGAGTTTAGTTATTCTTTGTCAAACACACAAACCAAAGTGGCTTAATCTGTACTTCGAACATACAGATTACATACAAAAACAACCATTTAACGAGTTAGGGCCCTGCTCAAAATACCTTACAGTCTAATAGGAGAAAAAGTAAGAGGCTCAAGGTGTGAGAATTGGCAAGTAAGGTGAAAGATGTCACATTGTGCATTGCACTTAGTGGAAGATATATTAAGGTTAGAATAGTTTTTTTGTCAAAACTCATAATTTTGAATTTAAAACCACCATATTGAATTTGAATGTGAGATTAATTTCACCTTGACCATGGAAACAGTTCTAGTTCGATACTTCACCACCTAAAACCTGCCGAATTCAAGTAGAAGTCCATGGCAGAGGTCCGTTGAACCATTTGAATATGTTAATAGCCTTCCTGACTTTCAAAGTTTTCTTGGGCGGAAAACTCTAGTTAATAATTTGGGTCGTTCCTATTCTATCAAATGTTAAACTTTCGAGTTTTTTCATAAATTCAACTTCGAAATTAAACGTTTGATAAATAACTCCCTTAGTGTATAGTTCATGCTAAAGAGTTGTTAGGCTAAATTAAGGTAATCTTCTCTAAAGAAATGGTTTGTAGTTGAGTAATATATGACAGTGAATCACAATTTTGATGGCATCTACATTTGAATATAAGGCGTCAAGGACAAAGCAGAATCAGGGATTCAGGTCCATTCTGTGGACTGCTGTGGCCTAAAGCCAGTTTGTAAAGGAGTGTAAAAGGTGGTGGCCAGAGAGGAATAACGTTAGTTGGTTGCAAATTTTTCCTTTTTTTAGAAAAAAAAAGCAATTAAAGTTAGGCATTTTTCTAATTACTTCAATATATACATAATATCAAGAATAACTCTATTATAAACTAACAAGTCACTCCAACTGCTCTTATTATGGAGGTTCAACAGTCTACAATACCTTGCCTATCTTGCCCAGACTTGTCTTTTTTTAATGAAGAAAAATGTTTCTTAATGTAATTCCAAGCCTATTCCTTTTATTATTCATTGTACACTATAAAGACACATGAATAATAACTGCATGATATTTTTCTATCAAAATGCTAGAGTTATTACCTAGAATGTATAATACAGTACATTATGATGACCAGACACGTTTAGTCCACACATCTCTGCTGAAAACTATTGCATCTGCATTTTTCCAATGTTGAAAGTGAAAACAAAAAGCATTAATGTATCCAAAAATGCCACGCATACAATGGCAGATTTATTTTGTCCATTGTTCAGAAAATACACTCTTTCTTGAAATGGAAGAAATACCTTAATCTTTATGTTCTTTCCAGTGCATCTGGTTCACTGAGTAATTTCATTGCTCTGGAGTAGAACTTACCTATGAGATCTTCAGATAATTCACAGCTCTTTTTATGTCAACTGATGACAAGCTGATGCCAGTGTAATTTGTTTTTAGCTAATAGTAAATAAAGCAATTATGCATAAAATGTCAATATTCTAGATTGGGAGCAATCACATTTATTATTATATATGCAATGAATATGGCTCCAGTCTAGGTTAGAACCGTTAGAGGAGCTAAAGTAATGTAATTTTTCTCTTAAGACTCTTTATTGTACTGCTTCCATTATAATTGCATAAAGGAAACATTCCTCCATACTTCAGAATTAGAATCAATGAAAATTTCTATTTGAAGGGACACTTTAACAAAAATAATATTTAAATAAATAAACCCTCTATAGAAAATAATTCTTTTGACATTATTGATACAATTTTAGCACAATAACAATTTTCAATCAACTGACAGGAATTTGATTTCACTTTGGAACATAAAGGGGCAAATTCACTAAGCATCGAAAATGCGCTAGCGTTGCCTTCACTACCGTTCACCGCACTTCACCAGGCGAATTTTCGCCAGCGCTACACTAATTCACTAAAGTACGAAGTTATGCCCCGGGGCGGTGAACAGTAGCGTAGTAGCACTAGTTTTACTTCGCCAGGCAAAGCACATTTACGCTAGCGATGCCTAATTTGCATACGGCGCGAATTTCAAAGTATAATAGAAGTATATGTTACAGCCACTACATTACACTACACAAGCCCAGAAAACCTTTAAAAAATTAAATAATGTTTTCCTATTGCCCTAAACATGTTCCCACTGTATAGTTGAGTTGCCATATGTTAGGAAATGTAGTGGGGGAAGGTGATTAACCCTAAAAAAAATTTTGCTGTTTTTCAGACAATCACCAAACAAAAGGTGAAAGATGCCAGCATTTTTTGGGAAGTTTTTTTTTTTTCAAACTCCTATCTATTGTATTAGTAACGTCTAGCATAAGTGGTAACGTTCAGTAAAATGGTCATGTTAGTGAATTAGCGTAATTACGATCCTTCATCAGTGCGCAACTTCGCCTGGCGTTAGGGTGTGAAGTTGCACTAGTCTACCTACTTTGCTAGCAAAAATTTTCCAGAATCAGTGTTAGTGAATTTGCGAAGTTACAAAATTACATCACACGTGTGCTTTGAACAGCTTCTGAAAAGCTAAGCTTAGGGGTCATCACAAATCATGAAGCAGAACATGAAGTTTGTCTGTTATACTGTATAAGCTGATGCTACAGGGCTGTTTTTAAATTCTGTTACTAATTGTGCTGGCTTCTGAGCTGCCATGTACCAATAATCTGAATTATATTAAGACTATATTATCATTTACTGTATATTCTATATATTCAGCATATTGTACATCTGTCCCTAAACTCAGTAAGTGACAGTAGCATAAAACATGCTGTGGAGTAGCAGAAAATAAGATAGAGAAATGCAAGGGCAACATCTCCTCTGAAGGCACAGATCTTTACTCCCAAAGAGCTTTGTAACCTTGGGTTGATACATAAACCCAAAACATAAAGTACAACATTTCTGCATTATCTCAAATAAAGCTTTAGTTTTCCTTTAATAGATACAAGTCATTACAATATAAATTGTTCATTTGGAACAGATCTGAATTAGAGAAACTATTAATGCACTGAATGAACTTATTAGTAAAATAAGTATTAATAGGAGCAGTATGACATTCAGTGCAATGCAGTGACATACTGCTCTTATTAATCCTTTCGATGCAGCCACATCTAAAATGTTTCAATGTCAAAGTCATTGACCCTTTGAACTATGTAAAGTCAGATGCTTAGATGTCACATCTTGAGGGCTATTTGTGAGGGTTTTTGGCCGCTATTCAATTTCTTGATAAAATCGTACACTCAAACAATTCTACGAAAAAAATCGTATGAATCGAACGATCGAATCGTTCGATCGTACAATTGGTATTCGAACATAAAACTTAGAAAAGATTGAACCTACCAAATTACAATAGAAGCCTATGGGAACCCCCCCCCCATAGGCTTCTATTGTAATTTGGTAGGTTCAATCTGGCGAAGTAGGCAGTTGAAGAAAATTTTAAAGGGGAAGTACTTCGATCATCGAATGGTCGAATTATCGAATATTCGATCATTCGATTTATTCAATACGATCGAATTTTGCATATTCGATGATTGAAGTGGCCAAATTTGCATATTCGAATATT
>CM044432.1:111760039-111797165 GCA_024363595.1 Xenopus borealis
AGAAACGGTGTTATCTAAAGTCATCTTAACTCATTTAATGCATTTAACCTTTTCATTAGCTTACCACAGCATGGAAAACAAAGTCAAGACTCTATATTTGCTCAGTATCTAAGGGAATTCATATTCAAAATATGCATTTCACCAAGTTGTCCCATTATTTAAAGGTGCAATACTTTTTTGTACGTTGTATTGCCATCGTAAGCATTAAAAGAGTGTGTTTCTGTGGGTATTAACCAAACTTGGATTTGGGGCATGCATTTCTTCAGATGACCCCAGGCAGCATACTGAATAAATATGTTTAATGTCCATGCCATCAATAGTAATGGTAAAAGGAAGAGAAAGCCTAGGATTGGGCTGGAAGATCATGAGCTCAGTTTTAGCTAGGTTAAGCTTGAGGTGGTGTTGACTCATCCAGGAGGTGATAACTAGGATGCAGTTTGCTGTCTAGGCCTAAACGTCAATGGTCAGGTTCAAATGTTAATATTTAACACGGTCAAAATGGAAATGAAAATGGTCTATAAAATCATTTTTCAGTAAGGCTAATTTCTAAATACTACTGGCCAAATTTAGTTACTAGGAGTTCTAATTGCTATATTCACATTTTGAATTATAATAAAGCAACCCCTCAATATTTCTTAGAAAGAAGTTATATTCTTTCTTAGAAAGAATATAGTAGTTTGAGGTCACTACTAAAACAATACATTTCCTGTTCACTTGGCTCTTCAGGCATCAATTACAGATTTTTCTACCAATCTTGTTTTCAATAAATACTATCTTTTAGGTTTTAGGTAGCAATGATTCATTGTTTGAAAAAAAAACCGGAACAGGTCAAAAAATGTTTGCCTTAAAATAACCCCAAACCCTAATGTCTGACTGACTATCCTTGAATATCATGGTTACATGGTTAAATTGGGTTGAAAAAAAGACAAAGTCTATCAAGTTCAGCCCCTCCAAATCAAAACCCAGCATCCATACATACACCCCACCATACTTTCCTATAAATTATATTTGCCCATATCTATACTATACTGAGTTTAGTATCACAATATAACCTTTGATATCATGTCTGTCCAAGAAATCATCCAAGCCCCTCTTAAAAGCATTAACAGAATCAACAATCACAACATCACCCTGCAGTGCATTCCACATCCTCACTGTCCTCACTGTGAAGAATCACCTACGCTGCTCCTTTTCTTCTAGTCTGAAGGGGTGGCTTCTGGTGCGGTGATCCTCTTTATGGATAAAAAAGTCCCCTGCTATTTGTCTATAATGTAATCTAATGTACATTACTTGTAAAGTGTAATCATGTCCCCTTACAAGTGCCTTTTTTCCAGAGAAAACAACCCCGACCTGGACAGTCTACCCTCATAATTTAATTCCATCCCCCTAACCATCTTAGTTGCACATTTATGTACTCTCTCCAGCTCATTGGACTGGAGTCCAAAACTGCACTGCATACTCCAGGTGCGGCCTTACTAGGGATCTATAAAGACGTTTAATTATGTTTTCATCCCTTGAGTTTATGCCTTTTTTATGAAAGACAGAAATGTATTTGCTGTATATTAGCTACAGAATGACACTGCACAGAATTAGACAACTTTTTATTTATAGTGATGGGCGAATCTACCCAGTTTCGCTTCGCCGAACAATTTGCAAATTGCAGAAAAAATTTGCGAAATGAGTTGCAGCACGTCAACTGCGTCAAAAATGATGCTCAACTTGTTTTTTTTAGCGAATCTTTGCCAGGCGAATTTTCGCTGGCGTTTTGCGGGAATTCGCCCCTGGCGAATAAATTCACCCATCACTAGTTATTTATAAAACCCCCAAGATGCTTCTCATTTAAGGAAACTCCCAAAACACTGCCATTTAGTGTACAACTTGAATTTATGTTATTTTTGCCAAAGTGCATAACATTGCATTTATCAACATTGAACCTCATTTTCCAGTTTGCTGTCTAGTTTTCCAACTTAGACAAATCACTCTGCAAAGTGGCAGCATCCTGCATGGAACCTATAGTTCTGCACAATTTAGTATCATCTGCAAAAATAGAAACTGTACTTTCAATGCCCACATCCAGGTGATTCATAAACAAGTTGAAAAGCAAGGGACCCAGTACAGAGCCCATCAGTACCTCACTAACAACACTGGTCCAATTAGAAAATATTCCATTTACCACCACTCTTTGTAGTCAATCTTTTAGCCAGTTCTCTATCCAGGTACAAATAATATGTTCCAGGTCAACATTACTTAATTTAACCAGTAACCTTCTGTGTGGCACTGTACCAAATGCTTTTGCAAATTCTAAGTAAAGCACATCCACTACCATCCCAGAATTGAGGTCCCTGCTTACCTTATCATAAAATGAAATTGTTAGTCTGGCAAGATCTATTTCGCATAAAGCCATGCTGGCACAAACTCATAGTATTGTTATTTACTATGAAGTATCTCATCCTTTATTAATCCTTCAAAAAAAATTTCCTTCCACGGACATCAGCCTAACTGGCCTATAGTTTCGAGGTTGAGAATGGAATACCTTTTTGAATAGTTGCACACCACATTCACCAGTCTCTCTGCACCATGCCAGACCTCAATAAATCCTGAAAAATTTGAGAAATCACAGAGCTAAGCTCGCTAAGTACCCTGGTATGAATACCATCTGGCCCCAGACCTTTGTTTATCTTAACATGTTCTAGTCTCTTTTGAATCGCTTCATGTGTTAACCATGCATCATTAGATGTATTACTAGAATTGGGACTTTTAATATGGAAACCATCATTAGCTGGTTCCTCATTTGTGTAGACGAAGGCTTAGCCTCCCCAAACCTTAATGAAAATCCGCCTATGTTGCTGACACTGCAAACTAGAGAGCTGCTGAATAAAAAGCTAAATAACTATCAAACCACAAACAATAAAAAATTAAAACCAATTGCAAATTGTCTCAGAATATCACCCTACATTATACTAAAAGTTAACTCAAAGGTGAACAACCCCTTTAAAAAAACTTGAAAACCACCATCAATAGTTTCAGATTCAGACTTTTAGCATCTTTGGAGTATAATTAGAAAAACTTGAGTTTTCTTTTCCTCTAAAAATTCGAGGTTTTTCACTAAAAAACTCAACTAGAAAAAATGACTTTTAATAAATAACCCTCTATATGCCATTTAAAATAAATATATATATTTACAAAATCATTGAAACCCTCACTGCATGATCCCCTCAAATAAAGTTGAAATAGAAGCATATAGTACAAAACTGGTCTGCGGGGGCCTTAATTAAATACACCTCTGAATTTGTCTGTAAACATAGAAGCTAGGTCTTTCTTGTTTGAAATCTCTTGCAAAAGACTACTTTAGATCATGTTGTCACCTTAAGAAATCTATGGAAACTACGTATTTATTCCAGGTTATGCTGAAAGGGTGGGTTCATTATTCTTTGAAGCCTTGGGAACAGTGGAAGTTTTCCCTGCAAACCCATAATAGTATTATACATGGATGGGAGATTTGACAGGTGACATTCTGTTGAATAACTATATAAAATGTATGCAAAGATTTTTTTAAAAAATGTGATTTGAAATAAAAACTATAGACCCCTCATAAATTTGTTAGGTGTCAAATCTGTCATTCAAATTATTTGGTTTCTACAAGACCATATTTCCCCAGTCAAGAATCATGAGTTCTTGCTAATTACATTGTAAAAGACATGTCAAATGAAGCATGTACATTGACATACATGGATGAAGCCTAGGACATTGGATAAAATGATAATTGGTGTCTAGAATGAAGAAAACAATATTTACTTAAGAAATATTAAATATAGGGAATAAGAAAAAATGTATATAAATATCCTTACATCATTATAATGCTGGCATCTTTTTTATAGTTGAAGTAATATGAAGTCTGTGGATGTTGGATTTCTGGTACATATCCTGGTTTAGCAATAGAAAAAGTAGTATTATCAAACAAATCAATTACCTAAAAATTTACCATAAATCAGGGTAACAAATGAAAAAACTGCTTGTGGCATTAATTGATACATATCCTTGTACGGAATGCTTCCAACTGACCTTTTTAAATGTTATTTGTATTAAAAAAAGAGACATGAAATATTAACTGTAAGGCATTTCCCTTTATAGACTTTGAAATTCATTAATTTTTCATACCATGTCTGTTCTGTTATCTATTTCTGTTTTTAGGCATGTTTGTCTATCCATGTTATTTTTTCATTAGAGTATAAATGATATACACATTTTGTACACAATTTATTTTTAAAAATTAGTATTACCAAATGTACCTCCTCTTTGGACCCTGACTGAATGCCGTCTGAGCTCATTCAAAATATGTACGATGTACACTGAGTTTGAAGATGCAACAATCATAATATAACATCATAAGATGAATGCAGTTCTGATTATGACAAATGTTATTACTCAAGGATCATTAGGTATGCAAGCTTTCTGTATCTGATTTGAAGTCATACTATGCATTTTGATGTATTCTGTTGTAGAAAATGTTAACCAGATATTCTCTCATGTGAATGTGAATGGATAAACAGAGTTATAAAAGTGAGAAAAAAGTAAGAGTGGAAAAATGTAACAGAGGATGAGGAAACTGTTCATTAAAGAAGCCTAACTAAGTAGATAGAATTGAAGAAGGATATGAGACATGGCATGGCATGGCACATACTGAGGCAGTAAATGGATTTTAATAAAGGCGCAAAAAGGTGAATAAAAAAGGATACAACTGCAAGTGTAGAAATTCTAAAATGGGGATACCAGGAAAACTCCCAGTGGGCCCAGGTGTTAGTGGGCCCTCTTGCTTCTAACAATTTGGCCTATTTCATGTTCATTCCCTATTTTTTATGTGGAAAAAGAGGCTTGATTATGGAAGAATATAGTATAGTAAGTAAATCTAAAAGAATAGGAGAATAAAGAGGTTAAGAGAGGAGAGAAGGAATAATGGTTTGGAAAGTTGGGCCCCTGGTCTAAGGTTTTCTGGTGGGCCCCTGGTATAAGGTTTTCTGATGGGCCCCTGGTCTAAGGTTTTTTTGGTGGGCCCCTGGCATCCAAGTTCGACACTGCTAAAATGGATACATGTTGTACAAGGTTGTACATGTATTGACTCATTTTGTTCAAGGTACTTTACATATATCCAAGTATGCTCTTTGAATTTCTGAATAGTTGCAAGGGCCAATTTGTAAGTCCTACCTCCTATGCTGAACTTTAGGAACGTAGGATCCCTGCAGTATATGCAATAAACCCGTTTCCCTTTTGTCGGAGTGCCATCCCCTTCTTTGATGTTGATGTGGATTTTGGCAGAGGGATGCTGCGGACATAGCACCCACTAGGGAACGAAGGAACAGCCTAGAGGATTGGTGTGCTTGGAGCGGTCCTTCTGCTTTGAATGACAAAGGCAGAATAAAGATGTGCATTTGATGACACAACATGTTTTGGGTATAACAACCCAAACATATGTTAAATAGCCAAATCAAAGGAAATTCCATCACAATTAACCAGTCTACACCACCACCTCTTCTTCCACAACTAAGATTAACCCATATGTAACTTTCAATACCAATCCTTGTTAAGTGAATGAGGAAAACCTCCACTGGAATTCAAATCCCATCCATAGTATCATAAAAGTTCATCTGTAATGTACTCAGCTATTAACTCATGATGACAACCAAAGTCCAAATCTTTGAATAGAAAGAAAAAAATTAGCAATGCAATACTTACATTAATGTAAGTTGTTACTTGATAATAGGAATTGCCAATAAGGCCTACCTAGGGGGATACAGCATTATATACAGAATTGGCTACTATTGTTTACTGCCCATTAGTAAAGCTAACGTTATCCCAGAATACATGGTGGTAGAGCACTAATCCTCAATAAATTCCTGAAAGAGTAAGCCACCAGAATCTGCAAAATAAAGAATATATACGTAAAAAATGGACTAACAACCTTACAAAAAACATTTTACACTCCATGCATCATTTAGGCCCTCTGGTACCATTGTATTAAATTTTTTAATCTAAAATGCCTCGCTTTGGAGTAATAGTTTACAAATGTCACTTCCCTGTTGTGGTAACTGTACATGTTCAAGCACCATCCATCTTAACTGCATGGGGTTATGCCCAATTTCAAAGAAATGTCTCGACAAAGATGTATCAATTGCTGTTTTAGGTTTAAAGTTTCTCATATTGCCCTTATGTTCTTTAATTCGTTCTTTCCCCTTTCGTTTGGTTTGGCCTTTAATTCGTTCTTTCCCCTTTCGTTTGTTTTGGCCTTTGTTAGCCTTGCCACTGGTGCATTTGACCAAATAAATAACATTACTGGTAGTGCATGTAACAAACCTTTAAGTTTAATAGTATTCCCTTCTGTGGGATCTCCCTTTATAATGAAAGAACAACACACACAACTTAGAAATGGCAATATACTGGAATTCTTACTTGTTAGTACGCGTTGTCTATCTTTAAGATTTTTAATATCAATAGGACACAAAATATCCCGTAGGGTTCTACCCTGGAGGTAGCTAAAAAGAGGTCCCTCACACAAAAATTTTCCTGTGACACTATTGGCCAGTATTTCTTAATAATTCTTTCAATCTTCTTACTTTGAGATCTATATTTAGACACAAAAAGTATCCTTTTAGTTTTGGTGGATATTTACTCTAAAGGGAGGCATTTTGGATAAAAAAATTGAATACAATGTTTTCGAAGGGCTAAATGATGCATGGAGTGTTTTTTGCAAGGTTTTTACTTATACATTCATTGTTTTGCAGGTTCTGGTGACTAACCCTTTCAGGAACCTATTGAGGATTAGTGCTCTACCACCAAGTATTCTGGGGTAATGTTAGCTTTACTAATCGGCAGTAAGCAATAGTAGCTGATTCTGTAAATAATGCTAATACATGTTTTGCTGTAACTCCTAGGTAGGTCTCATTGGCAGTAACAATTGTCATCAATGTTTTTATGGCTTATTTATATCGCTCTATAATATTGCAAATTGTTTTCTATTTTTTTTTTTTTAAAGTTTTGGACTTTTGTTGTCGTCATGAGTCAATGGCTGAATTTGGAGTACACTACAGATGAACTTTTATGATACTACTATGGGATTTTAATTCAGGTGGAAGTTTTCTTCATTCACCTATAAATCACCTGTAATTGCCTGTGATTTGGCTATTTAACATATGTTTTTACTTGACAATGTTACACTTGATAAAGGGTTGTTATACCCAAAACATGTTGTGTCAATAAATGCACATTGCAATTCTGCCTTTGGCCGTATCCTTTCCTATTATACATTACTAAAGTTGCACGTGTATTTGGATAGTATGGGGAAAGGTGGCCTTGCTGAAAGGTAATCCTTGTGTATGAGATGTTATTGTTGAACTATCAAGAAGAATTTATGTTTCACCTGTCTAAAAGAAAATATCTCATTGGTTACCATGGGTACAGTTCCTGGGCAAGCTTAGTGCTTATTTTACAGTAGTAGGTATATGCCCTTATTTAGGCTACTTAGATGCTGATTTACTAAAATTCAAACTAGGGGATCCTGAAGAAATCCAAGAAGTTTGCATTTTAGGACATTTGCTTAACACTTTCCTGACTGTCAGTATATATTTCCTGACAGTTACAAACACATTTATCAGTGTTGATCCATGTGTCAATTAGCCATCATCTGTCAATTGCACATATAGGGTTTTATATATAATTCTTTATAGCATGTTTAATTTTCTTATGCTTGCTTTCTACCCTGTCAAGAATGCAAAAGGGCTATATAAATCATTATTCGAGTAGTGGCCAAAAAGATCAGCTGAAAAAGCTGGAGGAAGGAACAAGAAGAAATTACTTTTTCAAATTTAAAAAGTATATTGCAGATGAGCTTGATTTGGTAACATACAATACTTTTGTATCCAAAATCATACAAGGTAATTTAAAGTTCAATAAACAAATTTACTTCCAAACACATGACTATATAATTGTACAAAATATACATAAGCAAGCATGCCCAGTTTCAAATAAAATGTGGTAATTTCTTTTTAGCAGTTTTAGTTTCCCTTTTGTATCAAACATTCAGCATATTTAGCATCTGGGACCTTTATATGATCATGTATAATAAAATCTAAATCCATTTTTAGATATAACTGTGGACTCACTTTGCCAATAATCTTTTCTAGAGAAAGGCATCATTCTTATAATGCTCCACACTGTTTATGTCTCCAAGGACTTTCTTTTTGTTGTGCTTCTTTCTCTTTCTTTCTAGCCCATGATAGCTTTTGACACAACACTATTCCTCATGTTCATGGTGAAACAGAATAAGAGAAGCATGCGGTACAGCAGGGCTAAGTGAAGGCTTTGGGATAGAAGGAGAAATGAAATCAGTGTCAAAACCCTGTAACTATGACAGCTTCTTTGTTATATGTTTTGAAGCAAGAGCAAGTTTTAAGAAAAGAAAATGCATTTTTACTTTGAAAAATAATACAGGTAATGGTAAATGCATATAGACAAAAACTTGCCGATAGGAAGTCAGCAGATTGCAGGATAATAAATGTGTCATAAAAGTAAAGTCATATTATATATAATTAACCATATCCTAGAGCACAAAATACACCAGACTAGAATACACAGTAATGCCAAGAATACCTAGCTAATAAATCAGGTAAATGATTTTTGTTAAGTGACACTAGAATTGGAGGTCTATTTTTGCTAAATGTATTTAATTTTTTATACAGATATTTAATGTATATAATTTTATGCAGTGTTGGACTTTGAGAACTTTTTTTTACAAGTGCATGGTTAATATTTAAAGGAAACTTATAACATAACTAAAAACCCGTCCTAATAATGTAAGTGTTAGCAGAATAACAGGGTCATAAACAACAGTTTAACACAGTATATGAGTGAGAAAGTGTGTGTTGCTTACTTACTAGTGTACACACACTAGTCTAACAGTAAGCAATGATGAATAATATATGATTATGTGCTAAAAGGAAATATTATTTTAAAAAAATTACCCCTTTATTGGAGTTTCTTATACAGTAGATCTGCTGTTGTCCCTATCCATAATTCAAATGAGAGGTGGGCATATTATAACGATTCCTGCAATAAGCACATTAGGAGGGGGATAGACACAGCCCCACAGTCACCCAAGCAAAGACAGGTTTGTAGCTACTGACTGCGTTCTATCCTACAGGGCAGTGTGCTGAGTGTCACCAGCACAGCTTGGGAAAGGAGGCAGCAGGGAGTGGAACAGATGGGTGGGACTTGAAATTTTCAACCAGTAATCAGAAACATTTAAAGGAACAGTAACACCAAAAAATTAAAGTGTTTTAAAGTAAAGAAAATATCATGTAGTGTTGCCCTGCACTGTTAAAACTGATCTGTTTGCTTCAGAAACACTACTATAGTTTATTTAAACAAGCTGCTAAGAAGCAATGGCTCAAATTGAAAAATGGCTAAATGGCACAGGATAAATAATGGATAACAGATAACATTATGTTTTACACAGCTTATCTGCTTTCTGCTGTGTAACTTGAGCCTTTTCTGATTTGAATGGCTGCCCCTATGGCTATGCAACAGCTTATTTATATAAACAATAGTAGTGCTTCTGAAGCAAACACTGCAGTTTTACCAGTGCATGGCAACACTGCATCATATTTTTATTACTTTAAAACAATTTCATTTTTTGATGTTACTGGTCCTTTAAGCACATTTCTTCTGTATTTAAACAAGTATAATGCACTGCAAATTCTTGTTTTTTACATTACATGTCTCCTTTAATAAGAATAAACAAGTATTTGCTATGGTATGTGAGGATGTGCATAGAAACATTAACATAGATGATGGCAATAGTGATGGGCGAATTTAACGAATTCAAAAACGACGCGTCGCGCGTCAAAAACGATGCGCGACTCGTTTCGCGAAACGGCGAAAAATTTGCGAATTTCTCTGGAAATTCGCGAATTTTTCGGCGAAGCGAAACGCGGCCGTTTCGCCCATCACTAGATGGCAACTCTGAGGCTGTTCTTAAAATATCAAATACGTTTGTTTAAGGAATATACAGTATTAATATTGACAAGTTTCTTTTGCTAATGTTGAGTAATTCCAATAATCCCAAAGTACAGTTTTTGTAAACTTCAAAAATGGTATGTACATCTCAAATGTTGCTTTTGCCGCTGCAGAAATTATATATATGTAGGTAAGGGGTATGATAATTACTTATTTGTAATGTCAATGATTAGAGTATTATGGACTTCATTTTTCTTATCAGAATGCCAGGCTTGTTTTCAACTAAACTTTGTGTTTGTGATTGCATGCACACTCTGACAATCTGCAATGTAATGATTATTCTTTAATTATTTCTCAATAGGCAAAAATTATACTGGATGGAGCTTGAATGCAGGACTATTAAAATATCATCTGGGTTTATTGACAGGCTGTGAATTTATGTGCTATTATTTGAAATTATGCACACAGCATTTCACAATGTGCAATTCAATGTGCATCACTTCGCATATTAGAGAATTATGATTCATTAATTGTGTTTATGGGCCTGTTTCCCTCTGGCACTTTGTGTATTTCCTATGCTATTAGAATAATACCACATTGTCTCTATCAACAAAATGACAGAAAGATGGAAATTATGAATCTTAAAACTAACTATTAGCAAATGTTCTTTTTTTTAAAGTTAGATGTATATTTTAAAAGTAATGTAAAAAATGTAAAGTTTGGTGATACCTTTTATTGGCTAACTGAAACATCTCAATACTATTTTAAAAGTAGACATTCTTTTCACATTGTTAACTTTTATTATGAATAGAAATTATGTAACCCAGTAATTTGCATGATATGTATTCTTTGCCTACACTATAGTGTAGGCATCTATAGATAGCAATACAGTATAGTTATCTTAAATACATAACTTGCAAAAAATTTCTTCACTTTTTTACTAAATCAGGTCTTATTGGATCACTCACTCTGACAACATCCTACTGTAATTATGCAAAAAAAAGTCAGGGGAACAATGGGCAGCAATAGTTTTAAGTGTTAAAGTGCATGACTTGTTTTACCCACATTTCGCACAGCAATAATAACACTGATTATTATTGATCACTAGTGATGGGCGAATTTATTCGCCAAGGGCGAATTCCCGCGATTCGCCGCTGGCGAATAAATTCGCAAAACGCCAGCGAAATCGCGAAATCGCGCATCGTTTTTTGATGCAACGCGATGACGCGACGCGTCAAAGTTGACGCTATGCACGTCAAAAGAGTGCCGCAACTCGTTTCGCGAATTTCTCTGGAAATTCGCGAATTTTTCGGCGAAGCAAAACTGGGGAGATTCACCCATCACTATTGATCACAATTAATATTTGAATTATTAAATAGTGTAATAGATTGTCTATACATACCAGCATTTGAAGTCTGCACTGCCCTGACTACCTCAGAAGCCTACTGAAGAAGGGGAATTTGTCATAAATAAAATAAAGACCAGTAACAGTACTACTTATCTAGGATAAAAGTTTTTTATTTTAAAGAGTTTCCTAAAAGTACGGAAGAGCACTGGGGCCAGCAAAAAAAAAAAATTCTGATGAATTATGACTTTTAAAACTCATAATTATGACTTTAAATCTCCTAATTATGGACACTTTGTCCCAGACTATGCTGCTTTTGGGTATGTGCCTCCTTCCTGACAAAGTCCACCCCTTTGACATGATTTCAAATCTGCATCCTCCTGGAGGAGCCAATCATGCTGATCCCCCCCTCCACCCTTTATCCTGCCATTTGCATTGAATTATGATAATTGTAGTTTAAATTTGACATTCATTTCATTAGCATGTTTAACCCTCCGCAGTTGGTTATAATGGGGATCACAGAGAAAATACAATAATAGCTTCCGCCATGGACACTCCTACTTTCAGATTCTGAAACTGCTTGATCTGGAGTGCTGTTAGAAATGAGTGATAAGTAACTGTGTTTATAACACAAATTTGATGCAGTTGGGTATACATTTTATTGTACTAATTAATGTTATATATCAGTGAGAAAAATGGTATGGTTTATAGTTCATGACAGTTCTCCTTTAAAGTGCCAAAGTCAATACTGAACATGTCTTTTAACCACATACTGGCGGGAAACCACCAGCTACAGTTTAGTCACATGATTAAAAGCTAATTAAAAATTCAACTAGGTCCTATAATTTACAGATACATTTTACCTTATTAAAATTACTTTTGTGTATTTACACACATATGGATATCAAGGATAGGCTACTTTAATTTATTTTGAATATGCCCAGACTTGATTTTTGATTAATATTTCAGCAGCAACTTTATAAAAAATATTCATGTGCTGCATATGGACATATATAAATATATATATTTTAAAATGATTTTAAACTTCAAAATTGGCGAGGCTTGACTTTGGTGTTTAGCTCTACTTTCAGTATTCCCAGCAGTTCTATAATGCAAATACTGTATCTTGCCAATCAACATTGTGCAAAAATGTTCCTGCATCAAACCTCTGCTTAGAACGTTTTCATTATATTAAATCAGGAAATGCAAATTAAAAACATGAATAATAAATAGGAGTCATTTACATGCCTTTTTCTTAAAGTACATATCAAAAGCAGTGGCACATTTCATAAAATGTTAAATATTTAATACACATTTACACTGTCAATACTGGTCTAAGATATCACATTCATTTAAAGAAAATCTTCATATTACCCCTGACTAGTTACATAACAGAACATAGCATATTTGATTTCCTTTCTCTCAAACCTAATCACAATATCCTGAAGGCTTGTTAGCTTTCCAGTCCACTTTCACAATATGACTTGCATTGTATCCCAGAATCAATAAAGCTGCCCCAAATGTCTAATTACTTATTACTTGAAGGGTTTGGATTTATTCTAAGACAATATGCTAATTATAAAAATGTAAGCTTAACACACTGCACTTTGAAGTTCATATGAAAAAATGAACACATTTATTATTCAGTAAAACACACCTCCTCAATCTTATTTATAAAAAATTATATGGGCACTCAGTTCACTAAACATACTTTTGGATCAACTTCAATCTAGTCAGAAGGATTTTTGGATTTATTAAGGGAATTAACAAATGTGACTTAATCAGAACAAATCAGTCTACCTCAATTCAATTCAGATTCAGGAAAGAAGCAATTCAATATCAATCAATATTAAAATGTTCTGAATTAACAGGAAAATAAAAGATTGCACAGAGCAATTTATTGATATTTTTTTTTGTCTGATCAGGCATAAAATACTATGTTTGGACAAAAATACATCAAGCTGAGTTGCCAAATTTATTGATTTCTTTAGGTTTGATCAAAATTTAAATGTTTTCGAATGCTGCAGAAACAAAGGTTTTTTATAGAGAGTCATGTATTACTCTTGGAATAGACCAGGATAGGTTCTCCACTGGTTGGATTATTTGGGTTATTGTATGTAGTCCACATAACATTATTTTTTCTCATTGGTCATGCTCTTTATCATGCTCATGCTCTTTTGATGGATATGAATAATGTGGCAGATGTTTTAAAGTAATATTTTTATAAAAACACTAATGGCAAAAGGGTCAGATAGCATCATTAATATTTTTTAAGAAAATCTGTGACCGAGGAAAGAACTTGTATCAGCCCTGCAGCCTTCTGCAAACTGGAATGCTGTAATTCAAAAATTAGAAGAAAAGGATCATGATATCCTTGATTTACAGCATTTTCTTTTATATTCTAACTTGAACTAACCAAGTACTTTACTAAAATATGATTCAGAAAATTATGTAAGAACAATTTAATATATAACATTTATTTCAAGGATGCTTATTGGATTATGAACTGATGATTTTTTCATCTTTACTAAGATGTTTTCTGATCAAACCTTTTCCTGTTAGAGAATTTGCTGCAATTGATTTTGCAATCAAATACATGCCTAATAATTACTGAAAGTATTGATTTAACATCTTGCCTCATTAATAGTATGCCATGGTTGACATTTCCTGTTTACATAGTGATTTGTAATATTTTTATTTGTAGGTCTCAGGGTGGAGATTATTTTTGCTGAATTCTACACCTGAAAGTTCAGGTAAGACATTTTAAGATTGATTCTGTCATGATTTTCATGCTGTAGTTATTTATAAATTACATTGTTTACACTGCAAATATTTTGCTCTATCATGTAAAATGTAATTCCTAACAAGTATATATTTTTAGTTGTAATATTGGTGTGTAGACAGCCATCCCAGGTCATTTTGCCTGGTCATGTGCTTTCACAAAGAGTCAGTTCTGCACTATGCAACATGCTATTGTTTCTCCTATGTAACTGAATGAGTCACACTGATGCATGAATTATTACTATTGATTGCTGTTCTACCAGGGAGCTATTATCTGGTTACTGTCTCATTGTTCTGTGCTGGGGAGAGGAGGGGTGATATCACTCCAACTTTCTGTGCAGCAGTAAAGAGTATAACAGAGTTTAACAGAGTACAAGTCACATGACTGGGGCACATGGGAAACTGACAATATATCTAGCCCAGGGGTCCCACACCTTTTTTATCCATGAGCCACATTTAAATGTAAAAAGAGTTGGGGAGCAACACAAGCATGAAAATATCCATTGGGGTGCAAATTATGGGCTGTTATTGGCTATGTGGTAGCCCCTATGTAGACTGGCAGCCTAAAAGAGGCTCTACTTGGCAATATACTTAGTTTTTATGAAATTTAAACTTGAATAAGCACCTGCTTTCAGGACCCTGAGAGCAACATCCAAGGGGTTGATGAGCAACATGTTGCTCATGAGCTACTGGTTGAGGATCACTGGTCTAGCCCCATGTCAAATTTAAAAATTAAAAACAAATCAGTTTGTGTTTTTGAAAAATGAATTTCAGTGCAGAAGTCTACAGGATCAGTACTATCAACTGATGCATTTAAAAAAAAAATTAAAGTATCCCTTTAACTTTTCAATGAATACACTAAAAAATTAGCATTTTTATAAGTATATACAGATGCAGTCACTTGGATTTGTAAGTTAAATGCGTCGTGACTCAGGGCTAATTGAAGAAACTGTGTTATCCAAAGTTATCTTAACTCATTTAATGCATTTAACCTTTTCATTAGCATACCAAAGCACCATTGTTTTCAATGGTGAACTCTTTAATTGGATGGGATGCTGTGACACAATATTCTGTGCTAAGTGGGATAAATGGGATAGATGAGTTAAGTCACGACTCATTTAACACACAATCCAAAGTGACTGCATCTGTATTATTGATATTTAAGCAAGAATGGTTTGTATAATATATTAGACATTTTATTGCTAGGTACAATTAATTTTTTTATATTATGCATTTTACATAACAGATTAAGGTTAGTGTTTTCTTTATTTTAGTCAATGTTTTCTCATGTAAATAGTGGGTGTGGTGCCATTTTTTAAAATGTCCTCTGAATAACATAGGACAGTGAAATGTTAATCTGATAAATTTTCCACTCAGGCCTATCTACCCAAGGGTCAATAAATTAGATATATAAAAGTCATGTTAGTTGAAACAACAAAAGAGCATTAGTATTTCCAACGTATAAAACCACTCACTAAGCTAAACAGTTGCAAAATTGAAGGCCAGATTTCCATTCTTTAGCATGCAGGTAACATTGCCTCAGTGTTAGTGATGGGCGAATTTATTCGCCAGGGGCGAATTCACGGCGAATTCGCCGCTGGCGAATAAATTCGCGAAACAGGCAAAAAAATTCACCAAAAAAAATTTGCCGCGCCAAAACGAGTCGCGCGTCGTTTTCGGCGCGTCGCGTCAAAAACGACGCGACGCACGCCGAAAATGACGCGATGCGTCGGAAATGACGCGACGCGCATCAAAAACGACGCAACGCGCGTCAAAAACAACGCGCGACTCGTTTCGCGAATCGGCTAAAAATTCGCGAATTTCTCTGGAAATTCGCGAATTTTTCGGAGAAGCGAAACGCGTCCGTTTCGCCCATCACTGCTCAGTGTCAGTAGATTATTGCAGTGTTATAGTAATAGCAATATAATTTGGTATAGCTACCAAAGTAATATTCTTATACTGAATAAATTCAGAATGTATATAACAAAGTATTAAAGGTCCCTGAGGACAATCTCATTTCAATTCAGAAAAAACAATTATGTGCTAAAGACAAAATAAAGCACAAATATGGAAAACCCATTTTTATACTGCACCAATCACCATAATCCAAGGGTTCCAAAATTATGGGGGCTATTCCCCATAGGAATGCTTGGAGGAGTGTCAGGGGAGCTCATCTTAAATGCCAGTTAGGGTGAGATTTGGGGACAATGCCAAATTTGCTCTACTAGTTACACCTGAGTGACTGATACACCAGAATCTTCTTATGAGTCAGAGATAGCTGGCAATGGTCTGTATACAGTGAACCTGCAAAGAAATTAGCTTTCTAAGGAATTCAAAGGTATTGCGTCACTTTTTATATCAGTTCAAGTATCAGTTCAAGTTCGGTATCTCAAGTTTGCAACAGTGATGGAAATTGTAAAATATATTTTCTGTTAGAACCAGATAATTGGCTTTCAGTCAGTATCATCTTGTTAAAAGACTTGACTTGTCAACAAGCAACCAACAAACTTGTCACATGGGTTCACCATCTTGGAAAGTTTCTACGACACTCATGCTCAGTGGGCTCTGAACTAGGGATGCACTGAATCCAGGTTTCGGTTCGGGATTCGGCCAGGATTCGGCCTTTATCAGCAGGATTCGGATTCGGCCGAATCCTTCTGCCTCGCCGAACCGAATCCGAATCCTAATTGGCACAAAACAAGGAAGTAAAAAAATGTTTTCCCCTTCCCACCCATAATTTGCATATGCAAATTAGGGTTCGAATTTGGTATGGTATTCGGCCAAATCTTTCGGGAAGGATTCGGGGGTTCGGCCGAATCCAAAATAGTGGATTCGGTGCATCCCTACTCTGAACAGCTGTTGAGAGGCAAAGCTTAGGGGTTGTTGCAAATTATCTAGCAGAAAATGAGGTTAGCCTGTAATAAAAGCTGATGGTATGAGGTAGAATATTAAATGTTTATGCTAATTGCACTGGTTTCTGTGCTGTCATGTAGCAATAATATGTATTAATTACTAAGCGGCCTTAAACTGTGACATTTATAGTCTATGTGTACTGTATATTTTGAGTGGGTCCCTAAGCAGCACAGAGCATGTGAATCAGTGAATCAGCAGAAAAGAAGATGGGGAGCTACTGAGGCATCTTTGGGGGCACAGATCTTTACTGCTAAAGTGCTGTGGTTTCCTTGGGCTGGTACAGAAGCACAAAACATAATGTACAACATTTCTAGCCCACTTCTGGTTTCACATTCCAAAACTCATAATGCACAATTACTTTTAATTTAATTTTTTAAGTTTTCACTTTTAATCATTTGTATAATTTCAAAACAAAGAATTTATTCAAGTATACGTTCATTGGCCAATGTTGCAAACTTTGATAATTTATTTACCACCTAGCAAGAATTAAGGGAAGGCCATCTTCCTAAGAGTTGAGTTAAAGCAAATAACTTAAAATTATTTTCCTTTTCATTATAATATTAATAAAACAGTTGCTGATAATTGATCCTAACTAAACTGCATAAATCCGTATTGCCAATACAATATTATTGGGTTTGTTTAATGTTTAAATTACCTTTAGTAGATTTAAGGTGATTCTTAAGCAAATATCCAGTATCTGGAAAACCCCAGGTCCAAAGCATTCTGGTTAATAGGTCATATACAGTACCTTCACTAAACTCCCCTTGGTTTTGGAATATGATGTTGTAAAATAAGGTGGTGTACAGCCCAGGAGTTTGTGTTATGGCTTCATCAATGTATATTCTTACAAATATATTTATTTGGATTAATTTTTCTAAATAAATGTAATCCAATTATGCAATGTTTATGCATCTTTTATCTATGATTTAAAAACACATCATATGCTTTGAATCAAGAACCATGTACTTTTTATATGAATGCATCTTAGTATTTATTTGAAACAATAGTTATAAATCCATTTTGGCACTAGTCCACTACCTGATATTCACTTTACACCAAGATAATATTTCCAGATGGCAAACCATGTTGATATTACAATCTACAGATGCTAAGGTAATTAACCTACATCCATTGTGTATTTAAAGTGAATTTTTATGGTCCTGGCTGCTGATTAAATAATTATGTATAAAATATATTTGCGGAAATTAAACTTAGTAAAAAATAATCTTTTAATATACAATGTAATATATTTGCATTGCACGTGATTAATAGAAGCGTCAATGGTAATGAACATATTCATATTTGTACTGTAATATAAAAAGTTGTGCCCAAAATCATTAGTGGTATAGTACATGTTATTTCATGTACATAGGATCTGACATTTTCCACATAATTGGTCTATAATGTGGAGCACTATTCAGTAAGGATATTAAAAATGAATTGGTTTCGAAGTTGTTAATCTTTAATTTGCACAGTTGAATATCAGGATAGTATATTCTTTGGTGTATATCATAACTTATTCCTCAGCTCTTTAGAATCTGTTGCTAAATTGAAGAAATGGCATTAGTATTTCTGTAAATCCTTTGGCCTGTATAGATTGTCTACTTCTGTCTGACTCTGCTTTTCTTCAAAATACTGTTCCTCTCCAGGCATTTTTTCTACTTCCTGTTTGCTTCTAGAAGTTACTTACCTAGGAATGTACATTATCTTTGTAGGCCAAATCCAACCTATCATCTCATAATTTATTGCTTTCCAAAATAGGATTCTACCTAGGGGCAGATTTATCAAGGCTCGAATTTCGAAGTGCAAAAACTTTGAATGCAAAAAGACCAATTGAAATTAATTTGAATTTTTGTCAATCAAATAGGTCCATTTTTGATCAAAATAGGATTTTTAGCGGATTCAATTTTCCCAAAAAACTTCCAATTTTCAAAGTCCAACAATTGACTCCATATAGGTTCTAGGAAGTCCCCCATAGGCTACCATTTGGTAGGTTTTAGAGGGCGAATGGTTGAATTCTAATTTTTAAAGAGACAGTACATTTTAGAAAATTCAAATTTTTTAATCTTTTGCAAATTCAAATCGAATTTAGACTATTCCCTAGTCGAAGTACACAAGAAATTCAAATTCACAACCTCAAATAGTAATGCATCTATAATTTGGCTGTATATTCAGTTGCATATGCATGGGCATTCTATAGCCTATAACTAGAGTTAATCCAGTTAAATTACCTACAATTAAATACACATATTTACTGGTCATGCCTACCATGCCATATATCCCATTTTCCCCATTTACCAACCCAAACCCACCATCTTATACATTTCTTATTATGATCTGTTCAGCCTAGTAAGTGTGTAGGGATTTGCAGAACTGTAGGTGTGTATTTATGGTAGCATTATAGTAATTAATTATAGTAATGTGTAGTATAAATTCTACCACAATAAATTTCTTCTGAAATGTATGCATTTATGTATGTGTGCCAGCATCATTGGAAAATATCTTGAAGGTCACTAAGCAATTGATATTCCATTTTGTAATTTTCTTAATTTATGAATTGCTCAGCATTTTCCTATGTTGTGCTGCTGATACATTGCACTTTATCAAAGCCACTAAGCATTTTAAATGTTTTAGCTCATTACTTTGGATGGACATCATGGATCATTAAAGAGCCAATGAAAATATTTAAACATTCCATTAGTCTTCTTGAGTTTAAATTACAAGCCAAGGCTCCAGATTTTTCCATCTGCACTGCAGTACTGTTATCCCTTACATAATCTTCGTGCAACACATTTTTTGGCTTGTGATTTTCTTTTTTTAATTTTGCTTTCTTTTTCAAGGTGAAAGTGATTTATACTTCCTCTTTTCTTTATAACTGTTCTAAATTTTTATCTGCCATTTAATAGTAAAATGACTTCAGCCCTTACATATCCAGCAGTGTGTTAAGTAGCCAAATAATCACAAAAGAAAAAAATGGAACAATTTTCCTAGCAACCAAGGAAAACATCAGCTGAACAAATATATAACAGGCTATTTATTTAATACTGGGAATATCTATATAAATTCATAAGCCCATCCCTATGGCAATATGTTATAATTTGTTTAATTTAGTTTGCCAAGTAAAGCAAAGTTAAACATGAAACATTTTGCAGACAATGTCAGATGTATTGCTAATGTAAATAACTTTTCAATGGCTCTACTAAAAATCCATTGCAGTGCATTTTTAAACTAGTGTTGTGTTTGTTAGTTAAGGTTGTCTATGCAGGTAGGCTGTACACATACAGTATGCCTTAGTATAGGTTTTAATTTGAGTTCAGGCTGTGCTGCATTCAAGTATATGTTAAAGTGCATACTAGGGATGCTCTTTTCTTTATATTGGAAATGGAAGGTACATTGTAATTCACAACAACAATATGACAGATGCACTTGGACTCATCTTTCAATGCCTATATGTATTAGGGCCTTTACACAAGAGACGCATGTAAGCACCGAACGCAGGTTCAGACGCGACATGCTGTATCTGAACCTGCGTTCAGCACTTACACGTGTCTCGTGGGTGGAACGCCATTGAAACTAATGGAGTGCGTCTAGACCTGCGCTCTCCTGCAGCTGAACGCAGCAAAACGGAACACAGGGGAGTGCAGGTCGAAAACGCTCATGTGTAAGGGCCCTAAAGCTCAGATTCAGTAATTACTAAATTGCTTGTGCGTGTGGCCTAAGATTCTGTATTTATACTGCTAAATAAAGTCAGGTCATGAATATGCATTTAAATCTGACATGGTAACTTTTTCTTTATAACCAAGAAGGATATGCATTTTTTATGATATTACCTAATACATAGATCAGAAATAATAAATGCAAAAAAATGAAATGATCATGAGGTTATGTGAAATTTTCCATCACATGGGACAAATATGCAAAGATATACATTTACAGAATATTACCAGCATGATAGGCTCATGTTTTGTCAAAACAGAAGTCAGAATGATGGAAAACCTAGTTTCCTGAGTTAAAAAACTGAATAAGGTAGGTAAAAAATCAGGCCCTACAGCTACAAATAAATGGTGACGTGACCATGTAGTTATTTTTCCTAACTAAATCATTTGATTTAATTGATTGCTTTAGATACACCATATACACAAGAGACATGCATATACAGAATGTACTCTTTAGCAAGGGAAACAGAATTAAACCCAATTGTACAGGGAAAATAATGTCAGCAAATTGCCAAATCACAGGCTACATTTAGTGGCAATGAGTGGAGCTGGAACTACAGTTTGACAAAAAAAGGCATGTGCCTAGAGTGCAATAATGGGAGCCAAACATTTCCACACCTCCCCTTACTCACCTTACTCTGGGGCAGGTACTAACTAGCCTTGGGGATTTTGGATTATGTTTCAGTTAATGTAATTTATGTTTATTTGGGCATATTGCAGAGCAAGGTGGTTGTTGACCATTACAGTATTTATACTATGTGAATGATAACTTCATCTTGTCTATTCATGCATTTTTTTATGTAGGGTGACGTGTACATTTAAAATGTGCTTCTAGATAAAGAAACTGTTTACATACACAGCAGTCCTCAAAGAGAGGCAATTTTGTGATATGGTATGTGTCTTCTGATAAAAAAATTGGTTTGGTGTATTCATGCTTTTTAATGTCAGATTAAATAAATAATTAATAATGAGATTGGTTCACAGTCCTGTAATCCTGGAACATGTTTCAGTCACTCAATTTGTTATGCATTAAAGATTAGCCTTAAAAAATTCTGGTGTTTGAAGTAAATGTGACATACTGTGCAAATAATCCATACCTTCTCTGAATTTTGGGGATAGAAACATGCAAAAATATTGCATATTACATAGTTAAATTTTTAACAATGTAACATGCAATATTTTTGCATCTGGTGTCTAAAAATGCATATTTTGCATTTTATAGCTGTATGACTGAAATACATTAGTACACATGGTTATTACCAGATGAACAAATGCTGTACAGTGCTAATTTGTTTTCTGATTGAAATGAACAATAGTGTCTAATTGTCTGAGAAGCAATCATGTTTCCAATCTTCCCAGGTGATAAAATAATTCTTTATACTATGATAGAGAGTTATTTGATGTATAATATTATTCCAATTGATGTTGGTTAACATAAAACATTTGATTTTGCATATCCCAAATCATGCATTGCTTTAGGGTTCCATGGAATATTTTTACATGTTATTGCTCCTATTTATAGTAAAGTAAGATACCACATGCAGTATACATAAATGTATTTCATTTGATTTTTTTGACACTAATATCACTGCACATTACAGTTAGGACGCCAATCTATTATCTGTTCTGATACACCATATGTAGTGCTTGTGATCCATTTATCTCAGCATCATGTCTTCATTGCAGAATATTACTATTATAAAATATTTGGATAGTTTTGCAGGAGGATTGAGAATCTTTTAATCTGAAGGAACACAGGAGCATGCACCATCCCATTTGCTTTCATGTTCTTGGATAGCTAATGCAAGGAAGATAAGTGGTCACTAGTAAATGTTGTGACATCCTTTTTAGGAGTTTCTGGACTGGGTTTATGAAAAGTAAAAATTATATTAAAAAAATATTTTGTAGGATCTTATGGAATAGACCCACCATTGTATTTCTTTCATGGTTGGTCAGACTCTATTGGGATTTGCCAAACTAGTTTATCAACCCCCTTTGAGCTTAGCTGTCATGGCACTTATGGACCCAGACTCACTTTATCCACCCAAGCATCATTCTAATCAAAATATGTGTACATTCTTTTTCTTTTTCAAAGCAAGTGAAAAGCAGTTTCTCATTAAGATCTGACACCCCCACCACTTTATTTCTTTTGTGGTTGCTCAGTCACCATTGGGATTCACCAAACTAGTTTGACAAACCCCTTTGAGTTTAGCTACTGTATCATGGAAGTTATGGCCCCAGGCCCACTTAATCCAACCCAAGCAACAGTCTAATCAAAATATCTGCACAGTTTTTTCTTTTTAAAATCAAGTGGAAAACAGTATCTCAATAATATCTGACACCTTGTTTGCCTTCAAAAAAATCATTTTTTAAAAAGATCCTGTTTCAGAACAATTACTATAAAGGTTTAATACATGTTGCAATCTGTTGTTCTTTTACAGTTACTGTAACTTGTAACCTAAAGCGCCTGGAAAAAAGGTGCATTATTAGTCTTTATGGGGCAGATTTACTAAGGGTCGAATTTCGAAGTTGTAAAACTGCGAAATTCGACCATCTAATTTTTTGGGGGGGTCATTTTCGATCGATAGATATCAAGAATGGTGTGGTGCCCACCATGCTGCTCCTCTGCTTCTTTGCCAGTTCCTTAGTGTTCGCGGCATGCACCTCCTCCTTTCATAGGCGCATTGACGTTGGCGTGATTATGTAAGCGCACAATGGCGACAAATTCAAAAGGTATTTAAAGGGACTTTGTGTAGTTGCTCATTGCCTATTATTGTTTTTTTCCTTGCGAGTTCCTAGTGCCTCTGTGCTGTTAAGCTCCTGTTATCTGACTACCTGTTGTGACCCCTGCCTGTTTTTGGCGATCCTGACTTCTGTATTCCTGACCCTGCCTGGTAACTGACTCTTCTGTATCCATATCCCTTCTAATTTATCTCCTGGGTTGACCCTTGCCTGTTTGACTCCACTTGTACTCTGCCTGCACCGACCCAGCCTGATTTGACTATGCTATCTGTCTAAGCTTTGTACTGTGACCTTCTGCCCAAAAGACTTTGCCTTATGTTCAAGGCCCTTTGCTTGTCCAGGACCTTTAGCTTGGCACCTGACCTGACCGCATCCAATTAGCCGAGGGCTCCTCCCTCTTACCGCAATCCAATCAGTCGAACGAACGAATAGGAAATATTCGATCGGATGATAAAATAGTTTGAATTGAACGATTCGAACGATTTTAACCATTTGATCAAATGTTTTTATTCAATCAATAATAATGAAAGCCAATTCGGTAGGTTGAAACTGGCAAACTAGGCAGTCGAATAAAAATTTAAAGGGGAAGTTACTCAACTGTCTAGATTTTTATTTGAATTATTCAAATCATTCGATTTGATTGAATTTTCAAAATTCGATGGTCGAAGTGGTCTTCAAAACATTCGAAAATTCGAATTCGAATCTTTTTGAAAATTCGATCGACTTTCAAATGCTTCATGTGAATTTGAAATCCACAAGGTCTTAAAATACCTGTTTTTTGGCATACAAGAATCATAACACAACAACAAAATGGATGCAATGTTATTTCCACTACAAGTTTTAATTAAAAAAACAGATGTAAAGCTGAATAAACGCTGGTTATAGTAAAAGGAGCTTTTTCATTAAGTTCTGGTGTTGATATTGTTATTGCTCTCTGTCATTTTGAAAGTGATAGTGCTTTGTTATCATTGCTGAGCTCAGGCAGTATTCTCATGTATTCTGACTGAACTACAATGCGTGAATGATGAAGGTTCTGCTTGCAATCAACATTCTACCTGTTACTGCACAAAGAAATGGAAATTATAGTGCCTGACACTATGTAGACGAATAAAACTCAGATCCGTGTTGCTTCCAAACATTATTCATTGGTATATGACTGTCTGCCTTTTCATTTAGGAAAAAGTAATGAGTAAAATAATATCCTATTCCTACTCTCCGATGGTTAAAGATATAGCTCAGAAATATTTACTGCATCGTCCAAGGTCTTATGCTGGCAACAAATACATACAGAAAGACAGAAAACATTTTTTGTACGAAAACAAGTTCAAAAAGTAAAATTATTACTTTAATGATAACAATGTACTGTATTCTTGTTGGTGTGGTATTAGAGAGGAGGGGTAACGGTAATACAACAAGTTATATAAGTAAATACTGAGAATCAGAAATGTAAAAAATACGATATAGTAATAACAATTATAATCTGTGATTTTTACATTTGCAAGAATACAACATCCTACTAAAATAAGATCCTTTCTATGAGGCCCTAAGTCAGTCCCATTTAGCTTGTTAATAGCTCATCCAATGTACTCACTATTTGGTAAATTATACCCACAAATAATGAGGAATCCTTATGTAAACCATTGTTTACATAATTATTTTTCTAACACTTTGGATGCCTTTTAAGCACTATAGTACTACAAAGTCCTTTCATATGAACCAACATGCTCAGATAATACTCAAGAAAAATATAATACAGCAGCACTGGGGCATTGTTTAAGGTGCAGAAAGTGATATTTGGTTTCAATTGTGTCACATGACACATTTGGTAATGCATAAAAGCATATGACTTAGGTGACTAGGTGAATTCCAGCATTTAACAACTGAAAGCTAATTAGTCCCTTTATATAATTGAGTTTGTACTTGGGGGCAGATTTATGAAGGGTAAAATTTTGAGTTTATGGGAGTTAAAACTAAACTTGAAATTCGAAAAAAAATTGACCAATCGAAGTTTATTTTAAAAAAAAAAAATTTTTTATTCAGGTGAATAGGATGAACCAGGAAAACTGGAAATTGTGAGTGTTTCTTCCCAAAAAAAATAACGATGACCAATTGAAATAAAAATCAATCCATTTATTGGAATATACAAAAAAAATTCAGTTTTTTTTGTATGTTCCAATAAATGGATTGATTTTTATTTCAATTGGTCATCGTTATTTTTTTGGGGGGGAAGAAACACTCACAATATCCAGTTTTCTTACTTCAATGTTTTACACCCATGGACTGGGGTGAACTGTGAGTATAATGTCTTCCTCTAATACTTTGGGTGAATATTACCATCTCTTGTATTGATCACATTATTATTATTATCTATGAGCAGTGCATTACCCTTTGTTTGTTGAATAGGATGAAACTGCAAACTCGAATCAGATTGAGTTTTTATTAAAAAGAAAAAAAAGTCCACCAATTGACTCCAAATTGGTTGTAGGAGGTCCCCCATAGGCTAACACAACAATTTTAGATGGTGAATAGTTGAATTTGAATGCGTAAAGAGACAGTACATGATATATTTGAAATTATAATTTAAAAACATTTTTTTAACTCATATCGAATTTGGACTATTCCCTTGTCAAATAACACTAAAATAAACTCAAAATTCAAATATAAAAATTCAGATTTTTAATTCGACCTTGTATGTGCTCGTTACAATGCCTGTCTGAACTTAAGTAAAAACTTACACCTTAATGTATTTTTGCATGCACTCTGCGATAGTGGGTGTGATATAAAAGAAGGCTATCATCGAAATATGTACCTTTGGAGGTAACAGAAAAGTTGGGCAGGCTATTATAGAATTTTACATTATTTTTCAGAGAGGAAAGTTAAATGTGTAGAATATTCCTAGACTGGATTCCTTAGGTTTCCAATGAGTTTAGGTCACCAAACATCATAGCACTTAAATAATCTTAAAAAACTTTTACTATTAAACATTTTCTGTATATTCATGTTGGTGTCACCATTTATTTGAATCTCAGTATTATCTTTGCCAATATATTAACCCTGATTCATCATTCAGTCTTTTCAGTTAGCTAACATACTTATAATTATAAATCGTCCAGTTCTGGGAACTGCAAAAAGACAACATAAAATTGTGTTTCCTGATCATAAAACAGAAAACAGGGAAGAATGCCAAGTCTCGTTTCAGCGTTGGATGACATTGGTTGAACTTGGTTAAACCACTTAGCTTAAACAGACTGCGCTGACATTATTGCCAGAGTAGTCCCTTCTCAATTAATTTCATCCACATGCATATTGTTTCACTTTTTTCTGAATTTCTAGGTGATCCGTTCAAGAAGCAGGCTCAAACCCATGCAATTTAGCCCAGCAGGGTCTTACTTGAAATAGAATTTACATAACCCTGGATCAGTGCCTGCTTGGGAATAAGTCCAAGATGAGCCTAACCAATGATTTCTTGAAATGCTGCATCTAGGTGACAGTGTTTAACTGTTTCTGTAGTCATCCCAGTGATTATTGTATTTTCTAAATAAGTTACAGGAGGTGTAGTGAGTGACAAATTGCAGATCACATTTATTCTCAGAAGGATAAAAACAGTACAGACAAGTTTAGTCACGTGATTTTATCAATGTCCAAACATAATCAGGCCATTTTTATGAATTTATCTGAAATGTAACCACTATCTGTTCTCATGGGTAAATAATAAATCAATGTACTTCCTCTGAAACATAGCTTATGAAATCATGTGGCCATGTGTCCTGCATAACTCACTGAGCTTTTATTTTCTTACACTGGTTACTCACTCTACAGGAACTCAGTTTCAGCATATTAGAAAGACTGTGTTATCACCTTCAATAGTTATTGCATTTATGTTTTTTATTGCGTGTTAATTTGAGCTTAATGGCATGGGCTGATTCTAGAGAACATCTACATTGTCTTTCTGAATACAATCAAATTATTTTGTTCTGTGCAATTCTGTAAAATAATGAAATACAATAGGTCACTTGCTCAACTTAATCCAAAGAGTTTGAAATTAGATGCTAACATTAAACTTATTTTAATATAATTCTTTTCAAAGTTAGACATTGTTATCATGCTGCAATGTCCCACTCAGATAACAATATTTCTATAATATGAAATTATTAAAAACAAAACTTCTAAAATATTCCTACATTAGAAGCAGCAACAGAAGCACACAGATGTTATTTGATTTGTTTAAATTCTTTACAACTCAAAAATCAATATTTTAATAACGTTTAGGATGACAGTTTGTGTTTCTAAACCCTTAAGTGTATTTATTTTACTGGGTATCATTGTACATCTGGAGTCCTCTCTTTTCATCACTAATTCATGACTGTATGAAAATAGGCATGTTTTAAAATTATGTTTCTATAGAAGCTGCTCGTTTTATGAAATAAAATATCTTACCTCATTATATATAGGTGGTGCTTGGAATATGACAGTAGTGTGAGCATAAACTTCTCCATATTCTGACAGCAGCATTGTAATTTGTATGTGTTACTTTTCAGCTCACATTGCAAAATTAGAGCATTGTCAGTCCAGATCACTTATTCTTTGGATCTTGGTCCAAAAAAGAAAGAATAATATAGATATTTCCTGTCTAAGAAAATGAAGTTCGGATTTCCTTCAAATTTATGAGACAGAAGACGTATCACAAACATCTTTTTTTTCTAGGCTTATGTGAAGACCCTAGATATTCTGTGTAGTGAAGAATAAAAAATGAAATGCCATGTACTAAACATATTTAAATATATATCATGGTTGCTTCATTCATATCATCAAGCACTGGGAAAGCAGAATTGATTAGTTTGAATCAAATGATGGAGAATTAATTTGCATATCTAAAAATCAATCCACAAACCATCTAGCAAAAACAGCCACATTTGTAATCTAACAGTTATATGAAAGAGGCTGCTTTATTCTCATTAATGAGATACAATACACTGGCCAAGATTTGGGGACTTGTAGGCGAATGACCCATCCTAGGAGCAACTAGTTCATCATATATTCTGTATTTTCATATTTGTTTTTTACTTTATTTAATGATTGGTCTTGCTGGGTTCTATATATATATAGTATATGACAGCATCCTTTTAAAGAGCTACTGACTCAATACGTATTTTCATTTGCTTAAAGGAGAACTAAACTTAAGCATGAATATGGCTAAATGTCATATTTTTTTATACTTAACTTATTGCACCAGCCTAAAGTTTCAGCTTTTCAAGAGCAGCAATAATCCAGGACTTTAAACTTGTCACAAGGGTCCACTATCTTGGAAAGTGCCTGCAACACTCACAGGCTCTGAGCAGTTGCTGAGAAGCTAAGCTTAGTAATGCCTGTAATATAAGCTGAGACTACATGGTTGATTAAAGTGATACTAGTTTCAATGGTGTCTGTGCTTATCAGCCTTATATTGTGACACTTAGGGGCAGGTTTATAAAATGTTAAATTTCGAAGTAACTTCGAAATTTGAAGAAGAAAAAAAGACCAACCAAAATCTATTTAAAAATCTAAGTTATTTCTGCGGGTTAATAGGCTGTATTTGAATTGTTCAACTTCTACTTCGATTCAAAGTTTTTTTTTAAAAAAACTTAGATTTTTCAAAGTCCACCAATTGACTCCAAATAGGTTCTAGGAGGTCCCCCATAAAAACAGCAATTTGGCAGGTTTTAGATGGCTTGAATCGAGTTTTTAAAACTCAAATCGAATTTGTTCCGAATTTGATTTGCATTTTCGAGTTGTTCCTCGTCACCAGAGTTTAGAAAATGTGATTTATATATAAATTTCGGTCGTATTTTGAGTTCATGGGAGTTTTTAAAAAACTCACATGAATTTGAAATTCGACCTTTGATAAATGTGCCTATAGGTGTTCTATAAGTCCCTAGACAGTAGCACAAAGCATATGCAGTGAATCAGCAGAAAAGCAGATGGGAGCTACTGGGGCATAATCAGAGGCACATATTTGTGTGGAGTCCTGTTGCCTAGAATATGTATTAGAAAAAACCCTGTCTGTCAACAGTATATGCAGGATCTGTGCCAAAGTCAGTTATTTTGTTAGGTTTTGTGTGTGGTGGATTCCATTATTTGAGTTAGTTCTAGGCAAGGGAGCACCTCTCAAAATATATATTTGACCTAACTGTCAATGAAAAGCTGACAACTGCAGATGAGAAAGTACTAAGAGGCACGATAGTGAATTGAAACTATATTTTATTTTAAAGAATGTACTATAGAATTTGTCAGTGGTGGATTTGCTGAGCGAGCACCCCTAGGCCACACTACTGCGCGTCTGCACCCAGGCACAATAGCAGGTGCACACAAGTCCTGGAGACCCGGGGAGCAGCGTGTCCCTGGTGCTCCCCATAGAGCGGCTGGGTGGCATGCCACCCCTAAATATTTGCCCAGGCCTATGTGACCTTGCCACAAATCCAGGCCAGGAATTTGTCTTGTTATTTATAGAAAGGTCCTTATCTCATTATAGCTTTTATTTAAGCCTATATTAAATTTTCATTTTCAAAATAGTTTCCTTTTAAGGGGAAAATTCATTAAACAGTGCAATTTTGCCAGCGACAGCATCGCAACATTTCACCAAGCGAAATTTCACTCAGACAACTCTAATTCACTGAAGTTGCGTCCAGGGCACCAAATGCTGGGAAATTTCCTCTAGTATTACTTTGGCAGAGAGAGCAAATCAAAGCGAAGTTGTTCTAGTGTTAAATGCTGCCTAGCGCAACTTTTACTTTGAGTTCTTGCACTCAAGCTAATTTGCATATGGCAATAAATTTAAAGTAGAATGGAGCTATTTATGTTACATGGTGCATCTAATACATTACATTTAAACTGATAACTAAACATGCCAAGGGAACTTAAACAAATGCAAAAGAGTTGTTTTAATGCCCTACACACAAAAATTTATACTGTAAGTAACTGAAGATTGATGAATTTTCTATGCACTCCAATGCACTTCGCCAGGTCAGTGCAAGTCTGTCGAACGAGATAACATTCAGTAAAATCTTAGTGAAATTGCAGAGTTAGGTCCATTCACCAGATCGAAAATTTGCCTGGTGTTAGTGTGCAGAAGCAACGCTAGCGTACATCTCCTTCGCTAGTGGAGGGGTGCTTGTACTCTGCGAAATCAGTAAATGATGTCACGCTGGTGAATTTTTGCTAGTGTTAGTCACTTCGCCCTTTAATGAATCTGCCCCTAATTGTATCACATAAGGGGACATTCTTGTAAGAATAGTACCATTCATTTGTTTGTTTTTGTTACCCTTTACCTGTTTTCTGACACTCAGGGGCAGATTTACTAAATTCGAACATGAAGAATTCAAAGTTCGATCGAATTTGTATTAAATTCAAATTTGAATCTTCGAATATGCAAATTAGGCAAATTCGACCATCGAATATTCTAATTCAAATGATTTGAATATTCGAATAACATTTTATTTGACTATTCGATGGTCGAATACTTCCCCTTTAAATTTTAATTCGACCACCTACTTCGCCAGATCAATGCTACCAAATTGGGTATCATTATCTTTGATCGAATATAAAAAAATTGCAGTAAAATCCTTCGAATTCGATAGTCGAATTCAAAGGATTTTACTTCCCCACTATTCCTATGGTCGAATTTCGATTTTTTTTTAGCATTCAAAATTCGACCAATAGGAAATCTGCCCCTCAGTAGTGAATGATAAATCTGAAAAGTTGGAATCCTTTACTGATAACAGTAGTTGTGTTAAATAAATACAACAATATCCATAAAAAATACAAAATGTTAGTGCTAGTACAAAAATATAGTGGACCCGTCACCCCAAAAAAATATTCAAAATCATATTTTATCACATTAGTCAAGCAAAATTAATATTAATTACACTATATAAATTATTTTAATCTTGTTTCCTTCAGTCTGGGAATTCATAATTACAGCAAGCAAGAAGGAGCCATTTTTTGGACACTGTTATTAAGGCAAGCCTTGCATTATCTCAGAATCTTGTTTATGCACCAGAATGGGGGACCCGATGTCTATCCCCATGTCCTGGCTACACAATGAAATGGTTAAGAGAACTGGGGGAATGTGTGGGGAGCAGTGGCATCTAGGAAGTGCTGAATGGAAAGTGAAAGTAATTATCTGCCCCGCCTCTATGCCTAAGGCATAGAGGAGTGGCAGACAATAGTTGATTGACAGCTGAGATTTTTAAATGAGCTTAAAACAGCTATGAATGCTTGGATTTCATGTTTAATTTGAAAAGGATTTTTATTATACAGCTTTTTGAGTCTGAATGACGGGTCCACTTTAATTCTTTGTGCAATCATCAATTGTTTACGTTAAAAAAGTCAGTGATTATTTTAACCAATATTTTAGTCCACTTTAACACCACTTTTGGACTATTTACTTTTTTGTTAAATCCCTCCTGCACTTATGTAATTATGCTGAATTTTCAGTTTCAGATTAAAAGTATTCAGTCTTGCATTAATTAACTGCAGTTTTCCCTTTTCTTTAAAAATGTAAATTTTGAATTTCCTGATTACTGATTAGTGTATCAAACAAAACCATTATCTCTGTTACTCTCCGTTAGCAATGTTGTTGAAGCAAAGTACTACATCAAAAAGAAGATTAGAATTTGTTGGATATTAATCTGGAACAGTAAAGCAGAATGGAACTTTCAGTCAATAGAAAGGCAGATGTGTTGAAAGTAAAGTAGCAATTAGCTGGCAAAGGTTATTAATCATTTTCTGGCAGATATGAATCCGATAATACTTGCTATTGCGTGTTAACAAAAATATGTATTTAGTTATAGTAGTTTCCAGTAATTGTTCTTTTTGTAACAGAAAAATAATCAAACCATAATGACTATTATTATTAAGTGTATTACCAGGAAAAATATAGCGTTTTCTGTTGTGATGTCCTGTAGCACATTCAAAGTTTGGCAGTTAAACAGGTTCATGATAGCAAAATATAAAAAAAATTATGTCTTCTAATTTTAAAATTGCTAATTAAATGTTGTCAATCTTGATTTTATAACTAGTACATTAACACATTCATATGACAAGGGTTTATTAAGATGTAAGAATGTCTTATTTAAGTATGGCTACAGGGGTGTCCATTACTGTAATAAAAGGAGCTTTTAATAAAATACTAATCAGGTTTCATTAAATAAACAATTAATAATAAGTCATAATAATAATTCACAGCAGAATGTGCCCAAAATAGATCTTTTGTATATCGTTGGAGGCTTCATTTCTAAGACTTAAGATATTATATTATTTTTGTAAACTACCCAGTTGAAACGTGTTTCCATTCTATGGGGCCCATTTACTAAAAGTCCAAAATTTCCACAAATCTCTACAAATTAGGGATTTTCTATATTAGCTCAAAAAGTCAGTGGGAGTTGTGCTGACCTTATTGGGCCACTTTTAAATCAGGTCTGACCTTTATAGATTTTTTTTTAAACTAGACAATTTTATAGTTTTTTAGTTCTTTTAAAGGTTTCCAGTGCTTTTTACAATCCCTCATCTTTTAATAAAGTCGATGATAATTATGGTTTTAGAGTTTGTGAATTCAGTATTGGTTTCAAAAATCTCTAAAACCATTAAATACAACCTTTAATAAATAAGCCTCCAGGAATGGATAGCCAGTTGTGTGCTAATATAATGGATAATCAATATTGTAAAAAACTGCAATATCGTTTGAGGAATGTGTAAGGACCCATAGATTCTATACAGCATCTATGGAGTTAATCCCCTGCCTTTAGTATGTTTTCTGTTATTGGGTGTAACTACCTGTAACACTTCTAACTAACACCAGCAATTATTGGACAAAGGGTGCAATGACCACTCCCTGCCACTAAAGCTTTATTATGTGTGCAGGGAGGGGCCTCTGTCTCTTTGGCTCCTGGTGTCTGTGCAGCTAGGTGTTCCCATTGAGCCTGGGATCACCCCAGTTAAGCCATATGCCCTGAAGGATCTGTACTTCAGAGATGAGTCAGGAGTCAGGAACTAGGTAATCCTGTGAATAGGTTACCTATCATTAGGGCAGATCTTTAATAGACTCTCTAGGAGTAAGATAGCCAGGTTATATAGTATGAACAGCGCTGGTTCCATCAAGGAGTAATAGCAGGAAGTGATCTACCTACAAAGCTTCCCAGTATTGCCTTTAGTGCAGGGGTTTCAAGTGGTTAGGGATTAGGCCTTAGCAACAGCTTCTGGTCCCTACGTTGATCTCCCGGTCCCCACACTGGCAGGAGGAAAGACTTTCAGAGGAATTGATGTACCTGTGACTATTCTGCCTTATGGGATGACAGTGTGCATGTTTTGCTGTAGCTGCTCTGCTATCTCTCCTCCTCTGTGATATGCTACACCTGCACCAACTTGTGTGTGAGTAAACCTGTGGATCATTGCCTTGTGCATATGTGAATAAACCTTTGTTACTGTTTTCACCAAGAACCTCCTGGCGTCCAACATCTATTTTATTACAGTAGCCTGTGTATTTTATACCTCTCAAAGGGATAGCTTCCACTTAGTGAAGGCCCTGCCCTGCTGTGTTGTGTCGCAGTGTAACCCATGCTCATCCACTAGCTGGACACTTAAACTAATCTGTGCTGCCTAGCCCAGAAAAGCATTACAAATGTATAATAGTTATTGGCATATACAAAAATTAAAAGGCTTTATTTATTGAATTATCACCTGCATTTCAAAAGTAGATTTTTCTTTGTTTTTTATCTGACAGTAGAAAATATTTGCAGCTCAGTTGTTGCTTTACTTAAGAGCAGTAGTGTAGACATGCATGAAAAGCAATCTAACATGTATTTTAGTAGTCTAGTTCACTAGTGTAATAAAGAGAAATATGTACCAGTGGATCTGGATGTGAGTTTCTACATGCAGTGCACTGTATCACATGGATGCATTTAAATGTTGTTTTTTCTGACTATTATTACAATATATACTGCTCTTATAAAAAAGCTTTCTATAAAAGGTGGCTAAACCTTTTCATGTAATAAAAGATACAAAGTTTGCCCAGGTGTAGTAACCCATGGAAACTAACTGGATTTTAGCTTTTAAACAGGTAACCAAAACAATTATAATGTAATTTAAACCACAGCTGAACAAATTGATTCCAAAGTTATTTGCAGGCCTTTTATGAGATAAAAAGAACCAAACTAGGTAAACTGTGGTTGAATAAAAAAAAAATTTTCACCTTGTATAATTCACAGTGCTTCAGAATCAGATGTTATAATTACCATTAATCATTTATGGGTTGGTCCTTGACAGCAAATTGCAATATCTTGAATTTCTGGCATTTGCTTTATTACTGATACAATTGGAAGAGCCTTTGCTCCAGAAAAAATGCTCTACACTTTTTTTGTTATAGTGAATCTTACCATAGGCTGGTGTTAATTACATCACTTTGAGGCATTGATGCCTTAGTACTGCAGTACAGCTATGCAGGGATAGGATACCAAGAGAACAATTCAAATTGTGCCCATCTTACAAACCTTCAAATATGCATAAAATAAAGCTCAGTCAGATGTTATCAAAATGGAATACAACAATTAACCCAATATATTACAACTGTCTGCCTCCTAGTCTTCTTGGCTAGCTTTTTATAAACGATCCCTTAAATAATCTACAGCATCAGATGATATAACCTTAACTAGATATTGTAAACTTTATGGCATACCATTTATGGCATAGTCATTGTTGTTTTAATTAAATAGGCCTAGGAACTAATCAAGCACTTGGGTGAAATAGTGTGTAATTAATCATAGCTTGTTGATATACTGCATGTTCAATTCCTTTTTGTCTTGTATATGTTATTTATCATGGGAAATTTATAGGATCTCCCCCTCACAACTTAAATATTATCATCATGGGAGAGGTGCTCTTGAACAAATTCTAAATGTTTCTCCAAAGCTTTTGAAAGTTTAACCACATATGGCTTCTGCTTGGTGTCAACAATCAGTTCACTCATGGTCTTCAATTAAGATTAATATTATTCTCATACTAATATTATAATATTTTTTTTGAAGGAACAGTCAGAGCATGTTTCTGATACAGGACTGCTGAAGTTGTACCCCATGTCATTCCATAAATAGTATTTCCAGTTGACGGTCTGTAACATACAAAGCCATAAAGTACTGTAGCTACCAATAAAATGGATGTCTGCTTATGACATTACTAAAACACAAAATACAAGTCTTATTATAAATAATGAATCATTTGCAGGAGAGAGGAAATGTTAGCAGTCAGTTTCCAAAGGCCAGCGGTTTTCATTCAATGTTCTTTGTATCTGGGTCTGATTCCCAGAATTGTTGTAAAATGAAAATGGGAACATGGCACATTTTACTCTACACTTCTTAATAATTGTTTTCATTACATTTTTCAGATGGTTTGACAATATATGACTCATAGCTTATTTTCCTATAAAATACCACATTTGTGATATTACTATACTGTTGTTTTTTTTTTTATTAAATTAACATTTTGCAGGACTGGTCAGTGACCATGTTATGACAGTGTTCAATTGACCTTATCTATGAAAATAGTGCAACATCCAAGTACAAGAAATAGGCTCAAATCATGCTGACAACTCTTTGCTCTTTAAGAATGGAGGACATACAGATACACCTAACTAAATTTGACCGAAGTCAAGATTAAATTATATATTAGTGCCACAGGCTATGGATAAACACAAATAACCGGACCTAGTGCAATAGTGTTAATATTCAGCTCCGTCACCAAAGTGTTTCAGCACTAATCTGTGTGTAAATTGAACTATAGAAAATCTATGCCCAGATTTTCCTTGTGTGTTTTAAAGTGCTATACTGATTTCTGCAAAGTGATATCTCCAAAATAAAATTATAAGTAAAATAAGGTGCTTGCAGTGTTTGCTTGAAAGGGTAAAATGCAATTTTGAAAAGAATTGCAATTTACAAGATTCATGATTTCAAAACAGCATATCAAAATAAACTGCAGGGTATTCCTTTCTATAAGTCATACTTCTGAGCACAAATCAAGCAATCCAGTCAGTGGAGATCATGGAGGTGACCCTTTGCAATACAAAGAGATGGGTTCTTCCAGCATCTCCTTCTCCTGTGTGTTCCACATGTGCACATGTGCAGCCACGCAATGCTGAGGTCAGCTTCTTCAGAGGACTTCAGGCATCAAATACAGGGCTCATTTGTGAAGAGCTTAAGACACCAATCCCATGGTACCAAGCATTCTATTATCTGGAAACCCATTATCCAGGAAGCTCTGAATTACAGAGTGTGCTTAATCCAAAATAAGATTGTAATTGTTGGAAGCAAATCCAGCCTATTGGGTTTATTAATGTGTACATGATTTTTTAGTAGACTTAGGGGGTTATTTATTAAACTCCAATGCCAAAAACCTGAAAAATGTGTGTTTTTTTACTATAAAATCTAAATTTGTAGTGGGAAATCACCCCACAATTTTTTAGGGATTTTCAAACCTGCTGAGGTTGTATATAATTCAGTGATCTGTGCTGGGTTTTGTGCAATAATCCGAATATTTTGTGCTTTTTTCTGTTTTTTTTTTTTTAGCATAGTTTTCAGAAAATATTGAGATACATTCCAAC
>CM044432.1:111798489-111856589 GCA_024363595.1 Xenopus borealis
AACATAGGTATTTTGTATTGATGCATTATGGCATTTACATTTATTTTGCCTTACAGAATGGGATTTTTAAATAAAAAATGTGATGTTACTGTCCCTTTAACTAAAAATCTGTTATCTGGAAAAACCCAGGTCCCGAGCATTCCTCATAAGAGGTCCCATACCTTTATGGATTTACCTCTGCTCGTCTAACATTTGTAACAGATGCTGTCTTTTTCCATATTTTACTCTACCAAATAAGAGACCTTTACATAAATGTATATTGATGGGAGAATCTAAACCATTTAGATTTGCTGAAAATTCATGAAACAGTGAAAAATTTGCCAAATGCATTGGTCTATGAGAGACAAATTTTTTAACGGTGACAGTTTTTTTCACCAATTGAAGTCTACAGGCAACTTTTTTTTGCAGCAAAACATGGTAAATCATTTTGCTCATTATTTTAATATGTATTAACTATTTAGAATTTTAAAAGACAATACTAAAAACAGTAACAACTTTACAATAAATAAAGCAATTTAGTATTCTGCACTTGTATGCATTTTTTCCATTTGACTTAGGTGAGATGAATCATGAAGTACAGTATGTATTATATATATATTTATATTCCTGTCAAAACTTATCACCAACATGTAATACAACCAGAAGGTTTCTTTGCAAGAATGAATTCTATTGTTAAACAAAAATCTGTGATACAAGAGGGGAAAAAAGCAATATTTAAAAGCAAAAGTATAGTGATTTATATTTAACCATCTAGGATCGTTGGCAGAGTGTGCTATGGTGGGATTTCTGAAAATAAATTACATATATGCATCAAATGCATCATCTGTAGTCATGAGTATGGAAAAGCAAAAAGTTCTGATATTCATTGAAATTAAATCTATGGACAAATTGCTGTAATGCTGTCATTATATAGGAATGAATACAAGTATTGGACTGATTATCAAGAATGTTCAGGACCTGGGATTTTCTGCATAAGGGTTATTTCGATAATTTGATCTCCATGTATTCAGTCTACATAAAATAATTTACACATTATGTAACGCTCATCTGGGCTATCCTGGCCACAGATAGTTAAAGTGTCCAGCTAACGTTATAATCATAGGTTACAATGCTACTTACAAACAGGGTCAGGGCCTTCACCAGGGGGGAGCTCTCCCTTTTAAATGGATGCAAACAAAAAATGTTTATTAGTCCGAAGATAATATCCCCAGGTTTACTCACCTACACAGATGAGATTTAGCACATGACACACAGTCAAATCAGGTAATAGGTAAAACAGCTGAGGAACAGACTCCATTAAAGGAAAACTATACCCCCAAAATTAATAATTGAGCAACAGGTAGTTTATATCATATTAAGTGGCATATTAAATAATCTTACCAAACTGGAATATATATTTAAGTAAATATTGCCCTTTTACATATCTTGCCTTGAACCACCATTTCATGATGGTCTGTGTGTTGCGTCAGAGATCACCTGACCAGACATATTTCAACTGTAACTGGAAGAAGTGTGGAAGCAAAAGACACAACTCTGTCTGTTAATGGGCTCATGTGACCTAACTCTATAGTTTGTTTGGTATATTTGTGTGCACTGTTAAATCATACGATCCCAGGAGGCCGTCCTTATTTTTTTAAATGGCAATTTTCTATTTAGGACGACCCAATGGCACATGCTACTAAAAAAGTTAATTATTATGAAAATGGTTTATTTACATGAAGCAGTTTTTTACATGTGAGTTGTTTTATGCAATATCTTTTTATAGAGACCTACATTGTCCGGGGGGTATAGTTTTCCTTTAAGCATTTGCAGTAACTCAGTACAACCATTCCCTCCAGGAAGTTGTCAGGAAGCAGCCTCTACCCTACAGTCCCTCTTCACTGAGATCCCTGCACTCAGGCATTTAAAAAGCCTCTGGGAAGCTACTCCCTCCTGCAAATCCTCGTTGGAGCTTCAGCTGCTCTTTCTCTGTACCCTATCTAACTTTGTTTCCTAGAGAGACTATTACAAGTCTGCCCTACTATAGCTAAACCTCATTCACAGGGTTGCCTAGTCCCTGACTTTACTGGACACAAGCTTCTGATGAAGTGACTGTTTGTCACGAAACGCGTTAAGCTTTCCCCTGCCCGCATGTACCATGTTTTTAAAGAGAAACAATAAAGCTTTGGACTTTTAATATGGCTGATTCCCTTGACTCGACATGAGATCGCACTCCATACTATCCGTATCCTGTTTACTGGACTCATGCCCAGGCTCATTACACACATCCACCCTGCTCCTCAGGTGGAAGGCAAAAGAAGAAGCAGACACTCCTTTCCCAGCACTATACCAGGTTGAAGCAGGATGTGGTCACAGTGCCACCTGGCCAATAGCAGGGAATATGCAAATAGGAATTAGATACATAGGCTTCTGCCTAGTAACTAGGGAGAAAGAAACAGGGTAGGGCTTTAAAGCCATGATGACAGATTAACCTCTGTGGGTCCCTAAAATTACATAACTAAAAGGATTGGAAATGCTTGATAAGGAACGTGAATTTGGAAATGGTTGAAGTACCCTTACCATGGAAATAGGTTCTGCAATGGTGTAATTATATGGGAATGAATACAGGTATAGGACCTATTATCCAGAATGTTCAGGACCTGGGATTTTACTTATAAGGGATATTTGTGTCATTTGGATCTCCATGCATTAAGTCTACTTAAAATTAATTTAAACATTACATAAACCAAAATGATTGCAAATGCTTGTTAAGGACTTTGAGGATGGAAACAGTTACTAAGGACTTTGACAGTGGAAACTCCAGACAGAGTAATGAGTGGGAAATGCTAGAGAAACCTACGCAAAACATAGCAAGAGTTAAAAAAATCGGATGTAAACCAGATGATAGGGAGTGGGTGGCTCCACCCATTAATATGTATGAATTTATAAGTAGCCAATTTAAGATTCTTTTATGGAGAGAGGTATATTTATGGATTAAGGAAAGGGGGTTAGTCCTGCTTCAGATGAACACTGATTGGTGAAACACTGTAAGTGTGACATCATCTCCTAGCACTTGGAAAGGAACTTGTGATAGAGAGGAACGGTGGCAATTCATCTTCACCCTTATCACTAGAGCAGGGGTCTCCAACCTTCTTTGGTTTGGGGACCGGTGTCAAGATGGGCTTGACTCGGCGGCCCAGTTCAGGACTGTCCGTGGTCTGTTTCTGGGCCGTGGCCTGCATTGTATGGTGTTTGTGTACCAGTTGTTCTTTATATTAAACAGAACTTACATACTTAGTAGGGACTGAAAAATCTAAATAACAGTTAGGACCACAGGTGTCTGCAGATAATACTGATACATATATTTTTACAAGAAAAATTAGGACCCTGTGAAGATGAACACTCATTCATATTTCTAGTACTGTATGTCGTTATTTCTAGGTAATTGAATAAATTACAGAAGATATTTAGCATTTGAACTGAAAGTTCAGTTAGTCCGGTTTTTTTTTTATTTAGTTTACTAGTAAAAAGTCTTTGTTATGACTTTAATCTTTTCCTTTTGCATATGTTAGTATAAGGGGACATACTCTGATACATAGGATAATTTCCTATTTACTGTATACATATGTGTATTATTATATTAACTTGAGGACTGTTATGAAAAAAAGCATCTTCTTCACAGCACACAGATACTGCAACATGATATAAAGCCTGATAATAAAATGTGTCAGAATCAGTGAAAGCACCGGAGTGCATGCATAGCAAGAGGTAATTACTACCATTACTGTATAGAAATATGCACCTGCCAGGAGGCCACTCTGCTTTCCATCTTGCTGGCCATATCAAGCCAGAGAAAGGCAGCCTTTACTTCACTATGGAGTGGTTTCAGAAAGGCGGTTTAGAGATGAAAAGAAAGTACCAAGCGAGTAAATTGTAGACAAGCTAAAGCAGCATGACTACCTCTTAACCTCTTCATGAGTGCCTTTCTTTTTCTAAACTGATAGACATTTAGATGTTCAAGTATTGATGGATGGATGGATGATAATGCATGAACAACACATAGAGAAATTGAAGATAGCGTTAGATTTGCTTTTGTGTGTAAAGGTGGACTTTATGGTAAAAGATCCATACTGTAGGTATCCTTCTGTGACAGGTGCTTGTTGTTAGGCACATTTATCAAAGGTTGAATTTCAAGTTCAAGTGAGTTTTTTCTAAAATCGAAATTTATTAATAAAATCTAATTTTCTCAGCTTGGACTAATTTAATCGATCCAAAAACTCAAATCAATTTGATTAGAATTATAAAAACGCAAATCAAATTTAAAAAGAAAACTTATCCCAATCATTTGTCAGCAGTGGCAAAAGGCATTAGTTGATGCAAAAAGTTGATGCTAATTTGATCCAAGTCCCAGAGTTGGAATCTGAAATCTTTCAGAATGAAAGGTCTTATTATCTCTTGGTCTTTGTGTGGATGGATGTGTACTTGATGGATTAAACTTGTTGTGTGTTATTCTTGAACACTGAGAGCAGGTAAATGCTCAAAAAGGAATGTTCTGCCATGAGTATTCCATAATATGCAATAATGAACATTACAGATGGAGACTTAAGATCAAACAGATTAAAATGTGTGCCTGTTAAAACACTTATTTCTTACCTACTATTCATTTAGATATTTATTTTATTTTCATAAAACCTGACCAGTTTGCTCTATTGTAAATTACCAACATTCTTCTCATCTGGTTCAGCTTTGTAAGTGTACAAGATGCATTTCTTTTTAGCTTTAAAATTTCATAATTGCTGGAATTTTGCAGAAATGGATACAGTGTACAGAGACAGTGCTTTAAGTAGCACGAGAACTAAAAAACTGTGATGGCTTATGAGAGGAATAATATTGCAACATATATGTATGCATTGCATTCTGCATGGCTGTTTTGTCCCATTACTCTTCTATTTTTCTCATCCTTGTAACACTGAGTTTCTGCTGTTCTTGTTAGCACACTCCAAGTATGTAATTGTTTGGCTAAAGTTTAAATCTGATAAAGTTTAGGGTGATCTATTTATCTCTTGATAATAAATATATAACGTTTCTAAGGTTTATGAATACAAGTGAGGCACACAAGAAATGGATGCAACATAATAGGGGTGTTGACTCCATTCATAAAAGGAACTTGCATCATGACATGCTTCTAGGGTCAGACTGCCCCACCAAGACACATTAAAAATCCTGGAGGGGCCTGGTCTTGATGAGCCCTGGTGGTCCCTGTCATAGAAGTGGAAGGGAGAGACTTTGGAGTAGATTTATCAAAGAGTGAAGTTACAAATCTCTACAGTCCACAGAGTGAAATGCCTCCTCTCTCCATTCATTTCTATGGTATTTTTAAAGGCATATTTATCAAATGGTGAACGTTCACTATCACCCTTTGATAAATACGCCTGTAAAAATAAATGGAGAGAGGCGGTATTTCACTCTGTGGACTGTAGAGATTTGTAACTTCCCTCTTTGATAAATATACCCCTTTAAATCTGTGTGGGCCTATGATATGACCTCAAAATAGGATAAAAAAGCATAGAAATAATGATGGTAAAAAGAATGAGAGGATATAAGCAATAGCCAAGAGGGGTGTCAAACAAGAAAGAAAAATATAGCATGGGGCTCTGTTTTTTTATTTGTTTATTTTAAATAGGGAACTAGAAACTGCAAAGGTAAAGATTAAAATAAAAGGAGAGGTTGCAAATAGCTAAAACAAATCAGGATGGCATGGGAGGATTAAAAGAAATATGCAGCACAAAAAGGAATAGAGTAGAAGAAAATTATAAGAGGAAAAATATGAGGGAAAATTGCAACTATGCAGGTAGTTGTGCTCTCGTCACCAAGATAGCCATATTTCTAGTGGATGAAGGTGATGGTTTGGCACTTTTGGTGAAGGTAGGTAGGTCATCCATGGAAGTATGGGGGAAAAAAAGCAAGAATTAAGAATGGAACAGGAGAAGAAAATGTGGAACATGAAGAAAAAGGAAGGAAATGGCACTGAAGGAAACAAATCTAATGAATTCTAAAGAATAAAGGAGAGTTGAAGAACACCACAGAGAAAGACTTAGGATCAAGTTTGCAAAGGGGACCACCAAACCTAAAATGCCTAATGCATAACAAATGACCAGTCTAGTATGGGATTGAATAACCACAGCTCTATAACTGTTACAAAATACCAATAATTTTAACATTTATTTAACTTTGCGGGTCATTTATAACATTTGCCAAGTGCATATTTATTCACAAATGGATGTTTTGGCCATGCTTTTTCGTGAACCTAAAATTTTGCACTGCTGTGCCCGTCTTTCTGGTTTTAGCTAATTCTTATTTAGAATATGTTTTCAGATGTTTGAGTGAGTGTGCCCACTGTGCAAGGTTGCTGTGTGCAAAAAAAGGGTTGATAGTAACTTAAATTCACAATTTGCAAAACTGTTTTGCAAATATTTTCTCCGCCACCAAAGCTGCAGCGTAATTTAAACACAGTGTGAAGATTTTTTTTCACAATTTGTGATTTTTTAAAAAGCTCTTATAGACATTTGCAGTGTGAAAAACAAATTTGTAAATCATTGCACACTCTTATTCAGCTGTATACTGTAAATTTAACTAGATGCTGTGCAAATATATTCACTGTGCGAAGTTTATAAATGAACCCGTTTATGTTTTAGGGGACTCATGTCGTGTCTGTAAATCAGAATGTTGAGCTAGCGGTTTCTTTCTGAGAACCTGCAAGGTTAATGGAGAAATCTATTATGTAAGCAGCGTAAGTAAATTTGAAACCTGTCATGGTATATTAAAAGGCAAGACCCTGTATCATTGGTCATTTGGGTGAGAGTGCACATTCTTAATTGGTTAAGGAAATCAAGACTTTATTGGGCTGTGTTTGCCTGAGAAGTAGTCGGTTAATTAAATTACATGTGGATAATATCTACAGTAATGAAATTAGCCTGAAGGCATATACTGTAAACCTATGTTACCATACCTGATGCAAAATACTGCTTAAAGAACATTTTAATACAATTACATTCCTTGTTCTGAAAGCTATTTGATTAACATGACTTTAGATTTTTCTTTAAAGTCAGACCTATTAAAGGGAAACAAAAGACGACTCACTAAAACATAAGGTATGCCCCCTTTGTTGGCATTTAGCATGGTATATTTTACCAAAAAGAGTAAAGCATGGGCAGATGATATACTACATATGTTATAATTTTGGTGCACATGGGTACAATGGTAGTTTAAGGAATAATGGGGGCAACATAATTAAATTCGCAAAGAGCAACAGAATGCATATCAATAAAATTAAAAATCCACATGTCATATTGTTCCTTAAACTGTTATTGCATTGTGAATTGTAATTGCGCATTACGAATTTTAATGGCGCATTGCGTACTCTTAAGAAGTGCTTGAAGGTGTCATAATGTTTTGGAGCAAACATAACAACTTTTTCAGTAAGAAGTTTAATTACATTGGCTGTGCATTGGCGCAGGCTGTAAAATTCCCAAACTCTCTTCCACTGTCGGTGGTCACTAAACAGTTTCCGGATTTGCAAAAGCTATATTAAATTCTTTTTGAATTGCGAATAGTTTTTCCGTTACTGATTTTTATTGTGTTGGTAGCAAGTATAGTAATAACCACTTACGAGCCACTTGCTTGCTGAATTTAATTAATGCTGCTTTATTAAAGTGCCAACATAGTTCTCAGCATAGTGAAGCAATAGAATTCTTAATTAATCTGATGAAAGTGAGTGTAGGACTGACCAGACCAGGGATGGCATTGCTATAGTTGACTTTAATGCAATATATGGACAATCAATCCCTGTATTGTTTAAAGGGGATGATATTTTTAGTACAGGGTAGCTTAATGCACAAAAGTCAAAATGTTTCAATGTCCTATATTATGTCCTATATAATGGTTTTAAAGTTAGTGGTGAGCACAACTTTCCCTTTTTTCTATAACAAACATTCCCATGCACACTCCATAATGTTGAAGCAAAGAGCTTCATCAAACAATAGTAGGTGCAACTCCTAGGGGGCAATGTTAATTGTGAACCAACAGAAAAATAACATGACTCAAAGACAAGACAGTGAAACAATAGAATTCTTAATTAATCAGATGAAAGTGAATGCACCTGGCCAGATCAGGGATGACATTGATATAGTTGTCCATCTTGAATATATTGCAATATATGGACAGTCAATTCATGTTTTGCTTAAAGGGGAGGGTATTTTTACTGCAGGGTAGCTTAATGCACAACATTTCAAGATGTCCTATCTATTTATCTATCTATCTATATACATATATATATATTTATATATGCTGTCCAATAGTACTCGCACTCAATACTCCAATCTTTCCAGTGGTGCACGATGAAGAAAGAATATATTGTACAGATGATCAGCACTCACTGCCTTTCAGGTGAAATAAACGTGCTTTTATTTATCGAATGCACATAATCATCCATATATATATATATATAATCTGCAAAGTAATCGGCACTCACCACATCTTCAGCCAAAGGCCGGGTGCTCACCATACACAACACAATTTCCACTTAGAAAGCACTCATGGCAGGTCACTCATAACAGCGCCAAGGTAAAATTATATACTTTATTTTAATTCCTCATTAAAAAAGTTTTAATGAGTAATTCAAATAAAGTATATAATTTTACATTGGCACTGGTGTGAGTGACTTGCCGTGAGTGCTTTCTTAGTGGAAATTATATATATATATATATATATATATATATTATTGCACCACCACTTAATGGTTTCAAAGTTAGTCGTGAGCACAATGTTCCCTTTTTGTTATAACAAACTCTCATGCATACTACTTAATATGTGAGCAAAGCGCTGCATCGAACAACAGTAGATGCAACTCCTAGGGAGGGCAATTGTGAACCAACACAAAAAAAGAGACATCAAGTGCCATGATTTTTTGTTTGCAGACTGCACCCATTGTTTAATGAGCATTACAATAGATTACTGTTAATTGCAAATGTAAATGTGTAAAAACAATACATTATTAAAGTGTTTTATAAATTAACCCATAGTTAATTTATGGGTTAAATTATAAATTTCCTTATTTTATGCTGAAAGCAAACAATACACAGTGCGGTAAAAGTGTGACTTGTTATTAATAATTGTGCATACAGAAAAAGGCTGAAACTTTGTTATTTTTTTCTTCCCAACCTATCTTGAGTCATAAAAGGCCAGTGGACATATTGTTCTCTCTTTTGAAAAGATTGCTCCCTACAGAATAAATGCTTTCAAAAGTCTGTAGGGTTCATTATCGCCACAGTTACTTCTAGCCATCCAACATTTGAAAGCAACATTTGTATTCAATCCCTGGTTTCCCTTTTAGCATTGAAGCACGCTGTCATGGTGCTACAAGACTGGCCAAATTTTTCATTAACCCTAGCTGCCAAGGGGCTCATGAAAACTGTTGTTTTTATGACACATCGATGCTGTTTAATGAAGTGTGATAACTGTAGCAACCATCATCAAAAACATAGGTTGAAAAAAAATATCTGGATTTTCAAAGCATAAAAAGATATTCTCAGCGAGATAAATGAGGCATTTAAGTTGGATTTGCACAACATAGGTGAAGTCAGAGAGACCACAGAAGTATGGACAACAAGATCAGGATTAGCTCTAAACACAATTTGGCAGATTAGCATTTCAAAACTCATTACACGTTCAAATTAAGGAACACATCTGATTTAGCTATTCATGCAGATTTAACGCAGGGTTGCATTTTGCCATTGTACTTTTTCTCTCTTGTTTGTCTTCTTTATCATTTTGACCTTGTAATAACTTTTTCATTGTCTGACACTTTTCTGCCAAAGAGACAATAATCATTATTTGGAGCTTTCTGACCCAATCATTGAAAGTGTAAAAATGGAACACTGCTTATTGTTCACCTCAGTGACCAAAATTACTTTAAATTGATAATGCAAGTGGATGGACTGATTCATACTAAGAGAAATATCTGAAGTGCATGGTTTTGTATATCTTACAACAGGAAAATATTATATATATATATTTATATATATATTGTAGGGTTTAGCCCAGCAGCGGGATACAGGTGACTCCCTGGATGAAAACATTGTATAAATCAGGCACAGGGCAAGTGTGGGTTTTTATTTAAACAGGACTATTTACACCACTTAGAGGTGGACAAAACAAAAAGGAGAAAAAAACAGAACAGCAAAATAAACCCTAACTAATAGGCTAACTATACATTCAGACCGGAAACAACCTTGCCTTGCTCTGGACCCTACATTTGCAACTTTAGTCTTTACCACACACAGGTTTGTATTTCACCCAAATCCCCAAAAGTTTGGCTTGCCAAAATAAATCTTTCACAGAACTCCCCAGACTGATACTTCATGTCAGATCTGGTTCCAGGGTGGAGCAAAACCCTAAGCAGGCTGGGAATTCTTATGGATCAGCAGATTACATTTCGCTGAGCTTGTTAACTGGTGAGCTGACTGCAGATTACCAGAAACTGAGAGCAAACTGCTGAAACCTGGGAGAGACATACTCACTGTCCTGCACAAATTCACAAACTTTTACTGACCTGCTGTCACTATATATATATATATATATATATATATATATATATATATATACTGTATATATATTCTTGTGCACTAGAAATGCTGAACTGTAAAGCTCTGGTACTGCACTTGAGGACTTTTTTTTACATACTTGTTCCTTTCCCATTCATCTACATTCAAGAAGATGATTGTTCTTTGTCACAGTCTTTATATTGCAAATGTTTCCTCAGTATATTATTGCACAATTATTAACTGAGCTATTTTATTGTACTGCAGATCAGAGATCCTCAACCTTTTTTACCTGTCAGCCACATTCAGACATGAAAAGAGTTGGGGAGTAGTGATTGCCATATCTGACCCATATAAAATTTGTCAAATAAATGTTTATGACGAGCTACAAATTTTTTTTCACTCATTAGAATCTTTTTCGTGGCAAAATCTGGCAAAAAATGTTGCTCCTCATTATTGGGGAGCAACACATGCATGAAAGAATTCAGAAGGGTGCCAAATAAGAACTGTAAGAATGAGCACGCATTTCTGATGCACACCGGTGTAGATAACTAGGCTATAGGAGTGCATGCTCATTCTTGCATTGTCTGCATCTACACCTCAAGCTACCATTTTGGGTACTGCACCAGAACCACCACTTGATATCAGTGAGTGTAAACCACATTTGTTTCGCCTTGTTCATTACTTTGCCGTGTAGGCTGTGCCCGAAAGTCTCAGACCTGAGGTTCAGTTTAATTTGCTTGATTTAAATGTAGAGCTTGGGGTTTTACATACCTGGGCTAACAATTTGATATAGTCAGCGCTTATTTCCCTTTTGGGATAGAGCTGCATTTCAGTTCTTCATGATATACAATACACCAACATTATATGGGTGATTTGAGTTTGCTTTTAAAACCCAATAGGAACAGCTTCTTCCAGGGAGGCAGACTTAAGACCAGGGCTGTGGTTGCTTGCTGACAAAGAAGGATAATTATAAAATTCTTACTATTCTCATAGATTCTATCACTCACACACAGGGCCCCTGTCCCATGGGAATGCATGACTGCTGTTAGCTGTTCCAGTGGAGTCCTCCTTCCCCCTTTCTCTGCTGTGACTGCACATACAGTACTCAAGCTTTCAGCAAAGGCCCCTTCTACCTAAAACTAAATACACAGTTTCCTTACACTGGCATACAATCACCTCAGGGGTGCTATCCCCCACCTATTCACTCCTCATATTGACAACAGGCTATCCGTGCTCTCTAGCCCTGGTGGGTGAACTCACTTGCCAATGCTAGTTTATGTGGCAGGTTCAGGCTGCATACAGATGCAGCCACTTGGACTCAAGACTAATCGAAGAAACTGTGTTATCTAAAGTTATCTTAACTCATTTAATGCATTTAACCTTTTCATTAGCATACCAAAGCACCATTGTTTTCAATGGTGATCTCTTTAATTGGATGGGATGCTGTGACACAATATTCTGTGTTAAGTGGGATAAATGGGATAGATGAGTTAAGTTATTCTGTGTCAAATGCACAATCCAAAGTGGCTTCATCTGTACCATAAATATGAGTATTTACCTGGATGCTATGGTCAAAAAATATTAGATCAGTGTATCCACAGTACCGGCACTCACAGGATTTGTATAAATGGACAAAGAAAGTCAAAATGATAAAAAAAAAAGTGCAAGGTTTATTTAACCCCACGTTTTGGTTCCACAGAGGAACCTTTATCAAGGCATCCTTCACTTTTTTCATCATTTTGACTTTCTTTGTCCATTTACAAATCCTGTGAGTGCCGGTACCATGGATATGATATATATATATATATTTCCAGAGGCAGCCGCACTCCAATCCGGTCTTTATGTTGATTATGCGGGTGCAGGTTCAAAGTTGCATAATTATTTAAACTGTTCCTTGAGAAAGGCCCCTAGGGGGGCCGAAACGTTGGAGCACATGCAAATAAAAGCTATTTGAATCACAGCATTAAGAAGTCTGGAGTGCGGTTCTGTAACAGTTTAAATATATATATATATATATATATATATATGTGTGTGTGTATATATATATATATACTGTATATATATGTGTGTGTGTGTGTGTGTATATATATATATATATTTATTTAAAACAATGTTAAATATTGAGCAATGATAAAACAGAAAGTGCTATTCTTCCACTGTAGACCTTTCTGTGCCATTTATGTTCCATGCATTTTTCACTCAAAATCATTTGTATAGAAAAATCAATCACTGCCTGTTATCTTGAACATCAATGTCTTTAACCCTTTATGTTCATCATATTTCTATAGGTATACTTTGCAATTTGAATTTATGAAGTTATATATAGTGATGGTCGAATCTGACCGTTTCACTGAAAACTCGCTAAATGTTGAAAAAATTCACCAAATGCATTGATTCTATGGGCTATGCATTTGATGGACAGCAATTTTTGTTTTTACGTGGGACAATTTTTTTGACCGTGACAATTTTTTTTGACTAATTGAAGTCTGTTGCAAAGAAATCCCAGTGCTAGGGCTCTATGAACCTGTGTGGAATACAGTCTATTTTTCATTTCATATAAAAGATGCACAAAAAAAGAGCAAAAGTCCCTTCAAAGTTTGGTGCATCTTTCATATATATTATAGATTGGTGCTCTACTGCTTTGAATCAATTTTTCTCCACACCTTAAGCAACTGAATCATTTTTTCATCTTTCATTAACTCATACAATTCTGATTCCACCAGTTCAAAAGTCTGTTTCATTTGAAGTCATTTGCATCATTCTGAATTTAATTTCCCCATCAAAGCAGTTTCCTTTAGCCATGGTCTATTGTAGTGAATCTTTTTCAATAGGTTCTTTTAACCAGCTTTCGAGGCTGTAAGTCGTATAGCAACTGACAGCACTTAACAGGTAGGAATTTCCCAGTAAGATTTAATGACCATTTGTGGCAATTTTCCTCCGCAGCTAGAGCTGATTTCCACACTGTTCTAAAGCCTGCTGAATGATTAAACTTCACAGGACTGATTGTGCCTATTGTTAAGGTCTTGATGTTGCAGTTGTCCATACTCTTGCTACTGTACATGTTTATTTTGCAAGTAATTTTCAGTTACCCCTGGAGAAAATATATCATGCTAACTGCAACTTTTTCAGTCTTTTCAACATTTAAATATATAGGGATTTTAAGGTACATTTTCTTCTTTGTTGTGACAGGCCCACTTAAAAAAACAGGTAAAGAATATAACAAAGATTCTTCATCATTCACATAAATTCCCGCTCCAGCGAAGCTTACAATTTAAGATTACGTTCACACACTAGGGTCAACTGTAGAAGTATTTTTTTGGAGTTTAGGAGGAAACCATCCATGCTATGACCAATGCCTTTTAAAAGTATGAGTGTTCAGTCCCTTCAGTAGATTTCATTTTAAACAAGTAGAATAAGCAATGAATTGTCAACTTTACTATTTTCATAGCACATGTTCCACAGAAACCAGTATACAGTACTATACAAATATTCAGTATCACAAGGAACATGCAGTTTAAAAATCCACCAGATTGGTCAATGATATCACAACTATACTACAGTCAATTGCTAGAGATCCATATCCCTTTTGCCAATTATCCAAAAGAGCTCACCTTTTGCCTACATCTCAGCTGGTTACACACCCCTGTATACAGAAATTTCCAGATACGATGGCTAATTTCCCTAAAGAGTTTTTTTTATTCTGTTTAATATCCCCATGTATGTTGAACACAAACTATTTCTAGCTAATATTTGTTACAGTTATGTTTCCATTTTCATCTTTTACATCCCAGATGATTTACAGTTCTCACAAAACCCAATAAAATGGATAAGAAGTAAACCTCATGTGTGATAATTAAAATATTGTCAATAGTTAGCATCTGTGAAAACAAGGAAGACATTCTCTTTTGTGCTAATCTATCTGATTTGTTCCTGTCTCTTGACTAAATATGAGCTGGTGTTGCCCTCTGTTCATTTTAAGAAATAAATTATGTCTTCTTTTAAAAAGTAAACAGAAATGCTATTTTAACATTGCTGTTTTCTGTAATTGAAGTGCAAGCAATTTCTGCTGTCACTGGCATTTATTAGGAAAGATCATAGCACTGTCAGTACATCAAAAAATAAAATATAAAAATGGGTGTTTTAAAATAGTCACTATAGCAATTTGTTATAAATGCACATAGAATGACTTCTCATGAATCACTACTGTCTGTAAAGCAAACTTTGAAACAGTTGGTGCCAAGCATCCCTTTTAAATGTTCAGCTAATGGCAAAGTTCAAAGTGATCTGCACTCACTAAACATTATTTAAACATTCCATACAGAATAAGAGAAAAGACAACAAATATAAACCAAAACCATTATGAAACAAATGTTTTACATACATAATATATATATTATACACAAAAACTTTGAATATCCTGTAAATTATATCCTTATAAACGGTGAGTTCTGCTGTCATCAGCTATAAATGGTTAGTTCTGATGTCATTTCTGTCACGACTCACTGAAACTTGTGTATTATAATAAATAAAGTACCCCCAGTTACAAAATCCGAGGATATTAGAAGTTACCTCGGCGTTCCATGACCTGTATAAAAACACTCGTATTTTTATATGGTCATGAAACTTATAATATCCCTATATTTTACAAGAAGGGGTACTTTATTCACTATATATTCTACAGTCTGGTCATTTCCCTAGGGGACCAGACTGTAAATAATAACCTTATAAACAGCGCGTTCTAACGTCAGAACGTGCCGTTTATAACAGGTGTGCATCTGAATTTGACGCTGCACATCTGAATTCTGTTTATAACAGGGATCCCCTGCCACAGAATTTGATGCCATGCATCCGAATTTGACCATGTGCATCCGAATTTGACACTGCACATTTGAATTTGACGCCAGTGAGCCCAAATTAGACGCCGGCGACCAGATCTTGACTCTGTCGACCATGCTTTTGCCTTTAGTATTTTTATGGGTTTAGTTGCTTGGCTCACTAAATTAATAAATCTTTAGGTCAATGATAAACAACCACTGCCCTTCAATTGTTACAGTTACAGGTGTAGGGACCCATAGTGTTAATGTGCCCCTATGGCTTTAAATCCTTCCTAATCTCCCTAGTTGCTGGGGAAAAAGCCCATGTTATTGGCCTGAAGGCACTGTGACCACACCCTGTAACACTTTAGTATGGTGAGTGAGAGGGGGTGGATCTTCCTCTTTGACTTCTGGTTACTGACCTTGCTGGATGTTTCCAGGGAGCCTAGGTACAACAAGGCCCAGTAAATCCATGTGCCCTAGAGGGACAAGTACCTCTAGAGAGATAAGTCGGGGAGCAGGCAACCCGGACTGCTTCCTCTATAGCTAACAAGCTGCTCTTCTACAGCTTCTCTCTTAGCAGGAGCAGAGAAGCAGAGCACAAGACGGCACTGGGCGGAGAGTTGGTGGAGTCGGTCTGGGAGTGAGAGGAGTCTGGGAGGAGAGGATAAGATAAGGAGGGCCCAGTGTACTGTGGTTATGCCATTGATCTGTATGTAGCGTCAACACTGTTTACACATTATAAATATATTTTGGCATGATGTAATTTGGGTACTTGTTGTAGCTGTGCTGGAGAAGTGCTGGGGAATTGCATATGGTGTTGTATAGAATGGGCACCTTTATTCACAAGAAAACTACAAAAGTAAAGGAGAGTTAATAACTATATGGATACTTTGACATGACCAATTACTAATGGTTCAGCTTCTATTGTAGAAGAGAGAGATCTTGTTGACAGTGAGTGTTGATTGCTGGAGATGGGTTTGCTTTAGGTTCAGTGGAACATTATAATGCTCAATGAAAATTACACAGAAGTATATAACATGTTAGTAAGCTGTTCCATCAAATAAAGTCCATGAGTAACTTTAAAAGGTGCAGTATTCTTTTCTCACTGAAACAACAGTTATCTGTGAACTGCGTGAACAGAAATAATTATTAAAATGATAGGTCAATTTCAGTGTTATGTATATTAATAATGCACATTTACAAATGTCTAAGTTGCCACTGTGCATTAAAGTTTGTTGCAGTCCCTTTACCTCCAAACACCAACCCACTAAACTGAAGTAGGCCACAATTTACCCATGTTATTACGTTTTCACTATTTTTTAAAATGTGTCCAACATGAGTAAAAAAAAAGTCCAAAATTATTACTTAAAAATTGTGAAAAGGAAGTTTGCTGGATATTTATTTTCTTTTTTAATACATCTAAATCCCAAAGATATTTTTATTCTTTTGAAAGCTTCTTCTTCCAGTAATATGAATGTCCAAAGCCAGACATCTCTGTTAAGATAAAATGTTGTTTTGAGGTTCTCAACTAAACAAGTAATTAGCTTTCTCTGATGACATCCATAACTTGCTGGCATTTTAATCCTTCACTGTCACGAATGTCTGATGGAGCTCCATTCCTCTTCGGCCCCACATCCAAGATGGTGGCACCCATGACCCACGTGGTCTGACACCGGTGTCATGATGCCAGCGTGATGATGTCACAAACCAGCACCAAATTAAAATAAAAGGACGCCCAGGATGTCGGTTCAGTACCCGATAATAGCGTTTGTCTTGTACATTCCTGGGTGTTATATAATTCCTGTTAAACTATTTCCTGGACTTCTCACCATGCCTGGACCTTGACTCTGATATTATTCTGCCTGCCTTTGAACACTTGCCTGCACTTTGATTACAATTTTGCCTGGATCCTTTTGTACTAAGATTTTTTACTTTAACCCCTGAAGATTCCTCCTTGGTCCTGACAACTCACACTGGGAGCTGATAGACCCCCCTGACATTCACCACCTTAACTAATGATATCAAACTGTGGAAGTGGGGCTAAATCTAAACAATTGGGATAGCTTCAAGCTTGATTTTCTGAATTTTGTTTTCTACAAAACTGAAAATGTACCATATTAAAATGCAGACAGTTTAGTTTTCAGTTATAGTTATTGAGCAAGGCAATTATTTGGAAAACTATACTTTTCAAGTATGTAATATTTAGTATAGAGGTATTTATTTGAAAATCCTGAGAACACCGACATTCCAGGATGATGTATAAGCTCATCTCTAGGATTTATTGATAAAATTTACAAAAGCTTTCAAATCTCTACAAAATTCCCTCTCCTCTCTTGATTATTCAATAAATTGAATCTGACAGAGGCTGTGTTGATGCATCTGCACAAGAATTGCAGTTCTTTAGCATTAGGCTGGGGACAGACAGGGAGATTCGGGGAGATTGTCACCTGCTATTAAACGCCAGATGACAGAATCTCCCCGAATCTCCCTGTCTGTCCCCAGCCTTAGATCCTCAACATCAAGACAACGGGCAACATTACTCAGTCCCTTCTAGTTTACAAAGACACAGCTGGAGTTGTGTAGTCAACACTTTTGCCCTTGATGTATTATGTTTTGCATTCTTTTCCAGATCATTATCTTAATGAATGGATCATTGATCCATGATTAATTTAATGGAAAATATCCTTCAAATCATTTAACATTGTTACATTTAACTTGTGTTGTATGTTGTTTTGCATTTCCTAGGGTGTAGTGTTGCATTCAACTATAGTATTTATTGTTAATATTAGGTTGGTTCTGGTTGTTCCCTACAAGGGAGCTAATTAAGAATGATACTCCTTTATTTTCTCTTCCACCTAATATGTTTGTCTGTGTCTAAGTCACTTTGCTTAGAGTTAAACTTTACTGCATTATCTTCTTTTCTGGGTGGTGAAAAGAGCCATGAACTGGCATTCTGTGTTAATACAGACAAGTGCTTTTATTTTGGACAAGCAGGAAAGTAAGGAGATGTAATTGAGATAATAAAAATGATTTAGCACACTCTTAGAATGCATGCCATGAAAGTGAACATAAAGGTTATACTTTAAAGGGGTTTTAACACTGTTTTCAAAACCAAACTTGAAGGGATACTGTCATGGGGAATTTTTTTTCTTCAAAATGCATCAGTTAATAGTGTTGTTCCAGAAGAATTCTACATTTAAATCAATTTCTCAAAAGAGCAAACAGATTTTTCTATATTTCATTTTGAAATCTGACATGGGGCTAGACATATTGTCAATTTCCCAGCTGCCCCAAGTCATGTGACTTGTGCTCTGATAAACTTCAATCACTCTTTATTGCTGTACTGAAAGCTGGAGTGATATCACCCCCTCCCTTTCCCCCACCCAGCAGCCTAACAAAAGAACTATGAGAAGGTAACCAGATAACAGCTCCCTAACACAAGATAACAGCTGCCTGGTAGATCTAAGAACAGCACTCAATAGTAAAACCCATGTCCCACTGCGTACTATTCAGTTACATTGAGAAGGAAAAACAACAGCCTGCCAGGAAGCAGTTCCCTCCTAAAGTGCTGGCACAAGTCACATGACAGGGGCAGCTGGGAAATTGACAAAAAGGCTAGCCCCATGTCAGATTTCAAAACTGAATATAAAAAAATCTGTTTGCTCTTTTGAGAAATGTATTTCAGTGCAGAAGTCTACTGGAGCAGCACTATTAACTGATGCGTTTTTTTAAAAAAAACATGTTTCCCCATGACAGTTTACCTTTAATTGAAATGGACAAATCACAGCATATAGCACAATAGTGTCAATGGTTTAGGAAAAGGAAGGAAATTCTCCAAGAAAAAAAGCCAACCTGATTTATATAAAAATTTTAAACAGAAATATGTCCTCTATCCTGATGTTTCATTGCAATGTAATATCGTGATGTCATAACACAATAATCTCCATAGCAAGATGACCAACACAGTATAATCGGAATTCTCTCTGGTGATTTTTCTTGAATCTATATATTTTGTTTGTCTGCGTTAGAAAACTTCTAGAAGCCATGAACCAGTTCTATGAAGGATTTATTTTGTTTAATGCCAAGCAACCAATTGGCTAATATGTAATAGGCTGTTACAGTAAACATGCAAAGACAGATTATTGGACATGTTAAAAATTACAAATGTTTGTCTTACGCAGTATTACACAGCTTTGCCGATGGCCGCTTGCTTACGTCTGTAGCAAGCTTCTCCCCCTGCTCATGGCAGGAGCGGCCCTGACCATACATTTACCATACATTGAACCAGGCCCATGTTACCACAAGAACTTTTAAGACCATTAATGGTGGTAGTACACCAAAAAAATGGTGTGTATATTACCAATCTATCATGCTTAAAAGATAGCCCTAAATCCATATGCCTCCACCTCCCCTGTAGATAGCACTAACAACAAATTTCCACATGTAACAAACCTCCAGAACAAACCCCACCGGCCTCACCTTCTGCATGCATTGTAGGGCATGGCAGAATGTGGCACACATGTACTGTACTACATATAGTGACACAATGCCAGTGCCCCCCCACAGTCTGTTTGAGGTGTGAACTGGTAAACAATGCAGGTATGTAGTGTCTAAATCTGGGTTGTGAAAAATGAGGGGCCAGTTAATATCAGTACTGACACCTTTTAAAGCTTACACAGGTAAGCAGCTACCACAATGGAACATGGGTCAAATACTACATTTATCATGGGTAATGAAAAACTCCATTACATTGATATGGTCCTCATCAGGTTTTCTCAACCTTTTGCTCCACAGTGCATCTCCAATATTATCTCAAATATAATTTAAAATTATACCTATAAATTAATTTACTTAAAACGTAATTTTAATATGTGAAATCAGTAACCAGAGTGCAAGGCTGACCTTTACAATTCCTAAATTATGCCTTTTTTGTTTTATTTTCTAATAGTTTGGCATAATTACTGTGTACTTCCTTTCTGTCCATTTTAAATATGAAATGTGTGTGTCCTCTTTACAATAAGCATTTTGAATCTAGACAAGGTGAACACGTCAACAGACATCTTATTTTTGCAAAACCAGCATTTAGCTTGAAACCAGGACAAAGTCTGCGCATGTTTTTTATCAATAGGTCTGACTGAGGTCTCCATGGGAGGAAAAATCAGTATTGCAAGTAGAACTTAAACTGAAATGTGACCTATTTTAGTGAGACTACATTAATCAATGTGACAAGAGGCAGGGGGAACAAAAACCATTAAATGAAAGCAATTAAGATATAGATGGCCCAATGACTTAATCTGAATTGTAGACTTCCCTGACCTACAATCTTATTAATGTACAATGTAATATTGTTGTAAAAACTGTAGCATTATTTTTATAAACGCTGTGTAAAAGTTATTTTCACAGCATGAGTTCTGCAATTCAGAAGATGCATTGTAACATCTTTCAAAGAACAGAAAATAACTTTGAGCCATTTTAAATCACACATTTTTTCTTAAAGCAGTTATTCAGGTTAAAGGCAATGTATTAAATAAAATGGAATATTGAATCAAAACTTACTGACAGCTTAGATTAATAACAGAAGTGGCCTTTTACATTTTAACATCTAGCCAAACAAAAGTAGAAGGAATAATTGACTTACCAATTGGTTTTATGTGAAATTCTATGGTGAACATGGACAGAACTATACCAGTATATATTGACTTGCATTAGTTGATAAAAATTGCTGATGTTGTGTACTTTTCAAAGGGAAACTAAAGCTCACATAGTAAATATATATGTTTATGGAGTGTGAGTCTATGACAGCAAGATGGGATTATGACACAGCAATCAGCGACTGTTCAGTATAGGACTATAAAACATTAACCAAAATACTGCTGTCTTGGAAATACGATTGGTGATTGGCATTGCATATTATGAAACTAGTTGGGAACATAATTGTTTATCATAATTCTAGTTACTGTTGTACACATAACCATTTTTGAGCCAGCCCAACTGATTTTCATACCTGCACAGTGGATGAAATGACCAATATCCATGGTACTTGGTTGTCTGCTTTGTTGTTCCCTGGAGACGCCCTGAAAATCAACAAAGCCTAGTCTTGTGTCAATATCTTTGTGCGTCCCACCGAATAAGAGAAAGAGGTATACAATGGCAGAGGAGATAAATCAGTCAATTATAAAAGAAAATAATGCAGTTACAGCCCAGTGCAAGAAACTTGAATAAATGATTAGTCAGTCTCAGAGCTGGTTACTTGACCCCAATAATTATGGCAGTAGAAATGACGTGATTTTTTTACAGTGCACCCGAGGCTAACATAGAAGCAGCGTGCTGCTCTGATTATATATATAGGGTATATGTCTAATATGCACTGCCAGCAAGCTTCTGCTTGTCATTTACAGCTGAAGAATTTCAGAGGATTTTGGGCCTTTTGTTTCAGCAAAAGCTGAAGTGTTGGACTTTAGATATATTCTTTGTACATAACTCCAGCCGTGTGAATGTATTAGCTTTGAAAATAGCAGGATAACTGACTCTTCCAGCATAGTGATTTCCTACTCCCCATAGCTTTCTATCTAAAAATGGATGCCTTAGGGATAGTGAGATAATGTGACATGCCCAGGGTCACATTATGACACAAAAAATATGACACAAAAATGAAGTTGTACTGAATTCAATATATCCCAGCTCTCTTTTTAACTTACTGAGAGATTTTCCTTCTAACTATAACGTATGCAGGAAAATAAATAACTTTCCGAAATGTATCCATTTAATTGCCTAGATAACATATTAAAAGTGATGGGTGAATTTATTCGCCAGACACAAATTCGCACGATTAACGTGACGCGTGTCGTAAACGACGCGACGCCTCAAAAACGACGTGCCGCGACTCGTTTCGTAAAATTTTTTTGCCAATTAGCGAATTTCGCTAGAAATTCGCAAATTTTCGGCGAAGCAAAATGGGATAGATTTGCCCATCACTATATATTAATAATAATTGAATAAGAATAAAGAAATACATTTAAATTGTATTTGTTGATATGCAGGCTAATTCTGCTCATGATTAATGCACGCTCATACCTAAAACTGCACAAAAAATTCTCTACCATGAAAAATTCTCTACCAAGGGCCAACATATTTCTGGTGTTTGCAGTTTGCCATGGTCAAATATTAATATTAAACAAACTCAAAAGATTGAGCTCTTTTGATATGAATATGTGGAAACACAGAAATAAGATCTACAGACTACTACTTAGCTACTGTAGTTGTTAAGGGTTCTGTAAAACCAACTCTTGGTATTTTTGTTTCTGTTGTGTACATGTAAAATTCTATTTTTTGATTTACAAGTCCTAGATTTATTAGAATGTGTGTTTATCTGCATTGCTATATTTAGCCATTTTTATTATCTAAACAAAGCCCCACTAAGGAATTTACTCATAGTCATGAAATGCACCCCAAAAGTTCTACTTGAAAAATGTAATGTATTTTGCATGCCCGATTTGTGGAAAGGTCACCAAGGCCCGCAAGCTGCCCAACCACATCCACATTGGTTCGGAAGTTCTGGGGCTGCTCAGCAGATACAATGGTTTTTTAAATTTCCCATGTGCCAATCCCCAGCGCTCCTGACCGGATGCTAAAAATTTGTGCATTGACATGAATGAAGGAGAGGTGACAGGGGCGCCTAATGACAGTGGGCGTAGGATTGGCTGTTCTGTAAATCAAGCCATGTTTGCATGTACTTTTGGTACAAAATGTCAAAAGGCGCACATGTATATGTAAATGCTTTTACACCACTTTTGCATATTCTTGTGTTCCTGACACTTTAACCCTTTCACTGCCAGCCAATTTAGCTTTCAAAAGATGCTAGAATTTATAATAAAATGTAAAAAAAGATCATATATACAGATGCAGCCACTTGGATTTGTGTGTTAAATGTGTCATGACTCAGGGCTAATTGAAGAAACTGTGTTATCTAAAGTCATCTTAACTCATTTAATGCATTTAACCTTTGCATTAGCATACCAAAAAGAACACCTTAATTAGATGGGAAGCTGTGATGAAATTTGCTGTGTTAAACGAGACAAGTGTGAAGTCTGAGTTTAGTTATTCTGTGTCAAACACACAATCCAAAGTGGCTTCATCTGTATCAGAAACATAATTTATTGGAAAGTTCTATGTCTCCTGAACATGCCAATGCATGGCTGGGCACCCCAGTGCATCCTTGGAAGAGAGAGTGTGCCTGACTTTGGAGTCTTTTGTACAGGGTCACTGAAAGAGTTTAACAGGGTTTTGTGGTGAAAGATCCAGCCAGAACCAAGTCTTGTGAAACTGTCCAAGTTGTTGAGTTTGTGGAAGCAGTACACTACCAAATTTCCAAGGCACTGCTCCACAAAACAGCTTACTTCTGATTTAAAGGCCAAACATTCCACTAACAGTAGGTTTACCCTAGAAAACTATGCATTATTAAAAAGAGCAGATTCCTTCCAGTATACATTCTGATGAATTGCACCCCCGCTCCCCCGGTAGTTCCGCCACTGACGGTATGGTAAGTAAAAGTGAACACAGGCTAGGTGAGAGAATCGGTACTAGTGCTTGCAAGCACAAAGAGAATGTGTGTTCAATTTTTCATTTTAATATTGCAGTGGCATTCAAAAAAGCATTGTAATATTGTTATTAATACATATTCTCCATAACACACTGTAGATTAATCAGTATCCTAAAATCAGTAGGTTACAAATTGCTTTTTGTGTAAATTGTTACAAATAAAATAATGTAAAAATCAAATTTTTGAATGATATAGACTAGTGTTAAGTATAAAAAAATTAAATAATAGCATGAATTGAACCAATGACTTTACAAAGCCAATATAGGTTTGTTGTCTTTCCCCGTTCAGTAGTACCTTAACAAGTACTCATAATAATATTTACTCTGTGGAACACTGAAATCAATTCAAATAGTGGCAGTATACTTAATATGTAAGAGCAGATTACACTGTAATATTTTTGGAGTGCAGATCAGCTTGTGTTTTGTGTACCCAGGACTGCTTAATATGTGCCAGTATAAAGCTGTCCCTACCTATAACTTCTTAGAACTAGTCATGGGCAAATTTATTCGCAGCAAATTCCCGCTATTCACCGCAGGCGAATAAATATATATATATATTATCCTTTCTGTACATTTTAGCATTTTTTTAAAGTCTCTGTAAGGCTAATTTATGAACATGAGCAAGGTGCAAAGTGCCAAAAATATACAATTTACCTTACTCTTTTGCATGTGCTGTGTAAGGTACAAGTTTTATGAGTCTGGTATGGGATGCAAACATTTGCACATAACTTTGAATAGTAAACGGCAAGCTGTGCCAACTATGTAAGGTTCAAGACATAAGCACACATGTGGACATCCATGTCTTTTACCTTTTGTACATACAGTGTTACTGCCTTCTGCACATTGGGTTGAATGCACTGTGAAAGGTGCAACCAACACAAGGATACAGAGAGCAAAAGTTTTTCAATGTATTGAAATCAATGATAGTAAATTAGCTATCTGTTCTCTAGAAAAGTGTACTTCACAGTTGAAATTGGTAATTGTAATAACTATGCCCGACTTTTTAAGGAAAATGCCCTTTAATATCTAAATGCTAACAATTTTCTGATTACTGCACCTCATTCCTACTTTTTATCCACTATTTTCTGATTACTGCACCTCATTCCTACTTTTTATCCACTATTAATCCTTTTTTTTTTCAGTGATTTTTTTCTTAGTTGTGTATTCTACTGTATATCTGGATTACTGTATATTCTCTTTTCAACTGAATTCTTATTCTCAGCTCCCATCCCTTCCCATTGCTATTATCTTTATATAAGGTTTGACCCTGTCACAGACCTACTGTACAAAGCCCACCTATTTGTTGCCTTTCATTTTTCAGAATACACACACTATTAAAAAAATGCACTATTAACTGATGCATTTTGAAAAAACATGACAGTATCCCTTTAAATACATTTGTTTTATATAACACGTTATTAAGGTACCTGCATTTTTACTATGCAAACTGTCAAGTTTTAACTCATGGTCCTTGCTAGATTTTTCAGCCTGTGAGTTTATTGAACACAAAGTCATCTGATCGCATGCACTGCAATAAGTCATTAAGCATTAAAACTCTGATTCCTGCACAATGCCAGAGAACCTGTATATAAATAGGTAGTTTTTCATTGCTTTAATAAACTGTAGCTGCAGGTAATGAAAAGCTTTTTCTGTCTACAGGTGACCTACTATTAATGACTCAAGACAAGACAGATTGTGACTGTTTTCATAAAAGACATTTTAAATCAATACACCTGAACCAGAAAATGAAAAATATCATAAATCCTCTCTCAGAAGCAGAACTGCTTTGGGAAATGTGCATAAATAGCTGCTTTAAGTTTGAACCTTTAACCCAGTATAACTAAGGGAAAAACTTCCTGCTTTGTTACAGCCTGCCCCATGTAATCATACTTTAGTTGCCTCAGAAGTGTGTTTATTTCAGTTTGCCTATAACATTATTGTTAGTTGCAGCTTGTTAGTTGACAAATGCCATAAAGGGCATTGCAAAATTGAAACCCTGTTTTTAATATCACATGGTTGCAAGAACAAGTTTTCCCACTTCCAAGCTACTGCTTCACATTTGTTTTATTTGTTCAGACCTAATGTTTAAATGTGTTTATATAAAAATTTTAAAATGTAATGTATGTCAGAGCAGACAAGGACTAGACTGATCACAAACAGATGTATCAGGGAACAGCATTTTGCATAATCTGAGAATGCAGGAGTAATTGAACTAGGCTTCTCTCATGAACATAACACCAATAAAAGCCAAAGCAGGACTAAAGCCTAAAATGAATATGGTTAAAAATGCCATATGTTACATACTGAACTGATTGTACCAGCCTAAAGTTTCAGCTTCTCAATAGCAGCAATGATCCAGGACTTCAAACTTGTCACAGGGGGTCACCATCTTGGAAAGTGTCTGTGGCACTCACATGCTCAGTGGGCTCTGTGCAGCTGTTGAGAAGCTGCTGAGCTTAGTGGTTGTCGCAGATTTATAAGCAGAAAATTAGGTTTGTCTGTTATATAATCTGATGGTACAAGGCTGATTATACCATAGATGCAACTGCACTGTGCATATTGAAGCTGCTTGTTGTGGAAACCCTTGAGGTAGTGGTAGCCAGGTTTCCTTGCCTCAATAGGTGAACTGGCGCAAAATTTGTCAATCGCACATATATATATAAATAAATCTTTGAACATTAGCATCTATGAATGAATGAATGGCATCTTTTTGTGCAATGACTGCATCTTTTTTTGTGAGACATTGCAGTTGTAAATGACTCCTGTAGCAGTGAAAATGGTGCACATTCCAATTGGTATTCCCTATTTGTAGAAAATTATACATTTTATTGCAACTCATTTTACCAAATGGGACCAGCTGCAAATAAAATAAAAAACACTTCATGGGCATGTCTGTTTTTAGCATAAATTACAATGTATGTTAGAAAGGAGGACTTCAAATCTGTTTCTGCAAATGTTGCATTAATTGTGTAGGACAAAGGTTTGTACATTCTATACATTTAGATAAAAGCATGACCAATTTAAAACATAATGTAGGTTTATAACTGGCTACAAATAATACTAATCTTATATGTATTCACTTTAAATTAAAAATATAACACTGGTCCAGCAAAAGTATACACATCAAGTGTTCAACTTGATGACTTAAAAAAACATAATTCTCATCAAAAATTCCAGCAAGTAATGTATCAGTTGTAACAATTTAATTGTAAAACATTTGAATACAATTCTAAGAGGATGAACTTGTGTATCAAGTTGTACCAGTTTAGAAAGCCAGCAAACTGTATTACTGAGCTTGTTCTGTCCTCCGTACCTATTACCCTGGGACAGTGTGTAGTTCGACATGCAGCTAAACCTCCCCACAATCCAATAAAGAGAGTGAGTGCTGACGTCTGTAGATTTTACTGGATAGCAGTGGGAATAGGTGACACCGTAATAAATGACAGAAAATATAAGTATGCTCTGCAATGAACTCTATATCACATATAAAATGAACATATGACTGCAGCATCAAACACTAGCTGGCATAAAATGTCTCTGTAGCAATGTATCTGGGGTTGCTGGCAACTGTGGATGTGTTTGCTGCAACTTTAAGTCTGTTCTGCTTACCAGCTATGCTATCATAAGGAGATATGAAACTGTTGTGCTTCTTCCACAGCATGGACTGTAAAATGGAGTCCTAGCTCCCACAAGGCATTGCAGTAGGTCACATGGTAAAAGTACGGTGGCCTGATAAGTTCAAATGCAGTTCTGCCATAAACTATGTGGAGGTGCAGAATAAATGGAAATTACCTTGTGTGATTACAGCAAGTGACCAGCAGAGGGAGCATATGAAATACATATAAACATGGTGAAGACATGACAGCTGCAAGTGAAAAACTTGAAAACAGAAAACTAATTTCAACTAAGTTGTAAAACTTTTTAGTTTCCTTTTTTTTTTTACTTTACTAACATTTCAAAACAGAAGGATGGCGTTATTAGCATCCCCTACTACAATGACCCGACTTTATATTATTCCAGGTAGAGTGTATTACCCTTTCTACAGATCCCTTACATTTTAGGTTCCATGTGAAGGTCAACTGATCTGCTAGAGAAAAAACATGTAGACTGACACAACATGATAACTCATGCTGATAGTGCTGTTGACAGAATCAGACTCAGGACCCCAGCACTGCAGTGCTAATCTGTTACATTTCAATCAGGCTATACATCCTCTTAAATCAATGATGTTGTCCTTTAATGTTTTATCTAAAGCTTTTGTGCATTTTGAAGTAAGTGATTGCAGGCAGTTAATGTGAATGTACACAAGTGAAAATAAGAGTTTCCTTTGTGTTTAAGAAACTGACCTTGTCTTTATTTATAATGGCAATGTATTCTCTAGATATTTGCCCTGCATACCTGTCTTTTATCACGATTCTCCACCATTAGAGGAGAAATAGTTTTGTTATGATACTGCTGCAGCTTCTTCAAACCAACTTACTTCTCTGAAAATAAAAATAATTTTCCTCAGTCATGTGACAAAAGCTTAATGTGATCATTTGGAAATTATATTCTGAGCCAAGCCTCATATGTTTCACATATGTGCTAAACCAACGGAGCATCTAAGTATTTTTCAAATAAATCAATGAAAGTGAATTATGTTTTGACATATGAAGACATTGTAAAACAAATAGTTTAGTTTTCCCATGAGACATTGAAAACAGAATATTGGACTAAAGCTTGAGAGCCAAAATGCAATCAATATAGGGTGAGATATATTTCTACATATTAACTGAAGAAAAATGTATTTAGCCTTCACATGTTTTGGTATTGTAGGATGATACAAGGCATTATTTCTCGAATAGCATATTTATCATTAATATGTTAAAAATATAGAATTACTTAGTATATTTTTATGTATGTATTTTTATGTATTTTTTGAACAATTACCTCAATGCTTCCAATCTACAGCATCATATCTCCCACACATCAGGTACCAATGTAAAAGACCCTAAATATGAATGCCAGGAGTCCACTGAACAGTTTTATGCCCGATATGTATAGGTTTACCCAAGCATGTGGTATATAGGGGTCCCAAAATGAAGACCCCCCATATGGTCTGTCATTTCAGGTACTGCAAAATCAACAAATTTATATAGTTTGGGGGGGGGGCAAAGATAGAAAAAAGTACTTTCACCCCAAAAAAACATATATTTTCAGTAAGTACATATTCCCCCAAATCCAAATTAGGTATGCATGTCTTTCTACTCCAAAGAACCAAACTACAAACCTTTCCTAAATTTGCCAATTTTGGCCTAAAATATTGCAATTGGCTGCATTTATCCCACCCAATATGCATAGATACATATACCAACGTAACTGGCAAGTGCAGACCCAAAATCAAAATAGTACATATGAATTTTCTCTGCTGTTGATTCGCCTTCTGTGAACAAAGACCACATGTTGTGTATTATTTGCCACAAGATCATCCTAACAGCACAAATACCTCCTAAACCATATATTTTTGTAAAGCACACATTCTGACGAATAAAAAAAAGGTATTAAAGTCTTTCTACTCCAAACTACCATACTGCAAAGCTATGCTAAAGGCAGCAATTGTTATGTCATTTCTGACAATCTGAAAATCGGCTAAATATATTTATCGCGTTTATAGCACCCAATATCTTACATACAATTGTAAAACACCCTAAATATTGATGCCAAGGGTCTATTGAACAGTTTGATGTCGAATGTGCATACAGATACCAAAGTAGCTGGCAAGTGGGGACCCCAAATCAAAATAGTGCATATGCATTTTCTTTGCTTGCTTGAACAACGACCACAGGCTGTGTATTATTTGCCACAAGACACTCCTAACAGCACAAAGACCACCCAAACCATATATTTTTGTAAAGTACACAGTCTGGTGAATCAAAAGAGGTAATTATGTCTCTACTCCAAACTAACTTACTGCTAAACTACGCTTAAGGTAGCAGTTTTTATGACATTTCTGAAAATCACCTAAAAATATTGCAATTAGACGCATTAATCTCACCCAATTTCTTACATACAATTATAAATTTCTTACATACAATTGTAAAATTGCATTTTCTGGGCTGCCAAATTGCCTTCTGTGAACAAAGATGTATTATGTATGTTCTGCAAGACCCCGTAACTGTACAAAGACTCCTCACAACCCTATATTTTTGTAAAGTACACATTCTGACGAATCCAAAATAGCTCAAAATTTGTTTGTACTCCAAATGATCAAAGTGCAAATGACACTAAAAACACCTAAGGAACAACAAGCATAAAACCACAATAACATCACAAAATCAAATACAATTAGGCAAATCAATGAAATGACAAAATAACTGATCCTACAGCATGGTTTGTGGTCAGAATGCTTGATCCAATAGTCACACTGGGAAATTAACAGTTTTTAGGGGAATAACAAGAGGTAAACTGATAAAATGAAGAACTAAAATAAAAAGTACAAAAAATTATAAGTGTGTGCGTGTGTGTGCATGTGTGTGCATGTGTGTACAGCTCTAAAAAGTGTATAGATATGTGTGTATGTGTAATCTATGTATTTACATGTTAGTTTTGGGGGGAAAAGTGGAAAACAAAGTGGGAAATCAAAAAAAAATTTACTTTATAAAAATGGGTAGTGTGTTTTAATTAGCATGGATGCATGATATGTGAGTATAATTGTGTATAAAAAAGGCCACCTACCATTCCTGGGTGCAGAGGAATCCGTGCCAGCATTGAAAGCCCCAGATCAGCAGACAAACAAGCAGCAGGAAGTGTGTGGGCGGGTGCTGAAGGTAGAGATCTTCCTTCTCTGTGCGGTCCTAGAGTCCTCCATGTGTTCCTGTAAATTGAGTAGATAGGATCCACCTAAAAGTCCCTTGGCTTTTTGCCTAGGTGGTTGTCAATCTCCCTAACCCTCTACTTATGCAGAGGGTTTTGCTCTAAAAGTGCAAAACATATTAGATACGTTCTTGGCTTTTGCCTGTCAGTGCGTATAGAATACGTGCTTGAAAGGCAAAGCATTAAAAAGGAAAAACACAGAGTTTGGTCTCATTTCGAGAAAAACCTTTAACTTTAGTTTCTCCGGTGAAGATTAAGTTGTATAGGAAATGGTAAATTATGAGACTTGGTTTTCTTCCTTATTGAACAACTGAATAAGAATTTACCAAGCTAAAATTAATTAGTTCTACTCTTGATATCAATAGAATGATGTGTTATCACATTTTTCCAAATGAATTGCAAGCATTATGTCAGATGCATATCAAAAGAGGCAAATAGCCATGTTTTACACATAATGCAGTGTATTCCTTATAATCCCAGTATAATTGTGGCCACAAGGAACATTGCACACACCACATTGTACCCACTGTGTCAAAACAAGCACAGTTTTAAGTAGTCATAGCAAATCATATGAAGGTTGTAGGTAACAAGATTGTGTCACTTCCAGTGCTTGGTGATGAAATTATCTTTGCTTTTTGTGCACAGCCTGTTGTGAGGGAATTAAAACTGCATTTAGAGTGATGGTATCTCCAGGGTTCTATATCAAAAGATTCACAATAGATGCATGTGATTCAGCATTAAAACAATGGCAGCTATATGGAAAGGCAAGGAGATTAGTTGGATACAAATACCTTTAAAGAAAAGAGTACAGCATTTGCATACACTTTAGCTCAACTATATTTGTGACTGCGCTCATAACTGGACTGATATGAGTTTGATTAACATCTTTCTACTGAACAAAACTGTTACTGTAGTGTCCCAACGCACAAAGTATACATTTAAGCAACACAGCATGTACCTTAATAGGGGTGCAACAGCAAAGATGGACACAATCAAGTTGATTGTGAGCTTCTCTGCATTACTTCATTGCTAGCCACAGTTCGCTATAGAAGAATGCAATTAAGAAACAAAAAGCTTAATGGAACACGTGATTGGCACTCAGAACCAACAAAGGTGTTGATCTAATCAGAAGGACTTATATTTGATTGAAATCGTCACTAATCTCAACATGTATTTTTAAATTTGACTTTCCAACAAGTCACAGATTGATGCTGACATTGGTTTAGGTTAGCACAAACCAATTTTCAAATCCAAGGATACCAATCAACTCCATTGTATGTATTAGCAGGTGAGCAGACCCACAATTGCTAAGCCCAATCAAATAGGGCTTATGTATTTATTACTTCAGTATTCAAACTTCCAGGCCATGGTAACAACATGAAAATAAAAGTAAGAATGTAGCTGCAATAAACCAAATAAGCATTCGGAAATTTGTAAGATTGAATTAATAAACTATAAAAGTTACCAATGCATGAAAATAGTGTCTTTTTGAGTAAATAAAGCATTCTTTCAAATGTACTCAGACTCCCATTTATACAGTTAATTTCATTAACAAGCAGCATGTTGATTAGACCCTTGGGCTTTAAACATCTAGATTCCATATATTTTCAGGATTATATAAAATATAGAGATGGTCTAATTCTTAAAAATAGCGACAATTGAACCTGAAAAATTTCGCTTTGCTGAAAATTCATGAAACAAATGCGTTAAAGTCAAAGGGCAAAATTTTTTTGATGCGCTACAATTTTTTCAACCATTGGATTCTATGGGGTAGATTCATCAAAGAGTGAAGTCAAGAGTGAAGTTCTGCCACTAGAGGGAAATTCCACAGCTCTCAATTCATTTCTATGGGATTTTTAAAGGCGTATTCATCAAAGGGTGAACTTTCACTTCACCCATTGATGAATACGCCTTGCAAAATCCCATAGGAATTAATTGAGAGCTGTGGAATTTCCCTCTAGTGGCGGAACTTCACTTTTTGATGAATCTACCCCTATAGGTGGATATTTTTTATAGCCGAAACCTGGCAAAAAAATCTTGCTCATCACTACTGAGAAATTCTTTTGATGTGGGCATTAACAGATCACCTGAACAGAAACCCCAGCAGGATGCTTCTCATTTTAAGCACCATTGTCCCAAAAACAACATTTAAGCAGAAAGTTCAACCTATCAGTACTCTCCATCAGCATTCATTAGCACTCTAAGGACCCTATTTATGATTGTTCAAGCCTAAAAGCAGTCAAACTTTTTCATTTTTTCAGCAAAAGTCCAATGAGGGGAATAAAACCAGAAAAAGCTGAGGGAATCAAGTCCCAAACTGAACCTGAGTTAGCCAACTCACGCAAGTTAACTATGATTGCTCAAGCCTGCAGGCTCAACACTCACTGCTAAACAACCATAATGCTATATTATGCCTTAGCATAAAATCACCCAAAAATCTTGGCAAAAAATTGGCAATGACCTTTTTCAACATGTGACATCAAAGTTCATGGACTGTAATTTCATTTTGAGAACTGCTGAATTGGTTGAGGGTTGAATGACCAGGCTGGTTTAGTTAAACTATGCATATTTACATGAAAATCAATAAAATAAACAGTTTAAAGACTCAGTGTGCCATATAATTAGGTCAAACTCAATTAGCCTGTGTTTGGAAGTTGGAGGTTATCAGAAACAATTAGCCCATCTGTCAAGCTTGACAACAAAGGTGGCATACTTATAGCTGCTATGCAATGTAGCTCTGGGTGTTATTCCAGTTGGCCACTCCTATATGACAGTCTTTTTATAAGAACACACATATATATTACTCACTAAATTGGCAGCAGACTAAAATCGAGGAGCAGACTTCACTGTACATAACTGTAGTGCATATAAAATATTGTGACATGCTTCACAAAACCAGCTACAGAAAACAAGCATTTGTGAGCAGATGGCATTCTTTGGATTTAATGTGATCTTACTTTCTATTTGAGCCTGGAGTGACTTTCTACAGTATGTAGTGATGATTCTTATTGTAAAGAATGTTTATACAGTACATTATCATTACTGGACTGTGATGCAAAACTCAGATGTTTGTACATTGAATTGTTATAATAAAAATTGCTCTTTTGAAAAGGAAACATAAACTTTAAATGAACATAAAAATGGTTTGTACTTTTTTATACAATTTTTTTTCCCTAACCGGGTTATGCAGTTAGGGAAAGGGCAAATAACACTTCCCTACATATATATATAGTTATGCAGTTAGGGAAAGGGCAAATAACACTTCTCCTATGTAGGGAAGTGTTATTTGCCATTTCCCTAACTGCATAACCCTGTTGACTTTAAATCTGGAGCCACCAAAAACATGGCTGCTGCTGCACTACCATGCCTCAGCTCATTGGCAGAGCGCCCCTGCTCTTTTTCAACTGTGTATCAGTAAGTAAAATGTGGTATTCTTTTGTGGTATATAGACTCTTTTGTAGTATTCTGCACCCTTGTTATTGTGCATATAGGGTTTGTGTAATTCTACTGGGTAGAACCATAAATATCCGGAATATGGGCCTTTGAACTTAAGGACAAGTCTATAGTTAGACTATAGAGAACAATAAAGATTTCCTGCATTTCACATCGTCAGACTATTGAACTACTGAAAAGGATAACAAAAATTAATGCAACAGATGGAGCATCATGTCATGGTGTTTACAGTATCTTCTTAATAGATAAAAAGCTATGACAGTAAATCGACTAAAAATCCTAAACCGATATATTTCAATATTAGCCTATCCCTGGGGCTTCCTGGAAGGGTAAAACCATTGGATTTTTTCTGTAACTGATATTGCAACTTCTCTAAACCTTGTGGGTACAGATGCAGTCACTTGGATTTGTGTGTTAAATGCGTCGTGACTTAACTCATCTATCTAATTTATCCCACTTAGCACAGAATATTGTGTCACAGCATCCCATCCAATTAAAGAGTTCACCATTGAAAACAATGGTGCTTTGGTATGCTAATGAAAAGGTTAAATGCATTAAATGAGTTAAGATAACTTTGGATAACACAGTTTCTTCAATTAGTCCTGAGTCTCGACGCATTTAACTTACAAATCCAAGTGACTGCATCTGTATATTTCCAAAAGCAAGAAGCATACATTTTGCTCTAGTCTTACTTGACGCATGTATAAGTAGACATACTTGACATATTTTGTCATCCAACTTTGAATTGTAGTGTGATTTAATTGACATCATGTGCAATGATGGAGTGCATTTTTTTTTAACAAGCTGAAAACACATTTATGACATTCACAGTCAGGTAAAACTGTAAAGAATAGGCATGTCAGCTTCATTCTATTTATGTTATATAAACTGTTGCTAACTTATAAAATATATATTATAATAGCAATATATGTTTTTTTTTAACCCAGGCTGTTTCAACTGTTATTACAGAGAATGTAAATGTTGCTAATAACATCTGAAACAGCAGGATTATTGCCTTATTAGTGCAGTATAGTGTAGGAAAAGATATAGCAGAAATTATCATGTTTGCCAGAAGAAGGTGAGGAAGGAAAGAGCAGAATAATAGCCCCTGCATGAATCAGATATAAAATGTAAATGTTTTTATATGTTATGTTATGATGTGTAATGATGTTGATATACTTTGTCTTTCTTTCATCCATAATAAAAATCTTTGCAGTTATTCATATGGGTAATGGTATTGAATACTATCATAAACAGTATACAGCATGGTTTGGTCAGAAGCAAAAGCTTTTAGGGCTGGAATCAAAGAAAATACACAAGAGGACATAGATTTCAGGCTTATTCTAAGATGTGCTCAGTCCAGCTTCAAAGAAATCAGCCATAATTAGCATGTAGAATAATGGCGAATCGTTTTATGAGCTCTGTGTGCTGGCATGGTAATGTTTTTATTTATTTTTAATTTATGATACTAAGCCTGAGCTAGCCTGTGAATCACACATGCAGTGAAAAAGTCACACATGCAGTCAACTACATTTTTAAAGAGTTGGGTTTGCAGCCCTGTGAAATAATTCAATAAAATATATACATGTATTCATAGAACTTTTGGGAGCCATTATCAGTCTTAAGAGTTTACTGAAAGTGTTCTGTGAATCTATCCCATTTTAATGTCAGATATAGTATTAGTATGTTCCGGATGGAGTCAGCTCAAAAGTTTTCTCACTACATTTGGGGGCCAATACAAGATTGCCTTTCAACATGAGCAATCTTTGAGGAAACCATGTGTGAGTTTAGTAATCATGTGGGGTTTAGTGACAAAAAAAAATCACTAAACTTTGTCATTTTACCCACACAGGTTGTTTTTGAAACGGAGAACATTTTCAGCAGCTTTTGTTCACTAGTAATCTTAAATTGTCCCCCCGTGACTATGAAAAAAATAGGTCTAATTCTAATTGTAGACGCATAATTGAATGTCTCAGTGTTGTCTTAGAATATACTGTACACAATGCAAGGAAATGCTGAGCTGACCAGTCTCAGCACTGAGGCAAATGAAAAGTGATACTGTAGGTTGATGATAATATCCAAGCACAAGCACCTATTATACTAAGGCCAGCACATCGAACAAGATGTTAAGCATCTGTTTGTCAGCATTCTTCTGAAGCAAACTACCAGGCTAGACTACGATCTCATCACTCTAACAATGTAAAGATCTCCTTTCAGCAGGAATTTTCCATGTTAGGAGTGCAAAGATTTGCACCTAAGGGCAGAACAAGTGGGGCAAGGTGCAAAAAACTAGGAACTTTGTAACTTTATACTTAGCCCCTTGCTATGAATTTATAATATGATCTATGGTATGCAACCTGTTTTGCTACCCTACTTTGCTGTGGAATGCAGTTCTACAAATCTCTCAGGAGAAAAGCTTTCTTTCCTTTGCCAATTGCATCTAAACCAAAATGCATAAATCTACAATGCTTTACTGAATAATGGTGTTCTTTCTATGGCAAATAATCACAATTAAACAATCCTTTACACACTGCTTCTCACCCAACTGAGAAGGTCTAGTAAGAAATCCTTGTGCATTGATATATATAGATATATATATCTGGACACCTCTGATTTCAGCTAGTTGTAACCAATTAATAACAGATAAGATCTGATAAGATTTGACATTTTCAATTCTATTAATCTATGTGTAGGTGTGTATGGTTTGACGTAAGTAATTTTTGAACGTAAAAATCACTCTGATCCTGTGGTTCCTGTGGTGAGAGTATGATTTCATTACATACCTGTTTGTATTTTTTTGGTTTATTAGAGCAATTTTTTGGTCAAGAATTTATTCAGACTTGAATTTTCATATATAATTATTAATCATTACAGATACAATTGCTTTGGTATTTCACATGCTTCACCATTTTAACATTTTCCTCCAAAAACAAGTTGTGGTGATTAAATTGGAGTAAATATAATTGCAGCTAGGAAAAGAGTTCTCTCTCTCTCTCTCTCTCTCTCTCTCTGGATACAGTTCTAGTATTATTTTGCAGTGAGTGTTTCACGTTCTCCTCTGATTATCTGACTTCATAATGTTAAAGGAACAGTAACATAAAACATAAAGTTTGAATTAATTAATATATTAATCAATGTTGCACTGGTAACAGCTGTGTTTTTGCTTCAGGAAGGTTGCTACAGTTTATATAAATAAGCTTCTGTGTAGCCTTGGGGGGAGGGCTGCCATTCAGGCTGGAAAAAAGGAGAAAAAGCACTGTTACGAAACACATAAGTCCTGTAAAATACAATGGTGTTTTATCTGTTATCTGCTATGTAACCAGTTCCTTGTCTCCTTTTTCAAGGAAGAAATGTTTCCCCAGGGCTACACAGCAGTTTGTCTATATAAACTATAGTTTAATGAATTGCTTGTATACACTTTCAATGTTACTGTTCCTTTAATTACCCCCCCCACACACACACAAAGTGTGAAAACCTTTTTTTCTTTTTAAAAATTTTTGTTTTCACCAAATTGACTGTTTCCTAATCCTTATATGGAGTATGATAAAGGGATTTTGCAGGGTAATATGACCTGGCATTTAGAGGTAAGGTGTGTCTGTGTCTTTTGTAGAAAAGGGAAGTTGTTACTTTGATGCACTTCCTAATTCCTAGTTTTATATTTCCAAAGTTCTTATGAAAGTGTACATCAAAGTATACTGTGTAAAGCATTAATGCAATTAATTTTGATTAAAATGTGTTTTCCTATATTAAATGGATCTGTTGGACCAAAGATGCGCTCACACAGTTATAAAATATCGGGTCCATTACTTAGTTCCTGGGGCACTCTCACAAGCAAATTTAGCACAGGTTATGAAAGAAAATGCATCTTATGCTTTGTGACTCATTACCTATGTGTGTCATATTACATTTTTTAGGTCTCTGGTGTTTATTTATTTACATTCTACATGGACCTTTTAGGACCTATAAACAATTGTTGATTGTGTCTGTTCAAAACAGTTAGTTTTATTTTTTTATTTTTTTTTATAAATTGGTCCCTTGAAAATCTACGTTCAAGTGAAGTTATTTCAGATACAAACATTACCTTTAATTTTATCCTTGATTTATCTTGCTTTTAACATTAATGGACACTGTACATCTGGGAATGGTACATTTTTCAGTTCTAAGAGTACTGCATATTCTTGTTCAATGTACCTGAAAAAAATGAGCGCTCTGGAGCAGTTCCATAAATTGAAATTTTAAAACTATCCAAGATTGTATTTATGGTAATGTACACATTAGCTCCTTTGAGCGTCCTGACACAGTGTGATCGACGTGCCATAGGAAGTGTTTCTTTTTAGAATAATAAGCATAATAATTTATTAAAGATAATCTCTTGCACAGTAATGGTCACAATCATCTTGCAAAAGCAGGGGAAAGTTTATCCTATAAATCATACTTCTTTTAGTGATTATAGTCAGGAAAAAGTGAATTGTTAATGTTATAACTCACTGCATTGTATACGCATTGCAAATATACAAAGGGGTCCATTTGTTGTATGGAAAGAAGTTGATTATTCATTATATTGAAGTTATTCTTCAGCAAATGCAACCACAATATTGTTGTGCTAAAAATTATGCAAAATTTAATACACATTGTTCCCTCACAAGTACTTCATCTACCTATGCCCGATCTACCAAATGCATGCATTGCTAGGGAATCCTGGCATAACTGTCTACCTGGATGTGGTTTATTTCCAAGATTTTGTTATTTCAACAGGTGCTACTGACTTGGGCAAAGAGAATGGGATGCCTTTATCAGGGCCTGAACTAGGGGTAGGCAGAAGAGTCACATGCCTAGGGTGCATGGGTAGAGGTGCACAGGCATGTACCTCTTCTGCCTCCTTCACTTAGTTTGGGAACCAGTGTTGCCCACAATACCTGCACTTCATATTTCTTCCCTAATGATTGTCGCTCATTCCCACGCTTTTCTGTGCATGTGCTCATCACACGCTTGCCTTATAGCCGACAGGGCTACCTAGGGTGCCAAGCCGGTTTGTCCTGCCGCTGGCCTTTATTAGCGGCATGCATAGGGGATTTGTATGTCATTCACAAAAAGCACATGCTAACAGAGCTGGGCCAGGCCAGCAGGCGCCCTAGGTAACCTGGCCAGTTGCGGCGTCGACTGGGTGCAAACATCCAGGAATTGCTGCTCGGCATGTGGATGTGTGAATTGCCACTCGTGTGCATGTGCGAATATGTGGAACCGCAAATAGACAGGGAGATAGAACAGGGAGTCAGGGAGAGAAGGGAACAGACATGGGGTAGGAGACTAGAGAAGCTTTGAACCCTAGTCACATACCTACTCTGCCTACCCCTGGTTCTGGCCATACATGCTAATTAATATGTATTCCATATTATGCTGTTGGGCTCGTAACCACTAAGACCATGGCTACATTTTAAGGAAAAAGGTGACAAATAAATGTTCCCAGGTGCTGTGTTTCTAAATGTTCTTTCATGACATGACACATTTTGTACTTCATTTATTCATTACCGGCAGGTGGTCCATGTTAATTCTAGTCAACAAAGTAAGTTAATTCTTGCTTGTTAAAAACACAATTTGATTTTGTTTGTTTGTAGGAGGGTATTACAGTGAAAGGAAAATATTGACAATATCCCCATTTATCAGGAGAGAGGCTGGTAAAAAAAAAGCATCTATTCTGTTTTATGCTTTATGCTCTTATGCATGGTGACATTTGTAAGAAGCAAGTTATATATTCCTTTCCTAACCCTCTGAACCATAAGGCACTGCATAAGACACAGCTTATTACAATGAAAGTTCCATCTGATTCCACAATATAACAAAAGGTGTGTCAAGACATGTGATTTATTGTTCTAACTGCTGCAGAAACGGAACTAGAGGTAGGCAGAAGACGCACATGCCTAGGGCGCAACAGAGGCACCGGCATGTACCTCTTACTTCACCTATCCATTCTCAGTGCCCTCCTCCCCTCAATGCCCACTTACCAGATATAATGGTCAGCCAGTGTACCGGCACGCTGTACAGAGCGTGGGTGAGTACACATGCTCATTCCTGTAGGAAGTCGGCCAAGTTGCCTGGGGTGCCCAGCCAGCACTGAGCTGGTGCTTCCATCACATAAATATCTTATTATTCTAAATGAGTAGCCCCTTGCAGAATATATTTAGAAGCCTAAAAGTTAAGAAGGGCCTGAAATCATGAGGAATGACTGAAAAAAAATGTAATAATCAAGTCTAAATATTTAGCAACTCATGATCTACTCCATCGTGGCATTTGAGCTGAATATTCACTTTAGATTATTTCACTGTCTTTTGATTTTCTGGTGTATAATTGTGTAGGGACTCACAGGGGTTAATCTGCCCCTATAGCTTTAAGGCCCTACCATTTTTCCTTCTCTCTAGTTACTAGGCAGAAGCCTATGTATCTAATTCTGATTTGCATATCCCCTGCTATTGGCCAGGTGGCACTGTGACCAATCCTATACCCTGGTATAATGCTGGGAAAGGAGTGGCAGCTTCCTCTTTGCTTTCCACTTGAGGAGCAGGGTGGATGTGTGCGATGAGCTGGGCATGGGTCCAGTAAAGTCGGGGACCAGGCAACCCCTTGAATGAGGTTTAGCTATAGTAGGGCAGACTCTCTAGGACAGAAAGGTAGATAGGGTAAAGAGAAAGAGCAGCTGAAGCTCCAACAAGGATCTGCAGGAGGGAGTAGCTTCCCAGAGGCTTTTTAAATGCCTGTGTGCAGGGACCTCAGTGAAGATGGACTGTAGGGTAGAGGCTGCTTCCTGACAACTTCCTAGAAGGAATGGTTGTACTGAGTTACTGCAAATGCCTAATGGAGTCTTTTCCTCAGCTGTCTTACCTATTACCTGATTCGTGTGTCATGTGCCAGGGTAGAGGCTGCTTCCTGACAACTTCCTAGAAGGAATGGTTGTACTGAGTTACTGCAAATGCCTAATGGAGTCTTTTCCTCAGCTGTCTTACCTATTACCTGATTCGTGTGTCATGTGTACATGAGTAAACCTGGGGATATTGTCTAAGGACTAATACAGTTTTTGTTTGCATCATAAGAACCTCCTGGCGCCCAATAATTTTTTGTGTGCATAGTAGTCTGAGTGTGGTAGTTGCACTACACCTAAGAGAGAATGCTTCCACTTAGCGGAGGCCCTAGCCTTAAGTGTGAGTCCAATGTAACACATGCTCCTATCACTAGCTGGACATTAACTATTTGTGGTCTGCTTAGCCCAAATTAGCATTACAATTGCTTCCTGTGTTCATCACAGTTCATTTCTCAGGAAGGGGATTAATATTTGTATACAGACAATTTTTCTGGCACTTGGACTAATTCAAGAAGCAGGATTATTGTATGAGAGTGATAACAGCTGGGGATGTCAGATATTAAATGATGGGTTATTTATTTTTTATTAAAGTCTGGAATTTCTTTATTTACTGTATGACTAATTTTACTTTTGCAGCTATTTTTAAATGTTAAAACTGTACTGGATTTTAGTATACTTAGATAGGATGAAAAAAGGAAAAGGACCATATGCCTCATGTTTGCTTATTTTGTTTGCCTTTTAATCCACATGTAAAATCCACATCAAATATTTGGGAATATAAATTTGCATATCCCAATGTAATATTCTTCATTAGACTTTTTGTTGCATTGTGAAAGGGGTAGTTCACCTTTAAGTTAACTTTTAGTATGTTATAGAATGGATAATTCTAAGCAACTTTTCAAATGGTCTTCATATTTTTTTTTTTTTAGTTTATTAAGTATGTCTTCTTCTTTTGGCTCTTTCCAGCTTACAGGTGGGGGTCACTGACCCCATCTAAAAAAATGCTCTATAAGGCTACAAATGTATTGCTATTGCTGCTTTCTATTACTCATCTTTCTGAAGTATTTCTGAAGCAAACACAACAGATTTGCCAGTACATTATATTGTCATTTTAGATGCATCCCAGGTGCATGACTTTACAATTATCAATAGGGATGCACCGAATCCAGGATTCGGTTCGGTATTCGGCCAGGATTCGGACATTTTAAGCATGATTCGGATTCGGCTGAATCCTTGTGCCTGGCCGAACAGAATGCTTAAAATCATGTGACTTTTCATTACAAAACAAGGAAGTTAAAAATTATTAAATGCATGGCTGGCTTTTGCCCTTCCTCTCAATAATTTGCATATGCAGACTCGGTTTGGTATTCGGTCGAATCTTTCACTAAGGATTTGGGGGTTCCGCCGAATCCAAAATAGTGGATTCGGTGCATCCCTAATTATCAACATTGAATCTCTACTGCCAGGATGCAGCATCCTGGATGGAATAAATCGGGCTGCACAGTTTTTTTGTAATCTTCAAACACTGATAAATTACTTACATTACTTATAGTAACCTCCCCTAAGTTATTAAAGGAAAACTATACCCCCAAAATGAAATTTTGAGCACCAGATAGTTTATGTCAAATCAAGTGACATATTAAAGAATCTTACCTACCTGGTATATATATTGAAGTAAATATTGCCCTTTTACATCTCTTGCCTTGAACCCCCATTTCATGATGGTCTGTGTGCTGCCTCAGAGATCACCTGACCAGAAATATTTAAACTCTGAGGGGCAGATTTAATAAATTCACATATATTCACATGAGGGATTAGAATATTCGATCGAATTTTCAAAAAGATTCGAATTCGAATTTCGAATATGCAAATTAGGCAAATTCAACCAAATTTGACCATCGAATATTGGAATTTGAATGATTTGAATATTCAAATTTAATTTTATTTTATTATTTTACTTTATTATTTTAAATTTAAATTCAATCACCTACTTCGCCAGATTAAACCTACCGAAATGGGGATCATTCCCTAAGATCGAATTTTGATTCGAATATTTGATCGATCGAATTTTCCATATTTCCCAATTCAAATTTTTTTAATTCCCCACTATTCCCTGGTCGAATTTCGAATTGCTTTTGCATTCGAAATTTGACCCTTAGTAAATCTGCCCCTAACTGTAAATGGAAGAAGTGTTGAAGCAAAAGACAGAACTCTGTCTGTTAATTGGCTCATGTGACCTAACTTTATAGTTTGTTTGGTATGTTTGTGTGCACCGTTGAATCTTATGATCCCAGGAAGTTGTCCTTATTTTTTAAAATGGCAATTTTCTATTTATTATTACCCAATGGCACATGCTACTAAAAAAGTGTATTATTATGAAAATGGTTTATTTACATGAAGCGGGGTTTTACATATGAGTTGCTTTAGGCAATATCTGTTTATAGAGACCTACATTGTTTGGGGGGTATAGTTTTCCTTTAATGAACAAGTTAAATAAAAGTGGAACCAATACTGAGCCCTGAGGGACCCCACTAAGAACCTTACTCCAAGCAGAGAATGTACCATTAACAATCACCCTCTGTACCCAATTCTGTAGCCAGTTTCCTATCCATGTGCAAATGTTTTCATTAAGTCCAATCATTTGTGGGTCACTGTCTGAAACACTTTGGCAAAACCAAAATTTCTAAGGAAAGGAAAAACACTGCACTGACTGTATAAATACCATTTAAAAAAAAAAAGTTTTATATTCTTTTTTTTCTCCTTGAATGGCAAAATATCCACATGGTTTTCTTTTTGAAAAAGAAAAATATGGTTAATTTTTCATGTAAGGGTTCTGAGGTCTTTCCACTTCTTCCCAATGAACCATAAATTTATGGTAAAAATTCTAGTCATGAAATATCAGAACCAGCTTACTTACCATAAAATAAAGAGCACTGTTTTATGATTATAAAGAAAAAGAAAATCAGTGAAAAAATAAGCATTGCTAATAACGATCTACATGATCTCATATTTCAAAGCTCCATGGACAATAGATTTTATGCTTGCATTTTAGAAAATTGAATTTTGTTTCATTTAGTATAGGCTAGCTAGGTTCTCTGCTATGAAAGTACTATGCTTTGCTGGATAAATTGCCGTTCTGCATTGGTTATTGTCTTTGGTTCAGTGCACCATGGTGAATTAATGATTAGGGCTATGTATGACAGAGTGATCATGTAATTGTACCCACCCATTTAAATAACTGTAGATCAGAATCATAAAGCCTTCCCAGCTGGGCCTATGTGTACAGTACATAGGTGTACATGGGGTACATAGGAAAAGAAATGAAGCAAATAATGCCATGCTTTGTTACGAGGTAAATGTTATTACAGGCAATAAAGTAAAGGTAGCTTTGGATAATAACAATAATAATGTAAAGGTGTGTAGCAGCAATGCCTTGTGTAACCTTCATCATGTAACCACGTACTCTTATCTCTTACTTCCGATCTCACAGTCCTGCATAAATGTCTGCTTGTGCATAATGAGATATTTCCTGCTTGATGCTAAAACTATAGCAGTAATCTAGTTAAGCCGTATCCACAAAGGATTACTTTTAAAGGCTCAAAAGTATGCATAATGTTCTGTCTCTTTCTATCTGCTATTAACATCTTTTCTATACATTCTCTGTCTCTTTCTGTAAATAATTTATTTTATAGTCACCCCTCTGAGACTATAATATCTACAACTGTGTTTAATAATATTTTGATGAAGTTTATAATACCGTGTTAAAGAAAATGAAAAGAGCAGATTAGCACATCCTTACAAGTAAGCATAAGATGCAAGTTTATGTTAGATTTCACGGGTTTTAGCTCAGCCATTAAATGCCACAGAAGCTGATGTTAATAGGATTGAATGCATGAGAGAGCAACACTATGGTAACTAATTTCTCTTTACACACTTTAAACACAAAATGCCAGGAGATTTGCTACTAGGGATATCCAGAACAGCCAGGCAACAGGACTGCAAAAGAGTCATTTTAGGGAGCTCACTAAAGAAAAAAAGATACAAAAAAACTATTTGGAAAAAAGGTAAGAAAAACTGGAATAATAAAAATTTTTGTTCCAATCATTGGTTTGTTTTAATCAGATGTTTTTTTTAAAACATTATAAATAAAAATACTGTTCCCTATCACTCCTCTATTTAAAGAATACCCCAAAAGCAATTAATGATGCTTGGGAAAGATTTACTTTGAGTGCATCTCACATAATGATTCAGGCGACAGCTTGTATGCAGCAGTAATGATGGTATATTTATATAACCTGAACAGATAAAAAAACTTGCTTGACATAATTCAAGAGATATGCACATAATGTTGCAGGTGGCTGAGGTACATAGACACTTCTAGGAGTTGATTGTCTAATAATGTTTACATTTCAGTTTGAAACTTATAACAGTATATCACTATTGTAAAAAAATATTATTTGTACCAACGGTTATTAATATAGGAAACAACACCTTTTATTTGCAAATGGATATGTAACGGATATGTAACAGGTGGATGGGTCAGGGTATTCCTAAATGTTCCCATGGGTTACTCTCCAATGGTTTTGGTACCCGGGCAAGGGGTCCAAATTCCCAGCACTGCCCGGTAGGCACAATATAGTTACTCTTTATCTCCAGGTGGGATCCCCGCTTATTGTATGGAGGAAGGGATTACCACCCAGGTATAGGCACAAACAGTATTCACTCTTGATCAAATAAACTTTATGTGCCAGTGGTTCTTTAAAAGAGCAGAACAAGATATACATTGGTGCTGTGATTCTGTTTGTTGAAGCAGTTCTTTATTTCATGCTATACAGTATGTTTGGTATAATGTTTTGTGTACTATAAATCAAATATTAATTCTCATCATTAATTGCCCTTGTAATAAACGTTTAATTTATTTTACCAGGAATAAGCTAATAAGCAAAAGGCTAATATATTCTGTAATTTGCCATGCAGACATATGGGCCCAAATTCATTAAAGCGTGAAGTGTTTTAGCGCAAGCGCTAATTCACCAGCGTGACGTCAATTCGTAACTTCGGAAATTCACTGTCACCGGCTCTGGCGAATTCTCGCTAGCGAAGTAAATAAACTTGTGCAACTTCGCACCCTTACGCCAGGCGAAGTTGCGCACTGACGAAGGATCGTAATTTCACAAATTCACTAAAATGAACATTTTCCTGGACATTACCACTTACGCTAGACTTTACTTCACCTAGTCAGACCAGGTAAAGTTCAATACAATAGATAGGAGGTTGAAAAAAGAATGTCAAAAATTTTCTTAGTCCTAAAAAAACGCTGGCATGTTTTACCATTGGAGGGTAATAGTCTGAAAAAGATCGATTTTTTTGGGGGGGTTACCCTCCTTCCCCCCTACATTTCCTAACATATGGCAACACAACTATATAGGGGGCACATGTAGGGCAATAGGACAACTTTATTTAATTTATTAAAGGTTTCCTGGGCTTGTGTAGTGGAATGTAGTGGCTGTAACATACACCTCTATTATACGTTAAAGTTCCCGGCGTACACAAATTAGGCTTTACTAGCATAACTGTGCTCTGACTAGCGAAGTAACACTAGCACAACTATGCTACAGTTCACCGACTTGAGCGTAAATCCGTACTTTAGTGAATTTGCGTAGCGCTGGTGATAATTCACCTGGCGAAGTGCAGAGAATGCTAGCGAAGCCAACGCTGGCGAATTTTCGGATCTTAGTGAATTTGCCCCATAGGTGGCTGTTAATGAAGGGTTGGCAATTCTTGGCCTCCCAAAGGAGATCATCTACCATCTGAAAACGTATATTACCAAATTCCTACAGATTACAGCCTATTTATTTGCACATATTTCACTGTCCTTCAGTATTCTGATATTTTAGCTTATAAATATAAAACATAAGAGGTGATTTAGTCACGGACATTTTACAACCAAACACAGTGAAAGTGAATATATTTTCTTTCTAAAGGTTTATATGATGCCACTGCATTGCATTTTTAACAAAAAAAATGTATTACTTTCCTAATAATAATAAAAAAAAGATATTGGATATTTTACTTGCTCCAGTGAACTGCTCCCTTTTTTCTTCTTCTAATATGCTATGTTTGATTCTGATATGATGCATTGGTCATGCTATATATATATATATATATATATATATATATATATATATATATATATATATATATATATATATATATATGAAGCCACAAAGATAGGCAGCACTCACTTGTATTAAAAATGGTGTATTAAGTATAAAACACAGCGCTACTAAATAAGTTGGCGCATGTTAATAATAAAAACATCAGGCTGCGTTTCGGACATGCATCGTGCCCTTTGTCAAGCCAAAAAGTGTTCAGGTAAGCATGGTCATGTGATTTTAAAGAGAAAACTTCAGGAAATGACATCAGCATTACATACATAATTATATAGTTACATATTGCCCTTATCTCTAATATATCTACTCTTGCTTACATTATCGAATGTGATATATATATATGTCAGCTAATCAATCTCCTCTTATCAAGTATTCACAGAAAAAATAATCATAGTCTCTATTTAAACCTTTAGGCTGTAGAGAGCTAAGTTTGTGGATCCACCACAATTCCCTTTGCTTCAGACGGAGTTCTCTATCTCCTCCGTTTTTAAGTTGGACCATTTCTAACACCATAAATTTAAGTTGATCAGCACTACAGTATGTCCTTTCTCTATAAAGTGTTTGGACACATATTACCCAGATTAATAGAGGATCTATGTTGGGAAATCCGCGTTTTGATCATCTGCGTGGTCTCCCCTACATACTGCAGATGAGACCACACAGACAGATCAACACATATACCACATACTTGGAAACACAGTTATAATGACCCCTTAGGTGTGCAACATATCCCATTCCAGGAAGTATAAAATCTTTACCTTTATGTACATGTGAGCATCGGCTACAATTATGGCATGGTGACATCCCTATTGCTCTCTTCCATAGGAATGTATCAAATTCTCTAGTATTTTTCTTTATATAGGCAGAAGTCACCTTTGTGCCAATAGTTTTGCCTCTTCTATAAGATACAAGGAGGTGGGGCAATTAATTCCTCTATTTGGGGATATGTGCCAGTGACATCGTAATATATTATTTATCGATTGTTTATCGCCCGTCATACGCTAGTACCTTTATGGCTAGATTCTGAAGTTTTCTCTTTAAAATCACATGACCATTCTTACCTGTAAACTTTTTGTTGGCTTGACAAAGGGCATGATGCATGTCTGAAACGTAAGCCTGATGTTTTATACTTAATACACCATTTTTGATACAAGTGAGTGCTGCCTATCTTTGTGTCTTTCTATATGATGAGGAGGAGAGACTCGGCAATCCCCCCCAAAGACTGTGCAGTGCACCACAAATGCTCGTTTGAATGAAAGGAGAGTGATGATACTGTGAGTTGTTATACATATATTTAGCCTCTGGACGTAACAATAATTACACATAAGCAGCCTGTCACAAATTAATTAACAGCATTCTGTTATCTCACAAATGTAGCCAGGTAACATGTAGCAGACAACACTTAATAGCCTTTAAGCTGAATATGGGTGTTTTTACTCTAATATTGATTGCTGGAGAGAATGGCATTGGCTATATCTTTCTAAGTTGATCAATACCATTTGGTATTAGTTTTGCTATCTTGCTAATAAAGTACCTCACCGTTCTGTTGCATTTAGAATTAACCCATGAAAACACTTCTAATAAAGTAGCTCTTGGGGCTTTGATGGTGCAAACTGATTAACTCAAATAAACAAGAGAGTGATATTTGATGCCATCCTTGTACAGTAGTTACTGCAGACCTTGCTGCCCTGCTTCCCATTCTTCATTCTCAGTAGAACACAATGTTGACCTAGTGCAATCTGCATCATTTTAATGTCAGCTGATAAAAAAGTACATTCTGTATATGTATTTTTTAAGACCTACAACAAGTGCACAAATAAGTTATTTTTGTTATTCCTTGCCTTCATTAATCCCTTTAGCTACTTCTCTCTCCTTTTATCATATCATGTCACTCCACCAACATTTCCTCATATAGAGTTAACTATCCCATGCGGACAATAAAAGCAAAATACTGACCATTTACATCAACCTCGCATGTCCCTTTCGTGCAGGGAACATGTGCAGTATAGTATACAGTATGTTTAGAGCCTACTATTTTATAGCTGAAGGCAGTGCCGGTTTTAAGCACATTGGACCAATTTGGCCCAATTGGGCCCCACACTTATGGGGGCCCTGCTCCAGTGCAAGCTCTGATTCCTATTCCCTTAATTCCCCAGTTGCTCAGCCTACCCCCATCCCAACTGGCAGCCATCACTTGGACAGAGAGGAAAGCAGGCACTATTTGCCCATCCAGCTCTGTGACCCTGCAACAGACAGCAAAGTTCCTCCTAGGGGGCCCTGCCAAAATGGTTCCAATTGGGCCCCGCACTTGGTACGGCCGGCCCTGGCTGAAGGGAAAACTTGGAGCATGGTAAACATGGCAGAGCTGGGCTCCTTAAGAAGGTACTACAGGCTAGTTCGGCAGAGAGAGAGCTGTAAGCAGGTCAGATATGAAGAATTTATACAGAAGTACACCATGCTGCAAGGGCTTATGTTCAAAGCAGTTAATGGTGTACACAATAGAGTAGGGATGGGCAAATCTGTGGTGTTTCACTTCGCTGAAAAATTCTCAAATTTCCAGCAAAACGGCAAAAAATCGTGAATGTATTCGCCGGCGGCAAAATGTGGGAATTCTCCCCTTGTAAACAAATTTGCCCATCACTTCATGTTCTATTTTATATGAAAAAAGTTTTCCTCGTATAGTCTAGTGGAGAGACATGAATGTCATTGGACCTTTGTTTATCTTCCTGTTTAAGCACTAAAATGGTTGTATTCTACAGGGCTGCTCAACCATGTGGCCTATCTTGCGCTTAGTTTTCCAATGACTATACAGCAGCTTTAGTATAGTATAGTATTAGTGTTTCTAAAGCGATCAAAAGATATTTAGAAGTGCAGGCACAAAATAAATAATACTTTGATGCATATAAACACTGTAATATTTTGGTGTTTCTGGTAATTGATAAAGCAAGGCACTGTAAAAAGCTCTTTGGAGGTGGGGCCTCATCCCAACTGTGCATTGAAATGCCTTGCAATTATTTATTTGTCTTTCTAAAATATTTTATTTATACCGTACTGTATATTCATAGGCTTGTGATGAAGTGCACAAACCCACTAAACATGTACTACTCAGCTGATTCGCTGCCAGTGCTCTGGTAGATAGTTTATGTTTTGGCAGACTGACTGGGATCCATTACTAAAAAAAAGAATGTGAGGTGCCTATGTGAGAAAAAAGTCAGAATAATAAGTGGACAGACAGAAAGGGAATATATCTAGTGAATAATGTACCCCATCTTGTAAATTATAAGAATATTATATTAGGATAGGATATTTTTAGGATATTATTAAGTTACCGAGAAGTTTGATAACCATATATACCATTTTATACAGGTCATGGAAGTCCAAGGTAACTTCTAATACCCTAATTTTTACAGCATAGGTTAATTTATTTTATATAATACACAAGTTTTAGTGAGTCATTTGACAAAAATGGCAGCACTACTCAGCATTTATAACTGATGACATCACTACTCCACGTTTATAAGGATATAATTTACAAGGTATTCATTTTTGTGTATTTTATATATATATATATATATAAAAGTTTGGTGTTACCGCACTCCACTGATCATAGCAAAACACCCAGGTGCTACTCAAAGTCACAATGTAGATTATTTATCAAACAGTAATGAGTACACACTCAAATCACAATTTTATTTGTTAATTAAAAACAGGCCTGTTTTTTAATTAACAAATAAAATTGTGATTTTTTAAAAAATAACCTTTTGATTGGTTCCCAGTGTGTACTCATCCCTGTTTGATAAATTTTATATATATATATATATATATATATATATATATATATATATATATACATGTAAAACTTATTTACCAATATGTAATACTCTAGGATGAGTTACAAATGAAGATAATTATGTCCAAATCATTTGAAACATTGTTTTATAGTTTCACAGGCAGAGAAATGAGGGGCAAGGGTTTCCTTACATAGTGATATATGGTCTTTAAAATATCATGGAATGTGTACAATTTTAAAATGCAATTAAAGAAAAAAATACTCGTGGTGGTATGCCTTTTAAGGATTATTTTTAACAATCCACAGGCAGTTTATTATATACTGATAATTACTTGGATGAAACTAAGATGCACATCAGGGAACTCTACCATATGCTTGAAACTGATTTTATTATGATTGATTCTGACCATATGTATAAATATCAAAAATATTTGAAAGCAATTTGTAGATTAGCAATTAAGTCGTTCTATTCTCACAAGCCCCATGACAGATATTAATGAACAGACAACGATGTGTTGTGGGGCTCCTAAAGATAATGAATAAGAATTGATTTATAATTAGCAATAGATATGATTTATCAATTAACATGATTTGATAGAAAAGCAGCTTCATGTCTATTTTATTTAACAAGTTCAAATAAATGCTAATATTCTAGAATTAATGAAAAATATGTCAGTACATTAAAGGACATGGATGGATGAAGCTAAAATATGGTGTTACATGTAGCATTATGGAAATCTAACTGTTCAGTTCAGTGGGTTGTGCTAATATTTTACAGCGCAAATGATAATATATACTAATGGTGAATGGTACACCTTTTGGGCACACATTACACACGCCAACTTTTCCATCAGTCAATAACTTGGCATCTGTCTATTGGTTCGATTAAAATTTAACTTTTAGAACTTTCATAAAATGAGGCAGTGAGGTGCTCCAAAATAAAATTTGGATTATGGTGCAAAGAATCTTATAAGGGCCTAACTTGCAGTTTGAAAATTGCAAATTTAATTAGCTATTGCAAAGTTAGTATGAACCCATTTTATTTAATAAAGCCACTTTTCAAATATACTAATTCAGACATTTAATGCAGTGAACTAGAAATGATCAAAAGTTTAAAATCCTCTGACATTTCCTGAGAGACCTTAGAAACTCTAAAAACTTGAGAAGTCTCCTGGCCTTACATGGCTTGAAAATGCATGGAATTTACCATGATTGCTTTTTATGATTTTATGTTATCATGATTAACATAAAATAAGATTAAAAGGTAATTATAATTGCAATATTTGCTGTGGAGAATAGTCATAATAGTGACAAAATTGTTTCTAGTAACTTTTTGTTTCTAGAGTTAACTAAATATGTGGACATTTTGCACATTTCATTCATTTACCCTGTTAGTTCTTGGGCGAAGCAGTTTTCTACCAATATAGATTACTCCTTTAGTTTTGGATAGAATAACTCAAATATAAAAATATTACATGATTTAATTTACATAATTTAAAGCTGCAGTGGTGTTGTTAGCTTTGGCTTTATAAGATTTCTGATTTTAGTTTCTTTGATAATTAAGTTCTTTGCATTCAAAATTCATATGAATGTTTTCTAATCATAAGCTATAGTTCTAATTTCAGTCATAATGTGATAGAAACACTTTTTAGTGATTAAAAGGTTCACTTTTCTGAATGCAAACACATTACACAATGTGACTATGAAGATTTTCATTCATCCAGGGGCAGATTTACTAAATTTGTGCGAAGGATTCAAAAATCGATCGAATTTTTAAAAAGATTCGAATTTCGAATAACTTTTTTGGGTACTTCGACCATCGAATTAAAAAAATTCTATCGATTCAAATGATTCGAAAAAAAATATATCTGATCATTTGACCATTCGATGGTCGAAGTACTTGCCCTTTAAAAAAATTTTGATTGCCTAGTACGCCAGATGAAACCTACTGAATTGCTGTTAAAAGTTTTTTAGATCGAATAAAAAATATTTAATCGATGGTTAAAATCGTTTGAATTGTTCGATCGATTTTTTTTTATTCGATCGTTTGATATTCGAAAGATTGCAATTCGACCAAAATTCGATGGTCGAATTCAAGGGTTTTTTAATCCTTGAATTCAACCCTTGATAAATCTGCCCCATAGTTTATCCAATATAAATAATTCTAAAACAACTGGATTTGCTGAGTAATCATTTAGAATTACTTATATTAGATAAACATTACACAATGGTTTTTGGTCGAACCAGTTTGTCGCCAGGGATGTGATCAGCATTTGACTAGTCATGTATATCATAGATAATAATTGTAATATGAGCTCTCCCAATCAAAAAACATATAGCCATACTATGATCTCTGTCCTCATTTCCCATCTTGCTCCCTCAATCAGCCTCTCATTTTCCAAATAGGATCCACAAAATATATAAACAAACTATATAAAGTAGTCTCTCTACAATATCTACAGTATTAGTATGCAGACTACTCCAGTAACAACTACCATAACATTTGCTTATAATTGATTAATAAAACAAGGGCCATTTATGTCTAACTACAAAAATTTACTATACTGCCACGTGTATGAACAATAATAAAAACAGAAATTTGGTCCACGTACAGTATCTACACCCATATTTAAAATCTACTGTATGTAATCAATAGCGATGATATCATTATCATATGCCCACCTTTCACATCAAAGTATCAATCTCAGGAGCTACTCAAGAAGTATCTTTGGAAGAAATTGGCAACACAAGAGCCTTTGTTGTATAGTTGCATAATAGTGGAAAGTAGCTTATCTAAATGCAGTGCAATTTCACCTTCCCATTTACTCCAATGGGCCATTTTGGCTCATCACTAATTATCAACACTAATAATGATTTTTGAAGTCTGATCACTTTACTAAAGGGCAAATTTTAACTAATGTCTCTTTAGAAAAGATAAAAATAAAGACAGAAATGTTTATGCATTTTCCTTCTATGTATCATGTACTAATAGTCATTTAAAAAAATGTATGGTATATATTAAAGTCATATTTGTCTTTTTGCCACAAAAAATGTCTAATACAATCCCAGAGTGAAGAAAATAATCTGCAAACAGATGGCTAAAGGATATTATTCAAAATGGTTTACAACATAGAACCAACAGTGCACCAGATTTTATATGGTCTGTTATTGACTATCTGTTGCATATGACAAAACTCTATTAACCAGCCAATATTCCTAATTTTATACTAAATATCAAGCCAGAGAGGAAGATAGTGTACATGAAAAGGAACATTTGCCAGTGCTATAAATAAATGCATATTTACCACACTTTTTTGTAATCATCTTTATACTTAGTACTATTAGTACTGTTTTGTAAGATTTTCAGCAATTCTAAGCATATACTTTTATGAATTTCCTATGTTTTGGACCAGACAGATACAATGGCATCCAAGTCTTACAATGGGCTCCTATTCATACCTCTGGAATACATTAAACAAATACAACTATAATTTTTGATCATTTTGAAAATATCTTATTTGTATTTTTTCTTGGATGAAAACTTTACTAATGACTATTCATGATGGTAAAACAGCTTTTCCAAGTCTTTAAGATTAAGTAGAGCTAAGAATAATCGAAGAAAGTAAAATGCTCTAAAGAGATTACAACACCTAATACAGTGTTCATTTATAGTGAGTAGTTTGTACATTACATCTTGCCCTAATCCAGTGGCTCTTCTTTTTATTCCTTTTTTTCTTGACTCAGGAAGATAAATGTAAAGATTAAATAACATTTCTCTTGACCATATTTTTAACAGTGCTGATTTTTTTTTTGAGGCTTCATTTAAGTCATGTTTTGATTCCAGGCCAGAAAAACTGGATATTCATTTTTCTGTACAAGCAGGAATTTATTAGAACCACAGTACCAAAAAAGATTAAAAAAAAATAGTCTCTCTTTGATTACACTATGACTGTCTTAGTTTTTATACAATTCAGTACTTAATTGTGCCACTTTGGTGTACAAACTCCTTTCCATATTCAGGCTTCTTGTGTACATCCTTTCTCTATAATTTAGCTTTCTTACAAATACATACACTGTATAAGGAAGCACTGAAAACCAACTCACAGAAGTACAACAGAACAAATTAGCCCCTCCAATATAAACAACATTATACTTTGATTTAAATATGTTTTTAATGACAGAAGCTCAGACTAGACATGCAAAGGCCTATTTTCTATCCTAAAGATCTTCAAGTGGAATTTGTTCTTGCCTCTTGTGAAAGACACCACATTAAGCAATAACTAAAGCATTTATTATAAACCTAAATGACCTAAATGTTTTTGTGTATTGTTGAGAGTAATTACAATTATTATATATTTATTATTTTTCCAATCAAACCCAGTTAAAGACAGTGAGCCAGCTGTTTCTACAGTATAAGCTTTATTTGCTTAATCACCAATCGAAACCATAATTGATCATCTGCCCTGATAAACTATGGCCACTGTGGCCATATAATCAGAGACAAGGAGACAGCCCTGTCTCATGCATTTCGAAATATCAATGGGATGATATTTTCTAAATATCAATGGTATTATCTAAACTAGTAAAATCCTTTGCTCAAGAACATGTATAGTACATATTATTTGTATCAATTTAAAAAAATTGTTACAACAGATCCAATTAACTCAATGAAAAACACCCAATTATCCAGGATAATGATATCCTGGATATTGTGTTTTTATAAGATATCACAATGCTATTCTTATTGCCAGTCTAAAGATAAAAGAAAGGTTAGTTAATCCTGAGTGAACAAACACACTGGATTCATATATTAAAAGGCTTGAAACTAGACAATCAAAAAAGTGTTGTTCACCTTTGAATTAACTTTTATTGTGTTATATAGAGAGAGAGACTCCTATTTGAAAGTTGAAAATAGTCAGAAGAAGACAGCAAATTATGAAAAACTACAAATAATAAAGAAGACCAATGGAAAAGTTGATGAGAACTGTCCATTCTATAACATATTAGAAGTTAACCTAATGGTCCACCACCCATTTATGACTGATATTTTTTTATATTTTAAAATGCATTGTACAATTACAGTATCCCCTTAAATGTATAGCAAAAAGACAATAACATTTATAGAAAATGTTAGAGCAAATATGATCATTTCTTCAGTATATTCATTTAAATACAGACAAAACAATAGGGTTTATAAATATAAAATGAGTCTTTTCCAAAAATATAATGGTTTTATATATCAGAACAGAATGCCAGTGTAAAATAAATGTGAACACAAACTTTTCAAATAAAAAATGCAATTATATATTTCATGTCTACTTGTTTTGCTAAAGACAGATAAGGTGTTTTCTGTCAGTTATCCTTCCCTGCCAAGAGTGAGCTCATATTTTTGAAAAATGAACTTTTTAAACATAACCTTTAAATACGTTACCAATCAATATTGAAATCAAAGGAGTCAGATTCATTCCCGACATTTCATTCAACTGGTGTCTATGAGGTTGTCATTCACTGAAAATCCATTTCCAGACGATTCAGGCAGGTGCTCGATTATCAAAGGTCAGGGCAAAAACAGCATACTTAATAAATACATTTCTTCCACTGTTTATAGCATTCAATAATGACAGCATTCTTAATTACGTCTTGCAATCAAGATTCTAATAATTTAATTAGTATTATTTTTGCTCCATTAAATAGTTTCACCCAGTAGATTTAATTAATTCAACACATTGCATGTTTAAACTTGTTTTTAGCATTCAAACTTTTCTGCTCAGTTTAGTAGAACATTATAAATAACTCATTTAGTTAATGCTGCACAAAAATTTTAGCAGAGCGTTTTCTACCCAATATTCAACTTAATAGTTGTAATAATGTAGCACATTTTAAAAGATTCAGTTTGAGAACATAGTCCAAAATTAGGCAAATATGTTTGGTATTTGATATAAAATATTTGTTCAAATAATAAGTAACTTATATGTTGTTTGTGTTTTTTTAACTAATACATTAATCACATCATTTAACCATATGGGTATATTATAGACACAAAAAGGAGGATGATAAAGGAGAAGGAAAGGTATTTTACCTTGGGGGTGCCAAAAGTCAGGCCCTGAACTGAAATTCATAGTTGTGGGTAGTTCCCATAGAACATGGTGCTACATGATATAGAGGTAGGCACGTATCTATGACAGGCGGTTTCCAACATTAGGGGCCACACTTCAAGGGATGACGTACGTCATATAATATTTGCACATGGGTGTTACCAATGGGTGTGGGATGGATTGTTGAAGTTTGCGCCAACTTGTTTGTGTTTAAGGGTGGATTATATGTTGCTTTGTAACTTTGACAAAGGTTGAGTCACAGCCGAAATATTAGAGGTTCTACAATAAAGTGTGTATCTTCGTAAGACCTGTGAGTGTGGACTCTCCATTGGAATATATATACAGATGAAGCCACTTTGGATTGACTGATTGTCACAGAATACCTAAACTCAGGCTTCACACTTGTCTCATTTAACACAGAAAATTGTGTCGCAGCATCCCATCTAATTAAAGTGTTCATCATTGTGAACAATGGTGCTTTGGTATGCTAATGAAAAGGTTAAATGCATTAAATGAGTTAAGATAACTTTAGATAACACAGTTTCTTCAATTAGCCATGTCATGACGCATTTAACACACAAATCCAAGTGGCTGCATCTGTATATTCATAAGTCATCAATATTATGTTCCTTTTTGTTGTTAATTTAATATCATCTAATTCTATTTGATATAGATTTTTTTTTATATAGATTTCTTGAATAATTATGAATTGAATTTGATTTGTCCCATATTCACCTCCACTTTAATGATTTTATTAGTTAATCACTACATATTTTTATACAATGCTGGAAGGCACATTAAAACTGCCCACATTTTTTCTATATAAAGTTTTTCTTTAACCCTTTAACTGCCAAGCACGTATTCTATACGTGCTGGCAGTTAAAGGCTC
>CM044432.1:111856689-112143349 GCA_024363595.1 Xenopus borealis
GCTTGGCAGTAGATGTTCCGTTTTGGACAAAATGGCTGGCAGTGAAAGGGTTAAAAGAATATAGCCTCATTCCAGTCAAGGCAGCTTTCTTGGCATAAATGAATGACAAAAAAATAAATAGATTGCATAATTACACTTCATTTGTATTTTCTTTGAACACTTGCATTTTTATAACAGTATTATTTTTCCTCTGGGTAAGTTCCTCCCTTCAAGTATAATCTTGCACTTGCAGATAGACAGTTTTACATTTAGAAACATTGTGGCCAAAAAATGCAGGTTTCCTTCCAACAATCTGTGTCTTGTTTATCCACTATCCAATCCTTACAGCATTTTTGGCTAAACTGAATGAATCGCATACAAAAGGACCTGGATTATTTGCCTTTATGTTTGACTGTTGAAACAAAGAGAATGCTAAAAAAAAATTAGAGATCGTCTTTCATACAAAATTCATATACATGACAGTGCTGCATGCATATGAAGCACAATGTAAATAAAATACACACACACACATATATATATATATATATATATACACACACACATATATATCTAAATATAGATACACACACACATATATATATACAGTATATATATATAAATAATATATTACACCACACTCACGGGTCTTTGCTGATTAACAAAGAAATAACAAAGTTTATTGTGACTGTGAATGTGGTGTAATATGATGTTTTATAATCTGCAGACTTCTGCACCCTGTCATGTAAACTTGTTTAATGGAGTGCACACTCCATATATATTGCAAACCAATAAAACCATGGAGCATCATATAGATGGCTACAATGACATATTTCCATATGATATGTCATTTTCTGATCTGAAATAGCACAGCCATTATGTTATGTCATTCTAAAATAGCTGTATAGAACAGATTGGCTCCTTGTTGGTTGTATCATAACTGTAATACATTTACAAGTCTTCAAAAGCAAACAAAAGAAGAACTCAAATACCTTAAACATTCCAAATACAGGATAGCTAATGAAGACATGTTTATTTAATGACAAGCAAGTAGTGATGGGCGAATTTATTCGCCAGGGGTGAATTCGCGGCGAATTCCCGCGATTCGCCGCTGGCGAATAAATTCGCGAAACAGCGAATTTTCGGCAAAGCGAAACGCGCCCGTTTCGCCCATCACAAGCGTTAATATAATAAAGGGATATCCCATAGGATAGAAATAATGGTATGCATAATAGTTCCCAAACTGTGGGACAAGTCCCTTGAAGAGACCAATATAACTGATTTCAGCCATGTTTTCATATCTCTGCATCATTGTAATAAGCCAAGTGAGCTGTACCAATTATTGGGACTGAAGAAAGCGGTTTGAATTACAGAATTGTACATGTACTCAAAACCCAAGAAACCAGTGACCAGGAAAAACAATAAAATAATCTAATGCTGTGCATAAGTTTTACAGAAAGGTAAATTCATTAAATAAGTGTATTCCCCACCACCTCTTTGCTTCCTTATACATTTACTTTGAACCTTTGGCATAATCAAATCTATAAATATACCTCATGTTCTCTGAAAGTGAAGGACAATGTTATGAATTTTTGTTTGTTTGTAACTCTTCAAAAGTTATTAGGTGATTTGAGCTGTGTTACACCTGCTTTGTTGTGTCAGCATATCTTTATGACAAATGCAATCCAAATGAAAATGCTCCTTGAACTGAGTTTCAACGTTTATTACAAAGCACCATCAACAATGTATCTAATGTAAGGAATTGTTACAGCAAGATGATTCCCCAATTGCATCTGGTTGCTTTTGGTCCATTAACTTAGTGGGAATCATTGTACTGTCAATTTCAAAAATCCACGCAGCATTAATAATACTAAAATTGATAGCTTCGACATGTCTGTATGTATACAGAATGTCTATATCATCAGTGCTTTCCTATACCTGCTGCTTAAGACAGAAGAAATAGAAAGAATGTTATGGTTATTTTTTCACATTCTAGAAAATTGGTCCTACAGGCTGTCTCTTTTATTGAAAGTTACTGAATATATTGTCACTCACAAGTAATAGTTAAACTTAAATTATTCTTTTTGCCAAACCATTTACTTTTCCTGCTAGTAGATGTTTATAGGTAATTTGAAATACATTAACAAATGACAATATTTTGCAGTGCTCTCTTATTGTTGCTGTGCAAGTATTAGAATATAACAGACTTTATTAATAGTACTGTAGATTTTTTTTTAAATGTCCTCTGAAATCAATATAATGTTACCCACAAATGGGAAGGCAGTGCTTTTTCTCCCTTCGGAGCTCTTCAAGGGGAATAGTTATTACCCATAAACTTAACACCAAGATTACTTACCTGGCACTGACCTCCTAAACGTACTTAGGTGAAGCATTGGGCTGCTCACTAAAGCAATCTACCACTATTCTAGCCAGCCCCTCAATAACATAATTTCTGGAAAGTTCTAAAACTGTTTCCAAATATAACAAAAAAGACCTCCTTAATGCACCAATACCCTGAGCATCCATATATAAGACATAACCATTAAAATCTAATTTGTATTGAAGCTCTTTATACCACAGATAATACGACCTGGGGCTTTCTGTATGAGGGAAATTTCCATAATTTGGATTACCGTACCTTAAATCTACTAAAAACCATTTAAACATTAGTTAAACCCAACTGAAGCAGATTGCTTCCAATAAGGATTACTAAGGGGCAGATTTACTATTGGTTGAATTTCGAATGCTAAAAAAATTCGACCATGGGAATAGTGGGGAAGTAAAATCCTTCGAATTCGACTATCATACTATTATTCGAATATTCAAATCATTCGAATTTGAATATTCGATGGTCGAATTTGCCTAATTTGAATATTCAAAGATTCGAATTTAAATTAAATTCAATCGAACTTCGAATTATTCACGTGAATTTTGTAAATCTGCCCCTTACTGTTAGGTCTATAAATATTTGAACAGAGACAACTTTTTTCTAATTTTGGTTCTGTACATTACCACAATGCATTTTAAATAAAACAACTCAGATGCAGTTGAACTGCAGACTTTCAGCTTTAATTCAGTGGGTTGAACAAAAAGATTGCATAAAAATGTGAGGAGCTAAAGCCTTTTTTAACACAATCACTTCATTTCAGGGGCTCAAAAGTAATTGTTCAATTGACTCAAAAGCTATTTCTTGGGCAATTCCTTCATTATGTCATTATCAATGAAGCAAATAAAAGCCCTGGAGTTGATTTGAGGGGGGTGCTTGTATGTGGAATATTTTGCTCAAATGAGCTCTCTATGCAGGCGAAATAAGCCATTCTTAAGATGCAAAAACAGAAAAAAATCAATCAGAGAAATTGCTACAATATCAGGAGTGGCAAAATCTACAGTTTGGTATATCTTGAGAAAGAAAGCACTAGTGAACTCAACAACGCAAAAAGACCTGGACGTCCATGGAAGACAACAGTGGTGGATGATCTCAGAATGATTTCCATGGTGAAGAGAAACCCCTTCACAACAGCCAAACAAGTGAACAACAGTCTCCAGGAGGTAGTCATGTCGATATCCAAGTCTACCATAAAGAGAAGACTGCATGAAAAGTAAATACAGAGGGTGCACTGCAGGTCCACTCATAAGCCTCAAGAATAGAAAGGCCTGGACTTTGCTAAAAATAGCCAAAACAGTTCTGGAAAAATATTCTTGGCGAAGATATCATGTGTAAAACATGGCGGATGCAGCGTGATGGCTTGGGTGTGCATGGCTGCTAGTGGCACTGGGACACTAGTGTTTAACAATGATGTGACACAGGACAGAAGCAGCTGAATGAATTCTGAATTCTGAATTGAGTCTACTCAAATCCAGCTAAATCGAGTCAAATTGATTGGAGGATTTTCATAATACAGATGGGCAATGACCCAAAATATACAGCCAAAGCAACCCAGGAGTTTATTAAAGTAAAGAATATTCTTGAATGGCCAAGTCAGTCACCTGACCTGAACCCAACTGGGCATCCATTTCACTTGTTGAAGACTAAACTTCAGACAGAAAGGCACACAAACAAACAGCAACTGAAAGCCGCTGCAGTGAAGGCCTGGCAGAGCTTTTAAAAGGAGGAAACCCAGAATCTGGTGATGTCCATTAGTTTAAGACTTCAGGCTGTTATTGCCAGCAAAGGGGTTTTTTACTTTTGATTACTTTTGAGTCCCTGATATGAAGTGATTGTGTTAAAAAAGTCTTTAGTTTCTCACATTTTTATGCAATCTTTTTGTTCAACCCACTGAATTAATGCTAAAAGTCTGCAGTTCAACTGCATCTCAATTATTTCATTTAAAATTCATTGTGGTAATGTACAGAACCAAAATTACAAAAATGTTGTCTCTGTCCGAATATTTATGGACCTAACTGTATATCCTAGTTGGGATTAAGTGCATGATACAGTTTTATTATTACAAAGGAAAAGGAAATCATTTATTTGATTAAAGTGAAGTCTATGAGAGATGGCTTCCTGTAAGTTTCTGTTTAATAGGTTTCTGGAAAATGGATCCCATACCTGTACAAAATTTTATTAAAAATAGCAGTTCAGGGCCAGATAAACATATCAGTTCCCCATGTATCAGACAATATATTTTTTTCTGTTGGTAAAAATAAATATTAAATACAATATCAAAGTCAATACATACCGCACCAATTGTAATTCTATGGCCAGTGGAGGATACATTGCTATAATGTGAAATCTATTTACAACACAGTTAGGAATTAGAAACCCCTCCGCCAAATGATTTGTTGCACTAATGAGTACTTTGGAGCCAAGGACTCATATAGATCAGTGTAAAGTATCAAGAATGGGTAAAGACAACAAATGTGAAAAAACCTTACTAAGAGCAGAGAGAGAATAAGTCAAGCAGAAACAACATTAGGCTAGCAACATTAGCCATTATTAGGCAGGGAAGGAGGTGTTCCTGTCTGAGTCACCAATCTATCTGACCTTAGTGACAGCATTGTCCCCTTGTGTTGTGACAACTGAAGAGGATTAATATTTCACCCCTTTCATTCTACTAGAATGTATATAGTTACGCAATCCACTGAGATCTTTGAAAAGATCAGACACCTTTGCTGCTCAGTGTCACTTCATATCCTTCTTTCCTTCTTTGCCAAAAGTTTAAACCATATATATGTGATGCACATTTACTCCCTTATCATACCTTTGTATACAAATCTAGCTGAATTCATTTCATGTGCTAATATAAAATGGATTCCGCTGCTGCGGAAAGCATGGCCCTTATGTTAGTTTAACATTTGTATTGTGGTGTTTAAGATGATGTCATAATCTCCAACAACAATTTTCATTGTGTTGCTGCCTAGAAGCAGAGTGATTATGCTGGATCTAATTGCACTAAAATGTAAATTAGCTTGCACTGTGTTGTGGATTATTGGCCTGCTGCCATGATAGATTCATGCTTGCAGCAGCTGTTGGAGACATAATGCATATGGGTGTTTTGTTTATATGGGAGTTTAAGAGCTTCAGCAAAGCTCTATCTTCCTCCTATTTTATTAGAGTTTATCTCTCACAAGACTCTAAACTAGCACCACTTGGTTTCTCTTCTCTATTCATTATCAGTGCATGAGAAACACTTTTCAGACCTGGCACACCATTAGAAATGGTTCAGTTAGGCTGCTAATGGGTTTTAGCCATCCAGCCATTGTAAGCAGATACAGCTACAATATGTCCTTTAATTATTTTATTGTTGTGTTAAGAAATTTTATTCACAAAAATCTAAATGTAGAATCATTATATTATTGTGTACAGGTTGTAATAACAGCATCATATCTATCATCTATCTGTCTATGTTTTTTATCTAACTTTGGTTTTTTTAATTGTTGATTTGTTTCCATTATTGTAAAGCTGATATTACACAGAGGAACATACATTTGGGTTCCTTAACTAACTAGTGGTAAACTGCATCAGTGCAAAATAAAATCCCTCAAAAAGTTATTAGCTTAAATGCTTAAAATGTAGAAAAACAAATCTCCATTAGTCAACCTTTGTAATGTAGCATCTATATCAGTTATAGATTTAAGGATGAAAAGAGCTCCAAAAGTCAGTGAAGCCAAGGTAATTAATGTAAGTATTGTTCTAAGCAGGAACTTGGTCTGGAGTTGTGACTCATCTCATACTGTTGTCTGTAAAATGTTACTTGCAATCACAATGATGCTAAAAGAAGAGAGTCAGCCCATGTAAGATTTTTAGTGAGTTCATAATAACATAGCTTTAGGATACATAAATCCCTGTGATTGTAAATTATTTAATAACTTATGACTGGAGCCACACACAAGCTAATCAAGTAGGTATTATCAAATCAAGAAAACATGGAAAGCATTATTTAAATATTTTCTGTTTAGATTGCTTAAAATATGTATTGTATTACTACTATACAACTATATTAAAAATGATCGTTAGAATATTGGGTTTTATATATAAGGTAATTTAATCCAATTAATAGTCTAAATGAAGTTCTAGAGGGTATTTTTATCCACAAACTTAAAGACTATGGGGCAAATTCACTAAAGTGCAAAAATGCACTTGCAACAGCTTCGCCAGGCGAGTTTTCGCCAGCGCTACACAAATTCACTAAGATGCGCATTTGCGCTCACGGCGGCAAAGTTGCGCTACTGTTACTTCACCAGGCCAAGCGCATTTACACTAGTGATCCCTAATTTGCATACGGCGCAAACTTAAACGTATAATAGAGGTGTGTGTTACAGCCACTGCATTACACTACACAAGCCCAGGAAACCTTTAATAAATCAAATAAAGTTGTCCTATTGCCCACTGTATAGTTGAGTTGCCAAATGTTAGGAAATGTAGGGGGGAAGGAGGGCAACCCCAAAAAAATTTTCGCTATTTTTCAGACTATCATCCTACGCGAGCTTTTTTTGGGACTTTTTTCAATTTCAATTTTTTTTTCAAACTCCTATCTATTGTATTGAACTTTGCCAGGTCTGACCTGGCGAAGTAATGTCTACCGCAAGAGGTAACGTTCAGTAAAATGTTCATCTTAGTGAATTAGCGTAGTTACGTCCCTTCGTCAGTGCGCAACTTCACCTGGCATAAGGGTGTGAAGTTGTGCAAGTCTATCTACTGAATTTCACTAGCGAATTTTCGCCAAGGACACTATTAGTAAATCGGCAAAGTTACGAATTGACGTCACGCTGGCGAATTAGCAAATTTGCACCTATGTCTAAGGTTTTGTCAATGGGGCATCAGAGAGTCTATGTGTTATGAGCTTCCACATTAGTCTTGCCTTGTAACCAGATTCAACCAGCACAATCTCCTCTCACGTTCTTTAAATGCTTTCCTGAAGCCAATGCACAGCAGGTGCATTCTCCTGTAATCTGAGGGATAAAATGTAAATTGTACTGGGGAACCAGCTTTAGAAGAACACATTTTATCACTTAGAAATAATTAGCTATTAGAAAATGTCTTGCAGCCTCATTTTCATTGGATTTTGTGGAAACAAAATATTCATCTTTTTAATTGCAAAAAGGCATATTGTGACTTACTTAAAGTCGTGGCATAAACAAATAGATATAAATATAGAGAAGCAACACAAACAAGAAATTTTTAACACTTTAAGGATGCAGGAAAAATATATTAATAGAAACCCTTACAAGTGATTTACTTGCTACAATGTTTTTTGCTAAGACAGCAAATGATAGGACTGATTTACAAACACATAGATGGTGTCTTGGCTATCCCAAATGGTTTTTTTTAGGATAGCTGACATACTGTATATCATAGCTCCATCTGTATGGGCTGAAATGAATAAGTACAATTTTCAATATGAAGCGATCAACAACTGGTTCGTATACAATAAGTTAGAAAATTTAAATTTATGCCTGATTGGTTGATATTGGCAGATAGTTATGGTAAGTATGTTTTGCAAAATACTGATCCAGTACCATCCTAGAGAGAAATAACAGGCTTCCTAACCAACACCAAAGAAAACAATACCTATCCAAACATCCAAGAATACTGACCTTGATTGTAAAAAGTTATATGCTGCCAATACTATTGACTTCAGTTTTTGGATATTCAGTATACTGATTTGATGCACAACACACTATGGGGGGCTTTTTTATGTCCACGGGGTGGAAGTGCTAGAACATTAAGGGGCACAAGAGCAAGTCTTGACATTACAGGCTCTCATAAGGTAGTGGTAAGGATGGGGCTTGTTGTGGCCTGTGACTCTTTCTGCTCTTGAACTTTGCACACCTGAATGACATGCAAGTTGTGGGATGGGTTAGGGCAGTAGGGGAAAAACATTGCTTTATTCTAGGTAAGGTATCAGGTATCTGAGCTCCAAAACAGACTGCAGAGGTCTGTCGCCATTCAGAAAAAGCAGAATTCTGTGTGCAAAGTACAAAAAAAGTGCTAATTGTGGACTTTTGCATACTGATTTTAAGCCTTGTAGACTTGAATAGATTACACAGACTCTGAAATAGTCCACACCATACACACCTTCATAAATATCACTGCTTTCTTGTAATTGATACTGGCTGCTGATTTCAGAATAGTGATGGACAGTGTTACATTTAAAGGAAAAAGAATAACACAGTCAGACACATTTATTCTGTACCAAATTTTACTCAATATGATTAATAAGCTTCTGACTTGTGATTAAATTTGAGTACAGCCAAATACCTCCACTACAGTTGTCATTTGTTGATCTCTGAGGTGCAAGTGCTAGAGGTGCCCAGGAGATTGTGGCCCCAGGGATTAGAAATCTAGTGAGCAGTGGCAAATCAAAAATCTAGAGTTGGTGTGCAGTCCCCTATTGGGGCCTGTAATTCCTGCCAGTCCTGAAGGATGTGCAAGTTAGTGGCCCTCCCTCCATTTATCAATAAAGCAGTCAACACTGTATTAGGGAAGGTCTACATGAGGAGATTCAGGCAGATTAGTCGCCCCAGCGACTAATCGGTTCTTCTTTTGGGCGACTAATCTCCCTGAACCGCTTCCCCCTTGCGCTGGTTAAAATGAGAATCGCCAGCGGCAATTCACACGCATCGATTCGTTTTCCGAAATTGCCCGAAGTTAGTCACAGGGGTGACTAATCTCCCCGAATCTCCTTCTTTTAGTTTGGTAAGTGGCAGGTCTCTCTGCTCCAAATGTGTGTATCAGTATGCTTCAAAATAAATGACATACACGGAATAACGTGAGATACAATTAGTTAAATAGCTCAGATACCCAATTATGTCTACTGCCCATCATATATTGTATTCTACAGCTTTTGAAGCTTAATAAGAGTTTGTAGCAGAAGACAGTAAAGTAAATCAATGTTAAGATATTATTTCAACCTCATTGTTTAATGTTCATACAGTTTAGATATTGTTTAAGCACTTTTAGATCAGGCAGAAATTATGTGATTTTTGTCAGTCTTAAATGTAGCTTTACCTTTTACTAATAAAGAACAGCCCCATGTAGTTATCTTCATCAATTATCCACTAGATGGTGCTCTCAATGTTTACACAGTCTAGACTTTAGAATGTTCATAATGCAGTAACTTGAGATTCTTCAGCCTGTTTATGGGAAACAGAGACCCCATCTGTAGTCAATAAACTGGAATGAAAATGTCTGTGTTGCATTGTGTATGGTTTTCATTCATTCTTTTCAAAAAGAGCTACGTAAATGGTTAAATTCATAATGGCATCTTCAGCTGACGTTTATCTGTTGAAATAAATGCATTTTTTATATTTGTTCCTATTCTTATATCATTTCTGAAAGCATATGTTATTAATCATCCTGATCCCTGGTGGAACAGAGTTTGGATTTTAGTCTTCCTTTAAAACCCATTATTCTCACTACTAAATGACCTACATACCAAAATATGATTTATGAAGTAGTTACCTGGAAACATGCCAGCAGGAAGGCATCCTGACTATCCCACAGCACACATATTAAACTGTGACTAGAAAAGAAAAAAAAAAACTACTTTCTATCAAAGATTTTGAGCATAGCTATTTCTTTGCCCCCCCCCCTCCAAATACATGTTCATATGTAAATGTTTCCTTTCAAAATATAATATGTTCTCTGTTCTAGATTAAACATAAATAGCAGCAGCTACAAAATGGTATCTGCATTAGGAAATATTTAATTTGAAAGAAAATAATATTTGTGAGTCTTAAAGGAACAGCAACACCAAATGAAAATATCATGTATATTGTGCCCTGCACTGTTAAAACTGAGCTGTTTGCTTCAGAAACACTACTATAGTTCATATAAACAAGCTGCCGAGTAGCAATGGTGGAAATTGAAAAAAGCTAAATGGCACAGGATAAATATTGGATAACAGATAACATTATATTCTAGAGAGCTTATCCTCTATCTGCTGTGTAACTTGAGCCTTTTCTACTTTGAACAACTGCCCTCATGGCTACACCGCAGCTAATTTAAATAAACAATAGTAGTGTTTCTGAAGCAAACAAAGCCGTTTTACTAGTGAAGGATTTTTTTTAGGTGTTGCTCCTATAGCCAACAGATGAGCCTACAGCCATATGATCTGTGCACTTTCCACTAACTCATTTTAATCTGATAACATTTTGTGATGGTCTGTCCAAACTGGTCATATCTGGTCAAACACAACACACAACGTTCATGGCTTAGGTCCTCAGCTGTTCTGCTGAATTGTTGTATCAAGTACCCTTCTGCTATTGTTTACAACTCATTTGAGTTAATATTACCACAGATGTGAAGTTTGCTCCAGGTCTGGTTACACACATCAAACATAAGATGTTTGATTTAAAGTAGTATTCTGGTAAATATTAACTGGCCATTTGTGACTAAACACGGAGCTGACTTACTGTATGCATGTGTAGTCCAAGAGAATTGTTATGCTTGCACCTTATTAGCATTCCTTTCATTAGGCACTTGAAGATGCAGCAAGGTGGCAGTAACACTGTGCTTATTGCCTGCTTAAGGCAGAAGTTAAGTAAAGAGATCTCTCTCTATCACAGGAGAACACCATCTTCTACACCTAGTGCTGGATGTGAAATCAAAGGAGCAGCTAACAGAAGCCTGGAGAGTGTATATACTTGGAACATAGACAGTGAGGGAAGTGCCATATGAATTATGTGCTACTAAGCACAATTTTGTGCCAATTAGTGAACTAAGGGCTTACTTCCAGCCTTGATATAAGACCCACTTATCTGTCATTAAATCTACAGTACATAACAGAAAGTTACTTCTTATCAGGGTTTATAAAAAAAAATAGTTGTTGCCTTTTTCATTATTTTTTAATGTCAGCTATTTTACTGATAAAGAAAAGGCCTGCCTTTCCTTTCTTTGTTGTCAGAACAAAACATCAATGGAAATCATGTTGTTCTGACCGGGATTTTGTGAGCAAACAACTGCAACATACCCTGAAACCAGGAACAATTTTGGTTTTTGATGAGGTTGTATGCCAATCAAGACATGAGAAAATATTTCAGTACAGAATACTAAAGATGTAGAATCATTTTGCATAATATTCTGTAACGGAAAACCGAACCTGGTTAGGGTGAGAAGGACTGAAAGGAGCCAAAATGCCCTTCCCAAGCAATTACATGCAAATTGAAGCCTTCTGTAATCAGATGGTACAGTATTTATTGGTCTCATGCCATAAACATAGGGGCAAATTTACAAAATTCACGTGAATGAATCGTAGTTCGATCGAATATGATCGAATTACGATCGTATGATTTAATCGGATATTTGAATATACAAATTGGGCCTCTTCGATCATCGAATACCGAATTAATGAATAGATCGAATTACTATTCATACGATCGAAGGAAATTTCACAATTTTTTCGTGAAATCGAACGATCGGTATCTGATCGTACAAATTCATCAAGAAATCGAATATCGAGCAAAATGATAGCCTAAAACTATTCGATAAGCATTCGATATTTGAATGCTTATCGAATTTCGAATAGATTCGTAGGATTTTGGGTGAATAATAGTAAATTTGCCCCATAGTATTGCATAGATACCAAAAATTAATTCTTTAATTAATTAGTTTTAATTCTCCCATAAGGTATCATGGGCAGAGACATGGAAATCATTCCTTTATATACCTTTGGCCAACTATGCATCCAGAACTGCTGTTTTATAGCACAGATATAGCCTAATAGTTCAGAGCCATATATCCAAACTTGCAGACAGCCTGTTTCAAAAAAGCCTGATACCATTTTTGGTATCTAGGTAATGATATGTATATGGAATATGGCAAGTAAATACCTTCTGATTTCAGAAAGCTTCCCTTTGCACATAATATTCTGTGTAAAGTTTCTAAAAACAGAGGCAGACTCCAAAAACATGGTTATCGTAACAATCAAGACATGTTTTATGGGGCATATTTCATGAGTATGATGGTACATTGCTTTTGCTGATGAATAATAAATGCAAGCTGTGTAAACTATCCAATTTTTGGACAAAATGTCTCCAATTATATTGAAGATGTATTGTGCAGAGTGCTGTTGATAAATCTACCACACAACCCAAAATTGACCCCTACAGGATCTGCATCGCAAACCATGCAAAGCAAATGCCTTATTGATTGCAATTTTTCATGCTCATCCAAGAACACTCATTAAATAAATTAGGTTTATTTGCCTGGCACTAATTAAACTCATGGTATTCTGCATTCACTCTGAAAGAATAAACAGACTAAAATCAATGCCTTACTTAATATAGTCAACTTGGTATAGTCTAAATAAGCTAAAGATTCATGAACTTAATTAACATACAGATATTATCCAAAATGCTTGAGACATAGGGTTTTCTGTATGTTTTTTCTGCAACTTGGATCACTATACCTAAAGCCTTATAAAAACCTCTAAACAGTAAATAAAGCACAGGATTGTTTTTCAGATTGTATTTATGCTGCTTAGATACCACAGAGTACAAGGTACTGTTTTATTATTACAAGAACAAAAATATACAATTATTTGCTAAAAATGGACTTGGAATTGCCGTCCCACAATTCATAGCTTTATTTCACAAAGTTTCCAAATAAAATATCCTATACTGTACCTTAGTATCACACATGATACAATAGATGGTTCAAGATTACTGTATAAGGCTAAAAACACAAGCTGCATAAGAACCACTGTACTCAGTAGTAGAACAATGATGGTTAAATGACCTATCCTTATTAACACTTCCAAAATAGAGTATAAGTAACATGTTAACCTGGTGGTGGCAAACCACCACTCTGAAATTAAAGCTTTTCTGATTGATGACCCACCTGTCAACAGTCAGGTCTGTCATAGTTACTGCATATATTTTTAGGAAGGGGTTACCCATAGCAACTTTTGACTGCAGCATTTTTAGCCTAAGTCTTGCTGTAGTAAAAACACATCATAGGTTGTATATTGAGGAAGCATGAATTCCATATGCACCCTATGCAAAGGCCATAAGAATAAACAATAATTGATTAGATTAGAATGCAAATGTTATGGAATTACATGTTCAGCTAAGAAGAATACTAGTTTGTTAGTACGTTACATTTTTAATAACTAGCACTTATCAAAATGATCAGTCTTTATCACTGTTAGCATACAGGATGATAGACATGCATACAATAGCTAATGCCTTTCTTTACTTGGTGAATTTCTCAAACAAAATCAATGAAATGTGTGACAATGGAAATCAAATGACAACAGCAATATACAGTAAGCCTAGGAACTTGGCACACTGTGGTGTGGAACAGTCCAATTTGAAATGTGTTTCAGGGTACAACAGATAACCTTTTATTCAATTCAGAAGAGAGGAAAAATAAACCTTGTTGCTTTAGCTTCTGATTATGTTGAATCAGGAAAATTCTACCTACATGTGAATAATGTACAAATCTATCCTATTTTGTCATAATATCCCAACAGATATATTTTCCAGCATCAACCCATATGTCATGGTTATTTGTTTTGTAAGCAGGAAGGGTTTCTTCTATTGTAAATGGAAGTCAGAAAAGTAATAACAAGAAATAACAAGAACAAGAAAATGGGAAAAAAAATGAAAAATATAGCTTGCACATAGTTTCAGGAACAACAATTTTCCATATACGTAGGTGTTACAACTTTTTTTTTTAGCAATTGTAGTAAATTACACCAGCAGAGTTGCCCATACTAACCAATCTGTTCTTTCATTTAACCATTTTATCTAACAATTACATACAGCATACAGTTTGCTTATAGGAGGGTAAAAGCAGAAAACGTCAGCTTCCATGCTAAAACATTACCTGAGCATTTTTCCCATGTATGGAGCCAAGCCAAGCATAAATAAACTTGAGCCAAAACATAAACAGCCAAACAGATTTAACAAATTAGGTCAAGTTACTGTGATCCACAGATCTAGCAAAACACCCCCCAACCACCATCAGTAGTGAAATTTAACCAAAGCCCCACTGTTCCAGATGGTTTTATCACATAACAGGATTAAATTACAATACCCTACCTAACATAATACTAAAAAGCAGATGCATATTAGGTTATATTTAATTTAGAACTTAAGTCTCACCTAACTAGTAGTGAATAAGGAGGTGCAATTTAAATGAGTTAGTATTGTTTCTCTTTTGCTTATATTACTATTTTTGTGGCTCTGCACAACATTCTGTCTTCATTCCTCATTACATAGTAACATAGTTACTTAGGTTGAAAAAGGACACACGTTCATCAAGTTCAGCCTTTCAACTATTTTAACCTGCCTAACTGCTAGCTGATCCAGTGGAAGGCAAAATACCCCATTTGAAGCCTCTTTGATTTGCCTTCCAGACTCCAAAATGGCAGTTGGACTAGTCCCTGGATCAACTTGTACTATGAGCCTTCTTCCATAACTCTGTATTCCCTAACGTGCTAAAAAGTCATCCAACCCCTTCTTAAATATATCTAATATATTAACCTGTATTACTGATTAAGGGAGAGAATTCCACATCTTCACAGCTCACTGTAAAAAAAACCCTTCCGAATATTTAGGTGGAACTTCCTTTCTTCTAATTGGAATGGGTGACCTTGAGTCATCTGGACAGACCTACAAGTAAATAAAGCATTAGAGAGATTATTGTATGATATCCTTATATATTTATACACAGTTATCATATCAACCCTTAAGCACCTCTTCTCATAGCTAAGATGTTCCATACTATTTACCAGCTTAGTTGCCCTTCTCTGTACCCTCTCTAATTCAATGTCCTAATTGAGCACTGGAGACCAAAACTGTACAGCATATTCTAGACCTTACCAGTGCTCTATACAGTGAAAGAATGACCCCCTCCTCCCATGACTCTATGCCCCTTTTAATACAGCTCAAGACCTTATTTGCACTTGATGCTGCTGAATGGAATTGCTTGCTACAGTCAAGTTTATTATCTACAAGGACTCCACAATCATTTTCCATTTTAGATTTGCCTAGTGCAGTCCCATAAAGGGTATAAGTGGCTTGAATAGTTTTACATCCCTGGTGCATGACTTTATGATTTATCAATATTGAATCTCATTCCCCCTTAGCTGCACAGATTGCCAGTTTGTCAATATCCTGTTGCAAGAATGCTGCATCTTTAATGGAAGGTGTTCTCTCTTAAATGTATATGTGCAGTCTGTAAAACAGGATTCCAACTGTGGCCTGTATCCTTTGGTACTTCCTAAATTTCATGTGTGAACAGGGCTGAAGGGTTAGGCAGAAGAGGCATGCTCTTAGGGTGCAATGAGGAATATGCATGTCACATACCTCTTCTGTCGCCTTTCCCAAGCTCAGACCATTGTCCCCCCACTGCACACTGGCCTAATAAATGCATGAGAATGTTTGTTCCACATGCATCTGCATGCAGACTATTGCTTGTTCACATATATGTGATCATTTGCACATGCACATGGGTCTCCTGGGTTGCCAAGGGTGCCTACTTGGCCTGTCCCTACACTGTGTCCAAATGACACTTCTCACAGTACTTATAAATGCACATATTGATCACCTGTTTGAAAGCAGACATCTTATTGGTTGCAATGGGTTGCTGCTCCTGAGCAAACTTGGTGCTTTTATTACATATGGGGGTAAAACTTTATGAATAATGCTGATGAGCAACAGTGTTTAACTAATATTTGCCCCATTTTTTATAAAGTACAAAAATGTAATGCTGGAAGGCCACAGTAGATCAACTTTTTTCAGTAATCAACTTGAGAACACTCTTGGCTTTCAATACTGTAAAAAAAAAGAAAAAAAAAAGCAAGACAACAGAATTTAAAATTTATCATGGAAGACAAGACATTCTCCCTAATATATAGACACTTGGTTAATGATACACCTTCTAATCATGATCTTCTGACAGGAATTAATTTATTTGCACATAGAAAATTATGTAAGGTTTGGTAAGCCATAGCAACCAATCAGCAGGTAGCATTTACTGGTCGTCTGCTTAAAAGCATGTATCTTATTGGTTGCTATGGGTTACTGCTCCTGGGAAAATTTTGTGCCTTTTGTTACGAATGGGGGATATACTTTAGGGGCAAAATGCTTCTACATTTTATTTTTTGTGGTTGACTGAAATACCTTTATGTGTTTTTATGCTTTATTTATATGGGTATTGGTTAATTTTGTACAATGTAAGATGTTTTTCTTATGGCAATATTTAGTTTATTTTCAATTTGATTTGAAACTATTTAAGAAAATATTAATTTTAGACATAAGTCCTTTTGGCTGTGTCAACTTTTGTGGAAGTGTAGACAGAGGAAAGCCATAAACAATAGCATTCTGTGCAAATTGCCTTCGGTTGAAATGTTATTATAGGGCAGAAGGTCATAGGTGAATATATCAAGAAAAAGAGGTCAAATTTGAATATTAAAAACCAGAGCAACAGTAAACATGTTGCACATTGAATCTAAACCTTCAAGGGGAATTCAGTAGTCAATGATTAATATTTAAGATACAGGTCTCCATATGTGAAAAGAAACTAATTTGCTTTTCTTTAAATAATCCCAAAAAGGAAGTATGTATTATTATTATTTATAGCAGCTATTCTACTAATATAATGAGGAACACGGACCTTCTTTCTTTCTCACAGTACTTTATATTTCCTGAAGCAATAGATATCTTGTGTAGTGACAACTTTGCATATTCTTTTTCTATAGGTGCTTACGTAATATGTTGCAATACATAAGTAAACTAACCACTTATTGGTTCCTGGGGCATCAGATGTCTATATAATATCTTAAATATTATTCTACCTGAAACCTTCTTAAATTGTTATAATTAATGATATGTATATTATTATTGTTGTTGTTTTTAGTGGGTCTTTGGTACAGCTATAAAATTCATCAGAGCAAGTAATTTCCATTTTTGGAAGCAAACTCTGAATTGGAGCCAAAAGGCATTTTTTTCAAATAGCTTTATGTTAATAAGTTTTTCTCTCTTTCAGTAATAAAAAGTGAATTGTTGTATCAAATGTATGTGTTAACATAGGGACATGGCACCCAGGGGGTTTATATTTATTACAATTTTTCCTTTTTTGTAAAGATATTTCTGAAATCACATTTCTTGAAAATTGGCTGGCAATTACATCACTATTGACAAAATAACTTTTCTTTCACTCATAAAGGATATTTAATGTAAATGTTTCATTTCTTATAGGTATGTAGTCTTAAACCTTCCTAAACATCCAAAATATTATACAGTGACTTTTTTAGAGGGATGTTTTAATTAAATTTAATTATCATACTCACATAATTTTAAAAAAGGCCTAAAGGATTCGTAACTGTGGATAAAAAGCCCATCGGCCATAAGTAAATATTAGTCTAAATAAATATTCTTGGCACCCCACCACACACAGACATTTTTTTTAAATCAAGGCAAAGATGATCATGCATAACTAAAGTTAGAGGATTACCTTAATGCCAAAGCAAAAAGAGAAAACTACAATTCAGCTACTGGTGCCTTTAGGCTAATCAAATAAACCTAAGTTCTACTGGGCTAAAACATTCCCTGATAAATATAATAATATAAGGTGCAATATTTTGTAAATAAATAGATATATTTTTAGATTTGGATTACATAAATGTACCATCTTTCAAAATATCTAGAAATTCACAATACCTGTGTATATTTGCACACAAGTGGTCAAAATATTGATGTGCAGATGATATTTATTTAAACACATTACTATACTTAGCTTTACCACTATGATCAATCTTCTGTGTTTTATAGGCATAAAGTGTTTTATCTCATTATGTAGACAAATTTGCATCTTAATGTAAAATAGGTTATTTGGGAAATCATAGAGCTTTGAAAAGAAAAACTGCCTCATTTTAGAAAATGCTGTAAAGTTTAGCATATATTTAACCTCATTTAATGTTTAATGGTTTTCCTTATTTTTATCTCAGTGAAAAAAAATCTCTATAATGCTGTAGGCCAAATGGCAATTACATTTGTATGTCCATAAATATTTCAGAATATTACAAAATATATTGGAAAGTATATGAACAACTGTCAGTAATGAGAAACTGCTTTATTTGTGAGCTGTGTTAGTAGATGAAATTCATTTGTCATTTCAACATTTTACTGGTTGCGTGGAATCTATATGCCATATGCGAAAGACGATGGCTAAGAAAGGAACATTGCAGGTTTCTGTCTTACCATAAAGCTCACACCCACATAATTTGTGCTCAATGTAGAATAATGTATTTGCTTAAAATCATTCTGTTTGCCTCTATATTTCTGTTATCTTATTTAAATTAGAGTTCTTTTCAAGAATTTCTTGGTCCGTCCAAATGACTGTATACAGTTATTAAGAATGGTTTGCAGCAATGACTGTATGTTGTAGAACTGCAACTCTCACCTTTCTATGAAATCCCTGCTTAGGTGGTTCAGCTCTCTCTAGACACGTCCATACACAGTAGCAAAGATGTGAGAGAAATGCACAACACCATATATGTTGCAGGTGGGGGGATACCCCTATTTATTGTGACCACCTGTGCATCAACGTTTCGGGGGGAAATAACCCTCCCTCCTGATGAAGGGAGGGTTAATTCCCCCCCGAAATGTTTATGCACAGGTGGTCAGCAGGTATTCTGGTACAACTGTTGCCTTTAATTAAATCCTTGGTATCCTGACACCTTGCTTCCATCCAAAACCCAGTAATATAGAATTCAAAGGTAGGCGTGGATACAACTTGGCTCAGACGAATCTGCTGCAAAAGGTGCCTTTTTATTCAAAACCACGACATGTTTCGAGCTTACGCTCTTTATCAAGTATAAAATAACAACATAGTGTGCAACAAGTTAAATACCATATACCCCACCCATCTACCTTCTGATTGGTTACACAATCATTCCCATAAAGGAAAGCGGTTTAAATAGAAAAGTCCATTATGAACAAATAAATAATGTCCAATGTGCTCCCATATGTTCATCTCTTAATCCAAATTTTCGGTTGCTATAAAAGAAAACTATGTACCACCACACGATGCTTGACAAAAACACCCATGTAAAGATCATTGACTCTGTCTCTTTCTTTAAGTGTAAACTGTAAAACATTAAAACCAGTTAAAAAAACTGCTGCACTGCCTATTTTTGGCCTACAGGGTTCCTATATTATAAACAATACATTGTATCATTCGTGTTTTTTATTTATTTGATATGTTGCAAAGTTACTGCCTTGTATCCCTTTCCACTAATCTGTTACTTAATTTGTTGTAATTAATGCAAAGTTATCGCTTAAAGTGTATCTTACCACACTTCAAAGCAGCTTATCTGTTAGAAAAAAGTAAGTAAGATAAATATTAATGCTACAAAAAGCATGTTACACTCCATTGGTCATTTAGACCCAATGCGTTTAGTTTTTTAATCCACATAGCTTCTTTCTGTAAAAGAGATCTCGTTTTATCACCAGTTCCCTATCCATGTGCAAACGACTTCATTAAGCCCAAAAGACCTTAGTTTAGAAAGCAGTCATTTGTGGGGCACGGTATCAAACACTTTGGCAAAATCCAAATAGATCACATCTACTGCCCCCCCCCCCCCCCCCCCCCCCCACTGTCCAGCATCTTACTTACCTCATCATAAAAAGCAATCAAATTTGTCTGACATGACCTATTCTTCATAAAGCCATTCTGATTGCTGCTCATAATGCCATTCACTAGGACAAAATTTTTAATGTGATCCCTTAACAAGCCTTCACATAATTTGCCCACCGCAGATGTCAAACTTACTGGCCTATAATTGCCAGACTGAGATCGTAGTCCCTTTTTCAATATTGGGATGACATCAAGTTCATCCAATCCATAGGCACTATACCAGATGAAATTGAATCTGAGAAAATCAGAAATAGGGGCTGGTCTAAAACTGAACTAAGCTCCCTTAGAATTCGTGGGCTTATGCCATCAGGTCCTGGAGCCTTGTTTATATTATTTTTTATTAAAGCTTTATGAATCATATTCTGAGTCAGCCACTGGCTAGACTGAGCTGAGTCATTAGTGCAGCTATGAAGTGAGCTTGGGAACTCAGACTCCTCTGTTGTATACACTGAAGAAAAGAACTGATTTAGCACATTTGCCTTTTCTGTATCTGTTACAACCATACTGGTACCATTATTTAATGGAGCAACACTCTCAACCTGCATCTTTTTACTAATAATATATTATTAATATATTTTAAAAACTTTTTAGGATTATCTTTTGCATGTGCAGCAATTAACTCTTCATTTCCTTTCTTTGCCTTCCGGATTGCTGATTTACAACATTTATTACAGTGTTTATATTCATTAATAGTGATGGGCGAATTTATTCGCCAGGGGCGAATTCGCGGCGAATTCCCGCGATTCGCCGCTGGCGAATAAATTCGCGAAACTTGCAAAAAAATTCGCCAAAAAAAATTTGCCGCGCAAAAACGAGTCGCGCGTCAAAAACGACGCGCTACTTGTTTCGCGAATCGGCGAAAAATTAGCGAATTTCTCTGGAAATTCGCAAATTTTTTGGCGAAACGCGGCCGTTTCGCCCATCACTATTCATTAAATGTAGCTTCTGGTCCAACAGATTTGTAGTTTTTAAATGCCTTTCTCTTCTTTCCTATTAACTTCTTTACATCTGTATTAAGCCCCATAGGATGATTCTTAGAGCTTCTACATTTACTCCTTAAGGAAATTGAGAATTGGGAGAAATTGACAACCATTTCTGTTCTGTGGTTTTAGCTGAAAACGTAATGCCCCAATCAATACTCTGAAGGGTAGCACTCAAGGCGCTTTTCCAAAAATCATGGTTTTTGTTGCCCCAGTATATATTTGTTTTTTGCACCAGACATTAAATAATATAACATTATGGTCACTATTACCAAGGGGTTCAATGACTTGCACATTGGCTATAGGTTCTGGGTCATTTGAGATCACTAGATCCAAAATAGCATTTTTTCTGGTAGGCTCCTCAATAACCTGTGCCATAAAATTGTAATGCAACAAGTTTATAAACTTATTCCCATTAACTGATCTGGCAGTACTGTTGCTCCAGTCAATATCTGGGTAATTAAAATCCCCCATTATCAGTACTTTACCCAAACTAGCAGCTTTTTCTATTTGCTTCAGGAGCTTAGTCTCCTCCTCCTCCTCACTTACATTAGGGGGTTTATAGCATACCCCTACAATTAATTTGTTTAATTGTTTACAATTGCTGAAGAACTCCACCGATAAGACTTCTGCCCCCTCATTTTCTAACATAACCTCCTCCTTTATATAAGCTTTTAAATCCTGCCTAACAAACAGACATACCCCTCCTCCTTTTCTATTGCCTCTGTCCTTCCGAAACAAAGTATAGCCACTGATATTAACTGCCCAGTTATGCAACTCATTTAGCCATGTTTCGGCCACAGCAATCACATCATATTTTCCCACCAGCACCTAGCTCTCCCATTTTACCAGTCAGACTCCTTGCATTTGCAAGCATACATTTAATACTGGTACCATGTTGAACATATGACATGTGGTCCTCCCTATCCTTAACAGTACCCCCAACCAAATCTCCTCCCCCATTTTCCCTTCCTTTGCCCACTATCTCGTGTAACCTGTCTTCCACTGAATCTTTAACTGAACTCTCCCCTAATTTAAAATCCTCCAACGGTCTAGCCATCTGCTCTCCCAAAACAGCTGCACCATCATCATTGAGGTGCAGCCCATCCCTAGCAAAGAGCCTCTTTCCCTCTATCTGCTAATTAAGGGGGAGGGGTTAATCAGGTAACTTCTGACCATGCTCTGTGTTGTGTGCTTTCAAAGCTTTATCTCTGTGATTCATAAGCAAGTGTGGGAATTGCTAAGCAAGTGCTGCATGTGAATTAAGTGTTAAGCATAGTTAAAAATCTTAAGGTGTTTAAAACCAAAAGGCTGTTTGTAAGGAATTGCATTTGGGAGACTGTAAGTACCCAGTCTAAATATGAGTGCAAGTGGGTTTGCTGGTATTACTTTAAGGTTTTTAACGCTGCTTAACACTCAATTCACATGCAACACTTACTGTAGATCACATGCAACATATCTGCACAATGCTAAGCTAGATTTTTCATATCCCTCTCTACTTTGCTTAAAGGGATGCTGGCATGATCTTTACGATGTTGTGTTTATTTCTAAGTTACACTGTTTATATTACAAATAATTCACTCAACCACATAACATTTTATTCCTGAAAAAACATGCATTTTTTTAGCTGTAAAATTGCTGCGCAGGCAGCCATGTGAGGTCCTTATGCCTGTTGCTGTGCTATCAGAAAAAGCCAACAATTAACAATGGAACTGCTTTAGATAAGCAACTGTTCTACTCAAGGTAACTGAAGGAGTCGCAGTGGGACTTGGATTTTTACTGTTGAGTGCTGTTCTCATATCCATTTTATGTTTCTCATATGTATCCATGTCCTTTTTTTCTATGAATAAGATGAAAAAGTTAATTTGTATTTGTATTGTCATACAAATTAACAACAATGACATAGAGAGGTGAAAATGACCCTGCTACTAATAGAAAGTCACATGACACTTCTTTGGAAACAAATTCATTAAAAAAAACAGTGCAGTATGGAGAGCACTGTGTTCCCCTATGAAAACAATTTAAAGCATTCAAAATGCAGTTACTATTTATGAATGTTATGAATGCTTTGCAAAGCAGTAGGCTTGACATCCTTTGTTGTTCTGCATTCTTGTCTGCCTCGTTTAATAGAAAAGTATTTAGCATGAAGGGCTATAAGCTTTGATGGCACATCCTTTAACACAAATTCCCCTAGTAGCCCTTCACTGTAATGTGCTTTCAGTATATTGACACTGTGGTTTAAAAGAAAGACAATTTTCCTATTTTGCCAGGTTTAGAGTGGTGTAAAATGACATCATTTTTGCAGTTAGTCTGGCACAATAGTACAAAGCAATAAACTCTTTGCACTGTTTTTGTGATATTGTGAACTTTTAATAAGCTTAAGGATTATATTTAGTGATGGCCAAATTTATTCGCCAGGGGCGAATTCGCGCACGCCAGCAAAAACGACGTGAGTTGAAAACGACGCGACATAAACAACGCGACATGCGTTGAAAATGACGCGACGCATCGAAGTTGATGCGACGCGCGTCAAAAACATGCCGCGACTCGTTTCGATAATTTTTTCGCCAATTCGTGAATTTTTCATCGAAGCCAAACTGGGTAGATTCGCCCATCACTAATTATATTCAATTTAGCCATTTCCAACTACTTGGGTGTGTTACTTATATCATGGGCCTTCCTATAGCAGCAATAAATAACCTAGTACAGGTTGTTACAGAATACAATATCCATTAACCTTCCATGGCTAAGCTTGTGAAGGCAAACTGAGATTTGTAGCAATGCTAAACTTTGCCTTTTGTTGTCCTGAAGAGGTCCTAATCTGGTATGAATGGATCTATACATAATTAATATATTATTAATACACTAATATATTTACTTTTCAATTCCACAATTTGAACTGCAAACACTGCCTGTGTCTTAACAAGGATTTATCATATATATATGTTTTATGCGTTAGTAATCAAGATGATAATCACTCTTTCTACTCTTCAATGTAGCAAGCAGGCACAGTAAGAACTCTGCATTTTTTAATAAACATGGTTTTCTCTAAGAGGCGCTGAAGCATGGCTCTGAGCTGCTTATTCTGTCTTTTTTTTCCTGTGCTACTGATAAATTATGCAAGGGAATGTCTGCACGCCATGCACTTCTTTTCTCCAATAAAGTGAAAACTCTACACACTACATTAACAGTCGCCAGGAGAAGCTGTTCCATTGTGATTTCCTCTGAGCCACTGTACTAGAACAAATTCAAGCCATTCCCTCGTATGACATGGAGGTAGGGGGTGAAAATGCAATTTATTATAAAATCTTTGTTTTGCATTTCCCTTTAGAAGCCCATTCCTTTGCAACTCTCCACTGGACCTGATCAAAGAACAAAGTAGCTGGAGGGTACTGGCAGCACTGATCACTCAGAAGGAAATACAACAGCTGTGTTCTTGACAGCTTCATTGGCATGAGGTCCATCAACAAATATCGTAGCTATCTAACACTGTTCTCCTCAGCAGGGGGATCCCAAAACCTGTTAAGCTGAAAATGAGTTTGGTCTCAAATGATCAGAAACATCTATATCCCACTTTCCATCTAATAAGGAAAGGAAAATGTTCATTTTTGTATCACTCATACAGTACTTTTATGAATGATGCTCAGACAAGAAGTGAAGTAAATAAAGTTGCAGAAAACTAACAGCCTGATAAAAAGTTCTGACCTTTTCATTTAGTAGATGCAAAACCATCAAATGTTTTATTCTTTGTTTATGGTTTTGTTTATACAGCTGTCCTAAAGCACCAGCATTTGGTAAATGTCAGTTCTTATCATAACGAAAGTGCTATACAGATGTGGTAATGTTTTGGGAGGACAGTGAAATAATCACTGCTTTCTTGGATTTAACAAAAATGCCTCTACCAAAATAGACTAAATAAGTATATATGTAGAAATAAGCCGAATCAACTGGACTTGCTGTGTTTTTCTTGAAGTTGTTTCACCAGTCATCCAATTCAAAATACAGTTAGGTGACAGGTGAAACATCTTCAAGAAAAACACAGTAAGTCCAGTTGATTTGGCTTATTTCTACATATATACTAAAACGACGCGCGACTCGTTTCGCGAATTTTTCGGCGAAGCGAAACGCGGGAGTTTCGCCCATCACTATTCACAAGCAGACTACATAAGTGTCAGTGAAAGGTTGAGGGCACTGTGGAGGCAAAGGTGGAAAGGGTGAGTCCTTAAGGCAAGAGCCAGTACTGTTGTTATAAGTGCTGTGCAGAGGACGAAGAATCAGACAGGAATAGGAACAGGACAAGATCAGGAAGGTGCGGGCGAAGTGAATCAGACAGGAATAGGAACAGGACCAGATCAGGACAGTGGGGGCAAAGAGAGTCAGACAGGAAATGGAACAGTACAGAACTGGAACAAGACAAGACAGGACAAGACAAGGCCAGGTCAGGACACCAGAGCTACAGAACTAGAGCCAGGAACAATGCCACAGTGGTCAGTTTAGGCCAATGCTCAGGCACCAATTGTGGCAGAGGGATAGCCTTATATAGGGCAGGGTCAGCCTTGATTGGCTGGCCCCAACCCACCAATAAGGATGCTGGGGTGAGATAGCTAATCCTGAGACCCAGTCAAAGTATAAATAAGAACTTGCTGGCTGCTCTCCTTGCCTTGTGGTTAGGGCAAGCAGTCAGAATCAAACCCCAGCCAAGCCTAACAATAAGTTAAATAGTGAATTTGAGTTGAAAATGGACAATAGTGCAATCCTTCTGAATTGTATACTGTATTCCCGAGTACATAAACAGGGCTAGTGATATACATCCATATATTTGTTTATGGGTATATAAGTAATTCTGCTCTTAGTCCTCTGTCAAAAGAAACACAGCATTTTTTTCCTTGTGTTGTGTATTAATGTGCTTCTTTAACAGACTTCCTTTTTGAGCTTAGACCTCCAGGGCTTGCTCAGTTTGCTCCTCTCCCCCTCCCTGATGTAAGCTGATGAAAGCTGAGCCCAGAGCTATGAGTGAGGAGGGAGAGACTCAGGCAGGAAGTGATGTCACACCAAGCTAATATGGCAGCTGGCATCCTAAACAAACAGAAAGAGCTTCTAGAGCTGTTTCCTCAGGTATGGTAAAGCATTCGGCAGAATAAAAATAGTCTAATATATAGTCTAATAGTCTCAGTAGCTTCTTCTTTAAAGGCATAAATAGAATCCGTGGTAACAATACCCAGTGAAATACAATTTCACTGCCCTCACCTTAAAGAACCATCAGCGTTGCTTCAAATGAATTTTCAATTCCTCAAGTCTAAAGGGATACCCTTTTGTTCTTTCTCCTTCTCTATGTGAAAAAAAGATCCTGCTACCTGGCTATAATTTCCTCTAGAAACATCAATGTTTCCTTGCACAGTTCAAACACTGATAGTCTTTGTTAATAGTTTAAATGTTCCATTTCTTTTTTTCAATTTAGTTGCTCTCTGCATTATTTCCAGCACAATCTGTTGTCCACAAAAAGCCTAAAGTTCCCCATCACTTTTGTATTTAGTGCATAATTAGCATTTATGATAGTTTTGTGTTTTTATAATTGCATTTATCAACATTTGTTGAAATATCTTCAAACAAGTCAAAACTCTCTGCAAAAGTGAAAACACCCTGGAACCAATTATCTTGCAGTTTCAGTAATTCATGAGACACAAAGTGCGTACCATGAATATAGAATAGAACAAATATAACTAATAATGTCACCAAGCATTATTTAGAAGAATATATTTTACAAAATATTCATGGTTCTTGTTCAATAAAATTACAAATATATACATTTATTGCCTCCCCTAAAAGAAATGTGTTATATAGTATTCTAGTATTTAGCTTTTAAATGTACTTATTTTATATAACTATTACAACTAAGAGTCTTCTGGGATATAGTTCAGTAATAGCTGTATTGCCACCATTTAGTCATTGCCCTAGTAGAGCACAAACACAGCTGTGTTACACAGAATATAATTGATCTATGGTGCTTGATGGCTAATCTCAGAAGTGCCATTAGATCTTCATTGCAAACATGTAGAAGGGCAAGAGGACCTTTTGCCACAAAAAGCAAAAAAGAAATGTTGTTTTAATGAACAATTAGAATAAGCAATGAATAAAGTAAACACAGAGCAATAAGGTGTGCATATTGCTTATAATTGGTTTTCAAAAGCACTACTAAATAAAACAAATCTGAATTAAATAGATTTCTATGTATGCAATCCAATGACAACATGTGGCAGATGTGCTAAAATATATTATATTAGCATTTTACAGTTATAAAATTGTCAGGTTCAGTTGTATTAATTTAGTCCATGTTCAATAACATGGCTCCCTGTTTGGTTCTATAATTCAAGATACTTTCAAATTTTATTTTCCTTTCAATGAACGCTACTAATGAAGCATGAATTATAATTCTCTGGACATTTGTTAAAATGTCACAGGTTCTATAGGACCTTATTCTCAAATAAGGGTGGCAGTGATTATGATTAGCATTCTATAAGCTGTTCTTATGGTGCTCAATAAGTGGTATATAAGGGAATAAAATAAAAGTCAGAAATTGGAAACTATTCACAATGCTAAAGTGTATGCCTTTGTATGTACAAATTTTCCATTGCGTGAATTTAATCAAGCTTTTGCAAACCTAGAATCTGTTTTACCACCACTTTCGACAGTAGAAGAAAGATTGGAAATTTTATAGTTTTGCAGTGCCCAAATTGCTGACGCTACAAACTAGAGAGCTGCTGAATAAACATCTAAATAACTATAAAAGCACAAACAATAAAAAATGAAAACCAATTGCAAATTGTCTCAGAATATCACTCTCTACATTATACTAAAAGTTAACTCAAAGGTGAACAACCCCTTTAATGCCAATTCTCTTACTTGATATCGCATTCCTCATTCAACATTTTTGTTTTGTTTCAGCCTAAAAAAATATTCAGTCCTAGACAACATGTTATAAGGCTACTGCCAATGGAGCGATACATTAATTATTAGCAAATGAAAGCAAATTAACTCTTTAAATCATGGTTAAACATGATACTCAGAACCTAATAACACCTTATAAAGTAAGCCATTTGGTTTACTTTACTAGTCATTGGGAGGGATGGTAATATTTTATGTAATCTTGTATTAACATGTTCCCAAAAAACATTAGGGGCACATTTACTAAAGTTCAAAGTAAAAATTCAAATAAAAAAAAAATCCACTTTTGAAGTAATTTTTGGCTACTTCAACTATCGAATAGCCCAAAATGCTGTTCAAATTGAAAGAAATTTGAAAATCAGATTTTTATAATTTGGAAGTACTGTCTCTTTAAAAAATTTTTGATACTCTGCCACCTTAAAGCTGCCAAATTGCTATTTTAGTCTATGGGGGACCTCCTGGAACCATTCATGAGTGTTTTTGAAACATCTTTGCAATTTGAAGGATTTTTCCCAAAATCGTTCGAATTATTCGAATCGACTGATGCATTTGAAAGCTTGAAACTATTTCTATTCGATCACAATGGATTTATTCAGTTTGTTTTTGTTCGAAAGTGCCCTTAAAAAAAATTTGATGGTCAAATTTCAAATTTTTGTACATTCGAAATTCGACCCTTAGTGTTCCAGGTATTCTGTTTTATTATTTCTCACATTTGCACCAACACTATATTCTATACTTCCGTACATGGGGAGATAGCTTATAAAATATCCCTAGCAACAAAGTTTAGGAATCAATCCCTGTCATCACTTTTATTAGGACTTTGGACTGTTTTACAGTATCATTTCTACTGATGAACCACCTCATTTTGTATAGTCTTTGGCGAATTACATATGAAATGCCCACTGGAGACATAAAGCCTAAAAAGAAGGTGTATTTTCAAGGTCAAAGTTATTCAGTCATGATTTTTATTGTTTACTTTTTATTTCTAATTTACACTGTTTACATTGCATTTGTTCACTCTACCATTTTAAATGTTATTCTTGAACCAACCAATGTATTTTTAGCTGTAATATTGGCGTGGATGCAGCCATCTGATTCTGAGCTCACTATATTTCACTACGACCCAATTCGTATAGAGTTTTTCCTCATTGGGTGCTATACTCATGTCTACCACTAGTTAGCTAGCAAATAAATCCTTCAGCAGAGGTGTCAGGTAGCTGCTATCTAGTAGTTGCCCATTGTTCTGCTGATAGACTGCTGTTGGGAGGGAGGTCTGTGATATCACTCCAAATAACAGTATAGCAGTAAAGAGTGACTGCATTTTATCAGGGCACAAGTCACACAGTTTGGGGGCACTTAGGAAATGGAGATCATGTCTAGCCCCATGCAAATTTTAAAAATAAAAATTGAAAAATCAATTTGTTCTTTTAAAAATTTCTGCTGAAGCAGCACTATTAACTAATGTGTTTTGAAGAAAAAAAATGTTTTCCCGGGACAGTATCCCTTTAAAGAGGGGGTGCTGGATCACCAAGGTTTATGGCATTTAATATCCATGCCTCTTCCACTGCTTTTACCTTCCTACCTGTAAAATGAGCATGTGTAGGGGAGGATTTGAGGCACGGCCATGTGCAGTCAATATACCACTGGTTTCAGTGTATTGAGCAATATAATGATGCATATTTTTACAAACTGACATTTGAAAACACTAAATTCAAAAGCTGATTACAGCTAATTTAGGACACAATGAGATTTCTTCCTGCTGATACCAATTTAATGACAAATAGATTTTTTTTTTTTTTTGCTTTGTTTGAATTAGATGGTTTCTTGTATAAATTATATTTTTTTTTTGAGTTAGCAGAAATGTCTGTAGGCAAAGCAAAATATTACTGAGCTGTTAAATAAGAGATATTATGTTCCCATTAGAGTCAATTACCTCACTTAGTGAAAAGTTAAACCGCTGTGTATTAATTGAAACACTACAGTGGTCCTTCATTTTCTTTATGTTTAATTGCCCAAGTATGATAATATTAATGAGATTTTTCATGTATTTACTTACAAATATTTAAATGTTTACAATGTATGTTGCCTCTTTCTCTGCTTTGCTGTGTACTTTAGAAAGACAGCCACAAAAAACTTTTTGGCTCAAGGAAATCTGTGAAAGTATGGGAAAAGATAGGGTTAGTTTCCTCTAGGAGTTATAAAAAAGTAAACTATAAGAATGAACTATTAGTTTACGCAATGTATGGTAAATACCATCTATAGGCAACATCTATTCCATATCTTGAAATAGCCCCCAAAACCTACTTTCTGTCACCTTCACAGGAGCCAGTTTAGCGTACACTGCACATTCTATTTCAAACACATTTTATTTAAAAGGATACAGCTTGATCTTATAGTACAACATTCTAACAAACAATCTACAAAACAGATGAACTGGATAACCAGCTGTATAATTCTAGGTAGTGTCAAGCAGTGGCTACTTAAGCAAATAAAGTTCTGTCTTGCATAATAAAATGCATTAATTTGAGGGATTAAAACATAATTTTGCCTCTTTGTATTCCTTGTAAGGCCTTCCCTGGGGGCAGGTTTACTAAAGAGCAAAGTGGCTAACATTCAAGTTAACTTGCACAGGTACTTTGCCTGATTTATTAGACACTAGCACGCTAATGCCAGGCACATTTTTGCTCTGGCGAATGGACACTACTCCACAAATTGTCTAAGATGCAGATTTTACTTAACGTTACCTTTGACAGACTTTCCTTCACCAGCTCAGTCCAGGTAAATTTCAATGGAGTGCATAGAACATCCTCAATCTTCAGTTACTTACATATTAATTTTTGAGTGTCATATGGTCTGAGTCCAAAAAACGTTTTTCAGGTACCCAGTTTCCCTCATACATTTTCTACCATATGGCACATTATTTTAAAGTGGGCTTATGTGAAGGGCATTAAAACATTTTGACTTTATTAAGGTTCCCTTGGATGTCTAGTTATTAGTGTAAATGTAATGTATTAGATGCACCATGTAACATAAATAGTTCCATTCCTCTTTAAATTTCCCGCCGTATGCAAGTTAGCCTGAATGCAAAAACTCTAGCGAAGTTTTTTTCTTTGCTTTGGTTTGCTCGCACTGACAAAGTAACACTAGCGAAAATTTGTGTTGTCTGAGCAAATCTTCTCCTGGAGTGTTGTGATGCCTGCGAAGCCGTCACTGGCGAAATTGCTCTCTTTAGTAAATTTGCCCCTTGAGTGTTCAGTTCATATTTGCATTACGGACCTTAAGATTGATATTAATGAGCTTGAGAGAGTGCTAGCACACTGGGAGTTTGGGTTTAAGGAAAACTGTCATAATTTTGTTGGCATAGTTTTTATTTCAAAAGTACATTATTTACAAAAAATTGTACTCCTGAATCAACAAGTACATTTTTTTCGTTGTAATATTGGTATGTAGAAAGCCATCTAAAGTCATTTTGCCTGATTATGTGCTTTCCGAAAGCACCAGCAATTCCTAAAGGAACTACTTTCAGATAAGCTATTGTTTGTCCTACTTAATTTAACTGAAAGAGTCACAGTGGGACATATATTTTTACTGTTAAGTGCTATTCTTATGTGCTATGTACCAAGGAGCTTTTATATTGTGCCAGGGAGCTGTTGTCTGGTCACCTTACCAGTGTTCTTTTGTTAGGCTGCTGGGGGGAAAGGCAGGGGGTGATATCACTCCAATTTGGAGCGCAGAAGTAAAGAGTGACTGAAGTGTATCAGAGCACAAGTCACATTACTGGGGGGCACCAGTATGTCTAGCCCCATTTCTATATTAAATTTTAAAAAAAGCTGTTTTCTCTTTTGAAAAACTGATTTCAGTGCAGATGTCTGCTATAGCCTCACTATGAACAGTATCCATTTAATAATGTGATCAGTATTTTCGGTGTTGGATCATTTTGTTTAATGTTTTATTTTCCTTTATTAATACAGCACCAGTATCTTGTGCTGAGATCAGTTACTTTCTAACAGTGTTATTTTATTCCTGGCAAAACAATAGTTAAGGTGAGCCAATTTGATGATACAATTATTTGCCATTCATTTGCTATGATCCCTCTTCTCATTTAACGAAGCACTGCATCTTTAGAGAGTTACAGTCTTCCAACTGTTTGGCATAAATCTGCATATATAATTCTGGCACCGTGGCAGACACTCAGCAAATGCTGATATACCTCTACAGATACTTTTTCATGGTTCACTTCCCTCTCTTCTACTCTGTTATTTTTAGTGAATACATGGACAGAGAAGAAACTACTCTGAGGTCTTCTCTTTTTTCAGATAATTATATGTCTCAGACACTGTTCCTGAGATCTCTGTTAAATTCTATCTGTGCTCATTTGTGTTATCTTTGCAGTAGCTTCAGTATGTGAAACATCTGATTGCTGAAACAATTTAAATTATTTAAGAGAACTAGGTTTAAACATATAGATACAATATACCAAATATTAGTTTTGGCATTTTAACATATTCCTGAGTATGACATGTACAGAGTTTCTCCTTATCACTACCACAAGAAGATACTGCAACTGTGTGTGACAGTTATAGACCTTGTTTATTATTTAAAAGTAATAAAATTCTGTCTACAGTAAAAAAAACTTTGGGAAACTTTTCCCCCTTGCACGGAGAATCTGAATTCATAGAGGTGAAATGCCTTGCAACTTATTTTTCTCTATCAAACAACTGCATATTTATAGGTTTTGTTACTATATATAGTATATATTATATATACTATGGGGCAGATTTACTATTGGTCAAATTTGAGGGTTAATTAACCCTCAATTAGAGCAATCGATTTGAAGGGTTTTAGCGAAATTCGATCGATTGAACGAATAATCGAATATAAAAAATTTGATTGAACAATTAAATTGTTTGAATTGAATGATTCGAACAATTTTTACCATAGGGTTATACAGCAATTCGGTAGGTTCAATCTGACAAACTAGGGTTTAGAGTAAAAATTTAAAGGGCAAGTAATTCAACCATCGAATGGTCGAATGATCGAATAGATTTTTATTCAAATCAGTCAAATCGATCGATTTTTTTAAATTCCATTCCTTTCCAGAAATGTTATAGTAGAATTTGAAAACTGCTATGTCTAGGCTAATGATGGTAGAGTGAGGAATGTCTACAAGAAGGATAGTAGAATTGATTACATTTAACATTTCCATATTTCTTTCTGCATATCCACTCTTATCTTTTATGTAACCTTATCTATTGCCCGTCTCTTTCACCACTAAATTAAGTTAATTTTTTAGTTCTCTCTCCCCCCAAACACACACACATTTACTGGATTTTCCAACACATTCCCACATACAATGTTTTTTATATTGCTTGGAAGAATAAGATTTCTAAAATCTGAATTTCAGTAACTTTTTGCACACCAAATGTTTAATTCCTTCTGTTTATGTCTCCTCTGCTTCATCATTCTTTGATATAGTTTGTGTCTTGCTACACTAGCTTAATTTGCATATGGCGTGAAGTGTAAGTACAAATAGATTACACTACACACAGTGGCGTGTCTGATGCCGCCCCCCCCACTGCGCTTAAAAAACAGCGTCGGAGTGGTAACGCTAGTGCATTGATCGCAATTGTGCTCTCTGCACTAGCCGCCCCTTGTAACTCTCCACTCCGTGCCACCTGAGGCAAGGTTCTCACCTTGCCTCATGGCAGGAGCGGCCCTGACTACACAAGCCTGGGAAGCCTTCAACTAATAAAATATTGTTATTTTGCCCTACACATGTACCCACTGTTTAGTTTATGTACCATATGTATGGAATGTAGGGGAAGGCGGGTACCCTGAAAAAAATTTACAATCTTTTTCAGCCTATCATCCTTAAAAAAGTAAAAGACAGATATCTACTTATCTATTCTATTGCACTTCGCCTGGTCTGAGGTGGAGAAGTCAAGTCTGGCACAAGAGGTAATGTTCAGTAAAATCTGCAAGTTAGTTAATTAGTGCAGTTACGTCCCTTTGTCTGAGTGCAACTTCGCCAGGCGTTATGGTGCGAAGTTGCGCTAGAGTCTGTCTACTTGTCTAGCAAAGTTACACCAGGGAGTGTTAATAAATCTGCAAAGTGGCAAAATTATGTCATGCTGGTGAATTTGCACTAGTGTTTGCCGCTTTGCAAATGTCTGCTGTCAAGTGGACATGTAGATTGACTTCTCAGTGTAGAACTTGCTACTTAATATATGTTTGTGACTATCTAAATCAGGGATCCCCAACCTTTTTTACCTGTGAGCCACATTCAAATGTAAAAAGAGTTGGGGAGCATCACAAGCATGAAAAAGTTTTGTGGGGTGCCAAATAAGGGCTGTGATTGGCTATTTGGTAGCCCCTATGTGGTCTGGCAGCCTACAGGAGGCTCTGCTTGGCACTATACTTAGTTTTTATGCAACTAAAACGTGTTTCCTAGCCTGGAATTCAAAAATCAGAACCTGCTTTGAGGCCACTGAGAGCAACATCCAAGGGGTTGGAGAGCAACATGTTGCTCACAAGCTACTGGTTGGGGATCACTGGTCTAAATGTACCCTCCAGCTGTAACTCTCACATCGTATTTGGTTTACACTATATAGTTCAACATATTTGTTTTCACATTAACTGAAGCCACAGAGAGCTCTGCTGTGTTGCTGGCATGTAATATGTTCCACAATACAAATACCAGTTTACATGGGCATTAAAATAAATGATCTAATACAAACATTTTGCCATGTGTTAGTTAATGTATTTAATGTAATTTATATACAGATAGGTGATGTTGCTATAGTGCAAAGTTTGTCAGTATTTAAATTTCATGAGTTCAACTGCATCTAAAAGCAATTTGTGTGGATAAGGGCATAGGAATTACAGTGTGTTTGCTTGCCTTTAGTAAAATTCAATATTTCCATCCAGCAGCTGGGACCTTACAGCCATGAACCATGCTGCACCTTAAAATACTGTATGGTAGACTGGCATTATGTGTGCTTAATCAGCATTCATACACATCTGTGGTCTACCACTTGAATCTCTAGGGAAAAAATGCAGTCTGTCACTTTCTGTTAACTGAAATTATAAATACAGGTCAGCAAAACAATTAGTTAATTTAAAATCATGCTTAAATCATGCCTTCATGAGAGTTCATTTGCCTGTAAACCTTAGCACTGAAAATTTTGTTGACACTATGTACCAACCTAACAACCAATATGCAAGATAGAATGTAGAGAATGTTTGAACTGTCCATCTCTACAGTGGAAAAACAATGTACTTAATAATGTACTTAACACAACAGAATTTAATATGATTTTTATAGTGTATGAATATTACCATATGATGGGTGAAATCATATAGAAGTAGAATTGCAAACACACTACAAAAATGCACGGTAGATTGCACTCAAAATGTGTTCCTAATAAGATTATTGCTAGAGGATGCATGCTGATGTAGTCCATATCACCCATGTAATATCACATATCATTTTTAGTGTAAACACAAAATAACACAGTGAATTTCACATAGCATATGCATTCAATGTTACATGTGAAAAGCAATTGATTTCACAGTAAATCAAACACTCTTATGTAGGGGACTGATACATGCATCCCCATTTAATCGATCACCAAGGGTCCCTTAGTTAATACAGGGAGTATCTCCCCACCTCCTGGGTGTATAGCATGACTCATAGCTACCACAGGGTTTGCCACAAGGTGGCAGTGTGCTTTAATATAAAAGGCAGAGCCATGCTATAGGGCAGTGGTCCCCAACCAGTAGCTCATGAGCAACATGTTGCTCTCCAACCCCTTGGTAGTTGCTCCCAGTGGCCTCAAAGCAGTTGCTTATTTTTGAATTCCAGCCTTGGAGGCAACGTTTGATTGTATAAAAACCAGGTGCACTGCCAAACGCAACCTCAATGTAGGTTGACAATCCACATAGGGGCTACCAAATGGCCATTCATAGCACTTATTTGGCACCCCAAGAACACGGTTTATGCTAGTGTTGCTCCTCAACTCCTTTTACTTCTGAGTGTTGCTCACTGGTTGAAAAAGTTGGGGATCACTGTTCCAGGGGCTTTTTGCCACCAAGGGAGAAAAGGTAAGGAGTGGAATCCCTGGACCGTATAGGGTTAAGTGGGTATCAGTTAGACCCTTTAATAGTGTCTCCAGGAGAGCCAGTCTATACTGAGCAGCTCTGGGCTACACAGAAGAGATTAGCAGGGATTAGTGTGTCAAGGGCATTTTGTTCTAGACAGGGAACAAGAGCCAGGTTACAGAGATTTAGATTTAGATTTAGCTGGATTCCCACTTGGGTTCCACATCAGGGGTGTCTCCCAAGAACACAGGAGAAACTCTGGGAGGACAGTGTGATATTCCCTTCTCAAGTGCTAAAAGGAGGAAGATTTTTCTATTGTTCTGTATTGTCAGTATTTTTGATTATCCGCTGATTTTGCTTCTTATAACTGCAGTATTCTCCCTTGTGAATTTTTTTATAATAAACCAGTTATTGTTCAAGAACCACTGTACAGTGGTATTGCCTCCACAATGTTGCGAGGGCTCATCCCTGGGGATAAAAGGTCTCATCAACAAACTATAATCATGTGCATGTTTGCTTTTGACTGTAACTGAGACACATGGCGGCTTATTACTTAAAGGTCAGATTTTATTCATTTTGGAAACCACAGCTAAACTCACAGGATTCTAGTATAAAAAGTGATAATGAAAAAAAATCTGAACAATGTACTAAGGGCTAGTCCAGACGGGGAGATTCGGGGGCGATACGTCCTCACCAGGCAATTTGGAGCAATTTTAAAAATCGCGCCGCTCCGTGTGGACACGCGCCGGCGCTTTTGAGCCTCGCCGGTGCCTAGCTATTCGAGGAGATTCGGGGGCGATCTGTCATGGCGAGAAGTCGCCAGGCGACGGATCGCCCCTGAATCTCCCCGTCTGGACTCAGCCTAAGAATATTAATACCTCAAAAACCTCGAAAAAATAAAAGTTTCTCGGACAATCCATAGCTGAAAAAACCTAAAAACCTATAAAAGTCCAAACTGATTGAAAGTGGTCCAATGAGATCAGCGCAGCTCCCACTGACTTCTATAGCAACTCAAAATCTCTTTCTTGGCGAAGTTTGGCTTTGGAATTTTCCGTGGTTTTTTTTTACACTTAGGGGCAAATTTACTTGACCAAATTCGATATTCGATTAGCATTTGATCGTCGAATGCTAATCGAATAGTTTTAGGCTACCTTTTATTCAATATTCGATCATTCGAAAATCGAATTAAAATTTATTCAATCAGTTGGATCAATTTTCCATCAAATTTGATCGAATTTGATTTTATTCACATGAATACATGTGAATTTAGTAAATCAGCCCCTAAATTAATCTCAAATTTTTAGAGCTTTTAAGAAATATAGGAAAATGACTAGTGATGGGCAAAAAATTTGTGAAACACATTGAAGTCAAAATAATTTTGACACACAAATTTTTTGTTGCAGTTTCATAAATTTATTTGCCACAAATTTGTGCCTGGAAAATGTTTTCACCCATCACTAAAAACTTTTTTTTTCCGAGATTTGTTGATAAAAAAAAAAATCACAATTCGCTTGTTAGTTAATGGGCCCCTGACTGTGCAAAAGCGTTTTATATTGACCATTATATACTACAGTATAAGCATGTAAAGCAGCCATGGTCAAAGCTCCATTCACATGGATTAGACTGAGCAGTTTCCATCTTTATTCATTTTAGAATAGGCAGCTCAATTAATCCTCTCTATCAGTCCTTTCCCATTCAATTTGATTTAGGAATAAAGAACGTACATTTCCTGTTTATTATATACAGTATTGGGATTTTGTCACTAATATAATATATTGGTTATGGCTGCCTTGCATGAAAGAAAAAATAATATTTTGGCCATGACACATGTAAAATATAATTTGGGTATAACGATTATGTTTATCTCAGGAAGGTAGAAACAAGTTTTCGTTATTTAGTTCATGTAGGTAAAAGAAAGTGCTGCCTGACAGGTATGTGTGAATCAATCTAGTTCTATATAAAGAGAAATAATCAAGCTCTTTTCAAATAAAATAAAATATAAAGTGATTGGCTGTGAGTGGGGAGTAAAAAAGCACATCATATCAACATTTCTTTCAAGAAAAATGATTGCCATTTTGAAGCAATAGAAGCATATTGTGTTGGTACTTATCTTGTCACTTGAATGCAGTTTCAACTATTTACTATGAGTTTTTTCTATTGCAGGTGGTTTAAACACCCCCACAATTCATTCAACACATTTATCAGCAAACAGGACAGAAAACAGAAAGTAAATTGATGACATTAAATATAAGCCAAATTATACTATCCCATTTATCCCACTTAGCACAGAATATTGTGTCACAGCATCCCATCCAATTAAAGAGTTCACCATTGAAAACAATGGTGCTTTGGTATGCTAATAAAAAGGTTAAATGCATTAAATTAGTTAAGATAACTTTAGATAACACAGTTTCTTCAATTAACCCTGAGTCACGACACATTTAACACACAAATCCAAGTGGCTGCATCTGTATTGATCAGACATGTTTCCAATAGGGAAATATGAGGCACTAAAGGTACAGCTCTTCTTGATGCTTATTTATATTTGTATTATTTATTTATCCAGCTGTATCATCTACTGTGCATCTGGAAGAAATAAAAAGGTATTTATCCATATTAAAAAAGTTGGTCCTTGGTTTATGGTCCAATACAATACACAATAAAAATCTAAATATCAGCAAATTCTAGTTTTGTATAAATATGCTATAATTTTGTGAGGAAATCATATAATATAATATTTCTTATAAACCTTAATCTATCACTATACTACACCGTGATAATATTGAGTCTTGTTGCTTTCTAAAGAGTATATCTAAACCTCCAAGGTCTCACGGCTTCAAGCTTGCAACAGATTTTACAAAAAAGATTTTTTCAGTAAATTACATTTTTAAATAATCACATAAAACAACGTATTTCCTATTTTTATCATAGTAGAATACAAAGGTAACTACTGGTATTTTCCTGCTTTTCACTTTGTGGTGTTCAAGAGTTACAAATGTTACTTTCATATTCTGTCCAGTTCACCTTAATAATAAAGCCACCTGTATTTCAGTTGGACAAAACTATTTGGAAACATCTCTACATATAGGGGCTGATTTACTAGGGGTTGAATTTTGAATAGGAAAATACTTCGAAATTCGGCCATCAAATTTTTTTGGGAGTCATTTTCGATCAATAATGAAAATCGTTTGAATAATTCGCTTCGATCAAACGATTCACACGATTTTCACCAAAATCCTTCAATTTCTCTTAGAAAAATTTTCAGGACAAGTTCTGTGAGGTCCCCCATAGGTTTTTAAAGGGCCAGTACTTGAAAATTTGAAAATTCGAATTTTAACAATTTGAATAGAATTTTGGGCTATTCGATAGTCGAAGTAGCCCAAAATTACTTCAAAATTCTAATTTCTGAAATTCAAATTTTATTAAAATTTTCACTTTGACCCTATTCCACCCTTAGTAAATCAGCAGACTGAATAAATCTCTCATACATAGACAAAAGGACTTCAAATTACCATAGCATGTGCAGAGACTGTCATGGCGGCTCACACCAGGAGCTCCCTCCCGGTGCGAGCGCGCTAGAAATGGTGGGGGCATTATTTTTTTAAAAAAAACACCAGTACCCCCCACCGGAATGCGGGCTCTATCAGCCTGCACATTTGGTTGGGGTTACTGTTTTTGACGATAAGTGCCCTTTAAATAAATTCTAGCTTAGTGCCCATAATGTAATCAGAATAAAAGAGAATTAATTGATTATATTCTGTGACTATACTTCTGTGAGACACCTATTTCTCTTTTAAACTTGTTTTCGTCCATATCCCATTTTAGGACCTTCTTTTAACCATTGGATATTGCTATTACATTACTTTGTTTTATCTTTAGGATTTATAACATATTTAATACAGAGGTTCCTAATATTTTGTTTTAGTAATTATACAGACATACATAAAGCAAGGTGAACACCTTGCCTCAAGGAGCACTTCCCCAGAAGTTACCAGGGCCTGCAAATATCCGGTCCATGTTACGTATTTCCATTTAATAAACCGGAAATTCAGCTTTTCTAGCACAGATAGCGCAATTTTGCTCTCTGCTGTAGCCATGCGGCCCTGCCGGACCCCAGTCGATGATGTTAACGTAGGAACGATGGGATGACAGCTGCCTCAGGCAGCATTAATGCTTGTAAGCCCCTGCAGACATACAGTAGCAACATTGAAATACTAAATAATCTTTATTAAAACAAGCGCAAATTCCATTTCAATTCTGGATAATTTAACCTAAGAAATTCAAGATCAGCTGCAAGCTCATTTGAGCTGAGAAAGTGTTGATATCTAGAATACATAATGAGCTTAATCAAGCTGAGATAATTTGATGGAAAGATAGAAAATTGTGCTTTGGCAATTCAACGTGTAAATCAGCAAGGATCTGACGCAAACAAATGGGCTGATTTATTAAGTATTCAGTAGATTGCTCTGTTAAGTGTGAATCTATATTGTGACTCAAAGCCTTTGCTTCAAGCAAGCATACAAAAATAATGTACTGAATGTTGAAGACATGGTACTAAATGGTGAAGTAATGCACAGCCTGTCCATGGCTGGCCAATAATTGTTTTATGTTTTCTTGTTTGTTTTCTAACTTCCCAGTTATACGCTGTCAATGATATTACAGGCACTTAGGGACAATGTTCTTGTTAGATTCAGTAGCATTGCCACTAGGCATCTCTGAGCTCTGATTCTATCTAATACAACTTTCTGTCCTGTTCCCATTTCAACCCATGAAAAACAAACTGATCTGCAACCTTTTTCTTTTTTCAGTCCTAGGGATTATTCACTGATACCTATTGGAGTACTAGTTTTCCCCAAAATCAGTTTATACGAAAAAATGGTAGACTTCATTTTTTGCCAGCACTTATGTTGGTATTTCCATTATTGTAATACTACCATATACATAAACATTGACATGATTAATATTATCATAATAATGTGTGCAAATGACTGCTTATTAAATACAAATATACATTATAATTTAAAAGGTTAAAAGTTATTAGCCTGCTGCTAGGAATGGGGCAAAATATGTTTCCCTGGAGCCTTTACATTTCATTAGTGTTCTGATATTTTTTTCATTGCTAATTAAACAAAAATACCTCTGACCATGTACGGTCTATGAGGTCTTCATCATCTTGCCCACTGTTCAGTTACATTTTGATAGCATCACAGCTATGAGATGTGATCTTGTACCCATACATCTGAAAGGCAATTAGCTGGCCAGAGCTCCCTGGCAGACTTATTACAAGCACTCTTACCCACTGTAACCCGACATCTGCTGGACTATGCAGCATGAAATGCTAAATTACTGTTGGTGATGATTAAGAGGACCAACAATTAGAAATGATTTGATGTGAGGTTAAAAGGACCCTGCTTGCTACAGCATGTGCAATGATTTAGAAAACAGAGTGTATTAATTACACCGGTACACAAAATAATTTGGGATTGAAACTAAAAGTATAAAGAGATTTGTATATAGCTGTATAGCTGTCAAGGATTGGGTAGGGGGCGCTGAAGAGTCAGAAGGGGGAAGGTGCAAGTCCTTAAGGCAAGGGTGTCTTGTGCCCAGGAAACTGGTATGGAGTAGGTTGGAACAGGGAGAAGAGGGTGTAGACGTACTGGATCGGGACAGGACGGTGCGGGTGTAGATCTGGGAAGGAGTGGGCTGGAACAGGGAGAAGAGGGCGTAGACGTACTGGATCGGGACAGGACGGTGCGGGCGTAGATCTGGGAAGGAGTGGGCTGGAACAAGGGCAAGAGCAGGAGGAGTGGATAGCAAGGGCAAGAGCAGGAGGAGTGGATAGCAAGGGCAAGAGCAGGAGGAGTGGATAGCAAAGGCGAGAGCAGGAGGAGTGGATAGCAAGGGCGAGAGCAGGAGGAGTGGATAGCAAAGGCGAGAGCAGGAGGAGTGGATAGCAAGGGCGAGAGCAGGAGGAGTGGATAGCAAGGGCGAGAACAGGAAGACTGGATAGCAAGGGCGAGAGCAGGAAGACTGGATAGCAAGGGCGAGAGCAGGAAGACTGGATAGCAAGGGCGAGAGCAGGAAGACTGGATAGCAAGGGCAAGAGCAGGAAGACTGGATAGCAAGGGCAAGAGCAGGAAGACTGGATAGCAAGGGCAAGAGCAGGAAGACTGGATAGCAAGGGCGAGAGCAGGAAGACTGGATAGCAAGGGCGAGAGCAGGAAGACTGGATAGCAAGGGCGAGAGCAGGAAGACTGGATAGCAAGGGCAAGAGCAGGAAGACTGGATAGCAAGGGCAAGAGCAGGAAGACTGGATAGCAAGGGCAAGAGCAGGAAGACTGGATAGCAAGGGCGAGAGCAGGAAGACTGGATAGCAAGGGCGAGAGCAGGAAGACTGGATAGCAAAGGCTACTGCTGGGCTGGGGCTGCAGAGACCAGGAAATCTGCCTAATGGATAAACCTGGCCTAATGGATAGAGTATCGAGCCAGAAACCTAAAGGTCCCTGGCTCGAATCCCAGCAGAGCCTGACAATAGCTAACATAAACTTAGAAAACTGAAAATATTCTCATATTTGTTATGTCACAAAGATATCTGTAAAAATGCTTTAGGTGGAAAAATATTATCTAAATGTATTTCAGTCACCTGTTAAAATATATATACATTGTTGATGATTTCTGTTATGATATTTTGTCTGGGTTCAATTATTCCTCTCTGAGCAAAGTTGCAAACTAATGGCACATTGAGCAATTTACCTGATACATTTTTAGTAGTCTAAATACATGATAACCAAATGCCCAGACCATTCCCAATTGCCTATGATTAAATCTCAGGTGTCATTTAGGTGTTAATTGTGGTACTTATGCAGTTGTCCAAAATTTCTATTGCTGGTCTTTCAACAAGACCTTCAACAAGCATATTTGGGAATTCAACTTCCATCAGGTTAGTCAAGAGTACACAAGCAATTGCATGTGTTTTGACTTGACTGAAATTTTATTGAATTAATGGGGGGCACTGCTTTGTTTAAAAACATAGTGAAGCACATTTTGCAATTGCATAATGAGTTATGTTGTTACTATATATATATATATATATATATATATATATTCCCTATCCCTAACTACAAAACATTAGAAATGTCATTGACTTTAATCAATACTGGAGCACTTACAGATCACATTTTTATGTCCATCTAATAACTTATCCAACCTTCACTCATTATTTATATATTTACTCATCAAGCATTCAAAATATTTTAGTATTGCTTATAATAAAATCTAAATATGAGCTACCACAGCACAGAATTATGCACATACCTTAATCCTGAGAAAGTACCATGCTTATAACATATTGCTGTATTGACCATTGTTTTGGAACAGCGAACAAATTATCTCCTTTTCACAGCAGTGGCTAGCACACCGCTTGTCAATCTGAAAGACCTTTGGAAATCACAAGAAATACAGATTTAAAATCCTTTCAAGTCTGCATTCTGAGGGGAAGAAATGGAGATATTATCAGATGTACAATTTGAAAACCAATTCTTTGTAAAATAAATAACCTTAGAAAGGCTTTTAAATAAACAGCCTTTGGTTATATCATTGGCAACATCAGACATGATCTTCTAATGAATTCTATTTTAAATCACTATTTACTAAAGCAGTGTTTCAATCAATACAATTCTTTATCACAACTAGATCTCTATTCCCCAGTAGGTGATGATTTAAACATCTAATATAGCAAACTTCAACCTATGGCTCCATAGCTATTGCTACCAGCCTTTCACCAACAAGAGTAGTAGCCACAACTTGCTGCAATACTTGAATCGTGACATGCTCAGTCAGCATGTGTTGTGCCAAAGATCAAAGGGAAACATGGGTACTTAGAAGCATGTTTTTTAAATACTGAGCTAGGCATCTTCCCATAGCAATTGATATGCCTCCTGCCATGATAAATTCCAGGCAAAATGCACACTGGGGGTAATTTATCAACACTGGGCAAATTTGCCCATGGGCAGTTACCCATAGCAACCAATCAGATTCCTGCATTCAATGTTCTACTTGCAGCTGCTTTCAAAAAGCTAATCACTGATTGGTTGCTATAGGGAACTGCCCATGGGCAAATTTGCCCAGTGTTGATAAATGAGCCCCACTTTGTTTATAAAATTAAAGTTACAAACATATACAATATAATATGTGTTTTAAGTTCTAAACTATATATTTAGTTGCTATTTATGTTAAAACATATTTGTATCTGTCATGCAAAAATATAATATAAGAGGTTTTTGGGGTTTTTTATGGCATCATGGGCAGCTGTGTAGAAGAAGGAAAAGCACATGATAAGTGAAGAGTTAAAGCTTTCCAATGAAGAAGCAGATGCCTATAGGTCTCAAGGTTGACTGAATTTAGCTGCTGCTGTTAGGGAATTTATTAGCCTTGGGCTTTCTGTCTCAGTCACATTCTTTATTTCGGTGCTTCTGGAAGCAAAAATACTGTTGCTAATGAGTGAAACAAAGCAGGAAACGAAATCAGTGCATGGGCTAGAATACTTTGCAGACACTGAAAACCCTCTACTGCATAGTTTGAAGCTGCTTAACTGTTCCCTTTTCATTCATCTTAACACTATTCTTATACAAATATATTTGCTGTCAGAATTATTATAAGGAGAGCTGAATTTTCACAATTTTGTAATTTGTCAGCTCTGACATCATTGATGTGGCTCTGGCCAAAATTTGGGTAGATAGGTAAAACACTTAAGTACAATTAATGATCATTCTGTCTGATGCTTGTTTGAAGTATTGTGTTGTATTTATTCACATGAGGGTTTTTTTATTTTATGCATTGTCTAGAGTGATGTCAGCTCACCCACATATTTCTGGAGTTAACCTAATTTAATTGTGCAGTAAAGGACTGTCCACACTGTCAGAAATTGGACCTGAAACCTCACTCCCACAATTGAAATGAAAACCCAAAATCATAAGTAGTAGCCGAGCATGATCAGGAGTTTTGGCTGGACAGAATGGTAATGTGATTGCATCACGATCATGATGGCAGGCAGAGCCAAGATGCACCCACATCAGTTTCATCAGGTTGATTCTGGGAAAATAAAATGTGATTGAAAGCTAGGTCAATTTCCTTAAGAGTGATTCTGATGCAATATAGCTGGAACACGATTTGTGTTCATAATGCAAGGCAAACACTCTAACACAGTAAAGTGTAATACTTGATTGCATAGTGAACAAAGTGCATAGCATGTACGGTGTATCGAGCTGCTGCTGCCTACCTTATTCAAAGGAGGTTGAACAGGTATGCTGGCACTAGGCAAAAGGAATATGAATAGGCATAAGTACTTTTGGCATAGCATTTTATCACACAATTTTGTGCTTTGCACTAGCAATTGTAAATGAGCTCAGTAGTATTCATTTCAAATGTCTCAGTTGTATTCAATCCAAATGTATTCAAACTACTGATAAAAAGCTAGGGCTAATCAACTGAATGATGGTATTTGTAGGTATGAGTATGGATTTTGTATTCATCAGTGTTCAAGTTCAGTTGCATTTTGACATATATTCAAAACTTAGGTTTACAGTGAAAATTATAGGCATTCCTTTTTCAGTATAATCGAATTAATAAAACCAAAAACAAATGAAAAGTGAAATGCCTCCTCTACCTTTACAAATCTCCAAAATTATCCATTAGGGTTTATATTTTTTTATACACATCTATTTATTTGAGGGAAACTCAGAATCAGTATTGTGTCAGATGGGAACCTTAATAAACTCTTGATGTACTCCCATTTTGTCTATTTTGTCTGGACATTGTGAGACAGAGGTTAATTACCAAAAGTAAAATTATATTTTGGGTATACACAGTGACTACATTCTGATCATGCCACTCATTTTGCTTAACACAATATATATATATATATATATATATATATATATATATTTAGAGAAGCACCCCAAACTTAAAAAAAAACATACACCAATAAGATAAAATACAAAACATAAACTTGGGAACATTTTGATTGTGTTCAGAAAACCTCAAAAACTTTCTCAAGTCATCTGTGTGCCAGAGATAAATATGGATTTAATGGACTATAGTCCGACCAAACTATAATCCATTATTTACTCTAAAAAACACTAAATTGACAAAAACTAAAAAAATTTCAATTGTTGAGTAAAAAAAAAAAATGTTTTAAAATTTTTCATGAAATCGGTGGAAAAGCCCCAAATGTTCTGATTATCATACGACACCCAGTGCAATCTTCAAATTACAAATAGGACCTCTGCCATTGACTTCCACAGGACCCGACAGGTTGAAAATAGAATATTTTCAGATTTGGACTTTTAGCAGCTTCTGAGGCTTTTTTTCCACTAAAAATTCAGTTTATATAGTAAAACAGCTTGATTTTTTAAACATTTTTTTAACATTCTGACTTTAATAAATAACCCCACAGAAGTCAAATCAAGTACATATACATGAATAAGATACATTAGTAGTCTCATAGATATATATTTCATTTCACAGATTAGAGTTACTGATGTCAAATGCCAAAAATACTTTTCAACACTCAAGTCGGCTGCTGGGATTTACAGAAAAAATATTACCTGAATCTCAGATCAATGAAATGTTATATTTGGATGATGAAGAGCAATAAAGATTTGCAATGATTTACCCAGCTAACGATAAAGCCATAGAGCTAGTATCCACAAAGATTTGTGAGATTATCTGGGAACTGTGAGAGGACGCATAAAGACACATATACTTTAACAGCCCTGAAGCACTGATATTTTTAACCTCACAGCACAAGTTTTTCCATGGTCTGCCTTTCTAATATTCTGAATAAAGTTATCCTACATTGCCAGGAATGGACAAAACAGAACTTTTTTAAGCTTTTCAACCATTTGATATTGAAAGCCTTAAAAAGATGTAAAGAGGAAAATAAATATCGGTAATAATTAATTATGGATCAGTGGGAAAATATTAAGGAGCCAGTGTATATATTTAATTTTTGTTTTATATTATAATCCCACAAACATTTAATAGAGGATGTGGCCTGATTTAATCTATTGCTTTAACAAAAAAAATAGGCAAAACTCCTGTTGAACTATTTTTGAGATAGATGATTTATCCTTAGGACCCATGCTGAGTTTAATGTAATCTGATTTCATCTTGTTCCAGATATTGTGGTAGAAATATTTTCGTTCTGCAAACATCCCTTTCCCATTAAACCTATGTGCTTAGGTTCTCTTATTTTCCATTTACATCAGCCAGCTCTAGTGCATTCTGATTTATCTCTGTGTCTCACTGGTGTAGGCACTTTGTGTTAAAGGCACCTCAAGGAAGGTTTTTTACTTAAGCCATTTTGCATCAACCTCTTTATTAAAACGTGTAATTGTCAAGAGGTTTTATTAAAACAGGAGAAATTAAACATATTTTTATGCTGTTTAAAGGCACAGATTTATTTTTTAAAACAAAGGTTGATCTTGAAAAAATAACCATGCAATTGATGTGGAAAAATCTTATGCTGCAACTATTAAATAACTTTGTCTGTACATGTGGCCACAAAATCAGAAATGTATTTATTACAGGAAAAAGCAAAGGTGGCAATACACGGGCAGATTAAAGCTGCCATTATCGGTCCTTTAGACTGATTTGGCATCTTATATGCCCATGTGTGGTGGCATCCGACTGGTCTCCTCAATTGATATCTGGTCAGAATTGGCCTGATATTTCCTGTGTTTGAGAACCACATTGGATAGTTGATGTGGTCCTATGACCCGTCGGCGCCTATTTCCTTCATATAATCCAATCGTTTGACCCTAGGGCCAAATGTTTGGATCAACCCCATACCACTCACCCATTGGTGGGCAAATTGGGGAAAGATATGCTCATTTTGTGACTTTGCCAAATGAGCGGATCTTATTGTGCATGGCCACCTTAAGAGTAGCTTTTCCAAAATAAGTTTTTCACTTTTTTTTTTTGCTAATTCCTGCTAGTAGCTGAGTATTTATACATAGCCATAGATAGTGTATTATGTTCAGAATCCATAGCCCTAGCTCACAAATATGTTTAATCATGATGCTAACATGTCACAAAAGCATCAAAAGCATTATTTATAGTGAATTCATAATATAAGGCATCAAACATAAAGGCACCAGGCCAAAGGACAAGTGCTTTTATACAGGACTTGGAACTCAGAGTTGACTTCTAATAACCTCGTATTTAACAAAAGGGGGGATATTATTTATTATAAAGCACAATTTCCAGTCAGTCATGTGACAGAAATTGCTAATTTTGATTTCATAATGTTTTGCAGAATTTTGACCAATGATCAATGGCAATTTATGAAATGTTTGTATATAACAGTGTGAAAATAAAAATATTAAAAAAAAAATATTAAAAAGTCTTAAATATTATTTATTATTATTGTGAAAATGTAATATTAACTTCAGCATACTGAAATTAGAATCTTTCTAAATGCAATAAATTAAAAATTCTGTACCATTTCTGAAATAATCAAGTTTATCTTCACTGTTCCTCTCTCAGCATCTGTTTCTCTTCATTATGTCTTCATTCAAGATTTGGGTGTCAGATTAATGACCCAATATATCTTATAGGGGGCTCCTTTTGCCTAGAAAATTTATTAGAACTCGCTCTGTTAAAATCACCAGAAAACCTATCCCTCTACATGCAGGCAGTTATTTTGTTATACTGTATTTTGTTTGTACTGGAATCAGTTATTTTACTGAGATCTAATACATATGTTAGGAAAAGAGCCCCCCTATAAGATATATTGGATCATTCATCTGAAACCGAAATGCTGCATGAAGACAGAATGAAGAGAAACATATGCTGAGAGATTGATTATTACTTCAAAAACAATGCAGAATGTTTAATTGATTGTATTTAGAATGTGTCTTACTTCAGTATAAGGAAACATATAAAATCTTCATAATAGTTTCCCTTTACACAAACAGCAGCATAGTTTTCATGATCCAGATTTTCACAGAAGGATGAATTAAAAAAAGAAGTATCCCATCCAAATAGGGACATTTGACTCTTGAACATGGAGGAAAAGCATCGCAGGAACTGCTACAATAATGTCAGAAGCAGCCATATACTGTCGAATTCTTCACTGGACAATAATTGCAACAGCCACTAAATTAACCGCTTCCACAAACCAGCTGCTGTTCTGACTACATGTTCTATGTAAAAAATTTGATGAAAAAAAGACAGAACAGTAACACATTGGAGGAGGTTGCAAACGTGCCAAGCAAAGACAACAAAGCCAGTAGCATGTACAGTTATGTTTAAATTCATGTTGACATAATTTCCAATTTGTGGAAAACACCCTGAAATGTCATAGGGTAAACATTTTCACAATGATTTTATCAAATGTGCAAAAAAACTAAAAACTCTCATATTTCCAGAAACAAAACTTTTCATAACTCTCATATTTCCAGATTTTAGATTACATCTTATCTTATGGCCTACATACTTTTCCCTCCCCATTAAACTGTTAACTTAAACCAATCAATAATTTCCTGTAGAAGTCACATCAATTCAAGTTCTATGGATGGAGAACCTGTAATGCTTCTATTATAATTCAACATTTAGATGTGGGAATAAGTGATGCGCAATAGTATCCAACGTAATAGCAGTTAGTTGCACGTGTCATTACAAATATCAAGAGGAATTCTTGACTCTTGATTGAGTGATTGCTACCTTTAACACAGACACAACTGTAACCATTGATTGTTTCTGCTTCTGTATAATTATGTGTAGGGTTTGCATCTTATTCTGTTGCTTCTCATGGCCATTTTAATGGTTGTTAAGTGCTTCAGTTGATGTTGGTTTGCACAGAAAATCAGCTACAAATAGTGCTACTTACATTTAAAATTCAGTTAAATGAAAGCTAATTACATATCCATTTCAATGTGTGATTATGCATAAATAATCAGGTGTTATAATGGAATATTTTGACGTTAAAATGAAACAGCATTTTGGTTGCCTGCTATGGGTTATTTCTGCTTTTCTTTGTTCGTGGGTCAAAGTGACCTCTTTCATTTTAAGGTGAACATAATGTTCTAAATCCTTTTGTAAAATAGGGAAGACAAAGACATATTAATACAAAACTGCTGCCTTTCCAGACATCTGGCATATCTGCAGGTGAGGGTAGGGGCTTAGATATTTGTCATTAGCAATTGGGAGCTTTATGTATTGTTCTTTGCTAAAGGCTGCATGTACATGTGATTTATAAAGAGATAGCAAAAATGGTTTTAACAGAGAAGGAAAGGCATTTTTACTTGGGAAGTTAGGCACCCCCAAGTGATTGTACCTACTTACCTACTTACCTGACATCCCGGGCAGGTGCAGGTGAAAACTGCAACAGTTTAAGGGATATTCCAGTGAACTACATGGAGCAATTGTCTTCCTGCTTCTTCTTTCTTCAAATTCCCTGGGGCAGACACTTGTGCAGTAGAACTAAACAGCTAACTTCTTCATTAAAGGTTGTCTTTTCGCTCTACTGAGCATGCACAGCCACAAGAAGAAAGAGCAGTGGTGTAACTACCAGGGGAGCAGAGGGTGCGATTGGGCCAGGGCCAGCACCCCCTCAGGCTGCTGATTCTGGCTAGATTATCACTGATTCTGTCAGGAAAATCACATATGGAGGGGGGGGGCCTGGCTGCACGTCCCGTGCCAGGGCCCACCCCATATAGTTACATTACTGAGAAAGAGAAAGAAAGAAGCTCATCACTCTGTGGTACTCCCTGGTAGGGTCTGACTGGGGGGCCCAGGGCCCTTCAGGGCTACGGCCCCAGGCCCCCCTCGGGCATGGGCATACAGCACGTGTGCAGTGCCACATTAATGCACATGCACGCAAAACCATGTTTGCGCCAAGTACGCACAAAACTGTTTTTGTGGCGACCACCTGGCAGGGCGGATCTGGGCCGCCAGGGCCCACAAGAGCCTGGGGCCAACCAGGTTTTTTCCTGGTGTCCCACTGACCCTGCTACCTGGAATAACCCTGGGCTGACACAGTGTCCTGCTGATAGGTGCACCGACCAAGGGTTTCAGGTAAGTACAGTATATACAATCTCTTGGGAGTGCCTAAATTTTGGCACCTCCAAGTATAATATGCCTTTCCTTCTCCTTTAAAATGATCAAAGTTAAACATAACAGAATATATATATTTATTACAATTATTATTATTGTTATTATTATTATTATTAATAACATGTATTTATATAGCGCCAACCTATTGTGTAGTGCTGAGCGGGCCTCATCAAAACACCAGCAACACTCATTTAAACATCACACTGAAGTTATAACATATAATCCATAAACTTCAAACCAGAACCAACATCCTTTTATACACATTTAAATGGTTCGCTCACATCTATAGTATCAAACTATAATAAAAAAAAGACAATATGTACAGTAACACTATTATTAATGTGACAACATTGTAACAACTCCCTACATCCTCCCCTATTACACAAGATAGCTCCATTGCTCGTGCTTCTCATATGTCATTATTGGAATAGATGTAAATTTTTGGCCCTCAGGTATACATCTCCCGGTCATAAAAATTGAATAACTACAGCATTGGCATTATTTACCCACTAAACCTCTACTAAAATCAATTTACTGCACCCCTAGATGACCACTGGCCTTTATTCAATTGCATAGCACTTTTGCACTTCATCTGTTGTTAGGATGATCCTCACCCCCTACTTTTTATGTATACTCAGTACTTCAGGGGCCGATATATTACCATCTCATACATGTTGCTTCCATTAATTTATCTATATTAAATATTAGTTGACTTTTGAATATGTTTCAGCTGCTCTATTCACTCACCAGTAGTGCATATATTCAATCACCATAATAAACCACGAGAATCCGACATACCCGCAGCGTATTAAACCCATATTCAACCCATATATATATATATATATATATATTTATATATGCAGGTATGGGATCCATTATCTGTAAAACCCATTATTCAGAAAGCTCTGAATTACAAAAAGGCTGTCTCCCATACACTCCATTTTATACAGTATAAATAATCAAAGTTTGTAAAAACGATTTTCTTTTTTCTCTGTAATAATAAAACAGTACCTTGTACTGAATCCAAAGATAAAAATGAATCCTTATTGGAATCAAAACCAGCTTATTGGGTTTATTTGATGTTTGCATTATTTTCTTGTAGAGTTATGGTATGAAGAACCAAAATACGGAAAGATCCATTATCCGGAAAGCCCCAGATCCCTAGCACTCTGAATAACAGATCCCATACCTGTATAATACATATTGGGATATGTGACTAAAACATCCTGTACACCACAACTCTACTCTTAACTGCTTTATTGGACTTGGCAATATCACAGAACAATGAATCCATGTTTTAGGTGTTAGTTGTTTTGAGCACAATATAATCAAGCTCAGTGCATAAGGAAGTGGTGTGCCAGCAGATGCCCATACCTTGCTGATGAACTTTCCCAATTTTGCAATATAAAAGACAGTCCGGATTTGTGGCAAGGCCTAGAGCAGAAGAAATCCAGGGGTTGCCTGCTGCCCAGCCGCAACCAAGTTGTGCATGCGCATATTCAGGATGTGCGCATATACCTGCAGACAGGGAGGATGGAGCAGACAGGATGGGACTGGAAGGGGAGGGTGAGGGGAAAGGGGAGGGTGATGTGGAAGGGAAGGGGAAAGCAAGGGAAGAAAGACACTGATGTAGAAGGGGATGAGGAAAGGAAGGGGAGGGGCCAAGGAAGGTTAGGGGAAAGCAAGGGAAGAGAGACGCTGATGGAAAAGGGATGGGGGACTAGGAAGGGGAGGGGCACACAGACGGAGTGGGGGAGGCATGGGGGGGGCGATGAGCAGAGTCATCCTAGAGACGTGTTCCATTTGTAAATCAGGGCCTGATCAAAGAATGTACCCACTGAGTATTTGAGGTATTTGAAAACTCTCTATTCATAAAAAAAATGCCAGTGTACAGTATTAGCTTTATTGAGATGGTTTCCTGCAAGAGAAAGATTACATATTAAGCAGTGTAAGACCTTTATCATTCCTATAGGTATCATTTTTTTAAAAATTAATTAGTTAAGTATGGATCTCTGTCAATTTTCACAAAGGCATATTAAATCCACTTTAACAGAATTTAAATTAGCTCATTTCAGATAAGCCTCACTAAAAATAGGTATCATTTTAGTTTTCTAAATGATTTATAAGGAATAAGTTCTTTCTACATCTATCAAACAAATATGTTGGTGTTCTATTCTGTTATGTTCTAGAAAATTATCTTCAATGCAGTTATAAGCATCTGGGATATGACTAACTCCTTACATTTGACATTGGGCAACTCTGTCTATCTCTGTGGCTCATGCTAGGAAAATCGTGTTAGCAGACAGAACAATGCAGATAAAAATGTTATGCTTTTGGCAACATTATAATGTTATGCACTAAAGTATAATATGACATAATAGTGTCTTCCTAAAATGAGGTATTTTATAAATGAAGTAGTTACAGTATGTTTCTAGATTCTTTTTTTACTTACAATATGATACTGATACCCTGGGGTATAATCCAGAACATAGAAACATAGCAATACATTTGTGATTTTAACTGGAGGTGGATGAGGCAGGGAGGCAACTCCATTACACAAGTTTAGGCATACTAATACATTAGCATTGAAAATTGAAGTATAAATAGCCTTAAAAGAAAGCAAGGCAAAATTTAACCAGGAGAACCCCAGCAGTGGCCCCTCCTATCTTCCCACCCCAGAAAATGCAACCCCAACAAGAAGACACCTCAGTGTTTGGGTCAGAAAATAGAGGTCTAAAGTGACCAGTTATACTGATTATCATCCCTACTTCACAACTCTGAATTGTACCAGGGAGCAGGGCCAAATGGGCGTGTCTTGTGTTTGGAAAGTAGGGAAAGGGGCCTGTGCTAAGGACTACATTTTGCCTTTCATTTTTCCTTATATTCTTATGTTTAACAACCCATTTTAGCAGTCTCTGTAGGGGCTTTTAAGGTTGCGCAAGAGCTGTAGAGTGACTGTGAATGTGCAAATATATAAAATGACCATCAGAAATCCCAACCAAGGTCAAAAGAATCTGGCCTAACTAGATGTGCAAACAAAACTTGGTACTTGGCGGAACATTCCAAAGAAACGATGCGTGGGGAAGCACTATCCGTTAAAACAGCATCTTTATTAATAACCATTAAAATACAGCCAAATACGCAGGCAGGGGAACCAAGCTTGACGCGTTTCGTGACTCAGAGGTCACTTCTAGATGTGCACAAGTACTAAAACTGTTATGTAGGTGAAAAATGATGCTTACTAGACTTTATTTTAAGTTCATCACATTTAATAACACTTGGTTGTCAGGATAGTGTTTTAATGAGATTACACATTTATCAAAATATAACACCAATGATCATTTTGTCATGATATGTTCATTAAACCCTTTCATGACAGCTAAAAAGTATTTATAAAATTAAAATATAAATTTTAAATATAAAAAAGTCACAAGACAAAAATCTGTGCACTATATATAGAGGATAATGTAATCCCTACTGATTAATAGATTGCATTTACAGGCCATCTGTTTAGTTGCTATGAGTTTTTAAGCAGCCTATTTATTAAACCTCAATTTTGTCTGGTCGTGTTTTTAAGGGGAAAACATTTTTAGAGGAAAGAAAATGGAATATTTTGAGGTTTATTATACCCTGAAGCTGCTAAAAATCCAAAAATACTCCAGCTAAAATCTTTAGAAATCATGTAGATGTCAATGGCAGATGGAACTGAAACATTATTTTACCTTCAGGATTCTCAATAGTTTCAGGCTGTTTGACTTTGGTTTTTGTTCGATAATACAAATACACGTAATTCAAGTTTTTGAATCTTTGCCAATTTAGAAAAGTTGCACAATTCAAATTGTTGTACAATTTTGTTGAGACCTTTGCCACACAGGTTTATTATACTCCGAAGCTGCTAAAAATCCAGAAATATTCCAGCTAAAATCTTTAGAAATCATGTAGATGTCAATGGCAGATGGAACTGAAACATGCTTTTACCTTCAGGATTCTCAATAGTTTCAGGCTGTTTGACTTTGGTTTTTGTTTGATAATACAAATAATTCAAGTTTTTGCAAATTTAGAAAATTTGCACAATTCAAAATTGTTGTACAATTTTGTTGAGACCTTTGCCACACAGGTTTATTATACTCCGAAGCTGCTAAAAATCCAGAAATATTCCAGCTAAAATCTTTAGAAATCATGTAGATGTCAATGGCAGATGGAACTGAAACATGCTTTTACCTTCAGGATTCTCAATAGTTTCAGGCTGTTTGACTTTGGTTTTCGTTCGATAATACGAATAATTAAAATTTTTGAATCTTTGCCAATATGGAAAAGTTGCACAATTCAAATTGTTGTACAATTTTGTTGAGACCTTTGCCGCACAGACTCATTTCTATCTGAATATTAGTAAATTGTGCCAGATTGTGGTTGATAGTTAAGTCAAATTTTTATTATTGATGTAATGGAAAAAAAATTGTTTAAATAAATACCCTCCCTTAGTGTCTTTTATTACATATGTAACAAATGTAAGCACATTCACTCTTATGTACTAATTCAAATACCAATCCCCCTGTGTCCCTAGACACAGCATCCTTAACACCAGACATTTGACCAGTCTGCCTTCCAGTTCTTGGACAACTTGCACTTTCTCACTATTATGAACAGCCACTTCATACAGTTATCATCAGTTAAATCTAGTTCAGCCATATATTGTATGACCCTAAAAACAAAATGGTTGCAAAATAATCAAATATGTGATTTGTCTTTGAGATGAAGACTCTAGATTCTGTAGTCCTTAGTACCTAATGCTAAATAATCAAACCCTGAGCATTTTAAGAAAAATGAGCCCATAATCACCAATATGAGATATATAAAGAGAGAGCACTCACTGGGACATATTCTAATTCATCCCACAAAAAAACACAACATTAAACTAGTATTGCATGTTTATAAGAAGTGTTTAGTGTGCTTGCCAAATGTACACTTTTTTAATATGAAAAACAGCAGCAATGTGCTGCAAGGTACTTTACCACTTCATTAATCTCCCAGTAACATTCAGAGGTTTAATCATTGTTTTATGACTACAGTGAAATAAAAACAATCAAATATTAATGAGAGTTTATTGTATAATAAATATGATGTAATTGGCTAGTGGAGAGACAGATTATTATATCAACTTTAATTTTATTAAAGGTACTTAAAGGTTACTGTGTGTTTTATGTTTACACTGTAGCTTTGAATTTGCATATTTTTCAGAAATAAACAATGCATCTTGCAAACTTTAGCACTTCGTTTCATTACAAAGTGTATTGTGGAGATTAATAACCATTTTGAGTGTAACATTAATATGTACACATTTCCTGCAGTATAACCAATAAATGGAATGAAGCTATCTATTAATAATTCCATTGATTTGCTAACACAAATTTACTGAATACACTTCATTATTTCCCACAGCACTGTAAGCATACATAATTTGGTTTCACCATGTATTACAGTGAAGTCCCAATTAATTTTTACTCTAAAAGAACCACATGCTAAAGGAGAACTAAACCCCCTAATAATAAAAACTCCTACCCACTACCCTACATAACCCCTGCTCCCCCTGCATAGGTAATTACCCCTGAAAGTGCCCCTAATGCATTACTCACATATACTGTAGGTACAGAGTAAGTGGAGTGGAGTTCATGGGCACCATCTTCCCAAAGAATACAGAAGAGCTGGAAGATGGAGCCCAAGAGCTCCACTGTGCTTACTCTGCACCTATACCTAAGTAATGAATTAGGGGCACTTTCAGGAGTAATTGCCTATGCGGGGGAAGCAGGATGGGTGGACAATGTAGGCTAGTGGGTAGGGGTTTTTATTATTGGGGGGTTTACGTCTCTTTTAAGGCCCAGATTTACATTTATGAACAAAAGGCTTTACATGTGTATCCTGTATTTCAACATGCACTCAAACCTTTATGATAAAAAGAGCTCATATATGCTGAGGTGTTTTAACACTAGACACCCTTGCTAGGACAGTAAATATATTGCCCTATAAAAAAACTCACCTGTATTAAGATTAGATGGAGTGAACTTTATTAAACTTGGCTTAGATAAGGTTCTCCTTGCAGATTCTACCAGAACGTAAGTAAAAGATCACGGTAAAGGAGGGAAAGTCAAGCTCCCATAGGTTTGCTAATGCCTTTACCGAGAGACAACATAAAACTTCCATGAGTAGTGATGGGCGAATCTACCCAGTTTCTCTTTGCTGAAAAATTGGAGAAAAAATCGCGGCACGTTTTTGACGCGCGTTGCATCGTTTTCGTCACGCGTAGCATCGTTTTCGTTGCGCGTCGTCGATCAAAAAAATGGAAAGGCTGGAAAATCCCAGGCCCTGAACTTTCTAGATAACAGGTCCTATACCTGTACCATGCAAGATTTTAACCTGAGAAAGCTGGATGACAAGGGTTTGTCCAAAATCATCCTGGTTTTCGTTAATGCAGATGACTGGCTGCACAGGTTCAGAAACCTCACAATCAGCTGAAAAATTCCAGCAGAGAATATGCCATGTCTGCCATGAACCTAAAGCAAAATAATTGTTAAGTGTAGAGTGTGTTTATGGGCTCAATACAAATACTGTAGAAAGTACAATACACATAAACCTTACAGAATGTTTAGAGCCCCTCTAGTACCCAAGTGTAAAAATCCCAGAATGCAAGGTGCATATAGCAAACAAGAGTAACCCCCACCAGTTAAGTGAGCAAAAGCTGTCCATCATTAGACAGACTGAAAGCATAATCCTCAGAGGGATAGGCCATAGATTAAATGACACACAATGTGATAAATTCACAAATTATTTGACAGATTTTTACACAGTTTTTCTGCATTACTTGTTTTCAGTGCTCCCTGCTTGCAGGATTGCAGATCTGTATATTGGTGAATAGTGATGAGCAAATTTGCAAATTGTATTGAAGTCATTTTTGTCATGCCAAAATTTTCCGAACTGAATTCTTGCAATAGTTTAAAAAAAAAATTGCAGGTGGCGAAGTGCGGAATTTTGCAGTGAATCCATGCCTGGCGAAGAAATACACTCATCACATAGGGGCAGATTTACAAAATTCACGTGAACTGATTAAATTTCGATCAAATAAGATTGAATTACGATCGTATGATTTAATCGAACCTTCGAATATTCTAATTTGGCATCTTCGATCATCGAATACCGAATTATCGAATAGATGGAATGATAAGATATTCAATAATTCGATCATTTGATGATCGAAGGAATCAAAATTAAAAAATTCTTCGACTGCCTACTTCGCCAGATTGAACCTGTCCTGCTCGAATACCATTCGTACGATCAAAGTGTTCGATCGTTCAACTCGTACGAATTTTTCAGACGCTCGAAGATCGATCTGTATCCGATCGTACGAATAGTCGAATGCTTATCGAATTTCAAATTAAATCGTAGGAGTTTTGGGGAATAATAGTAAATTTGCCCCTAATAGTGAAGACTACTGATACAATCAATTTGTAACACACCCCATCAAAATTGTATGCAGTGACTTTAGGAGATGTTCTACTATAGGTATAATAGCAAAATTTGAAAAAAAATGTTTTTCTAAATAATTATTTAAAAGATTTCTGTTGACTCTAACAATTCCAGCATCTACTAAAACAGCAACCATTTAAATCATGGGAGTAATGTGATGAAGTTTAAGTAGGATGGAAATTTGATTTCTTCCCAGGAGAATTTCAACATATTGTAGTTGAAGCAATTAGCTAAATATCCTCACTTCATTTGCTATTAGCCAATTTTGTAATCTTGCTGATGAGTTAAGAAGCATGATGATGTCAGATAGTGCTTGAACATCTTTGTCACAGTGCTGATCTGCTAGAACAGCTGTATGGGTTAGCTGTCAGCTACTGTATCTGAGATCTCCCAAGGAAACTGACCATAAGCCCTTCCCCATTGAGTGACTCCTAAGCCTACACCATTAGTTAAAGAAGCTGCAAACATGCATCTATTATAAATCACAGAATTATGATACAATGATGAGTTGTTAGAAATTATAACTTGAAATTTATAATTATTTTATATGAATCATAGTGCCTGGAATGTCCTAAAAATAACAGCTATTTTAAATATAGAAAAATCTCAAGGCAGAAAACAATTCATTTGTAAAAAAATTAAATCAAAATACATAAGTTTACCATTGTCACATGATGTCACAACATCACAGAGTAACTGTGATAATAAAACTAGTGATAGTACTGGCGACAAACAATATGAAATCGAGAGAGCATGTCTGTCTATCAAGATTTCATATTGTTTGTCACTTCTTTCTTGTTCATTTTTAATACAAGTACATGATCTGTACAGTAAATTTGTGATGTGTACAAATCATCACCTCAAGACCATAATTAGAGCACAACCAATAATTATGATGTGTTACGAGTGGGATTTCATATACTCCAAAATACTGGTTGTTGTAGTAAGCATTATATATTAATGGTATGTTATTTCTGGATTCTGTTTAAAATTGGCTCAAGTGGAAGCCTTACTAGGCTTTGAAAGATAATTCAAAGCAAGTACCAAGTACACAGCTCACTTAAACCCAACATCACTGATTTTCATCCAGCTCAAAGTGCATTACAGATGGGAGTGGCACATAGGTAACCCTGCCCCCTAACTGCATGTCATGTAGGGGTGCTGGCAATAACTGTGGCAAGCAGTAAGGACAGGGCTACCTTTCGCACACTGACTGTGTTCTGCGCATTGCTCTGGACTGAAATTTTTTGGCTGCTGCCCATAAGAATTTACAGACCAGATCTGTGCCCTTCTGTGCAGTCCTGAAATAATTTAGGACTTTAATTACCTATTATAGAGCTATGCATTATGTACTAGTGAGAAGCTTTTTTTTTGCCAGGCATAGATGTGCAGTAGAATTCTGTATTTTGCCATCTGCAATTTTTTTGCAAAGCTGAAGACAAAATCCGATGACAAAAATTTTGCAGCAACAAAAAAGTTGCCATAAGAAAAATGCCCATTGTCTTTAATGCATTTGGACAAAAAAAAGTATCCAAGACAAAAAAAGTCACTGAGATGAAAAAGTCACCACAATTAAAATGCCCATTGAACGCCCATTGACTTTAATGTATTTGGAGTGAGAAAAAATTGTAACAAGCATAAAACTTTCTCACTTGTAAAAAAAAATGTTGATGACCATTACGAATTATGAGGTAGATCAATACGGGCTCCCGCACACTATCCTTTAAATAATACAAATAGTACCTGGTGCTCAAAAGGCAGAGGCTCGGCCACCTCACACAAATTCCAGCAAAAAAATCCAATGGCACGGACCCTGTGTGCCATTGGATTTTTTTGCTGGACATTACAAATTATGAGCCATTTCACAATTTTTTTTCTCAGTTTCGCAAATTTTTTAGCAAAGCAAAACCGATTCGCTCATCAATTCTATGAACTACAATATGATTTGAAAAGCGGTCAAACTCACTTCAGCTACAAATCAGATTAAATGATGACTACTATTGTATCATTTGCAATTTTCTTTAAAAACCTGAATAATTACTGATACATTATTCTAGGGAAGACATAGTTAATCTATAAATAAATATTTCCCATTTTACTCACCATAAAGTGTGTTCAATTAGGATTAACCAACATTTTAAATCACTGAAATCAATCTTTAAGTGAGTTCCAGCTATCATATAATGCGTTCTGCGTGGCATGAAAAGTGAACAATTTAAATGTTATTCACAGCTCTTTAATAAATGTCAGCAGAGATTTCAGAATATTTACAGAACCTGACAGATTACAGCTAATCAAGGTTCCCAACATCCTAATTTCAGTTCCATCAGAGAAAGCATAAAAAACTGTCTTGTAAACTATTTATATCTTTCTGTAAATTGTTATCACAGTACACATTTTATAAAAATCTTTTATTGAAAATATCCATCTAAAATGAATATTCAAGCTAAAATATATATTGGTAGGCATAAAAAATATTTAGCAACCAACCAAAATGCCCCATCAATCTGTTTGGGGATTATGTTAGGTGTATGCAGTAATAGGGGCAATATTTGTTGAGGTCAAGTAAATATAGCAACCAATTATCACTTAATAATGATCTATTGCATTTAGAATTGCAAAAGGAGATGTTGATCTTTTTCCTTCATAATTTCTTATGTTTTCTCGCAATTTCAAATGTTTCAAATCTGTTTTTAAAAATTAATTTTTTTGTTTGCTTTTCTATGTTAAGTTATGGAGCTTCATAAAAGCATATTTATAGGGGCTTCCATTCCTTGTTGAAATATACTAATTATGAGCAAATATGATGAGCCTCATTTTGCTTGCCGAAAAATTCTGAAAACAGTGGCAAAGTGCAGGAAATGGAGAGAATTCACAAAATGCAATAAAGTCATTGTTTTTGCATAAAATGCACTGGAGTCAATAGACCCTTTTTTTCACCACAAAAATGTATTGGAAGACAATAGGCATTTTTTGCTGCAATCTTGTTTTCCAAATGCATTGGATTCTTTGCCATTTTTCTCAGGCCTAAAATCAATTCAGTCAATGGGGTTTTTTTTCCTGAATATTTCTGCTGCTGTTTCGGGAGAAAAAATGGTACTATGGAATCCATGCAAACCCATGTCCAGCAAAACATTCCACTCATGGATATACAGAGTCCCTCTATATTGACCAAATTATATGAAACAATAAACCTATTGTATGTGCAAAAATCTAAACTATAAATATCTTTCAGCAAAACCCTATTCAAAATACCTTCAAAGTAAAGCAGTGTGGGGTACAGTCCTTATTTCTTTACTGTTAGCTATCTCAATTTATCCATGGTGAGATTTCATCGTCCATTTTATTCATTTGTAATGTTTTGTTTTTTTTGTTGTTGTTGTTGTTTTTTTTTTTTTTTACAAACTACCCAATCATTCCTCCAATAAAAAATAAAACAATATTTTCAGATGTGCTTTGTGGCTGTTATTTTTATCTGTGTGGGGTACAGCCCTTATTTCTTTACTATTAGCTATCTCAATTTATCTATGGTGAGATTTCATAATCCATTTTATTAATTTGTAATTTTTTACAAAATCTTGAGGGATCAAATGTCATGCTATTTATCTAGTTGAATCTAGTTGAATGTATAGAGCATGTTTACTCTGCTTGAGGCCATTGACCTCAAACCACAAAGGGACAAAAAAATATAACTCCCTGGGTGAGGGCCTTAACAGCCATTGATGATAAATTGTCCTACTCAGTGTAAAAATTAAAGATTATCTCTTTCTGATTTATAATTTGCACTAAGCAAATTACTGAAACACAGAGCAATATTTTGTTTTCAACAGTAACCATCAGAGACTACGTACAGTAATGAGTGACATTGCATGGCTCAGTTGTGCTAAAATGAATGCACTACCAGGAGAATTACCAGGTCAGACATGATTAACAATGTGGGTCAAATTTATTTCTATTGAGGTGCAAATGTATCCATAATAATGAGAAAAAACAACACTTCTGTGTATAAGAAATAGTTTCTAAAATAGGGTCCACAGCTAATGAGTTTAGGTGCAGGTCTACAGGCACAATACTGTCCCAAAAGGAGACAAAGGTTTACTCAGACCAAAAAGCTGTCACAATCTATCTTTCTAAAGACATTTTATGTAGAAGTAACATTGCTTGGAATTCTGAATATAACAAGACTGACGTTCTCGTTAAAAGCTACAGCACATTCTTTTTTTATTTTATGTGTACAGTAGTAGAAAATGCCAAAGGGTAAATAAGTATGCTTATGCCAGGAGGATTGAGATATTGCACCAGTCTGCAAGATATTTATAAAATTATAATCTGCAGTTCAATAAAAAATAAAGTATGTCACATGGCCTCTGGTGTCCATATTTTGTTGATAATTGCAATTGTTTCCATAGACACCAGTGGGAAGTGGCTGATGACAATCCACATAATTTTGATCACTGTAGCAGAAACACTTATAACCTGTTGTGCTGTAGTCCTTAGGCCTCAAGAATTCAAATGACTGATGAAGGTCAGATGATAATAGATTTCAAGTATCTACTCAATATAAAAAGTAAAGATTCAGTAGCAGTTTAAAACCATGCAAAACGCATGCAAATTTCTCTTGCAACCACTGCATTCTGTGTTGAAATCTCACCCTAATTATTTAAAAAATAGATCATTCTGGGCACACTGATATGCTCAATATACAGCACATTTTATTGGGTTATGATTATATTTTTATTAACATGATGTTTTGGGGGGACTTTTTAATAGAAAACATTCCCTTCCATTAATTAATCCACTATAACCACTCAAATAAAATGTTAGTAATTCTACTCTACACAGATTAGAGTCAGTACTTGCCACTTGTAACCTGACACACTACACGACAAAACAAAAGAACACAACACAAAAATTCCTTTAAACATATACTTTAAGCTTTTGCAGGTAAAGAACTTTTTTACCCTTCTTCCATCCCCATCCATTTTCCTTCCACAATGTTTTTTCCCATAATAATAAAAAGGAGAAATGCTACTGTACATTTGAATAAAAATACAATGACAATACAATCTATAATTTTTAGTTATGATATATACAGTATATAAGACAAACATACAATAACTACAGTATATATGTATAATTCTCATATACATATTTACATAAATATATCCATGGTCAACAGAATGATGTAACACACTTTCAAAGTTACTAAGCACTATTCTCTCTTGAATTAGGAAACGGTAAGTAACTCAAATAAATGATCCAGTAATCCAGTTACTGTGTAATGCAAAACATGTTTCGGATCAGCTACTGTATGTGTATGTGGAATCACTAGATCCAAAATATGGTGTGCATTACATGATGATCAATGGATGACTGGATGATTTATTTTGTTCTTCAGAGTGAGATTTGTTGCTGAGGATGGCCTGGTCTTGAGGATGTGACGGTGCATACTCTACTCTCTTCTACTACTCTACTATCTACTCTTCTACTCTACTCTCCTCTGAAGAACCAAAATACCAGTGTAATGGCTGGTAAGCATTGCCTGCATAAAAGGGTATGGAGAAATTTACAATCACAAGTGCAATTAAGAACGTGCAAATTTCTCAGCAGTTTTTAACTAAAAAAATATAATTTATTAAATGTATCAAAAGGAGCTACTTGCACTTGGCACCACCTAATCCATCCCACCCTCTTTTTAAACTGAGAGTAGTGTGCCTATTGAAGGAAGTGAACTTCCAATGGTAGTGGTAGCTCATGGGTTCCCACAGCTGCCTGTATTAGTTGGTACAAACAAATAAAATACATAATTGTGATTCCAAGGGGTGAAATTGACATCTGGGCTCAACTGTGGGTAAAAAATAGTTATTACATATGAAAAAGCACTTTGCACATATCACTTGTGGGCAGTAAATGACCACTTTAAGAATTCAAAATTATTTTTTAAATATGTTTAATATAAAAAAATTAAGCAGGAAGGGGTGGGACCCTTAATATCAGAGGAGTCAGCTGGTTGATGGGGGGAAAAAAATCTGAGATTCCGAACTCCTATTTTTCATCTGTCTAAACAAATGAGGAACCATTTAATGAGGGTTTCCTTTTAATCATCCGAATTCTAGTAATGCAACTTATGTTGCATAGTTCACATGAGGAAATTCAAAAGAGACTAGAACATGTTAAGATGAACAAAGGTCTGGGCCAGATAGTATTCCTCCCAGGGTACTTAGCAAGCTTAGCTCTGTGAGTGCTGCTTCCAATGTTACCTGTTTGGTATCATGTGCTACTAGGTGTATGGCCCCAAAAATAGTATCCATGGACAAAACACCAATGGCACATCCGATGCTGTTATTAGCAATTATTAGCTCATAATTGTGGCAATATTTTGGGCTTATTCAATCTAAAATATAAATATATTTCAGCAAAACCCTATTCAAAATACCTTCAAAGTAAAGCAGTGTGGGGTACAGTCCTTATTTCTTTACTGTTAGCTATCTCAATTTATTTGTAATGGGTTTTTTTTGTTGCTGTTTTTTTTTTTACAAACTACCCAATCATTCCTCCAATAAAAAATAAAACAAGATTTTCAAGGGATCAGATGTGCTTTGTGGCTGTTATTTTTATCTGTGTGGGGTACAGCCCTTATTTCTTTACTATTAGCTATCTCAATTTATCCATGGTGAGATAAAGCCTAATGGTGCACTGCATACAATACATTTATATAGTGAAAAGGAGGCTTAATGCCTCCCACTTCCCAACCCTTCAATCAAGTCCATTTTGCAAATTTTTTTTTTTTAAAAAAAGATCAAAAAAGGCCAACAAGTCTATGGCATCAAGTCCGAATATGTGACAATGTATCCAAGTGGCAAAACTTCATGGTTGGATTTTCAAAATTGTTTTTGTACCATAAAAGTTTGTAAATGTGGAAAGACACAATAGATCATTTAAATATAACATGTTATCCAATGCTTAATTTGTAACAAAGGAAAAATTGATCTAACAATCCTGAGACATTTCTTGGTGCAAGAGAAACATACAGCACTCAGGAATTTACCTGAGATGCTTCACTGTATGTCCCAAATAAGAAGAAAAAAAAGGAGTTTGATTTACAATGAACATCCTGAATATCTGTGCATATTAGGACATACAATGAAGCGTCTCAGGTAAAGAGATGAAAAGGATCTAGGGGTTTTTGTCTAATTCTGGGCAGTGTCATTCTGTGGCTACAAGAGCAAATAAAGTTTTGTCTTGCATAAAAAAGGGCATTAACTCAAGGGATGAAAACAAATTATGCCTCTTTATATGTCCCTGGTAAGGCCTCACCTGGAATATGCAGTGCCGTTTTGGAATTCAGTCCTTATGAGGGATATAAATGAGCTGGAGAGAATGAGAGACGTGCAATTAAACTGCTTAGAGGGTTGGAAGACTTAAATCATGAGGGTAGACTGTTAAGGTTGGGGTTGTTTTCTCTGGAAAAAGGTGCTTGCAAGGGGACATGATTACACTTTACAAGTACATTAGAGGACATTATAGACAAATAGCAGGGGACCTTTTTGCCCATAAAGAGCATCCGCGTACCAGAGCTCACCCCTTCAGACTAGAAGAAAAGGACTTACATTTGAAGCAACGTAGGTGGCTCGTCTCAGTGAGGACAGTTGAGGTTGTGATGGCTGATTCTGTTAAAGCCTTTAAGAGTGACTTGGATGGTTTCTTGGACAGACATAACATTAAAGGCTGTTTTGACACTAAACTCCATAGTTAGTAGTATAGATATTGGAATATATAATGAATGTGAAAGTATGGAGGGGTGTGTGTGTATGGATGCTGGGTTTTCATTTGGAGGGGTTGAACTTGATGGACTTAGTCTTTTTCAACCCGATTTAACTATATAACTATTTACTGTTTATTTTCTTTCAAAATGGGAGGTAGGTGATGTATAATAGTACCATTAGGCAGTATTAAAAGCTATTCGGTTGCATAAAAAGAACATTATTTGCAGCCTGTAGGCACATAACATACATACAGTATTTCTTTAAAATCTATTAATTTTAGTAAAATAGGGTATACATGTAAACTCCACTGGGTGTCAAAGTATTTAGAAGAAATATATTATCTTAGAAGTATGCAGCAATACGTCATCCATGCCCAGCTCTCAAATGTGAATGGTACTGTGTATTTCTAAATTTTTTATTCAGTTCAAGTTATTGAATGACGATGGAGTGAGAAAGCAAAAGCACTGTAAATTATTCAGAGCACAAATGTTATATGAAATAATATTTTTCCAAATAGATTTGCAGAGGTGGAAATGGTGCAACTTCAAAATTGGTTCTATAATTTCCTCATTTCAGTGTTTGTTATCAGATCCCTTAATGAAGCTGAAGGCATAAGCATGGAGTGATGCATCTGTCTCTTTCTGCTATATGAGCACTGACTCCTTGACTCAGTCAATTACTTACACTATAACACTAAATGAAATAGTGAAGGCTGAAAATGTGCCTCTGGGCTGCAAAGCACAAGGGAATTAATATTCATTTTTCATTAAAATGCCAGACAGTTCTTCAGATTACCAACTTCACAAATAAAAGATTATCACATTGTCTGAATTGAGTAGGGCACAAAATATACTTTTTTCCTTTGAACACATTATCCAGGCTGAGTAACAAGAAGCTGTCTAATTATAACACAAGTGGTAGTACACAAAATATATGTAGTATTTGATTTTGCAGATATTCACATAAGAATATGTTTTTTTGCTGACAACTTTAAAATTGTGTTTTGTCAACAAACGTCTTTATGGCATGTGGTTCCAGATGACCTGGAATTTATAGACAAAACACATATGCATTTAAGTTAACTGGAAGTGATAGATGTGGATTTAACCCCCTCTGCACCTTCCAGAGGTGAACTACACCAAAATGTTGATATCGATTCAGTTATGAGGTGGAGGGTTTACAACACAGACTGTACAGAGTTTAACCAAGTATTAATGACACCATTTTTGTATCACAATTTGAACATCTCAAAGACCCTGGTTTGCCTCATCTCAGCTTACTATTTTTCAGGTAAAAAGATTTGTTTTTCCCTTTAAAAACTCATGTCAAACCTAAGAATATACATAGTTACTAGTGCTTTTACTTATAGAGTCAGGAGGTCTTTTATTTTGCCTTCCTGGGGCTCAATTAGAATCCTGGTAGGAATGGTCTGGACAAAAGGCTCAAACTCAAATATTTTTTTTTCCATCCTTAACAAATATGTTATCATGTATAGTTGTGTTTGCAATCCTTTTTTTCATTACACATTGGGGATCTGTTTTCTCATTCATCTTTAAGTATCTAATCTTCTGCACCCCAAGGTATTCAGTAACAGTAATGAAGTCATACACAGTTTGGCTGGTCAGCGTTTGTATCTGTGTCACATCATGGTTCCATTCATATTATTATAAAAGTGTTTGGGATGTTTTGATTGTTTTGATAGGGCAAAAGTTTTAAGAAGAACTAATTTTCCTATCAGTGGTATTTATACATGTATGTGACCTGTTATCCAGAATGGTCGGGACCTGGAGTTTTTCGGATAACAGATGCTTCTGAAATTTGGATCTTCATACCTTAAGTCTGATAAAAATCATGTAAACATTAAGAAACCCCAAAATCTGGTTTTGCTTCCAATAAAGATTAATTAAATCTTAGTTTGTATCAATTACAAGGTAGTGTTTTACTATTACAGAAAAATTTTGATTATTTTAGTATAGTGGAGTCAGCCTTTCTGTAATTCTGAGCTTTCTGGATAATGGGTTTCCAGATAACTGATCTCATACCTGTGCTATCTTCTACAATCAATGGCTAACAAACTGTAATAACTACTCACCCTGGTGGTCTAGGGGTTTGAGGGGGTCGGCAGAGATGCACACCCACCCTTGGCGGGGATGCCGGCACACTGCTCCTCTTCTTGTGACGGTTTTCCTTAGGGTGTGCCAACACGCATTTCCTCTATTTATTGGTGCTGGTGTGATGACATCAGCGCGCAATGGCACCAAATTCAAATGATATTTAAAGGGACTTTGTGTATTTGCCCATTGTAGGTTTCTTCCTTGTGAGTTCCTGGTGCCTCTGTGCTTCTGAATTCTAATATCTGATTACTTGTTGTGACCCCTGCCTGTTTGTGACAATCCTGGCTTCTGAAATCCTGACCCTGCCTGGTAACCGACTCTTCTGTATCCGTATCCCTTCTGATTGATCTCTTGGTTTGACCCATGCCTGTCTGACTCCGCTTGTACTCTGCCTGCATCGACCCGGCCTGATTTGACTACGCTTTCTGTCTACGCTTTGCATTGTGACTTTCTGCCCAAAGTTAAAAGGCCACATAGACATCGGCGCTAAAAAAGTAGCCCCCCACACGCATATTGATGGTCAGGGCTCCCTTATAAGTTAAAAAAAACATTGGTGCCAGGTTACAAGTAAAAAAAAATTGGGGCCACAAAAAATATTTTTAAAAAAAACTTGGCGCCAGGGCCCCCTTACAAGTTAAAAAAAATTGGGGCCCCACAAAATGTTTTTTTTTTTTAAAAAACTGGTGGCAGGGGCCTATAGAGTATTAAAATAAAACATTGGTGGCCAGGGGCACGTCTGCACTTTAATAAACAGCAAGGGGGTAACCCTGCTTTAAATATACCACGAGTGCCATTGTTATTTGCTATTTGTTCCTGGATAAGAAGGTAGCCGAGCCTTTTAAACAATTGAGCACCTGGTGAGCTGACTAAGGAGTGTGCGCCTCTTCTACCTGTTGACTGTCCAGGGGCATTGGTGTCAGTAGAACTGAACTCCTGGCTTCAGAACTTTCAGGACTTTCGTGACATTGGGTATTTTTGCCGCTTCAGGATTTTGACTGTTTAGCACTTCTGCATTCTGCTGGGACATCAGAAGGCAGCAAGCCTTCAGCGCTCATAAGGGGGGCTCTTTGAAAAGTGCAGCACTGCCGGGGCCCCCTTCAGGCCCGGACCTGGGACACTTGTCCCCCCTACACTACTAAAGGTTATGTACAATAATGCTTTAAGGAATGGTTTGCAAATTGTGTCAAATGTATTTGCTGCTTTAGATATTCTAGCAAATAGTCTGGATGACTAAAGCTTCCTGTATGTGTATCCTTCTTATAAACTAAGAGGGGCATAACCAAAAGTTGGACCTCCAAGTGAGACTTGAACTGAAAAAGTAAAAGAACAACTGAACAAAGACTGCATGACCTTTAAAAGAGCCAAATGAAAATACATGTTTATTTGATTAGATATAACTATATATCTATATAATTAATAGTTGAAAGATATCCAGCAATACATCCCTTGAGTATATAAATATAACAAAGTAGGTTGCATTACTAACTAGGCAATATTGCCTGTATTATTTGCAATAAATTGCTCCATACATCTTTCTAGCCTAGCTCCTTCGCTAGAATTATTTCATTTCCAACCTGAGGTCAAGTTTTAGAAAAATCAAATAGCGGATAATGAACAATCCATCATATTTTCACAGAGAAACTCAGGGAAAGAAAATTGGTGCTGTGATTTCAACAAACCATTGTAAAAATATGCATTTCATCTGCTCTATATACAGTGCTGTGAACAATATAGAAGACAAAGCATGGGGTAACATGTTTTGAGAAGAAAATAAGAGCAGTTCTTTTTAGGTCAGTTGGAAACCTGTCTTGCTTTTGAATGCAAAGTCAGTTAGAGAATGCACATGAGGTCAGTATATTATGGCTGTAAATAATTAATACAAAGGGTCTTTGGGGAGAAAAATGCATGCTACCAGAAAGCCCAAAGGCAGGCTACAGTTCATCATATGTCTCAGACAGTTTGCTGATAATAACCAAAGCCGACACCATGGTTTACAGCTGAATGAAAAAAAAATCTTCTCTTCATTAGTGATGCTGATTTCATTTTAATACATTTTTCCTATCATCAAGCAGACTGTTTTAGTTAGGTGTGAGAATACACCGGGGTAGACATAATGTTACATACTTTATTTTCAAAAATTATACTGTACATGTGTAGGATCTCATATCTGGAAACCTGATCTCAAATTACAATGTTTTAAATTACATGAAAGTTAATCTCTCAAAGATTCAGCAAATATTTTTTCTAATACCTGTTTAATTGCGTAGTAGAATTCAGAACAATCCTATTGGGTTTATGCAATGTTTAAATTACTTTTAACAGGGACACCATTCATCCTTTTTCATTACATGAATATGAACTTGAGCTCAATTAAGAGAGAATGAGCTGAACATAATATTTGCCTATTGTTTTAATCATAACATTTGTGCACTGAACAAGAACATGAAACCAGTTTTCACTTTAGCACTTCCTGTTACTTTCTGTCTCATATAACTTCAGAGTGGTTTAAGAAACTAATTACCAGTTCTCTGTGAAGCCCCTGATAACAAGCTGCTCAAAGACTGCTGCTTAGAGAAGTTCAAAGTTAGATAGAGAGCACTGAACAAAAAAGGAAGGGGGATGTAAGGTTAGTGAAAAAAAGCTCATATTTCAACTTAGTGCTTTATAGTGGCAGAAAAAAGGAAAACAGAGATTTTGTTAGATTAAAACAATAGATAGAATGTCATCCTGGCTCAAGTACCATTTATTGTGTATATTAGTAACAATTTATTTTAGATGTTTCAAGCAACAGGCACATATTATTATAAAGTATTGCATCAACGTTACCTATAATCACAAATATACCACGACTCACTAATGCTGGCATAAAGCTTTTTTTGTACAATTCAGCTGCTGTATTTGACAAGCTATTCAGTACATCAACACAGCTGTTTCCATCATAATTTGGAAGCTTTGCTGGGGTAGCATGTTTGATTCCAGCCAGAGCAGGAAGTGTTTTTGAGTGGGTTTCATTTCATATTCCAAAAATACACAGGTGGGTATTGTACAAGCCGAAGAGGATATATCATGGATGGCAGAAATGTATCCCCTGTTTTTAAGTTCTGAGCTATCCAGTTACGAGTGATCCATTTAAGAAACACCAGAGCGTTAAACAACCAGAGGGTGGGCTGGACTACCAAGAGGTGTTTAAGGGAGTGAGCAGCAGGTGTGCAGGAAGAGTGAGTAGGAGCTGCACAGGAGAGCTGCTCAGTATTAGTTTTTCACTGGCTGACCTTTCAGAGACCTGGGGGACCTGATAACCTGTTGGATATTTTGCCGGGGTTTTTCCCCAGAGACCAAGCCTGGTTAATATTTTGGGTTACTGAAGGCTAAGGCTAAAGTAAGCTATTTTGTTTATTGCTGGACTTTATGTTGCTGGTTTAAGCAGTTTATTTCTGTTACCATTTGATTACTGCTGGAAGCAGTTTTCCCTTTACATTGGAGTGGCCTGCATTTATAGGATCCCCCTAAACATCACAGTATAATTGCTTTGTTAGGTGGGCATGCCACTAAAAAACGAAAAAGACTGCCACTAAAAAGCCATACTCATTAGAATATTTAGGACAACCAGGTTCCTGCTCCTTTTTCTGTTGGGAGTTTGTTCCTGCTTTGCACTTATTCCACCATACTCTGACTTCCTGGTTTTGGCCCCTGACCTGTTTCTTGGACTTCTTATGCCTGCCACCTGCACAGGCTAGTTGTCTGCTACTCCTTGTACCTTGTACTGCTGTCCTGCCTTTTCATCATAAAATCTTGAGTTAGGTGCACATTATCTCCAGTTGCATTAAGGCAATGCTATGCTTGTCTGTGGTTACATAGCACATGTTTCTACCAGCTACAGTAATTCTAACATATGAATACAATAGCAACTATGCATGTATAAAATTCCTTGTATGTACATTTTTGAACCAAAAAAACTCCTGTATCAGGTGGTTTCTATTAAATGCAGTTGGAGGCATGCTCATGCAATCTTTTATCACAAACAATTTTAATCAGATATGTGATATTTTGCATTGTTATATATTAAAATATAACTGCTGTGATTCTCAGAGTCTTAAATGTTGTGCAAAATGAATGAACGACGATGTAGGCCCTTATAAAAAAAAAAGTCACTGGGAAGCAACTTATCTATTCAGTTTATCAAAATCAAGAAGTGTTCTTATTTTTCTGTTTTCTCTTGTGACTTCTAAAATCTTGCATTGCTCAAGGCAATTCTAGCAAAACACAAGTAGAGTGGAAAAGGCTGTATCACTGAAATGAGAAAATGCCCAGGGCAGTTTAAGGCCTAGATTTATCAAACAGTGTAAAAGAATCCAGGAAAAGCACTCTTCGATCCATATGTTATTCTAAGGAGCCCAATTAGAGGTTTGCCTTTTTAATGTTATTTACCATTTAATGGTGTCTTTAATATTGATTTGCAGTTCTGTTCCTTGACTGTGACCATTTGTTTCAAACTTTATATTTACCACTGCCTGTTTGCTTGTATTTAATATTCTCATCTCTCTCCCTATCCCATTCTTTACTAAAAGGACAACAATTTGATTCATCTTAGCACACTGACAGGAGCTACAATTTGAGTACAGAGATTGTGCCCAACGAGGATAAAAACAACATTTAATATCTGCTGTTGTATGTGCCACACGCAGAGATCTTATCAAGGCTTAAAGGAAAACTATACCCCGAAAATGAATTTTTGAGCAACAGATAGTATATATCAAATCAAGTGACATATTAAAGAATCTTACCTACCTGGTATATATATTTAAGTAAATATTGCCCTTTTATGTCTCTTGCCTTGATCCACCATTTCATGATGGTCTGTGTGCTGCCTCAGAGATCACCTGACCAGAAATATTTAAACACTAACTGTAAAGGGAAGAAGTGTGGAAGCAAAAGACAGAACTCTGTCTGTTAATTGGCTCATGTGACCTAACTTTATAGTTTGTTTGGTATGTTTGTGTGCACTGTTGGATCCTAGGATCCCAGGAGGCTGTCCTTATTTTTTAAAATGGCAACTTTCTATTTATGATTACCCAATGGCACATACTACTAAAAAGTGTATTATTATGAAAATGGTTTATTTACATGAAGCAGGGTTTTACATATGAGTTGTTTTATGCAATATCTGTTTATAGAGACCTACATTGTTCGGGGGGTATAGTTTTCCTTTAAGCATTGTGGCTTGTCATCTACTAATTTGATCAGCTGCTTTTTATGTAGTGCAGGTATGGAATCTCTTACCAAAAAAAATTAACCAGAAATCTAAAAATTACAGGAAGGCAATCTCTCATGTAGTCCATTTCTAGTCCAAATCATTAAATTTTTAAATTAAAAAAGGAAAGTGATTTCTTGTTTCAACGTAAAAATTAAACAGGCCTTTCTACTAAATGATAACTAATCTGCATAAACCATATTTTATGTAGAAAGGAAGGAAAAATTAAATCAGAAGGAAAAATTAAATCATGGGGGGGGGGGTGTTTCCAAATGTTAGGCACCTCCAATGATTATAATCACTTAATAGATACCCTGGGCTGAGTAGCAGAAAACTGCAGCAGCCTACTTCTGAACTAGCAGCATAGAGTGCTTTTGCTTCATATTCTGCAGTTGTCCCTGGCAGACTTTTTTGTTTGACTTTTCTCTCTACTGTCCATGCATATTTGGTACAAAGATAGAAGAAGAAAAAAACATCTGTGATGCTTGCTTAGAAGAACCCTGGGTTGGTAGCGTTTTCTACTAACACTAGATGGTACCCAAAATAAACATTTTGCAAATTTTTGCATCATTTCACAAATGTCTGGGTGAAGCAAAACTGGACAAATTCATCCATCACCAGTAACAAGCACTAAAAGATTTTAAAAAGTTTAAAGTTAGAGCAAAATATATGCACTTGGGGCTTGCTGCCACTTCATGCCTTGCCAGCATTGCAAGAAGAAGAAGATAAATCATTAAGGTATGTGTAAATAGCCCTTTAACAATAAAAAAAGAAAAATAGTGCCATTTAACATCAGAGTTACAGTATAACTGGCTGAGCTGTTATTGATCTTACAATATCTGTGAAATATCTGTATCATTCACTGGATTCAAAAGCAGTTGTTGTTTTTATTATTGACGCATGAGATTTAATGCATCAAACTCCATTATGAAGGGAAACCAACCATAAAATCAAACACCGAACATTATTGATAAAGTAATGGTAATTAATTGAGATTTCAAAGGGGAAGATTCATGTTAGATGCCATTGCTAACATACCTTTGTGCTCAGTACTGGAGAGTTAATCAATAGATTAGATGATTTGGGGACACGGGAATGAAAAAATAGTAATAAGAAGTGTGTAGCGTTAAAATGAAAAGTGTACATGTTTTTCATGTTACACTTGCTGTGGATTTCCTCTTAATTAGTTTTTATATTCTCACCAGTTCCCACCATGATTTAGCCAAAAATGATCAGATAAACAATATCATTCAATAGCACATTCAAATTGCAGCTTTCTACAAACATCTGCCATGGTTACCCTAACCATAGAAAATGCCCCCTTAAATTTTCCCTTCATTTGCTCTATAAGGTTAGCATACCTGTAGCGTGTGACCCTAACATAGGTCTAGCGTATATCTTAATGGATAAGAATCATCGGAACTAAATTTCAACAAATGTTTGGAAGCTGAAGATCTCCCACCACTTTAGTGATATCATGGTATAAAGCTAGCACTCTAAATTGCTACAATGTTTTCATTGTATTGCAAAATAGAACCTGCATATTTTAAAATTGTGTAGGGTATCACATATGGCAAGTAATGCTCCTGATTTTAATTAACATAAGGAGGGATCTATAGTTTGGTACTCCTATAACCTGTTTTGATGGTTTGTTTTGATTATATGAGTGCTTAGCTAGCACAAACAAATTAAAACATAGTAAAAAAAAAGTCAATCAAAGATATTTTTTAACCTGACTGCCAGAGTGTATCTTGGAGCTTGTCTTTTTTCTTGTTTCAGTGAATATTTATGTTTAATAACGAGAGGAGAGTGCAATGGTGGAAGCACTCCATGTATTTTGCTGTGTTATATCTAATTTGTAAATAACCATGGCAGCCATATTGCTTGGTTTTTGTGAAGGCACAGTGGCCATTTAAGAACTATTTTCTAATAATTTGATTAATCAGGTGTTTTGGAAGTTCCCATTTCCAACTATGTATAATAACATATTGTCTGAAGTGTTTCTGTGCTCATATTGTAATATTATTTGATGACTACAGTTCTAAAATAGTAAAATAGATATATCATATGGAATGACAAGATGAAAGAATAAATTGATGATTGCTGGAAAGGCAATTAGAATAATATGACAGTAACAAATTATGCCTATTAATGTTTTAATTTAAACTTGAAGAAATTTGAACATACAGTCGTTCAAAGTTTTACTTTGAAAAAATATTAAGTTTGTAGACCAAATGTTTTCTTTAATGGAAGTTTCCTTGCCATAAGTCTTTATAATTTATTAAAGCATGCTAATAATGAAATCTCATAGTGCATATATGTAATTCTTCTGAACAATAAAGGGGGAAATATAATAAAATGTGCAAAGATACATTTGTGAATAAAAATTCCAGTGTTGCAATTTATATTTCTACATTATGCTTTTATTGCATTGCAAATCTTAATTGAGCATTGTGAACACCTGCTTGAAGGTGGAATAAACTTTTGAAACAAACGTAATAACTTTTTCATTAAGAAGTTTTATTAATTCACAGCGCACAAACTATAAAATTCGCAATCACTATCCTACTGCCGTGTGAGGTGCAAAGTGTTCACAAAGGCAACATTTTTTCACTTTATGAACATATGTTTACATTGTGAACAAATTGCAAACAATATTTAGTGATCAATATAACATTCCCCCATATTTTTCTTATTGGCTATAAGGGTTTGTGTAGTTTTCCATTTTTTAACCAAAAGTTAAAGTCTATCACATTTAAAAGTATCACTACCAAAAGTAAAATTACAACGGCAAGCAAAAAACTCTCTAGTTTCGATTGCCTCAATGTCAAATTCAGAAACTAGAACAAATGGAATGAAATGCTTTATCACTGAAGCAAAAAATAAAGGCTATATAGACTTCACATTTTAGTTTAAAAAAAGTTAGAAGAAATATAAGGTGAGAAATGGATCCACCTTGGCCACGGCAGTTTTGCAGACTTCATTTAACCAGTGAATATTTTAAAGGGTTGCCCACTGATTATTTACTCATTTATAAATGTTGTCCTAACACTAAAAAGTAAACCAGTTATGGGAACTGTTATACAGAATGCTTGGGACCTGGGGCTTTCCAGATAATGAATCTTTCTATAATTTGGATCTCCATACCTTAAGTCTACTAGAAATCCATGTAAATATTATATAAACCTAATAAAGAGCTGCCAATCTCCCCTATTTTTTGTGAAATCACCAGAGTTACTGTCCCCTGGTCTCCCTCTGTCACTCTTAAGCATTCCCCCGATTTGTAATGATTTTACATGATTGTGCACAATGTGAGCAAGCACAGAACATTTCAGTGGAATCAGTGGAGTTATGTGTACATACGCAGCATGAAATCAATGGCTTCAGGAGAGGTCTGTGCTTGAGCATGATTTAACTTCCGTTCCTCAACTCAGGGAGCGGACATTCTATATATATAGCACAAACTGGTTGGTGCAAGGCACCCTGGAAACCACCGCTCAGATGAGACCAAAACAAAAATATGTAAAAAATGTAAACTTTATTTTATATAATCATCTCTCGCCTGACTCATTTTGTGTCAATAAGACACTTAATCATAGGCTTGTGTCAATAAGACACTTAATCAAGCCTATGATTAAGTGTCTTATTGACACAAAACGCGTCAGGCGAGAGATGATTATATATACATATATATGCGTATATATACGCATACCAAAGCACCATTGTTTTCAATGGTGAACTCTTTAATTGGATGGGATGCTGTAACACAATATTCTGTGATAAGTGAGTTAAATGGGATAGATGAGTTAAGTTATTCTGTGTCAAACACACAATCCAAAGTGACTCATCTGTATTACATACATGTATAAGGTAGCAGGTGTAATAATCGTAAAAAGAATGGCCTGGTGTTACCATGAAAAATACCAAAAATAAAAATAGTGGACTCAGGGACTGTCTGTCAGGTCCCTGCGAGAACAAAGCATCCACTTAAATTAAACTATTTTGCGGAGTCCCTTGAGTGCCCAATTTTGTTATTGTTGCTGTATATTTTTATACAGTTATTTAATAAGTAAATTATTTTGATTATTTAGATGGCCGAGTCATATTTTACATTTCCATGACATGAGCTGCACTTGAAAAATACTGTGAATAAATGAGATATTCTAGAATATCATTTGGTTATGTAGGGCCTGGATTTATGCACATCTTCATGCCTTTTGCTTTAATGAAGACGAAATGGTCCGTTAAGTATTGATTCACCCACTTGATGGTCTCACTGGACATGTCAGGGGCCAACTAAGGAAACACTTTATTGTAGAGGAAAGGTGTTGCCTGGGATAAGCTGCAGTTATATAACAACTGAATAATCAGAAAAGGGAATAAATTAACCTAAAATCACCATTACAGAATGTGTACAAAGTGTGCATTTGATTCATCGCCTCATCGTAACGAGCCCGTGGTAATGAAAAGAGCACATCAGAGATCATCTATAAGAGCTTTATGAGGCATCAGTTTTGTCTGCTTTAAGAAGGAACCCAGCCAAAGAAAAATCTATATATTGATTTTCCATTTATTGCTAACCTCTCTTTTCAGTGAGAGCTACCTGAATGTATCTTTTCACTTTAATTACTGTTTAAATCCATGCTGTGAAAAGTACTCTCTTAGTGTGATTTTATTTTATTTTATTTGAATCCCCAAACAGTTAACCTTGTACTAGCCAGGTACATTTTCCTACAGGGATCATAATTTGTGCTAGTGCAGAAGGAAATATGAACGCCGCCATTTACTGTTTCTTACTATATTTAAATAGTCCCAGGTTTCTTCTTAGAGCAATGTCTTTCTAATCAATGGGTTTATTTTTTTGAATTATAGGGTCAAGTATGAAGGCTGTGCTTAACATTTGAAAGGTGTCATAAAAACTGGCAGTAAATGCATTCTCATACAATGTGATGCTCTGTTGTTCATAACCTTTCTGGAAAATAAAGCCATTTATCAACCTGTTCCATAAAGCAAAAAGAGTCAGGCAATTTCAGATACAGAGTGCCATTTATATAATAAAAAAGGTACAAATCACAGAGTAACATCAAACATATTCTAGGTTTCATTTCAATGCCACAATGATCATCTTTCTGCAAAGTGAATAGTTCATTGCAGCTGCTTAGGGCAATAGCACTCAGGTAATCTAATCACCCTGGTCCTGTCACGGAAAGAAAACAACAGAGATCAATCCCCCTTCCCCAACGGCAGCTGCTTAATATTCAGTTCAGCAGGGAGCACCATTGTGGAACGTAACACCTACCTGTATGTCTTAGGAACACGTGAGTGATACCCTGTTATTGAAAATGATGTGTGTTGTAGGACAGCCTTCTTCTTTGGAAAAACATCCCTTGTGCCATAATGATTACATGCAACACCACAACCATTTCAGCTGCTCACAGATATTTGAAAATAATGTACATATGGGGGCACATCAAAAGGTATCATGTACAGATCAGTTTATTTTGTTTTGAGGGTGATCAGAATATAACAGTGCTTTATTAGCAGGCTCATGCAGCCATTACACAACAGTAACATAAACTCAAGCACCTTAAGCAGTATAGAAAGTACTTTGTATGCACAGTATAACTCATGTGCACAGTGACATCTACAGGCCATTTGTGTAAACACAACAATACTATGCATTGCCTTCATCCAACACTTGTTTTAGTGATCATTTTTGTCCTAGTATGTATATATAAATATATAAACATATATACTGTACATAAACACAAGCCTACTTACAACAGAGGCCTGAAAGTAAACAACCATTTGTTTTGCTTCATGTGAAGGTCCTGTTACTTTTGCCAGTATAGTTGCACCTGTCTGCACTTTTCCCAGGACAAGAATGTCCTTGCTTAGAACTGCGACTGCTAGAAAGACAGATTGGATCATATATTAATTTCACAAAACATCTGTGTATTATTAATTCATTATCAGAGAGGTGATTCAAAACAGCTCTAATTGTAGTTTTTAGTATGCTGAATAAGTGAAGTCACCTGGCACAGACATCTCTTGGAGAGTTCTTGGAGACTTTTTTTTATAATTTATCATCACAGGGTCAGTTTTGATTTTTTCAACAGAATCAATACCTTCTGTTTTGTTTTTTGTGTGCACATTTATCAAATTTGCTCCCCTATTTTTGACTGTATGGTATCCACGCATAGATTGATAGCTCAAACTTTCTACTACTGTGTCTTTTACGTATTGTATCTTTCCTGCTGTGCCTTTTACCATATGGCAATGTTGTTGTATATTTATACTTATTTACTTACGTACTATACAATATTATAATATTGTCCTCGCTGTGTGTACTTTTCTATATTGTAAAATCCTGGTAGCACTTTAAATAAAGCTATACTGGAAGACTTGTTATCCCAAATGCTAGGGGCATTGGGATTTCTGTAATTTCTCTGTAATTTGGATCTCTGTAGCTCTGTGGTTCTCAACCTTCCTAATGCCACAACCCTTTAATACAGTTCCTCATGTTGTGGTGATCCCCAACCATAAAATAATTTTCATTGCTACTTCATAACTGTAGTTTTGCTACTGTAATGAATCCTAATGTAAATATCGAGGAGTCTGGTAGAAGAAAAAAAAGCAAAAATCCACCAATCAGAGGAAGCCCATCTACTCGGCTTGGAGTACTCTCTCTTTCTACCCGGAAGCAGCCAATAGCACTACACACTCCCGTAGTTGTCAGCTACTGCGCTTTCCCTTACTAACAAATGGCAGCCGCAACACTGTTCTTTAACCCACGCTGTCCGGAAAATGGTTTTGTAGTTTGGACACCCCTAAGGAGACACCTGTAAAAGGGTTGTTCGACCCCCAGGTTGAGAACTGCTGCCATAGCTTAAAGTCTACTAAAAAAAAATCATTTAATCATTTAATAAACCCAATCGGATTGGTTTGCCTCCAATAAGGAATAATTATAGCTTAGCTGGGATCAAGATACAAGGTACTGTTTTAATTTTACAGAGGACAAGAAAATCACATTAAAAATTATGAAATATCTTATTGAAATTGGGTCTATGAAATATGGCCATGGCAAGCTTTCTGGATAATTGGTCTCCATATACCAGATTCCTTACCTGTACATACATACATGTTCCTAGAAAAGGTAGGTGTGCTCATTTTCCTCTTTCCCTAATGTAACTGCTCCTAATGCTACTGAGGCAGTAGCTGTGAAAATTGTCTGGACAGAATTTTTAATTTCTTTACCAATATCACTTTTATTGCTGTTATATATGTCTATTTGTCAAAAGGTCAACCTTATTGCAATTAAATGAATACACATGATTAGAAATTAAATGCTGTTTACATGAAATTCTGAAATAAATATTCTTTGAGCACACCAGGAAATTCCTCCAAAGAGCTAATTTTGCATTTGGATATTTAACTTGCGGCCAGCTGCAATGCGTATTACAATTTATTTATTAAGAAATTATATGTTGACCAGACCCATAAAACCAAGTGCCATACGCCATCCCACTTATTTATAATAAAGAGCAGCCGATGAAAAGCAATATGGGCTCAAGCAGATTGAATTGTCAAAGCAAATTTGTGAGTACTTAATAGCAGAAAATGCACATCCATATTAATTCTTCCACAAATGTACAGCATTAACCTGATTTAAAGTTAGATCCCTGCATAATTCCAGATACTTGCATCCTGATGTACTGCTTCTATGCAAATATAGAAAACAGAGGTCGAATTATGCATCAGTAGATACGTTTATTTTACAAAATCTGAAAGCAAAACTTTCTCCAGGCAGGTGAATCATTAAAATTGCTTGTTGATACAATATATATATATATATATATATATATATATACAGTATATAAGATGTAACATTGGTATCTATTACTACCAACCCATATCTTTCTATTCTGATTGCTTTTTTTTTGCCAAGGCTCAACAATTTATTCTCATGTTGCTCAGTGTATGCCATGATACCTTAGATATTGTTTCAATTCAGTTGGCCATGATATTTCTCACATTTACTCAAAGCATCTATTCAAATGAATAAATTGAGTTTCTGTTATCTTATTGTACTTAGTAATGTGCTCTGCTCCATTTTTACTTACATTAAGAGAACTAATTGATCTGCACTAATTATTTTTTTCTTGAAATATCCATTGCTCCATCTTTTCCCTTCATTCAGATGAATTGCTTACACAAGTTCTTAGTTTTTGCTAGTTATTGTCATGTTATTGGCATATTAACATTTAGATACTTGATTCAGTTTTTCTTTGCAATTTCAGTGACAGAAAAATAGTATGTACATGGGGCATCTGCAATGTTGCACAAACGTTTGTTCCTTATTTGTGTCTGTAGTCCATACTGAACAACCTAGAATACATACAGAATATAGTCCTTTCACATCATTTGATACCGTAGCATGTTGCTGTTGTCACTGTGAAGGTGTTTTCACTCTGAAAGTTCATGACTTGTCACAGATCGACTGTATTATAGCTAATGGTAGCCAGGATACTTCTATCAATTTACTGATTTAATTTTTAAGTATCTGAAGGGAGGATAGTCCTTTTTGCATGATTGATAGTGCTTTATTTAATGCTGTAACCCACAAACCCTATTTAATGCCTGAAAAAAAGTGTTTCCACTATTTCATTGCATACGCTTTATTACTTATAAAAGTTCTGGCTGATGGACTGCATCCATTAGTTTCAGCAGACATTAGTTGGTATGCTTAATAGTAGAGAATAATTTCTGAAACTAATTGTTTGGCATATCTGAAATACCCTATTTACTGAAATGGTCTTATGTCTGCATTTTCAGCTATGTGACTAAATGTTGTGTGGCAAGGACAATAGTGCTGCAGATCCTTGTCAAATTTGGTCACCAAAAAATGTTTTCATCAAGATATGATGAATCAATAACCAATGTCTGCCATGGTATGATTCCTTAAGAGTAAAATTGGCCATCCACTGGCTCGCCATCATAGTATTTGACCAATCTGTCTGTAGACTATCCAACCAAATGTATACACTGATGGCCATGTACTGTTGTTCTGGAGTTTTGGGACCTGGGATTTGTGTCTACATACCTGCTAAAATATCATTTAAACATTAATTAAACCCAATAGGAATGGTTTGCTTCCAATAAGGATTGATTGTACCTTAGTTTGGATAAAGTACAAACTATTCCATGAAAAAGGAAATAATTTGTAACAAATTTGAACTATTATTTTGATTAAAACTGAGTCTGCTGGAGATGGAGTTCCTATCATTTTGAGCTTTCTGGAAAACAGGTTTCTGGATAACAGATCCCATATTTGTATAGCTCTCTTTCGAAGACAATCCTCTGCTCTGTGAAACAACCATCTGCTGATATCAAACAAAAGATCTGTTGGTGAGAAAACACAAGGTAGGGTAAAGTCAACTAAAATGTGCCCCATATATAGTCAAGTAAGTGACAGATAATATATCTGCCATCAATCATATGCTAATCCATTAATTACAGCTCATCAATACGGCATTCTCATCATTTTCACACCATTTTCACACTCTCCATTGCTCCATTTTAAATGTGTTTGTCATTGTGTTAAGTAAACCTTGCAGTACTGAGTTTCCACAAAGCTATTCATCTTTCTGTACCTTGTTATTTTGTAGTAATTTGCATAAATAATTGGTCTTACTGTACATTTAAAGACCTGCTAGGTGAACCTTGTATAATTTTTACATAGAAAAATCTGAGTTCTTGACATCTGTCTCAACATCTTTGTGTATAGTATGCAATTTCGCAGTATGCTTTGCAAATTGTTCATATTGCTTTTGGCTGTTACACAGATGTAGCCAGGAAAAGAGCATGTATGCAGTTTGCTTAGCTTAGTCATGGGAAAATCCTACCGCAGTATCAGATTTAAATAAATGTCCTTATGGGGAAGATAGTTAAAGTCCTTTTCACCCTGTGAAATAAAAACACTTTTATTCATCTGGTAGTTAAAGTCGAAAATTGTTGGAATCCTGTTATTTATAACTGAGAAATGGACATGCTTTGCTATTTTTCAGTCAGGATGATTTAAATGCAGTATAAGGTACTGATTTCCCCTCTTTTGCTGAATAAAAATAAAGTGATACAAACACATTCCTATAGTATTCGAGTACTGTGATTTTTATTTTTATTTTTTTCAAATGGTTTATGCTTTATTTCCTTTTGCTGTGAATCTAGTATTCATGCAAGTTTGAGGCAGTCTGTGATTGACTGATGACACTCCAAGCCAGCCAGTTTGAATGCACAGCTCAGACTTCAGAAATAAAAAGGTCTGGTAATTATATATAATAATTATAATACTATATATATATAATAATTATAATACTAGGAAGAAATAAGACCAAAATTTTATATATGACTAGAAACTATACCTTTATCTGCATATGAGACAAGGAGTAATGCATTCTGACATAGTTCTCATTCATATGCAAACATTTAGGGTCCAACCAACATATAATTTATTGGTGGGTATGACTAGAAATGTTACTTAGCATATCCATGGCACGCAGAATCAACCAATAAGATCCTTAATATTAATCAGGTAGCATTTACTGATAACCTGTGAGTATTTGTTAATATCTGTGTCATTCTCCAAAAGCACACCCCAAAGTGCTCATACATACACTTGCACCCAGGGGAGTACTGGTCTTGCATAGAGCACAGGATCCAAAGTTCAGCAAGTAGGGTCAGGGGCACCTACATGCCCCCCCCTCCACCTTTGAATCAAGTGCTACCTAATGCAGGAACAGGGCCACCTTCAGAAATCATGGGGCCCTGTATGGTAAATTCTGTTGAGCCCCCTGGTCCCTGCCCCCAAGCCTCACCCCATATCTCGCCCACCCCACAGTAAAAAAAAAGCAAACAGACAATAGAGCTAAAACAGTAACCCCCCCAAACCATTGGTAGCCAGCCCCCACACACATATTATAGAATATAATATGGTCAAATTCGAGGATTTTTTAACCCTTGAATTCGACCCTTAGTAAATCTGCCCCTATATGTGTATGTATAGTGTAGTCATTTCAGGTAGTTGGACTGTGGTCTTACCTGGGAATAGACCTTTGTGTACACTTCCTGACACTCCAAAACAGAGGCACAGACAGTTCAATTGAGCATTACTAGTCTTTGGCCAGTTTATTGGAAGCTTTTGCAGAGTGATAAAATACAGAAAACAAAAAAAACCCTAAGCCTGTCTGGCTAACCCTTCCAACTCTTCCGAAGAAAATGCACAGAATAAGGTTTCCACACTTACATGACAGTTAGAACACAGATCAGCAGCTCCTGCTTTTCTCCAAGGTTCTCTCACACTGTTTGAAAAATCCAGTTCCTTTTTGTAGGGAGCCAACCCCTGTGCAGCTGCAGTCTAATCACCATGCAGCTACAGTACCTGTATAGGAACTCAACAATTCCCTGGATTGGCCTCCTGGAATGGAGGATTCACTCACTTTTGTCCATCAACTCCAGGACTTTCGAAAGCCAGCTTTTAGTTAAGAAGAACAATATTAAAAAAAACTTTTTACATTTCCCCATTGCATTTCCCCATTTATCTCTATCTCTCTCTCTCTCACTCTCTCTCTCTCTCTCTCTCTCTCTCTCTCTCTCTCTCTCTCTCTCTCTCTCTCTCTCTCTCTCTCTCTCTCTCTCTCTCTATATATATATATATATATATATATATATATATATACAAACAAGGGAAAGTTGTGCTCACCACTAATTTTTAAAACTATTAGTTAGGCGGTGACCACAAAACATATAGACAAATACAAAAGGTCCTCTGCACTCAATCCATTCTCAATATATTTAAGACATTGAGACATTCTGTGCATACAGCTACTAAAAAATGCCTTACCCTTTAAACAAAACAGGGATTGTTTGTCGATATATTGCAATATATTTAAGCTGGCCAACTACGTCAAAGTCATCCCATATCTGGCCAGTCTGATGGCATCTGATTAATTAAGAATTCTATTGCTTCATTATACATTTTTCAAAGGGACTAAGTTTTACCTGAAACTTCTAGCTGCTTTCAAAGTAAAACTTGGTTGCCCTTTAGTTGGAGACTATAGTTGGGAGGGCTGGCAACTACAACAAGGAGCTGGCACTGCTCCTATATGAGCTATAACAAACAAGGGAAGTTGTGCTCATATATATATATATATATATATATATATATAGTGTTTGTGTGTGTTTTCATTTTGTCAGTGATATATCCATAAAAGCATTCCTTTGATGTGTTTTAGTAAATGCTGAATGAACTGAAAACTAAAAGTCAAGCTACATTTAGCCCACATGCAGCACATATGTGGATTGTTTTCTGTGGTGTAGCACATGGATGATGTTTTATGAGGGCTGTAAAATCAAAGTAAAAAATAAAAACAGCTATAAATTAAGACAACTATCAAATACTAATAGTAAAGTGCCATTGATTTCTATTAAAAAACACATAATTATATATATTTTTTTCAATCGACGATTATATATTTTCATCTTTAATCTACAGAATGTCAATGAAAACATCTATGAAAGGAGTTTATAATAAAAGTAGAGCATAAATCCAGTGTTCATTTTTCATTGGATCCATTTTCCTGCCTGTGCCCTTACTATTATCTATTGCTGTATCAGAGAACTATTTTTGTACAACTGTATCAAAACAATATACATTTGCTGCATGGTAGGTGAATAAAATATATTCTGAAATTGCAAAGAACACACATAATCCCGGAAGATAAAACCATTTTTCTAAACTACTGTATAAAATAGCAATTGTCCCATTACAGTTCTACTGGAGGTTAAAGTTGCAGCTTCTAAATAACATATGTTTCAAAATGAAAATATTTTTTTAAATAAAATATACGATATAACTTAATAATATATGTGTGCAATGAAAAATGTATTTCCATTCCCTTTTTCTTGATTTTTGACAAGAATATTTATCTGCTTTTGGGACTGTTCTAGTTCCTACTAGCTCTACTTAAATGAAATATTTGGTGCTCTGTAACATATTACATGACAATGTGTTGCAAGTATCTGAACTGCAAAAATATAGGATGACGTGTTTGTAGGAGACACTTTTTTTTAACAATTGCCTTAAGCAATCATGTTTATGTTTCAGTTATATCATTAACAAAATAGATCCCAAAAAATCTGCTCAACAAACCAATATTTTGTATTGAAAATATTACCCTACATAAAATGAAACTGTAGGCAAATTAATCAGTAAATAACACCAACAAAATAAGCTCTTGTTGGTTATGCCAAAATCTTTTAGGGATTGAAATGACATATCGGAGGTGTTTAAAGGAGAAGGAAACCTTTTCGACACAAAACCCCTCCAACCGTAGGCACCCCTCCCTCTTCCCCCAGGCGTACCTCTCCCCGGGCAAATGCCCATAACTTGCTACTTTTGGATCCACTCCGAAAGTCCCAAAGTTTTCCGATTTCAACTTTCGTGACTGTGCAGTAGAGCTGAACCGGCGAAGGCTCCTACTGTGCATGCGCCACCAAACACCGATGGATCCAGGAAGATTTATCAAGGGTCGAATTTCGCAGTGGAAAAACTTGGAAATTCGACCATCAAATTTCTTTCAAAATGGGTTTTTTTTATCGAAAAGGTCAGTTTTTGATCGAATTAAAATTGTTTGATTGTCCTCCAAAAACTTAGATTTTCCAAAAATTTCAAAAACATTCCTTAAAGGTTATAAGAGGTCCCGATAGGCTAAAACAGCAATTCGGCAGGTTTAAGGTGGCGAAGGGTTGAAGTCGAATTTCAATTTTTGAATGGTCGAAATTTTCAATTCGAATCAAATTTTTTCAATTTGAATCGAATTTTTGCCTATTTGGAAGACGAAGTACCCAAAAATTACTTAGAAATTCGAGTTTTTTAATAAAAAATTTCACTTCGACCACTGATAAATCTGCCCCCATGTGTTACTGCAGAATTCTTCCCTTAGGTGTTGAAGCTATGTTTTGCTGGTCAAGCAGAAAGTAATATGTGGTATAAAAATGATTCCCATCATTAAGGGGATTATTTATGAAGCTCCAAATTTATCTCAGCATTTCTAAAATCAACTCAGAATTTCTGAATGGACCTTATTTAAAAAAAAATAGTTAGGAGCAAAAAAACTGAAAACTTCAGACCTTACCCAAAATCATCCGATATCGGTACAGACGGCAGTGCTGTCACTGGGACCTTCCCCATTGACTTATACAGAACCCTGAGAGCTGTGAGATTCCAGCTTTTCTTATTTGGGTTTTTGAGACCATTGAACTTATCGGCATTTTCTGTTCAGAAAAATCCAAATTTTTCAGATTTTGGGTATTCAGAGCTTGATAAATAACCCCCTAACACTGCTGACTCCAACTTCTTTGTATACTGTTAACCAAATACTACTAAATCTATTGAGCTTAGTTTTCTTCAACAGAATAAAATGGAACTAGGACTGGCCAGTAGACCAACAATGCTCTCAACTGACATGCGGTATATTCTGGTGTTTCAGTTTATTAATCAAACCCATAAGAGAGTTGGTATTGCTTGGCTAACAGGAACATGCTGCACATACATTTTATGGCCAGTAGTTTATACTACGAGCAAAATGAATTATTAGCCAATTAGCAAATTATTAGCCAATCCACAAATCATTGAAGAGGATGGACCTATAAATGCACTCTTTTGGCTGTTAGCCAGTAGGTTTCTAGGCATAATGATTAGCGATGCTCCCCTAAATTGTGTACACATGCACAGAAGATACATGACACCCAAGCACATAGGTAGATGTTTAATACACAGAAAGTAGTGTACATAAAAGGTAATGTGTATGCTTGTGACCTTTAATAGATTAAAAGATACCATCTGTTTGGAGCCATACTGTATATAGAAAGCACTATACCCTGTAAAAGCATTATATTAATTCCATTTTCCCTATTTTTTTTATAAAATCATAACCCAGTAATCCTTTGAACTGTTTTAGAACATCTCTGTGTCATGTGACATATTTAATCTACTGCTTTTGGTCATTATCTAAAGCGTCAGTTTTTTGCATGTAGGGTGATCTTTCATTCCAAATGATGATGCCCTTAGTTGCCCATAATCTTCCACAGCCACAACCAAACTTAATTGCAATTTAGAAATAATACTGAAATAAATCCCTCATTATTCAAAGTCAGGGATTGGAACAATTATTTTTTTTGTTGTTGTTTGTTTTTAGGTTACAAGCATAGTAGGATTTATTATGCTGTACATGTTATATGAAGAAGTCACATTTATTATCTACAAGTTAAGCATTAAGCACAAATAGGAAATAAAAACAATTGGTATCACGTTTTCCCCTTTAATCCTAGAGATGGCGTTGTACAATAAGTCATAGAAATAGGATTATATAGGCCAAGAAAAATGGTTTTCTCAGTGCTAATATTTGATGCAGGCAAATACAGTTGGTTTTGTGATGAAGAAACTCAAACATGCGCTATTCTTTTCCTTAAGAAGTAGATTCTTATTATAAGCAGGTTCTTATGAGTAGGACAGCAGTCTCTGAGCAATAACGCTTTTTATCAAGGATTCCATTCTCATTTTAACAATGGATGCACACAAAGTACATTTCAGAAAAGAACCCAGCAGGAAAGTATTTTCTATAGTTAATGCCACTGTGTGTTTAGATGCTGACAGATGAGGAGAAGAGCGCTGAAAGAAACATAGTCTAAAGTTCCCAAACACATTTTGCGGTATTAGTCTATGGTATTCCAAGCACAGCAGGTTCTGGGTTTTTTTCTTCCAGGTTATTTTAAAAGATTCACTTTCTGATTTGTTTCTATTTGGGGTAGAATGAGGAAGAAGGTTGACAGAGAAGTTAAGGGACATGATGTGCACAACTCTAAAAGCCAGCATTGCTAAACCAGCAATGCTACATAATGTAGAGTGCAAAAACACAACTGGGATCAGCCACCCTAGGAACAGTTAAAATATACCAACGTTAAGCAAAGTGAAAATATGCTTTTGAGATGTTACAATTTATAAAGGAACTCTCCAAATAACTAGGATAGTTGAAATCTCCAGAATATCAAATTTTGTACAATTTTAATATTATATCTTTAGCTTAACCAAAGGTGATAGCACTGCTATGCTGCTATCTATCCCATCCACCTTTACCTTTAAACATGATTTTGCAGTTTAAAGACAATGTTGATGGTGCAAGAGATGTGAAGCAGTGATACCAGGACATAGAGCTAACACCAAAGCCCTTAAAATCTCTCTTTGAAATGCACACTAAAACAGATATACTGAACTCTTCAGTGGAAACGGCATTGTCCCTTTAAATACATTTAGACTTTATGTGAACATATCTGGCCAGCATTCTCTTAATCTGAAATGCTGAAATGTACTTGTTGCTCTAAGGCAAAGGGAATGTGATGTCTTTAATGTCTTACAGATGTCTGCATTGTGGAAACATTAGAACAGCATATGCCTTTCCTCTGCTCAATAGCAGGTTTATAATTACTGATCTATTTATTTCCTCAAGGACCAAAAATACCATTGGCCTTGTATTACAAGATACTGTTTATGTAAAACTTTCATAAGCCAAGATATATTTTATGTATAATGCTAATTCTGCATATCACTGGCACAGATGGCAAATAAAAAAGAAGCACTTGATTTATATAGATTGAGATCTTTAGAATCGTGAGCAAAGCTTTTAGAGGGAAACTTCCCAACAATGACTTTCCTGGGCTTGTGTTTCTTTAACTGTGCATCCTTATTTTTGTTATCTGTAGAGAAAAACTTACTTATTTACTTATGGCCTTCAAAGCACAAATTTGGGGGGTGGGGTTAATTGTTAACTATAGCAACCAATCAGAAACTTTGTTTGGTAGAATAATGATTTTTTATTATATATATCAGAGATATTAAACTAGGGATGCACCAAATCAGCTGAATCCCAAATCCTTTGTGAAAGATGCTGAATACTAAACCAAATCCAAATCCTAATTTGCGTATGTAAATTGGTTAAAAAATTTTGACTTCCTTGATTGTGTGACAAAAAATAAATTGATTCACCAAATCCTGCTGGAAAATGGCAAACCTTGGCTGAATCCCAAATAGAATCCTGGATTTGGTGCATCCCTATATTAAACCTACGTAATATAAATTTTAAGCACAGTCGCTTCTGTTGATGATTGAAATGGAAAGCTTCTTTTTTAAATAATTCAAAAATGTAATTTAATGCCTTTACAATTATAAGTCCAAATTTGCAAAATCATACATTCATCATAAACAGTATCATCGGTAAATATCAATATTCAACAGCCTAGTTGATCTGCCGCATGTCCAGTATTTAACAGGAGCACGAAAAATATATTTAGTTTGCGTTCTGAAAAAAAAAAAGTTGCTTCATCATACTGTATATACCTGGTCACAGAAAGTCACTACTTCATCAACTACTTAAAAAAGGGAAAATAAGTTCATCTTCAATTTTCAAATCCTTAATACAGTATTTTCAAATAGCAATAGCTTGACTTGTCCTTCAGTTGTCCAACTTGCTTGGTTTAATGGATGAGGTTGTCTCCATCATGGTTAACCAACCTTTGTGGATAAGTCACCGGGTGACATGCATCACAGCTGCAGCTAAATTTGACATTCTCTCTGAAGCGATCAAGCACTCTATGACGCTGTATGTTACTCTTTATCGGTTGCAATACATCTTCCGATGGAAAATACTCAAACAGCAAGTTTTTGTCTTGTTATTCTGTATAACAGAAAATAATAACGTCAGCGCGAAGGAGTTGCTGCTCATGGCTACTCCTCAGCAGATGCCAATCTGTCATGCTGAAAGCAAGCAGGCGGCATGATTTTACAAGCTGAGTAAGACACTGTGGGGTACAGCTGTAATTGAACCACTGGATTTGGAAGAGACAAAAATACATTTGTGTTTGTTACAGAGCCAATTATCAAGCACCTTGTTGCACTTCAGTGTCATAATTCAACAGGAAAATATTACTCCCTTGCTAGCATTTAACTATTTAGCATTTAACTGTTTGCTGCTGAACTATACACCATGGGGCAGATTCACTAAGATCCGAAAATTCGCCAGCGTAGGCTTCGCTAGCGTTCGCAGCACTTCGCCAGGCGAATTTTCACCAGTGCTACGCAAATCCACTAAAGTGCGAATTTACGCTCAGGTCGGCGAATGGTAGCGTAGTTGCGCTAGTTATACTTCGCTAGGCAGAGTGCTGTTATGCTAGCGAAGCCTAATTTGCATACGGCGGGAACTTTAACTTATAAACTTATAATAGAAGTATATGTGACAGCCACTACATTCCACTACACAAGCCCAGGAACCTTTAATAAATTATATAAAGTTGTCCTATTGCCCTACATGTGCCCCCTGTATAGTTGAGTTGCCATATGTTAGGAAATGTAGGGGGGAAGAAGGGTAACCCCCCCAAAAAAAATTCAGACTTTTTCAGACTATCACCCTCCTATGCTAAAATAAGCCAGCGTTTTTTTGGGACTTAGAAAAAATTTGACATCTATTGTATTGAACTTGGTCTGACCAGGCGAAGTAACGTCTAGCGTAAGTGCTAACGTTGAGGAAAATGTTCATCTTAGTGAATTTGCAAAATACGATCCTTCGTCAGTGCGCATCTTCGCCTGGCGTAAGGGTGCGAAGTTGTGCAAATCTATCTACTTCGCTAGTGAAAATTCGCCAGAATCCGTGTTAGTGAATTTGCGAAGTTGCAAAATGACGTCAGGCTGGCGAATTAGCGCTAGCGTTAGACGCTTCGTGCTTTAGTGAATCTGCCCCCATATACGTAGCTGTGGCTTGGAGTTACATTTCAGTGACTTGCTAAGGCTGGATTATAAAGACACTGGGGCTCAAGTTTGTGCAGCGCATAGTTATTCTCAAATGGTTGTATTGCCCATATTTTTTCTTGAACGCTAAAATATTGCACTGCTGTGAAAATCTTTCTGTGAATTCGCATTGCGTAAAAAATATTTGCAAATTAGATGGGTTTTTGCAACTGTGCAAAGTCATTTTGTGTGTAAATAGCATTGACAGTAATGTCAATTCGCAAATTTGCAAAAAAACTGTTTTGCAAATATTTTCTCCGCCACCAAAGCACTGACGTAACTCAAAAGTGTGTGTAACATATTCACAATTTGCAATTATACCATATTTGAAAAAAGGCCTTTTAGGTTTATAAAATAAACCATGCACAGGGCAAATATTTTCACTGTGTTTATAAGTTTATAAATGAGCCTCATCGAGGCATTCCATGATACCCACAGCAATATGGTGCCGCGTATGTTGATATTTTAAAGATAATTAGCCAAGTGACACACTAGGCACAAACTATCATTCTTTTACCCACAATATGCCATTTTCCAATCATGCCGACATCATTGTAGCTGTCAGCATAACTATGGGGCAGATTTACTAAATTCATGTGAAGGATTTGAATATTTGCTCGAATTCGATTGTGCGACTATTCGAATATGCTCATGAAGTATTTTTGACTATCGAATATAGAATATTCGGTCGCATTGAATAGATCGAATAAATATATATTCGATCGTTCGACTATTCGCTAGTGATGGGCGAATTTATTCGCCAGGGGCGAATTTGCGGCGAATTCCCTCGATTCGTCGCTGGCGAATAAATATGCGAAACGCCAGCAAAATTTCGCCTGGCAAAAATTCGCAGGAAAAACCGTGTCGTGCGTCGTTTTTAACGCGACGTGACGAAAACGACGCAACGAAAACGACGCGATGAAAACGACGCTACGCGCATCAAAAGTGTGCCGCGACTCATTTTGCGAATTTTTCGCCAATTCGCAAATTTCTCTGGAAATTCGCAAATTTTTCGGCGAAGCCAGACTGAACTTACCAAATTGCAATAGAAGCCTATGGGAATCCCCATAGACTTTTTTTTTTATAAGTCTTTTGGCGAATTTCAATTGTACGATTGAACACTTTGAACATTCGATTCGTACGATTTTGGCGAATATTCAAACGTTTTTTCTGCAACTTTTTGTAGAAACGTTTGATTGTACGATTCTGGCGAATAGTCGAAAACGCGCTCAAAACTGTTGAATATTTTATTTGATTTTGGCAAATATTTATTCGCCAAATATTCGCCAGTCAAATTTGAGGGCTAAAATTCCTCGACAATTCGACCCTTAGTAAATCTGCCCCTATGTGTAGCCATAACTATGTGACTATGTGCCTCAAATCTCAGTGCCTTATTCCAATGCAAAGGTTTACACTAGCACCTAGCTCTTGTGGGGGACAGGGGTACCAGCAAATCCATAAACAGGTTACCATCATAAACAATAGCAATTACCATGTTAATTAAACATAGGCCTAATCCCCATAAAAATAAGTGGTTGTCTATATCTATAGCAGCTCCTTATATTTGTCTGATATCAAGGTAAGCAAATTAACTGTAAAAAAACTTACTGCAAGGCTAAAGAGCCATTAAAAGGACACACACACTCAGACATCTTTCTGGATTTCCCTCTTACTTATTAATCAAGACTTTTAGTTCTGTTCAAATTCCAAAATCCATAGGAAAAACTGTCATATAAGGGGCAGATTTATCAAGGGTCTAACTTAGAGTTCATGGGAGTTTATAAATAAAACTCCTACAAACTCCCATAAATTCCAAATTTTTGTTAAAAATGACAAATCAAATCAAATCAAAATTTATCATAAAAATAGAATTCCCTAAATTCGGGATGAATTGGATAGATTTTTTTCTTGCAAATAGTCAAATTTCAATTCTTAAAGGGCCAGTACATGATAAAAAATTTAATTCGAATTTTTTAAAAACTCGAATTGGATTCTGACTACTCCCTAGTTGAATTTCACAAGAAAAACTAGAAATTTAAAATTTTCAATTCAACCCTTGATAAAACTGCCCCTAAATGTCATTCAAACAAATTTGTGTTTAGGCAGATACCTGTATGTAAATTAACCTGACTGAAGGGACAAATTAGAAAACAAACTGCAAAGAAATATTAAGATGAATGGTAGGCAACTAGGGACATCTGAGAAATCAATTCAGTTGAATGCTATGAAATCGATAGAGTTGAAATATATTTATTATAGTGTATAAACCAGAAATTTCTGTTTTTACAGAGCTATCAAAATCACTACCCTCCTATAAATGTGCCTAATAGCTACTTTTGATAGAATATGAATCTATTGTACTTGTAGAGCAGTGGGTTCATTAAAGCACACCAGATGCATTCTCACTAATGGATGTAGCTTGTTATAATACATGGCTTTTTAGGTTTCTGCAAATAACCTTCTAAAATGCACCCCATTGTGCAGCTTCTATTCCTACCTAATTATAATACCAACAGTGAAAATCACCATGTAACTTATTCATCTACAGTTCATTTACATGCTGCTAAAAAAACAAAAAATGTTTGTTTTAAATGGTAGGAAGTCAGTAAACCACTTTATAGAGTGAAAAATGTCAGGTTATCTCTTCCCAGTAGTTTGTCAGTGATTTGTTAAAGGTAAAGTATGCTCAGAAATGAAAACAAAGCCTGATCCAAAGAAAACTAGATGGGAAATGTAAGCATTGTGTTCACTAGTCAATGGATTTTACCAGTTGTTTTACTGGAGTGATTGATCATTGTTTTCACAGCAAGTAATTATAAAGCATCTGGATCATTTGTAAATCTAAGCAAACTCTATTTGCTACTTCTCCAAAGCACAGAGAGTGAGGTACAAAATAAGGACTGTTAAACATTAATCACTGATGAAATGAGGAGATCCTTTTGCTAAACATCCAACCAACAACTAATTTGTAGTGCTTCATCTATTACAATTTGTTTTTATTGTTACATCTAATTTTTTGTATGTACCTTCTTTTTCTTTATTGCATAATTTATATTTATCTTTCTTACCTCCCTTTCTTTATAAAAGACTCTACAAGGTATATGGCAAGGGACACATTGTCACCTGTGGAATATTTCCTCTCCCACAGGTGACAAAGTTTCCCCCCAAAAATACATTCAGCCATATGTATGTATCTTCATGCGGATTGGTTGCTATAGATTACTGTGCCTGGGAAAACTTAGGGGCAGCTTTATCAAGGATCGAATTTCAAAGTGCAAAAACTACAAATTTAAAAAGACCAACCAAAATTAATTAGAATTTTTTTCGATTGAATAGGTCCATTTTTGATTGAATAGGTCCATATTCAATCAAATTCGGATTGTTCAAATTGAAGTAATAGCGCATTCGATCAAATTTTTTAAAAAAAACTTTGAATTTGCAAAATCCACTAATTGACTCCAAATAGGTTCTAGGAGGTCCCCATTGGCTAAAACAGCCATTCGGCTGATTTTAGATGGTGAATGGTCGAATTCAAATTTTTAAAGAGACAATACATCCAAACAATCCCATAGGCTTCTATTACAACTTGGTAGGTTCAATCTGGCGAAGTAGGCAGTCGAATAACTTTAAAATTTTAAATCCTTCGATCATCAAATGATTGAATTATCGAATATCCGATCATTTGATCTATTTGATATTCGATGGTCGGAGAGGTCAAATTTGCATATCCGATTTCATAAAAAATTCGTACGATCGGTATTTGATCGAATTCGATTGAACTTCGATCATTTCACATGAATTTCGTAAATCTTTTTTCATTTCAATTATGTCTTTTATTACATAAACCCGACTTATAAACTATCAGGGCCACTCCTGCGATGAGGCAAGGTGTATATCATGACCTGGATGTAACAATGGTTATAGATATATTGAGCCATAATTCATCATTAAATGCTTTTTTAAATGCACTCTGGTGATAGATAAAGTTACCAATTAAATTATTTGCCTGTTGCAAATTACTCATACAAAAAAAGACACCAAATTTAGAATGGGAAAGGTAAAATATCTTAGAAGCATTACATTAGGCTTTGCAGAGGACCAGAAGAAAATACTCAGCATGGATTCCTTTTTACATGCAAGACTCCCCGTTACAAGACATGTTTTAAAAGTGTTCTGCCTATTTGCTGTTTGACAACTTGACATTCAGGAATTGTGAAAATTGCTTCCCATCCATGTATAAACTTGGCTAATCAGCTAGATATAGGTTAAAATTTCCATCAGAATACAGTAAATAACCTTGCCTAGATCTGAATGTAACCAACTAACCAAATGTAAAATAAAACTGCTACTTAGTAGTAATGTGATTCACAGATTAGTTGTATTTCAGGAACTTCTTTAAATGGGTTAAATTGGGAAAATAAAACAATTATTGTTATTTTAGTAAAAGACAAAACATTTTACACAGGAAGAGTAAAAGCTAACTGCTAATTGAATTATATGTTACTGCAAATGGATATTTCTGTATCACCCAAACACATTTAACTTAAAGGACAAGAAAGTCCAGAATGCTGGGGGTTTACAATTTGTAAGTAGCCACAGAGCCCCCCCCATTGTAAACACAGGCCAGTGCCTCTCTTCTTTAAATATTATATTCTACCTGATTAGGACAGTACTGCTTCCGGCTCAGTTAGCTGTACTTTACATGCATATCAGAACAACAGAAAGTAAACAATGGGATAGCTGGTAAAATGAGACAGCATAGTGGTTCACAGATAGAGTGGGCCCGTTAAGAACCCACAACCACATTATCCTACGTGCCACATGACTTGTAACCCCCTCCCACTTACTGTACACACTGATGCAGGATCCATGGGTGTGGGGTTCCAAGTTTACAGAAAACTACAAGGACCAGTGAGGTTTATTTAAAAAAAAAAAAAAAAAAGTTCAGTTTAGGAAATCATTATTGGGTGTCCTACAAATTTAGGATATCACCAAACTTTTCCTTTCAGAACTAAAACAACTCCATATACTGTTAAAATATTGATGATGTCTTCTTTCTTCCAACTCTTCATGCTTCAAACAGTAAATAAAATAATTTCAGTAGCCTGAACCATTGAAGTAATTTCCATTATTTCCAGATATTTTGACAAGTTCTTTATAGCATGAATGGAGCAGAAAAATGGTCAAACTTAATGCTGCATCAAAGTAGTACTGATGCATAGTAGAGACTGGGGTACTTAATCATACTTTAGCTATTTGTACTACTCCAACTTTAGAAACATTTTTTAATTAACCAGGTTAATGGTACTCTTATTGCAGTATACATAACTAGGTCTATTATCTAGAAATAAATACATTACACATAATTGAAAAATGGTAATGCTACTCTCCACAATATATTGTTTAAATATACAGTTCTTCATGCTAGTCTGGGTCATTATTACTCTGTTTTAACAAGGCAATGCCTTGTACCTGTTGTTACCTGACTCTGTACCAATGATCCCTCTAAGGTGTACGCTCATCCGCGTGCACACACATTTTGAGGGCAGCAAAGACAACCAAGTTGTGGTGTGCGCAAGGAATTTTTCATGAAAACACCAACTTTTGTACACATAGCCTAGAAAGAACTAGAGGGAATATTGCTCTGCACGTATACAGATTCATGGCAAAAACTGTATTTTAATATGCTTGGTAAATTGTAGCCTTTAGGGGAAGACATTTCGGTCTCAGACATTTACATATACTGTAAATTTATTTTTAAAAATGTGAAAAATTCAACATGATACTGTATTACACAAGTAAATGCAAAGCAACCATTGTGCAATTCCCTCTTCAGTAAGTAAAACCTGTAGAAAAAACTGTGAGTGGTGTCACTGTTACACAGCCTGTGCTTGGCATACTGAAAAAAACATTTGATGATGTTCCAGAGTTTATAAATAATCCCCATTTCACCCAGACCAAAACCAAACATTTCAACATGTAACCTTATCGTGATGAGTATTCTCATGACTGGGCATGCCATGATTTGTCATCAGTTAGACATGTAAGAAATTCTAAAAACCCACACAAATATCCTTTGCATTGTAATATTCTATTTTTATGACAGACTGACATGGTGTAGCTGGATCAGTTTAACAAAGTAGCTCCGTTGACATATTTTGACACTCTCAGCTGAAACTTCAGTCTCATCCTTCTAATGGACAGGATCCAACTATTGCATGCAGCAAATAATCTGACATTTTATTATCAACTGTAACAGGATTTGAATGCTTTGTTTTCACCTATATATAGGGCCCCCTCCAAAATGAGTCTTTGACAAATAAAGTCTGCTTTTGTTAGGGTTACAATCATTATATTTATTTCTTATTTCTGGTTCATTTCCGAACTGCAAAGAATAAACTGAAACAGGGGATAATTTACTAAGTGCAAATAATAAAAGATGGGTGCAAACCCATATGAATTGTCACAGATCTCTGCCTGGCAATCTGAGACTAGAGACAGTGTGCAGCCATACTCCAAACACATTCTTATATTTGTAATTGATGAAACCTATACCATTCAACAAAATCATTATGAATAAATGATGCATGGGCTATACTTTCAGACATTTTATATTATGATTCTATGTTTTGTGGGATGCATTTATATGCATGTGAAGGTCATTTGTTATTTAGACACAAATTCTGGCTTACATCATGAAAAACATCCTGGCTACTTCTGCCTATATAGTGTTCATTTATGAAGACAATAGAACAATGTCACTCTATTGGCATTCTGTTCAGAAGTTAAAAGGTTGTAAGGCACCTAAAAAATATCTTGCAGGATTTCACAAATTTGTAGAGAAATTAGTAAAATGTCCTAATTCATATAACATATGTCCATTGTTGATACATTAAGTCATTAAATAGGGACATGGATATCTTTGTGCTGTATAAATCACCACCAAATTTTTTTGTAGCTAGGAAATTCGATATTTGTAATTTTTTTCCAACAAAATTTCAAAAGTTGTAAAAATAAATGTTCCCACACTATTTGGATTCTCAACACATTTGAAGAACACCATTAAGCTTTGTACTGCTTATTCAACATTTTTGAAAATTGGGGACACAAACAAATCCATAAAACTGTTGTCAATTTTTTAATTTTTGTGAATTCTTCCCATTATTTTGGGAATCAAGCCCCAAGCGATCAAAGTCCTTAGCAGTGAATATCTGTGCCATTGAAGATCCTGCATAGCTCCCCATTGAGATGAACCTAATTTTCTGCTTGATTTGCTAGGACTCCTAAACGTGGCCATACATGGAGAGATCCACTCATTTGGCGATTTGCGGATCTCTCTGCAATATGCCCCCCTTGAGCGTGGGCGATATCGGGCTGATCCAATGGTTGGGCACTAGGACAGCTGCAAGTAAGCTGCCGATATCGGCAGTTTTTATCGGCCTGTGCATGGCCATCTTAAATTTAGCTTCTCAACAGTTGCCCAGACCATACTGAGCGTGGGAGTGTAACTGACACTCAAGACATTTTCACAATGGTAAGCTTGTGTGGACAATTTAGAAGGCCTGGATTATTACTGTAATAAGACTACCCAACCTCAGGGCTGGTACAGTAAGTTCAGTATATATACAGCATTGCTAGCTATAGTAATTGTATGGCTTTAGTTCATCTTTATGGTCTCAAGTTTAGCTGGATATGATACTATTGAAGAAAGTTTTAAAAATCAAAGAAAGAACTGAACTGAATGCCAAATAATGTTATCCTTTATTTAAAAAAGTCAGTTGCAGTCTCCACGGTAACTCCACAGGCTGGTTTAGTAATTTACCAGGCCGTTAGAAATTATTACTATACAAAGAGCGTTAATGGAAATTAAGTAGATGCTTTATAATGGGATGACTGTTTATGGAAATGAAAGTCTATAAAGCATCAGCTATGAAAATGATAATTATTTTAATTCTGAAGGAAAAGGCATGCAGAGAAAGGGAGACAATCTTAAAATATGCCCTGGCAATTCAGTAAAATTTGTTAATAAAATTAATTTATCTACTCTACTGTTTTCCAGATCTCTGCATGTCTTCAATTAACACATAATCTTTCATAACAGTTTGAGGTATTTGATAAGCTTGGTAGTCTCATAATTATAACATTTATGAGGAAAGAGAACTCACAGCCTTTCTATATGCTTTGATAGTAATAAAGGCCTTAGTGATCTGTGTGTTACCAAGCATATTAAACTGATGCTCCCTATATTTGTCTGTTCATCAATGTTTTGTAGCACCCTACATTTCAGTCATTGTGTAACCAACTGCTTCATGGATTTACACTTTGCCACCTTCCAGCTGTTGTTGGCATAATAGTTCTTTAAAAATGGCCATACAAACAGCAATAGTTAATGAAAGGTTTTTTCATATATCTCGGTACTTTCTCTTTATACACTGTATTTGGTTAGATATATGACTGTTTGAAAGAGAGCATTTATACTAGTGCTTGTAAAGTCCTGTGCATATCTGCCTTTGTACATTTTACAGGCCCTTTATGTTTGGAATAAATGTTATTGCATTGCATTGCACAGCTCATTTAGTAATGTGTGGTATAATACCCTTTTCAGTAATTATATTTGCATTTAATTTACATGCATTTGTAGGTTTCTACAAAAATCCATATTTGCATAGGATGGGTGGTTAGTGGTATAATAACACATCAACTATAGTATTTCAGATCCCCACTAGGATGATGAATATAGAGAATATGTTGATTTTTTTTATTTAAATTTTTATGGCTTTATATATTTTTATAGAGTAACTGCTGTGTGCAGGGTACAAAATCCACTTAATTTAATCAAATGGAACACTGTTTCCACTGTAATTGCAAAGAATGGTGCACAAGGCTTCCGTCAGGAATCACAAGGCTTCATAGTCCTAAAAACTAAGTAGCCCATGATTCAATTGGCCCCACTGAATGTGCACAGCATCTTGTGCATTATTTTGATGCAAATTTGCATCTGTATTGGTAAAACTAATATGTCTCCATATTTAGACATATTTCCAAGAAAGGCTCAAGTACAGAGGAGCACAAATAGGCACCTGCAATGTAGTGAATGGCATCCCACAGCCCCAACCTTGCACCCATTTTTGCACTAAGTGCTGCATATTTCAATTGTAAATGAGCCATATTATGTATATGTTGCAGATAAATGTTGAGATAAATTTGGATTTTAATAAATGAGCCTCCCCATCCTTGTTGACGATATTGCCTAAATGCAGCTCCTCTTGCTGTTCCTGTTGCGATCCTCTCTCTCAGATGAGCAAATATAATGCTTATCACACTGTCTTAATACAATCAAGGGAGATAGGGGTTCATGGGCAGGCAATACCCTGGGCCTATAGGAACATATCCCAGCTGACCATGACTTCCTGAGCTAGTAGGAGAATTAACTGGGTTCCCTATTTATGTATATTGGGGCTAGCCAGTGAAATATACAAATATGCATGATGCCCTTCAGCAACTTTTATTTTGAGATAAACAGATGTACCAAGGGGCCTATTTATTTACTACATTTATTAACGGTGTGTAAAATAAATGGAAACTTTATCAAGATATGTTTTACTTTACACCATGTGAATGTCACATTTGCCACTGTTATTTTACACTGCTTCACACCTTGTAAGTAAGTACCAGTGGAATTTGCTTTAATAAAAAGTGTGTAACAAAATTGTCCATGCATGGAACCTCATTGGTAGCTCTCAGATATCACAGTTATAAAAGATTAGGGATATGTGAAGCTCATGAAAATAAGTTAACAAAACTATTTAATTCAGAAGTCAAAATATTTGATAGTTCACTAGAAAAGTAATTTTAGGCATACTAAATCTACTGAACTGTTTCCTGTGTAAGGTTGTGTTCTTATTCTTCAAACTCAGTTCTATAAAATAGGAAATTCTCTTTAAAATGGGAAGTGTTGTGTTTGGTAGCTGAGCATGAGGAGAGTATAACAGTGCTTTATTAGCAGGTTCATGCAGCCATTACATAACAGCAGTAAGTCTTACTTTCACTTTCAAGGTGTAGAGAAAGTCCTATGTATGCACAGTGCCACCTGCAGGCCATTTGTATAAACACCACAGGAAGTCACTTTTATTTCTCTTTTATACTCAAGATTTCCCTTTCACATCTTTCATAACAATCAGGTTCTGTACTATCTCTTTACTATACTCTATACTCTCTCAGTATGAACTTAGGCCCTTCATCTAATCTTACTAGAACTTAAAAAAGGGTGGACCACAGGATTCACCATATTTATTGCTGAGGATCTAGACCCACAACAGCATATAGTAGGGCTCATTTACAAAAAGAGTTCAAAGTACAGGCATGGGAACTGTTATCCATGCACTGGAACCGGGATTTTCTGTATACAGAACTTTCTGCAATTTGGATCTTCATTCCTTGTCTACTAGAAAATCATATAAACATTAAATAAACCCAATATGCTGGTTTTGTTTCCAAAAATGGTTAATTATACCTCAGTTTGGATCAAGTACAAGGTACTGTTTTATTGTTGCAAAGAAAAAGAATATTGTTTTTAGACTACCCTTGTGCCATTACCATTAGATTAGACACTAGACATCACCACTCTCCTTCCCGCTGTACCATTTTCTGTCATTGGAAAACACATCAGGAAGAAAGGGAAAACAAGTTATTCAGAAGTCATTGAGCACAAAGTAGAGAATAAGTATACTGTGAGAATTATAAAGGAGTATGATAAATAGGGAAAAAATGTGAACTGTGAGAAGAATGACAAGAGATTGAATGTACTGTATACTAATGACATTTTTCGGGAAACCGTGATAACTTTTTTATTAGGAATCAACCATCCATTTTCATGGTTATAGCATAGACAGCTTAATAATTTGTTCTTTAACACAAATTCCTCTTGAATTTTTTATTCAAATGAATACTGTGCACTGTTTCAATATATTCAAAGATGTGGTACATCTATAGCTCCTACAGCTAATTAAAAGGAGAAAAGAACCATAGATAGTGAGCTCAGATTGAGGAAATGTTCTGTATATATACCTTTGCATAAGATTGTGGAAGCCTGAATCTTTGATGTGGCATATCTTTGCAGTTCCAAAGGTTTTATCATCTTCAATGTATGAATCAACTGTGCATTAAGGGCAGAAACATTGCTTTATTATTTTGTCGGGTTAAGAAGACTCCACTTTTTGTGTGTAAATTTAAAATCACAAATTGCATTGATATCTGTATTTTAGTGATTAATTAACAGTTATCTTTTTTAGGGGAGATTCACAAAACTGGAGTCAATTTTACTCTGGAGTTTTAACCCATGGCAATCAGAAGTTTGCTTTTATTAGTCTTGTTGATCTGCCAATATAATTGCTGATTGGTTGCTACAGATGAAGCCACTTTGGATTGTGCATTTGACACAGAAAAACTTAACTCATCTATCCCATTTATCCCACTTAGCACAGAATATTGTGTCACAGCTAGTGATGGGCGAATTTATTCGACAGGGGCGAATTCGCTGCGAATTCCCGCGATTTGCCGCTGGGGAATAAATTCACAAAACGCCAACGAAAATTCGCCTGATGAAAATTCGCGAAAAAACGAGTCGTGCATCGTTTTTGATGCGACGCGCGGCGAAAGCGATGCAACGAAAATGACGCGACCCGCGTCAAAAACAACACGACGCGTCAAAAACGTGCCGTGACTCGTTTCGCTAATTTTTTCATATGGCATTATTAGAGGCCAAAGGTGGCCATTTGAATTGCACAATACATTTTCAGTCATCTGATTAGGCTAGATTAGGAAATTGTGATAAATCTTAACATGATTTTGCTTTCTTACCGACTTTAACCTTTTGGGTCCCCACTGACAGCCAGTGTCGATTGTTGTAAGGGAAGGGTATAAATGCTACCAGTATTCATATTACTGGAAGTGTAAGTGTATATATATTTTAACAACAATATTTTGTGATCTTGATGTAAATACTCACTGCAAAGTATACAAAAACAAATATTTTATATTTCCTGTTAGTAAACCCTTTTCTTGAAAAAATGTATTTTCAGTAAAATGCTTTTTTTATGCCAATATCACAAAGAAACAACACCATTTGAGGCATAAAGTCCATCCCTCAGACGCATATAAACCACTGTGCTCACACACAAACCAAGGGCAAACAACCATATGACAAAATGGTGGCTTAAGGTAAAGGGAGATGTTTACTGATACATACAGTTTATGGAAATTTGATATAAATTATCTTTTGGTTAAATTGTAAGTTGTCCTTTAGAGCAGACCATTCAGTTTTACAAAGCAAAGGGGAAGAAAATCCCATTTGATTGCAAATCCATATGAAATAGAAAAGAAGAATAATATAGCTTCCTGTTTAAAATGGTTTGTTGAGTCTTTTATCTTTTATCTCCACCTTTATGAACTGATTCACAAACGCTGCTTATTTCAAAATCTTAATAAATGTGTTATTTTATTCCTAGATGCATTTTTCCAACATTTCTGCCCACATTAAGGCCTATATATATATATATATATATATATATATATATATATATATATATATATATATGTATATGTACATTTATATATATATAAATATGTACATTTAAATAGTGTTTCCAGAAGTACCCACACTCCTCAATTAACTCCTCAATTCAATCGTGGGTGCTTGGTCAAATAATGTGTATATTTATCAAGATGGACCAGCACTCCAAATACTGCCAAATAGTTTATTATGACATCATATATCCAACTTTTTGGCCCTCATTGGGGCCATTATCAAGGATGATAAAGGCCCCAATGAGGACTGAAACATTGGATACACGAGTGATGTTATAATAAACTATTTACAGTATTTGGCAATATTTGGAGTGCTGGTCCATCTTGAAAAAAAAAAAATATAATATATATAGGGAAGATAAATGTCATTCAGAAATGGTACTGCATTTCATCTTATTTATCGTTCCATTCAAATATATCAGACAAATAATATTTATTCCAATAATGACCACAAAATTTCACGTTGACTATGCCTTTCTCCTACTATGATCAGACTTCTTTCACATGTACAATTGTTTTCAACTAACTACTCTACCTAAAAATTAAATAAATAAAAGCAGCTGATTCACCATCCCCATAATACACTGTAAAAATGCTGCTAAGAAAATAAGAGTTCAGACAATTTTCTTGGACAATTTTCTCTCCAGCCAACCTCTAACAACATATTTAGATATCGGTGGCAGGTTAATGCAGGCCACATTCACTTGGCAACCAAATCAATCCCATGCAATTCAGGATGAGCTGTCGGACCACTAAAACCATTTTACAGTTTCTAAAAACGATAAGCCAAAATGAAGATCAGGTTAGAGAAACCTTTGGTGACAGAGTCATTTCAGATAGAGTTTTGCTTTGGCAGTCATCTCATTTTGTTCCTTATCAACTTTCTCCGCAAAGCCAATTATTTTCTGTACTAGCACCAAATAATGTCTTGCATAAAAACGTAGCTTTGTCCTGAGTTATGCTTAGCCATTTCAGAGATTTTACACTGAAAGTATTATATTAATGTGTAAAGCTGCTATACGTCAGGGCCATTGTATGATAGCTCTCATTTTTTAATATAATATAAGCTGCTTTTCTCTTAATGTCCCTGAATTATTGGAAATATCTATGGGCTCAAGCATATTTTCTTATTATTATCTGGTCATTTATATTTAGATAAAGCCATTATATTCTTCAGCAGCAGGGCACAGAACAAAATGGGAATCCTAATGATATTCAGTCAACAGAACAACGAACATCAGTAGTAGCATGCTAAGAATTGAGCAATTTCATAAGCAAATTTAGCTTATTTACTACAGGTATGGGATCCGTTATCCGGAATCCCATTATCCAGAAAGTTCCGAATTACGGAAAAAACATCTCCAATAGACTCAATTATAATCAAATAATCCAATTTTTTAAAATGATTTCCTTTTTCTCTATAATAATAAAACAGTAGCTTGTACTTGATCCAAACTAAGATATAATTCATCCTTATTGGAAGTAAAAACAGCCTGTTTGGTTTATTTCATGTTTACATGATTTTCTAGTAGACTTCAGGTGTGAAGGACCAAATTACAGAAAGACCCATTATCTGGAAAGCCCTAGGTCCTGAGCATTCTGGATAATAGATCTCATAGCTGTATATGGTTTTTTGTTCTATGAGACTCTTAAAGCTAAAGCCCAATAATGAATGTAACAATAATATATATATATATATATATATAAATGTGTATATATATATGAGAGTGCGGACCCCTCTTTTTGAAGATTTGTATCTATTAATTATGGACACTGCACCCAGGCAAGTTATACTACTTGACGAGAGTGCCGACTTCTCCCAAGTTTCCTTATATATATATATATATATATATATATATATATATATAAAACCATCACTTGTGCATCCATTTCAGCCCTCTTGAGGCCTTTATCACATATATATATATAATGAAGTAAATTCTATTCCAGTACTAGTATAACTGCACTATGGCCACAAAACTTCAGTGCACCTGCTACCAAAGTGTACAGTTTTTGTACCTTATCAAAAATGATTAATTAAGTAAAAATATTTAGACCTCCATCTTATTATCATTAGCATATTACAAAGATATACCATGGAGAATGACAGAGGGTCTATTTATGGAAGCCATATGTAACAGTTGAGCCCTGGCAGAGATAAACTCTATAGCTCTTTTGTTTGCTGTCAAGAAAGAATGGAAATGAATCCTGATGCTTTGTTTGTATTTAAGTTGTATATGTCACTGTCCGTGCTTGTCCAAGAAAAGCTTCTGCTATTCTGCATACAACCTGGTAAAGCATAGTATACTCACTTTAGTCAAGTTCACAATAAATCAAAGTATATGGTAGGCTTAAAGGAAGGGTAACATGATTTTAAGGTAATAAAAATATAATGAAGTGTTGACCTGCACTGGTAAAATTGCTGTTTTTGTTTCATTAACACTACTATTGTTTGTATAAATAAGTTGCTGTGTAGCAATTAGGGCAGCCATTCAAAGGAGAAAAGGCTCAATTATACAGCAAATAGCAGATAAGTTCTGTAGAACATATTGGTGTTATCTGCTATCCACTATTTAACCTATGCCATATTGCCTTTTTTTTCAATTTCCACCATTGCTACACAGCAGCTTGTTTACACTATAATAGTGTTTCTGAAGCAAACACACCAGTTTTACCAGTGTAGGGCAATAGGATATTACGTTAAAACACTTAAATTGTTTGGTGTTACTAATAGAAACATGTAGAAAAGCCAATTGACAATGCAAAGTTGTATTTCATTGGAAAATCATGTGGCTTTCCATTTGCTGGTGTTTTCGTGTTTGTGAATAGAAAAAAATGTTTAAATTCAGATATATGTATTTTTTTGTGTTACAGGATTAGGATACAGCATATAAATAAAGGAGACTGAGGTAAGTTCTATTTTTAAGTTCTATTTTTATACAAGCTCTTGTAAATTATTATGCAAACTAACAGTGGAGATCAAAGGCAGTATTGGCAAGTGAACAATAACATAGTAGGTCAAACTCGCAACAGAGGTAATTAATGTATATACAGTTGTCAAAGTTAAGGATCAGGCTCCAGTAAGGATGAATGAGATGAACTATAAATTCGACCTTTGATAAATCTGCCCCTAAGTGTAATAACAATGATGCACCATACATTTTTACTGATGTTGCTGACCACATCTGAAGCTTTTGTTAGGTCAAACCAGCAGGTCACCATAGTTCTTAGATGCTATGGCCTTAAAATGGTCCACGGGTCTATTGCCAATTTAAATGAAAGGTGTATGAATTACTGTATGTTTCCTCCATACAAAATCTAGGAGGCTTACAAGTCTTGTATGGTCTGAACAGAATAATTTTACTGAATGGAATTACTTTTTCCTCTTACTAAGATCCAACATTGCCTATCATTGTTTTGGTTACAAGTGAGAAGGGAAATAACGACTAAAAACTCGGTCATATATCTAATATAAATATATAAATATATATATAAATATATAAATATCTGTTTATGCTTTTTTCTAAAACTGGTGAGATAACGCCACACTAATGCATCATGCCTTGTGATGTGTGATTAGTCATCTCCTGGGAGAATGGAATAAAAAAAAGAACACTTTTTGTGTGTGTTTTTAATTATTGTATAAAAAATGTGAATTGTTGTTTTTATTTTTGTTATTTGTTTTTTCATTTCTGACTTATGATATTCCAAAGCCTGTGTCCCTGTTGATGACTGCCTTATTAGTAGGATGTAGTTCTCTACAAAGCCTCTTGCCAGACTAGGCGGTCTAGTGGGTTAGAGGAGGAGAAGGATTTCTAAGTGATTAAGGAGATGCTGTAGCCTTACTGTTAAACTTTCACTGATTACATTTTTGTACAGGGGGTTTATATATCTAAAGCTATATATTGTTTTTTACTATAGGTCTTTGGTATAAGAGTTATCCATTTATAAAATTGGATTACATTTTCCTACTTCCTGCAATATTTTGAGAAGATAAAAAAAACACTTTTTGGCGTCAAGAGCTGGTTGTCTGCAGACAAATTTACACAAGTCTGTGACAAACTTGTTAAGCTCAATTAATTTTTTTTTCTATTATCTATCTATCTATCTATCATCTACAGTATCTATTTATCTATTCCCCTTGTTCTGTTTGGTTAATTAATTCTAGTCTCCAATGTCAGTGTCCAGTATCTTTCTAGTATATATACAGTATATATGGTATTTAGCTATACTCAGATGCACACACATGCACTCACACAAACTTATGAAACATGCATGTTACTGTCCGTGTCAGGAAGTCTTTTTTACATTGAGCCAGCATGTATTATTATTACTGTCAGCCATACAATTAATGGGATCACCTGAATGTCTATTCTTATCTAGTACTGTCACTGTTCTATTAAACACTGTTCGTACTCCTTTCAAACAGTAGCAGTGGTATGTGAAAATTCTAAAGAATGATTCATTGCTTTGATTAATAGGTTAGAATTACCATTCATGAATGTAAAGCTTACTGTATGTACAGTTCTATAATTGGCAGTATCATTTGTCACTACTTGAACATTGTGTTAAGCAGATATTGTTTTAATTTAAATCCACTAGTCTAAAGAGATCTGCAAGAATTTCCTTTTGTTCTTCAGCTTGTTAATGGAAAATCATTCCTGCCAATTAAAGCTCTTCCATAATCTTATTATAAATATACATAATGCCTGCTTTTTTTTCTTTATGTTCATTGAACATAAGCCCCAGGAATTGATTTTGAGGATATTCTCTTGATAACCTAGCACATATTTCTATCTACTTATATAGCTCCAATTAAAAATAATTTTATGCTAGGGTCCAAGGCAGGCAACAATTATTTGAGCATGGCATAATGAAGCTATGGAAAGTAATTTACTTACACAGTAAAGTAGTTTTGGGATTTCAATTATTTTAAAATCAAGACTTTAATATGACTTTGACATGTCTAAATCAATTTGCAAATTTAAGAAGTAGTAGTATATTTAGAACAATACACAATTTATCAAGGGTACAAACTGAACGTGCCAATGTTCCCAGAGAGGATTCCAAATCTTTTATTCACTGGCATAGTGTTTTGGGAAGGAATATATACAGTATCAGCTGGATATGTTCAATATTAATACTATGTTTAGTGTTACATCAACAAACAATCAACAGGATGTCCAGTTTCTCCAGTTGCCACTCATAATCCAAAAATGTACAGCTATGTTAACTGGTTCCTGATAAAATTGATCATAGCATGGGTAAATGTGATAGGGTTACTTAGTCCCTACATACAAACAGGGATTTCTCACATTTACTTGAGGAATGTCTGAACTATTTCCAAATTGTTTTATCCACATGTGAATGTTACTGCATCTTAAATAAATATTGGGAGTGCCCCACTTTTGCATCAAACAGGTGCAGACTCCTTTTTAATTAGGAATGCACCAAATCAAGGATTCGGTTCGGGATTCAGCCACAAAACTTTTTGTCTCAAAACAAGGAAGTAAACATTTTCTTTCCACTTTCTGCCTTCCTGTCACTAGGATTAGGACTTGGTTCGGGATTCGCCCAAATCTTTTTTGAAGGATTTGGGGATACATTTGAATCCCAAGCAGTGGATTTGGTGCATCCTTATTTTTAAAATTTTATGTACTTACAAAAGAAGACACCAGAAATGGTACCTATAGGGACCACAGAATGGGGTAGGGACTGATGTGATGTATAATATCTGCAAAACAGTGAAAATTTTGGTGCTGTATAAATAATGAATAATAATACATGGAGCTGCTCATACAACCCTGGCTATCCCTAGTAAGCCCACCTATACTTTTAACCCATTAATTTTGCCAACACCATATTACATTTAATAATAAAAGTCTAAATATGAGAGTGGAGTAATAAGATTGCTGTTTAATAAGGTATGAAGAGAAGACATTTATATTAGACAGTGTTAATATGTCTTTAATTGCAGGGCTCACTGAATCCCTTTTAATATCAAATTAATCATTACTTTGTATCTTCCAATATCTGGAAAGAGCATTCTGAAAAATCCAGAGGCTCATTACATTTCTCAAGCTCTAAACAACAGTTAGAAAAAAAAATTACACTAACCTTCAATGCACACCTTATAGATCTATGCAAAAACTTTTGTGCAGTCAGCACACTACTGCAATGGATTTTAGTTCTATTGATTTGAAAGTAGTTAAACTCTAGCATGATGAAGAGAAGAGCAAGTCAGGTTCACAGAAGGGCCATCTTTCACTAACTTGCATTTTTAAAATCAGACTTGCCATACATTTCTGACATGTTAACATTTAATTTTACATAACGTACAGAAAAGTGCAAGATCTAGCAGACAACTCCATGGAAATACTGTTTTCTGTTAGGAATGAATTGTATGGAACTGGCGGCTCTTTTATACTGAAGATGTCACCTTTTGTTACAATTTAGCTTTTGTTCAGAAAGAACACTGGTCCACAATGCAATGGAGAAATTCATGCTGGTTACTGGAGAAATGATATAAAAGTACATCTGTTTGTAACATAGACATTGAGGCTGAAAAAACACATGCATTTAGTTGGAATCTTCTATATCATATTTATAAAGCAATATGTGCAGTAAACAGGAAAATTGATTAACACTGCTGCCTCCAAAAATACAGGAATTGACTCCTGAAATAAATATATATTGGGGGTTATTTATGAAAATAAAAAAGGCCAATCAAAATAGAATCCATGAGTTACCCATATTTATCAATAAATAAAAAACACGAAAAAATTGAATCGACAAAAACTGCATTTTTTTTATTGTTGCACAAAACCTGTGACTTTTTTGGACTGTCACGTGAAAAATATGAATTTTTTGGATTTGATGCCCGAAAATTCCGAATTTTTGGTGAAAATGCTCAATATGTTCAGCTTATCATACAAAGCACATCACAGACATTAATATCTTAAAATTGCAAATAGGACCTCTGCCGTGGACTTCTACAGGACATGGACTGTTTGAAGATTGATTATTTTCAGATTTGGAATTTTTATAATAAATCTCTAAAATTAAATTTTTTCAATAAAAATTCAGATTTTTATGGTCCAAAAACTAAAATTTTTAGAGTTTTTAGCATTCGGACAAAAAATATCCCCTTTAGTTTTTATATGTGGTAGGGATCTTAGATTGTATGATCCACTGGTCAGGGAATAACATAAAATCTATAAAGAACTGCAAAATATGCCAAACTACATAGATAAAGGATAAATAGAGTAGAATTTATTAATTGTCTAACTCTTCAATGTTTTTTTTTAATGTAACTCCTGTTTGGATTTAAAGTTTACATTTCCAGCTAGTTTCCACTCCAATTTGTTATCCATTATCTGGAAACCCATTATCCAGAATGCTCAGAATTATGGAAAGGCTGTCTCTAGTGATGAGCGAATCTCCCGAGATTCGCTTCGCCCAAAAATTTGCGAATTTCCAGATAAATTTGCGAATTGGCGAAAAATTCGCGAAACGAGTTGCGGGACGCTTTTGACGTGTCACGTCATTTTCGACGCGCGTCGCGTCAGTTTCGACGCGCGTCGCGTCATTTTCGAAAACGACGCGCGACTCGTTTTTCCAGCGAAATTTCGCTGGCGATTCGCGAATTTATTCGCCAGCGGCGAATCGCAGGAATTCGCCGCAAATTTGCCCCTGGTGAATAAATTCGCCCATCACTAGCTGTCTCCCGTAGACTCCATTATAATAAAATAATTAGAGTTTTTTTTAAATGATTTCCTTTTTCTCTGTAATAATAAAACAGTACATTGAATGTGGTTCCAATAAGATACTTTATAATTAATTCTTACTGGAATCAAACCCAGAATTCTTGGGTTTAATTAATGTTTACATATTTTTCTAGAAAAACTTAAGTTTGGAAATCTGTTATCCAGCACCGTCCTGAGCATTCTGGATAAAAGATGGCCATGCAATAATAAGTCATCCAACCCCTTCTTGAAATTGCCCAATTTAAGTATAACCAATTCAAAGGGCAAAAAACTTTTATTGGCTAAGATAAGCATAGCAAGCTTTCAGTATATATTAATTGTTTTTCAAGCTGCATATCAAAAATGTTCTGAAAGCTTGCTGTGATTATCTTAGTTATCTCAGGTGCAGTGATCAGTTTGGAGATGTTTGCAGCCTTCATGACATTTAATTCAAAAACTCAAATTGGTTAAAATTTTTGGATCAAGTTCTTCCGAGTATAATACATTTTAATATCATTAATAAATTTCAACTAGTTGAATTTCGAATTTATGGGAGTTTATGGGAGTTTTTAAAAACTCAGGTGAATTCGAAATTCGACTCTAGATAAACGTGCCTCGCCATCTTATTTGCCTCCTAGATTGCCAGTTTGTCAAGATGCTGCTGCAGGGATGCCATATTCTCCAACCAACTGTCCAACTTTCTACTAACCTCATCATAAATAGTGGATTAAATTTGTCTGACATGATTACTACTGATAATTGCATTCTCTAGAACACAGTTTAAATGTAATCTTTTAACAAACTTTCAAATAACTTCGCCACAACATATGTCAAACTGCTGTGTCCTTCTCAATGTGTTATTGTGCTTTAAGACAGCTAGTATCAGAGATCAAAATTATGCCACAAAAAGAATGGTGAATGAAAAGCGCAATTTGTGCTTACATTAAAAAATGAGAAACTACTTATTACATATTCTGTTAACTGTCCAATACCTACAATATTACCAATGCTGGATACAAATTAGGATAAATCTTTTTTTTCTTTGCTGTACATATGGATGTTCACTATGGACAAACATATCTGCAACTAACTGACATCAGTTGATTTGACTTGAATTAATGAAAATTAAGAAGTTACAGGAAACTGATTGATTGATAAACACTCCCCTATCATATTAATATCTTTTTATTGTATTGTTCCTATCACCAGAACTAATGTTCATATCACAGGAAGTCATTGCCTTTATTGTTTGTTTCTTCTTTTTCTGACAAACAGTGTCATGTTTTGGCATAATATAGTTTCTTTTTCCAATAATGAACAATTTCCCTTGGATGTACTATTTGCAGTATGAGCGTATAAGAAATAGCCATAACCAATTCTGAATGATGGAAATGGGAACTGTTCTCCCATTACCATTGCAATTAATGGTATATTGGAAAAACAGACAAAAAAACATTCTGTTGCATTGCCTCGAATGATATTTGTATCAGAATATAATACACCCTTTCTGAGCATACAGTTAGACCCAATTTTATACTGTTTAAATAGGTTTGGGGGAATTGGTGTTAAATGTAAAAGTGGTATGAAAAAATCTTATTATATGTGTGTTATGTTAAAACTTTCATACAACAGGTATAGTAATTAGTAATGACAATACATTTTGGCATAATGAGAAAGACCACTGTGTTGTATTATTACGTACAAGAAAGATAGTCAGAACCATTTTCACATAATAACCATTAGGTGATAATCATTAGTCAAAGCAGTTCATGTGAAAATCGAACAATAAAAATTGGGGACATGTAAAGTGCACCAATAAACACAGATACCAGCACCCCACTACTATCTATGGGAACCATTTTTACCATCTAATTAAAGTGTTCATCATCTGGAAAACTCCTTGTGTTGCTCTGGCTATGGACACTGCACTGCTGCCATGTATTTATCTTCAATAAATGAAGATCCTTCACATCATAACTGTGGGGGGGCAGACAATGTAAACATATTCCTATCATAATATGCCCCTGACCTAAAGCACTGGGAATCTAAGCAGGCAGTTGTATATACAAAAAAATGTGGTGCTGTTTATATATAAGGACATAGGAGCAAATTCCCTAAAGTGCAAAGTGCCAGCATAACATCATTTTGCCACTCCACAAATTTAGCGATATAGATAGACTTTGCCTGGCGAAGTTGCACTCTGGCGAAGGGGGCGAAACTACACAAATTTACTAAGATTTTCTTTTTTCTGAACGTTACCTCCTTTGCTCCTTTGAGTTTACTTCGCCAGGTCAGAGCAGGTGAAGTTCAATAGAGTAGCTAGGTGTTTGTTGAAATAAATTGTTGAAATACAGTAGTTGAAAAATAGTTGGAAATGTTTCTAATTCCCAAAAAAAGCTGGGGGTTTTTTTGGGTGATAGGCTGAAAAAGATTGAAAATATTTTTTAGGGTGCCCACCTTCCCACCTACATTTTTTAACATATCACACCTTAAATATACTGTGGTGACATGTGTAGGACATTAGAAAACCTCTATAAATTTGTATTAAGTTTCCCTGGGCTTGTGTAGTGTTCTGTATTTGTGCAGCATACATGTTCATTCTATTTTAAAGTTGTTGCCGTATGCAAATTAGCCTTCACAAGGGGTACTTCGCTTTGAATGTTCGCTACCTTTCGGATCTTTGTGAATTTGCGCAGCCCTGATGAATCTACGCCTGGCGAAGAGCCATGAAGTGTGGCAAAGGCAACGCTGGCAGATTTACAGAGGATCACCCCCTTTTATTTTTGGAAAGTATAGCAAGGAGGCCTTGTTACTCGTATGCCAATCTATTATATAAGTATGCAAATTAGAGAGAACAATGAATATATACGTTATTATTATTTTAATTATTCTTCCAAGTAAAAATACTTACTTAACATTTTACATATCATTTGTGTTCCGATACAAGCAAACACAATTATAAATATAATTTCTTTATAGGCTTTAAAAACTTTTTCATTTTTTTAAAATCCATTTCAGTCAATTCCTTGCAGAAAATGAAATGCCATTTCCACAGGGTACTCATTCTATCGTAGCGGCTGACTAGTTCAGCGCAGCCAATGAGAACTTCGGCTCAGCCAGCAATGACAATGATTAATGGACACCTTGCAGACGTACTTAATGATTATCCCCATCAGGAGAAGAGAAAGACATGCTTAAAAATATGGTCACTGCAGTTGTGAGTTAGGTTTTGTGCAATTTAGAATATGGCACTGAATATTTTTCTTACTAAGTATCTCCAGCAATACAGGAAATTCCTCTCAGCAAATAATCATTCTGGATAATGTTGTCATTATTGTTCATTGGTTTCCATAAATATAATTCAGTGACAGAAAACTATAAACCGAAATGATGAAAATCAAGTGCATTTAAGAACGCAGTGCAATATTCATAGAGCAATTTTCTGATGCAAATCATCATGTTCTTTACCTACAAATAAGAAATCCCAGAATTCAAAAGGTGCCCGCTATGAAACATAATGCTTCCTTCTAAGGAAACTCAGGTCCAAGCTAAGACCACAGGGCAAAAAATATGTTTACTAGTAAACAGTACAGGCACTACATATATAAAAACATGTTTTCAATTTGAGACACAAAACTGATAATATATTGCAAAATTATGTTGCACTGCAAATTTCTTCACCTTCTTCACATTTCTTCTTCTTCACCTACTGCTCGTGAATATGCAAAAAAGATCTGCAATAGTTTGCTATTATTATTTTATTATTAACATGTATTTCTATAGCGCCAACATATTTCATAGCACTGTTCTCTTAGGCATGCAAGAAAAAATTGAGTTTTAACCATGACTCATTGGACATGAAAGCAGCATTTAGTGTAATTTCCTACTGTTAAAGAATAAATTAGGGCGAAGACCTGCACAAATGCTCAATACGCATACAACATGTGAAGTAGGGAGATGATTGCAAGGAGATCCTAGTTTCATATGTTTAATTAGACAAGGAATAAAACTGTTATAATTCAGTAATACTTCAAAGCAAATAAATTAAACTAGATTGTAATATGCAATCAAATTTTCTGCTCAAGTAAATATGTTAAATAAATATTAAGAATCAATTAATATAATCATTAATATTACTCAGGTCTATGCATAAGGTAGAAGTTTTTTTTTCTTTTATTTATACACGTTAAATTCCACTTTATTTTACAGAGATTGTCCATCATTCAAATTAGTCCCTGCCTGGTTGAAATTCATTACCTGCATTAACACACACACAGGACATATTTTATATTAGAGCACATAGTGGCGCAGTAGTTAGCACTGGATTCATTCCTAACTAGGAAATATCTTCCACACTCTAAAAGTATACATGCAGGCTAATTGTCCCCTGGCATGTGTAAACGCTGCTCTTTACCTTCTCTGTTACATTCAGCTCCAAGTCCCTCCACTGGCGCCTGCCTTCCCCTCCCCAGCACTCTCTTCTGCAGGACCTCTCCGTGTGCCCCCTCGCTGCTCTTTACCTTCTGTTACATTTGGCTCCAAGTTCCCCGCTGGCCCCTGTTTGGATCTCTAAAGTCCACCGCAGAAGTTCAGCCATTCCTCCCGATTGCCCCACAGCAGCTTCAGCAGGACATCTCCAGGGCAGAGAACAGTAGCCGGTAGCCTGCAAGCTCGCTTCCCCCTGCGTACCGGTGTTCCTCAATCATGGGGCTACATATCTCTTCCAACCAGGAGAAGATTGTGTGTGAAACAGGCTGGAGAGGTGACAGTTTTCGCTGCCCCAATCTTGCCGGCAAAGAAGAGCACGCCGGACATAGGGCAGCTAGGGAGAAGAAATCAACTGCAGCAGGATTGATGTCGCCATGTCGCCTTTTCTCAATAGAGCGGAAGTGGAGTTTCAGTAAGTTATTTTTTAATAAAGACTTTGCTATTTAAAACTTTAAATTGTGTTGGTGTTTATTTTTCATTGCATAAAAACAAATTATTTTTTTAAATTTTATGTTACTGTCCCTTTAATTTTATGTGTACTAAAACTTGTTGCTTAAGGGAGCTATATAGCACATATTTTATTGCATAATGATTCAAATACAATTATCTGCTATGAACATGTTTTAATATATCAAACAATGCAATTGTGGTATAATTATAATGACAAAACAGCTATTTTTTTTTTCTTTTATAGTGTTAATCTTTAATTACGGGACTTAAAACCCTAAGCCAAAACAAAACATGATGATAAGTTGTGTGAGTGGAATGAATTCTACTCTTTTGTTTCAATTCTCTCTCCTTAATTAAACAGTATCAAGTGTAAGCTGCATTGGAATGCTAAAAACTTGGCTTCCATTTTCTATGCTTTAATGCATTTGTCATGCTTATGTGATAATGCAGCTCTGTTCCAAACAAAGAGTGCTGTGGTTTAAAGGGGTGCTATAATAAATAAACCTTGTATACCCAGACAAGTTACATTTGCTCTTCTTTGTTGTCATACAGAAGACAGTTTATTCATATTTATCTCATTCTATATCTCTAATTGCTCGGAGGAGCTTACTTTCTGAAGAGCATGTGACTTGCAGCCACACTCCACTTATAACCATTAGATATATATATATATATATATATATATATATATATATATATATATACTGAAAACGAAGGTTTAATATACGTCATAGATAGGGGTGGTCCTCCATTGCCTCTGCCTACTGCTGTGCCTTGCAATTTGTCAGGCTAGGTAATCACACCATATTACTATTTAAGAGGACTTTCTTAAAGGAAAAAACAAGATTTTCTATATATATATATGATATGTAAAAATATAGTACTTTGAGACATCTTTATGAAATTACTTATAGCCTGTCTGCAACAAAAGGAAACTATACTAACTACTAATGGTAATACTAACCTTCATAAGCATATGGGCATCTTATACCAGCTACAAACAAATGTACACATGAAACTGCATATAAAATAAATAAAGTTTCTTGGCCATACCAGAGTATCATACAGTACTGTAAAGAAGCACTGACATTCTGGAATCATGTAAAAATACTCTCCATACTTCTTACTCCAGAAAAGGTGCACTGCCAGGTGATGTTGTGATGGATGATTCTGTTGATGCCTTCAAAAGGGGCTTGGATGATTTTTTGGACAGACAAAGGCTATTTTGATACTAAACTCTACAGTTGGGGCAGATTTACTAAATTCATCCAAAAAATATTAGTTTTTCCTCGATATTCGATTAGCATTCGATTTTCGAATGCTAATTCAATAGTTTTAGGCTACCCTTTTATTCGATATTCGATCATTCAACGATCGAATAACGATCGCTCGATCATTCAAATGAATTATTCGATCATTCGAATAATTCGTACGATTCGAACGATCGAAGACTTTGATCGTACGAATCCTATTCGATCAGGACTTAGCCTCAGAAGCCTATGGGAGGGTTCCATAGGCTTCTATTACAATTTGGTAGGTTCAATCTGGTGAAGTAGGCAGTCGAAAATTTTAAATTCTTCGATGATCGAATGATCGAATGATCGAATGATCAAATATTCGATCGTTCGCTATTCGACGATGGAGTAAGCCAAATTTGCATATTCGACCAATCAAATTAATCCTACGATCGTTATTCAATCGAATTCGATCTATTCACGTGACTTTAGTAAATCGGCCCCTTAGTATAGCTATTGGCATATATGGTTTGTGTGAAATAGTGGAGGGGTGTATGTGTGTGTGTGTGTATGCTGGGTTTTAATTTGGAAGGGTTGAACTTTTTTCAACCCAATTTAACTATGTAACTATGCATGACATTCAGGGGCATGTAGAGCTGCATAGAGAGACAGACTAAACCTTTTGCAGCCCATTCAGAGTGGGGCAGTACATGAGCATGAACTGGCATGCCCCTTCCTTGTACATTATTAATGAGATGCAAAAAGCACCAGTATTTATGAAGCATTTCTTTACGCTTGATCTGCTTTGAAGGCAGCACCATCACAAGGGACAAAGTGCATTTCTTCACTATCTTAGTGAGCATAGCATTTGTGTGTGGCACTTGTTATAATCTTATAGCAATTGGAATGTTTACCCAAAACCATGAATGAGCAGAAATATACAGCATTACTAATCTACTATTTGAAAGTAGGCCTGTGATTAATTTCCATTGGTTACAAGACCTTAGGCAAATTTTGCAATTTACCTTTACAAAGCTGTTTTACTCAGTGCCACAAATGAGTCATAATAAAGCAAAATAAACAGCAATGGCATATTTAAATGGCAGTTTTAATCTTCTGAAATGATAGGGGAACTAGCATCTGATGTCAACCTTGTTGTATAACCATGTTATACACAAAAGCAGATAATGCCACTGACATTCATATGTGGAGTGGGATATTAAAAACAACAAGCTGGGATGCCAAGTACCGCCTTTTCACCAAAAGAGGTTGTGCTCTTGACCGCCATCTTAGCTCAGATGTTCTTTGGAGCTGACAAGTAGCTGACTATTAAACTGTTACTTAGTAACTGCTTAATAACCCTTCACTCCTAGGCAGCTGACATAGGAGTCATATAGGGGTATAATAAAAATATCATTTGATTCTTGCAATTTCATTTGATTTGCAATTGTTTAGAGAGAAAAAACTTGATCACTGTAATTCTGCAGCTGAGAACAAGACTTTCACTGGAATTAATTAAAAAATGCAAAACAAGGGTAATCGATAGATAGATAACTAGAGATAGATGATGGATGCATGCAGTTGCAGTACTACCAGGGGTACAGTGAGTACCCGCTACCCCATCAGGATCACCAAATGCTTGTGCTGGCAAGAATCGAGCACAGAAATTGCATCCTAAATTGGCACTGGGTGTACGGCCTACACTTGGGCTTGGTAATTCTAGTTCTGTTATTGGACAGATTATAGATAGTTGCATAGAAGAAATACCAATGTCTTTAACCAGTTTAGGTGCATACCTCTGCAGTTCATTAATATGTTTCTCAAAGCCCAAAACTGTACTACATATTCAAGATGAGGCCTTACTAGTGACCTATAAGGCAAAATTATGTATTCAGTTCTTGAGTTAATACCCTTTTTATGACAGTACTTCATTTGCTTTAGTACAGTAGCTACAGAATGACACTCATATTAAATAGCATATCCACACCTCTCACCCCAGATCTTCTTTCTCAATTATGGAAACTCCCAACACACTGCCATTTAGTGTATAACTTACCTTTATATTATTTCTGCTAAAGTGCATAGCCATGCATTTAACAACATTGAACCTCATTCTCCGATTTAATCAGATTACTCTGCAAAATGGAAACATCTTTTATGAAACTTTTATGAAATTCTGCACAATTTAGCATAAGAAAAAGGTACTTTCAATACCCACCTCTAGATCATTAGTAAACAAGTTAAAAAGCAAAGGGCCAAGTGCAGATCCCTGCAATACTCCATTAACAAAAAAAGTGGTCCAACTACATTTTTCATTTACCACCATTGTAATCTCTCCTTAGGCCAGTTCTCTCTCCAGGTACAAATACTATGTTTCAGGCCAACATTTGTTAAATTAACAAGTAACATTCTGTGGGGTACTGTATCAAAAGCTTTAGCAAAGTCCAAGTAGATCACATCCACTGCTTTCCCAGAGTTGAGGTTCCTGCTCACCTCCTCATAAAAATCAATTAAATTAGTCTGGCAAGACTATGTTGGAGCAAACTTATGGTATTATGGTCTACAATGAAGTCAATCTATCCTTATTACCCCTTTGAAAAGCTTTCCTACCATTGATGTCAAACAAACTGGATAGATAGATGTATAGATAGATAGATAGATAGATAGATAGATAGATAGATAGATAGATTTCTCAGAACATGAATTCAGTTTCTTTGAGCTAAACATGGCTGACTAGTTACAGGAAAATATATATTACAAATGCAATAAAAATTAGATCTCCACCAAATGACCTATAAAGATTGATGTTATTTTAAAAGCATTTTATAGCTTTCACCTCTCCCCCAACCATTCCAATTTGGGGCCAGTGCTTACAAATTGCATTAGAAAATGTATGGTTTATTATCATTAATGTGCCATCTATAAGTCTGCATATATTTCAACATGACACAGCTTAACTATCTTAAGACTAAAGTTGAATTAATGGCAACATAATTTTTTTACAACAAATGCCAGTAAATGTCAGCAAAGATACATGCTGATGACACAAGGCCTGTGGCTACAATCATTTACAGAAAAGTTATTCATATATCTCTCTCTGACCTGCAGAATCTGGACCAGTAAGGTACATATTTCACAAGAGGAATTAGCTCAATGCAGTTCACATGATCACAGCCCACCCCTATAACGCTGACAAGGACGTCACTAGTAATCCTTAGTCCAAATGAGTCTAGAAAAAAATAGATCTTAGACAGTTTGTGGCAAAGGAAAATTAAATGGCATGTAGCAGGCTGCTAAACCGAAACAATGAATATAAAAACAAACCATGCAAAAACCCCAAATAGACAGAAACCAAAAGAACCAAATATTTATTGTTGTAAAAGAATCCTCTTCTTGAAACATGACAATATGAATAGTTATTTTCCCTTCTGATAGTAGAAAACAACCAGATGGCTGCAGATTATTAGAGTAAGACTCTGTCAATGTAGCTCTTAATTCCCTTGTCCATCTAGTAAGGAGCTGCAATGAGAATAATAGCTTCGAACCAACTTCTCCTGTGGTTATTCTAGCCAGTAATAGACATTTCTTTAAAAGAAAAAAAAAAGGCTTCATATAATCATTATTCTTGGGGTATTTACATACGTCAAACAATTATATTCCATTCACAAAAATAAAATGTCTCTTTGTAAATTCATAAAATAGAAGGAAGCAAACCTGGACAAATAACATTAAATATATGTATGATTGAGTGTATATGTATTAATATTGCACTAGTGTGGTTACCTATAGCAACCAAGATTTTATGATTTAATTTCAGTAAAATAATCAAATCTAATCACTAATTGTTGCTGGGGGCTGCTGCATTGGTATAATTTAGGGTATATGGTAGTAAATTAGTCCTCTTGTGTCTTGCTTTTCTCTTAACAGAATTAAATGTATGGAAAGTCTCAGACAGAAAAATGTATAGATTTGACAAATTGCATTAATCTCTGTTACACAGTATCATTTGTCCATTTAAGTACCTAAGACTCTTGTATGTGTTTCAAGGTTACTACTTGGCTCCTATTGATTCTTCTTAAATTGTACCACAACAATTCTCCTTCAGCAAATCTGATATCTCTCATGATATGGAATAACTCTCTCCAGCAAATCATTACAACAGGAGCTCACAACTTGAGAAAAACAAGTGGACCCATAGGAATGAGAAAGAAAAATAATGTTGGCACTGTGTAATATATAGGGTTGTTAAGTATGTGTGTTATTAAGAGTAAGTGCATGTGTTCTCACAGTAGCAATAAGTAAATTTGCAAGTATAACTGTTAAAGGGTTAAAAAAATATTAGTTTGGTACTTGCACTCATTGAATAGGGACCAATTTATATGATAGTGACAGAGATTGTATGATTGAGTGTGACTGTGTGTTCTGCTTGCAAGTAGCTGGCTATAAATATACAATCTGGGGAGACTGTGCTTTTGCCAGTTGACTTAAGAAATTTTATATATTAGTAAGAAACATTGAAACTTTTATTCTATGCTTAACAGGGTTGGAATTAGGGTTAGACAGGATAGGCATGTGCCTCGACTGCAAAAGAAGGGGCGCAATGCACAAACCTCTATCCAACCACCCCCTCCCCACTCACAACTTCACTTTGCTGTGTGTGGGCCACTCAAGGGCAGGAGGGTGTGCATTGGGTGCCACTTAAGTTGGGGCCGGCACTGATGCCCGTAATTGCTAAATTTAATTTTCTCAGACACAACTGAGTACCAAGGAAGCAGTATAGTAAATATATGCCTCCATTAGGTCATCTAGGAAAATATTTAGCAGTTTACACTATTATTTATTGAGGCTACTCCAAACAGTTTCCAGTTTGTTTTTAAGAATGTTCACACTACAGGACAGGACAGCATGGCTCGAAAAGGAGAAAGAAGGCAATTTTAAGGCAAATGAGAAAAGTGTGAAAAAAGGCCGCTCAGTAGGTTGGAACAAATCAGAGAAAGAGGCAGAAGACAGTAGAAAATAGTAGACGGCTGATGATGTCAAAGAGGCTGGAAACAATAAGGTCAAGCAGATTTCATCTAAAATCGATTAAGGGTTTCAGTTGCCTAGGTGCAGTATTAAAAATTCCAATAAGTAACCAACAAAGAGGATCCTTACTCTCAGGACTTATATATGTATAAAAATGTTATTGTTACATACGAGACTAACATTTCGGCCTTTCTCAAAGTGAGAAAATTTAGTCTCGTATGTAACAATAAATTTTTAGACATATATAAGTCCTGATGTGCGGATCCTCTTTGTTGGTTACTCTTTGTTGGAATTTTTGATACTGCACCCAGGCAACAGAAACCCTTTTTCGATAGTGCTGGCTATTTTGTGGATTGTATATATATAAATATATATATATATATATAGTAGTTATGTCCCATGCTGTACTGACAGATGTTACTTATGAATTGGAAAAAATAAAAATACTGTATATCTTAAACCTACTAGAAAAATACTCTATTGGGAAAATATAATAAAAGTCAGTAACGGATAAATATTTGCAATGTGCTGTGTTAAGATATGCCTTTATGCAAACAAATTTTCCTTTGCACAAATTTAATATAGCTTTGGTGAACCCAGAAAATATTTAGCAACCACAGTAAAACAAGGTTTGCTCTACTGCGCAGTAATTGTAATTAAAGTTCATACTGAAGAAGTTATGTTTGCTCCAAAGCAAAACTGAAAAAGTTATGTTTGCTCAAAAGATTACACACTTCAAGCACTTCTTGAAAGTGTGAAATTCGCAATGCACAATTAAAATTTGTAATTCATTAACAGTTTAAGGAAGAATAGGCTATTGCGAAATGCAAATTTTTATTTTTAGCTGTGCAAACTGCTTTTCTCATTGTAACTTTTATTAATATCCCCCATTTATCATTTATGAAGTAATGGGTACTGCAAGATAACCTGAATGAGTGTTCTCTCCATGTTCTTAAGTACCACTTCACCTTTACTAACCTGTAATCTTGCTTATGTTTGTCTGTATATTTCAGCCTTTGTCTGAATGTCTCAAGCTGCTGATGCTCATGATGAGCACAAATGCACAAATCAGCTTTCAGTGCTGGCAGCAGAAATTATCTTATAGAGAAAGGGACAACATTTTCTGTGTCTCCTATTTTCTTTTACCTCTAAACTCATGTATATTTTAACATCTGCTCAGGTGATGTACATTTTGAATATGTTGTGTTTCCTGAAGTGTAAATTAGAAACAATTTGTTGTAGCTTGTAGTGGAAGAGTAGAATTTGATGGCACAGACCTAATACCTTGTCACACAAACTGACAGGAGATTATTCAGTGGATTAGAGTATAAACATTAGCTGTGCATGGAGTGGAATGGCAAAAAGAAACAGATTACTGCAGATTCAGTAAGAAAAAAGGAGAGCAGAGTCTACTAAAAGCTTCCAAAATCCATTCATTATTTTTCTCTCTGTTAACTGGTCTATTTTTTAAACAAGGAAGTAAGACTGGGAACCTGTTATTAATTACTACTCATTAACTCCATTAGAAGGAAAGTGTGTGTGAGAGAGAGAAAGAGAGAGAGAGAAAGAGAACCCTTCTTTAAGTGCAGCCAAAAGTCTGACAGCACAAATGCTATCAACATTCTAGGAGTGAATTTTAAGGTATACTGTCATGGGAAAAAAACATTTTTGAAAATGCATCAGTTAATAGTGCTGCACCAGCAGAATTCTGCACTGAATGAAATCCATTTCAAAATAGCAGACATGCTTTATATTTCATTTTGAAATCTGACATGGGCTAGACATATTGTCAATTTCCCAGCTGCCCCAAGTCATGTGCTCTGATAAACTTCAATCACTCTTTTCTGCTGAACTGCAAGCTGGAGGGATATCATTCCCTCCAGCATCCTAACAACAGAACAATGGAAAGGTAACCAGATAACAGCTCCCTGACACAAGATAACAGCTGCCTGGTAGATCTAAGAACAGCACTCGTGTAAAAACCCATGTCCCCCTGTGACTCCTTCAGCTACATTGAGAAGGAAAAACAACAGCCTGCCAGAAAGGAGTTCCCTCCTAAAGTACTTGCACAAGTCACATGACATGGGGCACCTGGGAAATTGACAAAATGTCTAGCCCCCTGTCACATTTCAAAATTGAATATAAAAAAATCTGTTTGCTCTTTTGAGAAATGGATTTCAGTGCAGAAGTCTACTGGAGAAGCACTATTAACTGATGTGTTTAAAAAAAAAAAAAAAAACATGTTATCACATGACAGTATCCCTTTAATTATAATAGTTGAGAGGGGGTGTTTCTACTATATGGATGGTAGCAGAGTTAACCGCATGCATATTGTAGTTAACAGCACTTCAAGGGCCAGATTTAGTATGTGGTGTCAAAAACGGCAGAAAAAGTCGGTACACCACCAGGCATCACCATTTAAAAAATAAAATAAAACAGCATAAAGTTTTTAGCTTTTTTTTGAACAACTTTTGACAGAACTTACTTACAAAGGTCAACTTGCTTACTTACTTTGTAACTTACTTACAAAGCAGTGTAAAATAACAGTGGCACATCTGGTGTTTGCAGGGTGTTAAATAAAACTCACCTCAATAAATTTGCCATTTATTTACACAGCATAATAAGTATTTTCCTTTTACACAGCATAATAAATACGCCCTGAAGTGTTTTACTATCCTAAGGTGAAAATGTTTCAGAACCAGCCTAATATGAATACCATGAGATCTTTTCTTGGCCCTGGAATTCAAGTAGTAGACTTGACATATGGATGTGCACTTTATATAGATATAGGAAGGAATAAAAATGGAGGATTAAAATATTTAAATTTATCAATGCCATTAAAATCACAGGGAAATGTGTTTATGCAACTGTGGTTAAGCTGGTCGGTCAAAGGCAAAGTTATGATATTAGCATAGTGCTGTTATTAATTTTTGTTTTGTCTTGTGTTTTTACTCTCACACTTTATTATTTGAGGAATTTATTTTGTAAAAATTCAAATCAAAGTGTTCCCATATACAGTATGATTGCTATAAATATACTTCAAGGGTCATTTACAAATTGGAAGACAGGGTTCAAAGTGTAAAAACAGACACATTCTGTAATTTGTTTGTGTTTTTCAACTGTCTTCCTGCCTAAATGAGTTACTGCACCAAGCAACACTGTTTGGGTACACAGGCCTAAGTCCAACCCCTATTAGAGTATATGCTTTATTTCCCAGCTGACATGTGGTCACCCATTCCGATTAGAAGAAAAGAGGTTCTGTTTAAATATTCGGAAGGGGTTTCATACAGGCTGATAGATTAGATAGCTTTAAAGGAGAACTAAACTCCCCCACAGCCAAAAATCCCCACTAGCCCCCCTCCACTGCCCCCCCCCCCGCACAAGAATATATGTCCCCTCTAGGAATGCTGACCCACACATGCAAAACAGCACAGTAGAGCAAGACCAGCCTCTGTTTCTTTCGGATCCTCTTCTTTCTTTTCCGTAATTGAAAGAGCTTCCCAGCTTCAACAGTGCAAGTGTCATATATGGAGATTCCAAGGCTGGAAAACATGTCGCCCCTGTGCTCTGCCGCGCTGCATGTGCAGGTCAATATTATTAGAGGGTACACATATTCTGGTTTGCCACTTTGCAGGGGGGAGACTGGGATGGGTGCCAGCACTTGCCTGTAGGGTGGTTTAGTTCTCCTTTAAGAAGGGTTGGGTGGGTTTTTAGCAAGGGAAGGAATAAAGGTTTATGAAAGATAACTTATAGTACAAGTAGATCCAAGGACTAGTCGGGAAGGACTTTTTTCCCTCTCTGAGGCAAATTGGAGTGGCTTCAAAGGTTTTTTTATTTTTGCTTTCCTCTGGATCAACTAGCAGTTAGGCAGGTTATATATAGACTTAAAAGGTTGAACTTGATGGACATGAGTCTTTTTGCAACTATATCTATGCAGGGAGGGAGGGACATAGACAGAAAACAGGGCCCTATGGCAGGCAGCAAGGACAGGACACACTTGGGCCTGCTGATGCTCTTCACCTTGTTAAACACAGAACACAGCCATGCCCAGGACAGATTTTCTATAATTGGGCATTTAACAAAAACAGATCTATTATCCAAAAACCCATTGTCCAGCCCATGAATATCACTTCACTAAGTATAGGGCAGGGTGCAAAGAATAGGATCAGCCTTCTGCCAACTCTATGTTTGGCACCACTGTATTTATAATGGAGGGGGTAGACAGCACAAAGGTGTACCCTTGGATGTCCCCTAGCTTATATGTCATTCATATATGCATGTAAGGTAGGGCCATGGGGCCCAAGGTGCAGGACAGCCCTGTTCTTACCACCTGCAGTGCGATACCTGAAAGTGCTACATTCTGCACCTAGCACTGTATATTTAATCTGGCACAAGGTGCAGTGTTCAGTAAATCCGGTTGGAGCCACTTAGGGCCCTAAACTTGTGACATGGGGTTAGGAAATGAGGCCCAGTATTAAAACAATACAATAGAGATTTTATCTGATTTTAATTTTAAAACGTTTTTTCATACCCCTAAGTCATTGTGTTCCATATAACAGAGATCCATAAAGTATTAGGCCCCATGCATTTGAGATTAAAAATCCCAAACCTGTGTTATTATTATAAATGCTATTGAGTGATAATGTATAAAACTTTGTTAGATGTCTAATATTATTCAATGACACCATGTCTACAATGCGACTTAACACTGCTTATTATGTAGTGTGGAATACATTCACAGCATAAGCCTGTAATTATTTCCTCAGTGCTTTGAAGTATTGTTCTTTATTAAACATAAATAAATTACAAGATTTTTTCCTTCCTTTTGGCTCTCCTAAACACAGTTCCATCATGAAGGCAATTTTTCAGCTTTTATATAAACAGATTTAACTTTTGTTATTAAATATTCCTGCAGAACATCTTTTCTCCAACAGCACTAGGAGATCTTGTGCAACCGAGACTGGCACTTGAGTTTATTGCAATATAATGATGCCTTCTGCAAGATTAATGTTCTGAACCTACATTTTTTGTTTTGTTTTTTTCTTAAATAGCATTCAGAAGGCAGCTCTCGTGCAGTCATGTCAGACCTATTTCTTTATGGTGTGTAATAAAATCCATACTTCTGCTCATAGTATAGTTCATTAAACAGCTCAATAGAACAATTTGTTATTATATGATAGAATGCTGTTTTGCCACTGCTTTAGGAAATGTTTCTTTCCTCTTCTTACATAAAGAAGTTGATCTGTTGCGACAATTCTAGTAAAAATCAAGCCATGGCTAACAGTAGCAGAGAAACCAGATTATTGTATTATTAGCTCTATTATACAGTCAGAATATAAAGCAGTGATCTCACATAAAAAGTACACTTTTACAGCTCTATAACCAGACATCTATTTGCACACTCAACAACATTCTATTTGATACTGATGCAATATTAATGCTATCATGCTGGCTTCCCTAGTGACAACTAAATTGTTCTTCTTTGTTTCCTATATAGCCTGTATACAATATTGCTCCAATGATCTGAACAGACCAACACTTTTCAGCATTTAGTCTGGGGAGCCCAGAGCAGTGATAATGGGTGGTCCAGCCTCAAGGCTACTGTAGCCTTCTAATGTATCCTTGCTCTCCTACATACACCTGAAAGCCGAGCTTGAAGCTCAGTTAATTTGAGTTTTGGGGTCAACACTTGTTTTTGATGGTCTAGATACTCTTGAAACTATGGCTGATATACCAATATATTGACAAAAACTTTACCTTTCAAACCAAAAATGTCAAAAACAGCCACTGTGCAGGACATTATCAGCGCAACCATTTGTGTTCCTCTACAATTGTTAAGATGTCTCGTCTCAAACAATTGTTTTAATGGAGAATTTCACCCTTCAATTAATCTTGATGTAGAAAGTGGTGTTTGACATCTGACACTGAAGTTCCTCTCTCTCTATCTTTCTTTTTTAGAGTCTAAAATTTTACTTTTAGTTTCATAGTTTTATTTATTTAATTACATGTATAAGTGTATCTTTTCAGCTCTGTAGATCTGTAGTTTGACATTTCAAGGCTATGTGATTGCAAGGGTCACTGGCAAGGCAGCAGAGGGCCTTAACAATAAAATAAATCATGTTGCATACTAATCAAACAATGAATTGGGAATCATATGCTTCCTAAAGAAATCCTAGATGTTCAGTTGTGGCCTGAACTTGGACTGCATAAATTTAATTTGAGGAGATTTGACTTCTGTTGTTGCAGTACAGAATGGGACAGAATGTTTTCTCTTGCATATTTTTTTGCAATGTATATTGGAAAGTTGTTTATATTTATATCTTCTTTCATAGGGCAATTTTTAAACAATGTTTTGTAGCTGAGTCCTTTGCATAGCTTTATAAAAACAAACTCATTATGGATCTTTCCATAACTAGAACTTTCTTTCTAATCAATCAGGGCTACTTTACAAATGCAAGGCATTCATAAAGGCAATTGCATGGTCAGTGTCTGTAAAGGCCCACAGGCTGAGAAGTAGTTACGGACCAAGGAGGAAGCGACAGTCCAACAGTTCGTAGTGCAGATAAGAGTTAGGCAAAATCAAGTTCAGAATCAAAGCAGAAGGTCGGTCCAGGCAGATCAGGTTCAAAGTCCAAAGCAAGCGAAGGTCGGTACACGGTAATCAGAAGAATAATCAGAAGGCACACCCAAGAACACAGCAAGTGGAACCTATACTCGGGCAGAGTCCTAAGGCCGTGAGCTTCCTTAAATAGGCCAGATTTGGCGGCAAACAGACACAGGCGTGATGACGTCATGGTGCGCGTCCATCTTGACGCGGGCGTCCATTTTGACACGGGCATCCATTCTGATGCAGGCATCCATTCCGACGCTGGTGTCCAAATCTGTGCAGGCGAGACATCACAGGGAGACCTGAAGAGGAAGCTTGAATGCCGCCATCTTGGACAGCAAGAAGTGACAAGTAAGCACCGATCCTTACAGTGTCACTCATTGGGCCCATTTCACCCAATCACCCCTCACAATCTTTGCTAAGCAATCAAATGGATATCTTCTTTAATGGCTTGAAAAGGCTGCAGCCAAAGTTATTAAACATAAATTAACAATCACATACCATTACTTTTCCAACATAGTAATCATTTGAGTAAAACCATCCAACTGGATTCCCACTACTAGCCACTGAAGACTGTTCTTATGGAGATCCCCCTTAGCCACAATAACTAGATTCTGATGCTAGCCTCCTCTTCTTTACCCTTCCATTTTAACAGTGGCTAATCTCCAACATCAGACCTAAACAACTTCTGCCGACACTCCTAATCTATAGCTCTATGCATTAATACCCATCCTACATATTATAGCTGCAACTAATCACTGGCCACCTCACAATCACCTCCCTAAGAAAAATGGCGGAGGCAAAAGTAAAATTGTGCCTAACTGTTTTGGGTCTGCACACTTAACTCCCTCTATTGCCTTTAGCCAATTCATTATTGAACTACATCCTCTCAAACCCCTTGCAACATTATCATTACTGTGTCCGCTTCCTAGACAGGGCATAGCCCTGTGCTTTCACTTCCTTGTGGCTTTTGGGGCATGATTGCAAGGAAACCCTGAAGTTAAAAGTGACTGCTTGCCTTAAATGATATTATGTGCCGCATGTTTCATTGTTCTTTCCCATATTTGCCCCTTAAAACTAATTTCATGTTTTGTGCACCATAGCATATAACTTGTAGGTTTTTTAGATCTACATTACCACAGTAACCTGAAATAGGAATAAGAAAATGTTATGCACAGACAATATCTGATTAAATGGTACATTTTTTATGAGGAGTCTACTGTATATAAGCAGCCATAAGCCAAGGAAAGTCACAGTAGCTGACAGCTGTAGTTGCTGCTGAAATTCGTTTAGCTATGTTTACCATGCTTAGATCAGAACACCTATACATTTAACAGACTGCAAGGCTAATCACTATTCTATTCATATTCATGCCGCAGTCAGCTTTTTGACTGTCAAATCAGGCAGTTTTTCTTTATTATAAGCTATTTCAGTTCATGGACAAAGGTGCAATTTTTCATGGAAGCAGTAAATCATTCTATGCTGTCCACAATTAGCTTACAATGCAGGAAGAATGAAAGAAAAACTTGATTACTATGGGTTTTTGCACTAGTACATGTGCACAGTATATGTGTTTCTAAACGTCCATCTCTGTCCTTATATTGATGGTGCTTCATGATCTAGCTATGAAAGTTTATGAAAGGCAGTTTGAGCATAGAGAGTGTAAGTGCACTTTGCGACTGTTGCACCTGTGCGACTACTGGCCCATTTCTGACCAAGTTACTGCTACTTCTCTTCTGAAGTTCAGCTGGCTTTCACTTCTAACTTGCAGTATTTGTTATTCTCCTGCTGACTCTTCTCATATTGAGCTTTGCATCTTAAAAGAGATTAATGATTATATTTTGCTCAGCTGGTACTGCTGAAAAGCGCATCTTCTCATCTACTATAGAGGGTTGCAGTACTCAACACACTAAGGTAAGCAAAAAAAGTACCACAATATTAAAAATAAGAAAATCACAAAATATCTAGCCAACAATGTCAGCTTCTAACCTTCTGTAAGTTTGTCGTGTGATTGAAATCAATGACATCTATAATTAAATTTTTTGGGAGAGGGTATAAGTTTTGGGGGCTTTGTAGAATAGCTGCTTTGGTTACCATACATTGATTTATGAGGCAATCCTAACCTTAATTAATTTCATGTCATTTTTGTGTTTTGCTGTATGGTGTAAGGGGCAGATTTATCGTGTTTATGCTATATGGTGAAACCTACACTGTATTAGGTACTTTTTGTATTGTAAGGGGCAGATTTATCAAGGGTCAAATGTCGAATTCGAATTTTCAAGTTTTTTTTTTATGGCCAAAACAGTCAAATTGACTAGGGAATTATCCAAATTCCTTTAGAGTCTTTAAAAAAATGTAATTACATTTTCGAGATTTATCATACTCTGGCACTTAAGAACTAGAATTTGACTATTTGCCACCTATAACCTGCCAAATTGCTGTATATGTCAATGGGAGAGGTCCAGGGATCAATTTTGGTGAGTTTGAGGCCTTCCTGACTTTCAAGTGTTTTTCAGAGAAAAAACTTGAATCAAGTTTTGAGAACTCAAATAAAATCTAATTCAAATTCAATTTGAATTTCGGTGTCAATCCTATTCACCCAACTTTAAAAATTTTTTAATTTAATGATAAATTTTGATTGGTAAAATTTCAAGTTCATGGGAGTTTATGGGAGTTTAAAAAACATGAATTCGAAATTCGACCCTCTATATTCTACACAGATGTAATTGAAGCAGCTCCACAAAGATGGCTGTTGAAATGTAGCAACTGAGTATACTGGTCATATGGAACTTATATTACACGTCATTGATTGGACTTTATTGGTTGTATTTTATCTTATTGAGCTTATACTGTATCTTTATGGTGTATACTTTCACTATAGTATAGTGAAGGGCTGTCTAGTACTGAACTTTAACTTAGATTTATTTTACAGTTCTGAATCTGATTTATTTTAAGATTTTTTATATGCACTGATTTTTTTTATATTTTAACAGGATGATTAGTTGGTCTTATTCACAATCACTTTAGGCATGAGCAGATATAAGTGACCCCCCCATTGAAATGCCCCATACTCTATTCTTACCCCCCTCACCGTTTTTCGACAACTGCACATGACGGAGATTGCTGATCTCCCAGTCAGCTTACCGAGGACACAGAAGATGGATGCCGTCATGGATGTGACGAGGGGTAGGAATAGAGTATGGGGCATTTCCCGGGGGGGCAGTTATCTTGGGAGGAGGAGGGAGGGGGGTCTACATAGGGTGGGGAGTAAGGGTTTTTTTTCCTAAAGGGTTTCCTTCTCCTTTAAATGATCTTTTGCAGCCATATAGTATGGTTATCCAAATTACAGAAAGATTCCTTATCTGGAAAACCACAAGTTCCTAGCATTCCAGATAATTGACCCTATACCTGTATATATATATATATATATATATATATATATATATATATATATATAAAGACAGCACAAGTGGATGTGCCGAAACGTTGAATAAAATTTAAATCTGTTTTACACTTGAACAAGTCCCTGGAGTGTGGTTATGTTTGCAAGTTCCTATATATATATATATATATATATATATACACACATTTGTAATCATAAATCCTGAATAATAATAATAATAATAATAATAAGTGGAACACAATCAAGTTAGAGAACATGTTTCTGAATAATGCTTTAACATAGGTCAAGAAAGTCTTTCTTATTCTAATTTTTTTTCAGTATTTGACTAAAGTGACCAACAAGAGGGAATTGCAATTGTTTTTTTACTAACAAAGTGTTAAACTGCAGTAGCAACCAATGAGATCTTCACTTTAATTTTCTAATTTACAACACAGAAGACTAGTGGTTGATTGGTTGCTACTGGCAACTGCACATATGCAGTTTAACATCTGAGTTAGTAAATGAGCCCCACTATATATCTTTTCAACAATGACACAAATTCAACAATTCAACATTGATAATATGTAAGGTATACAGTATGCAGAGTTGCAGAATGAAGAATGGAGCAAAGGAGACCTGAATTATTAGCCCACCTCATGCATTTGAAGGTTGGCCCTGCAAAATATGTAGAACAGAATCCATGTTTCTGTTGTCATACCTTGATATATGACACACTGTAATATTTTCATATTTTTCATAATTAAATGTAAAAAAAAGTATAATGCAGTTTATTCACAGGCAGAAAATACTAGTAGTGAAGAATTTGAAAGCAGAATTCCAACCTGAAGATTTATAAACCAAACATTATAAAAGAAATAAAGGCTTAATATGTCTGTCAGATGCAGTTTTCCACTCTGCAAATAACACAGTCAGTTTTGTAATCTAATGTTTATCAGGTCTCAGATATTTCAAATGCCTTAAAATTCATATTTTCACTCTGGAATTCGCACTGGGATTTATCAAACATTTTTATCATTTGCACAGTATTTGTATGCTAATGAATTCTTTTGTTCCCTCCTTTTACAGTCTCTGCATTTCTTCATTTATGTGAAGTGGGTTATTTTCCCCAGGTTGCAGTTCCTTTGCATAGTTTTTTTAGGGTTTTTTTGTTTGTTTATTTTTTAACTTTTTTATGCTTTTATGTGTAATCACCTACAACTATGCAAACATCTATTCGAATTTTAAGTCATTAAAAAAATCAAGGGCAAAAGAAGATAATGTTGTGCTTGCTCATGAAGATGATGTCAACACATTAGGGGGCAGGGTCGAAGTGAAAATTCTAATTAAATTTGAATTAAAGTATTTCTGGCTACTTTGACTATCGAATAGCCCAAAATTTGATTTGAATTGAAAAAAATTGAAAATTTGATTTTTCTGTCACTTTAAAAAAAATTAGAATTCGACACTTCGCCACCTGACGATCCTGTCATGGGGAAAAAAAAATGAATCAGTTAATAATGCTGTTCCAGAAGAATTCTGCGCTGAAATACATTTCTCAAAAGAGCAAACAGATTTTTTTATATTTCAATAGTAAAACCCATGTCCCACTGCGTACTATTCAGTTACATTGAGAAGGAAAAACAACAGCCTGCCAGAAAGCAGTTCCTTCCTAAAGTGCTGGCACAAGTCACATGACCAGGGGCAGTTGGGAAATTGACAAAATGGCTAGCCCCATGTCAGATTTCAAAAACTGAATTAAAAAAAAATCTGTTTACTCTTTTGAGAAATGGATTTCAGTACAGAAGTCTACTGGAGCAGCACTATTAATTGATGCATTAAAAAAAAAAAAAACAGGTTTCCCATGATAGTTTCCCTTTAAAGCTGCCGAATTGCTATTTTAGCCTATGGGGGACCTCCTAGAACCTGTACTGAGATGTTTTCTGGAAAATTTAAGGATTTTTTTCAAAATAGTTTTAATCAAATGATGCATTTGAACAATAATGCTCTTAAAAAAGAGATTAAGACCCCAGACAGAAGTGTAAGAATACTTGAGGGTTGCAAGACAGTTTTGCTTGTTTTCTCTGGTCTTTGTTAACTGCCTCCCATAGGGTAGGCAATAAGTACAATACCCCACTGCAGCCTGTTATCATTACAACTCCCCAACTTGTGTGTCTAAACAATGTGCATGTTTAGGAACTGGGAGGGAGGGACAGCATGGGGGGTTTACATACATGCTTCCCCCACCTAAAGCATAACTTGGGAATTATTTAAGTGTGGAAGATAGGGTGCACAAACTAGCACATTCCAAGTGATAAATTACACTGTGTTCAGCTTAGTATTAGAAAAGTTTAGATACAGTAGGTCAGATAATTTACCTTCAAGCCTTGCAATCTAATCTAAACATCTATATTATAGCCAGGTAAGCACAAATAATTCATGAGAGATCAATCTAACTGTACTGGAACACAAATTTTGCTATCTAAATCTTAGTAATATGATCAAAATGTAGACTCTCAGGTAACAAAGCAGCAAATTTGAATTATTCCTCACTGTAGTAGCTTCACCAAAGATAATGGATAGCAATGGATGCAATTCTTATTAAATCAAATTCAAATTGAGATTTCCTCCAAAAAAAAAAAAACTTTGAATGACAGGAAGGCTACTAACATCTTCAAATGGCTCCATGGACTTCTGCCATTGACCACCTGAATTTGTCAGATATTAGGTGGTGAATATTCGAATTAGAACTGTTTCCAGGGTCGAGGTGTTATACATCTCACATTCAAATTCAATTTGGAGTTGGGGATTTAAAATTCGAATTTGTGAGTTTTGAACAAAACAAATTGGAAAATTCGAAATTACCATTCGAACCTTAATAAATCTTCCCCTTGGTGTTGTGTAGACTAAGTAGACTAAGACATCCTAATTTCCCTAACCTAATATTCCTCACTCAGTACAGTTAACAATATTTTGGTCTCCAACAAAAGGTATTTACAGTAGCTAAGAATACAAGTATTTCATTGGTTTTACATAATGTCACAGATACACAGACGGAAGTTGCACTCCTGCTGTGAAGTCAATTGCCTACAACTTTTGTGAAAACCAATGATAACAAAGATTGATCTAGTATATTATCATATAGTGCTAAGAAAGCATATTTTGCTTTATCTTCCTGGAAGGCATAACCTTACATTCAGTGCTGAGTGGCATAAACTCACATTTACTGTATTTCAAAAGTTACAAGAACATCAGAAGAGATCTAGTCCAATGACTATCAAAAGTGGTTGTAGTATTAAAAAAACTTCTATTTGTTTACATGTATATGAAGTATAATGCTGGTACTATATACACTATTTAAATTTTGGATTTCTACACATTTAAATCATAAAATCTAATTTTTAAAAGTACTGTTAGCTACATTAATTAGTTCGGGCCAAGTAGCATGTTAGAAGACTAAGGGGCTGATACATGGGTTGAATTTCTAAAAAAAAATTCAAATTCGACCATCAAATTTATTTTAAAGCTCCGTTTTCAATCAAATAAAGATTGTTAGAATGCATCGTTCAATTCCAACAATTTTAGGAAAAATCCTTAGAATTTCAAAAAAATTCAAAAACACTCCCGAAAGGTTCCAGGAGGTTCCCAATAGGCTAAAATAGCAATTTGGCAGTGTTGAATACATTGAAATGAATTTTTTTAAAAGAGACAGTACTTTGAAATTAAAATTTTCAAATTTTTTCAATTAGACAAAAATTTTGGGTTTTTCCATAGTCGAAGTAGACAAAAATTACTTTGACATTCAGATTTGTGCCCCTAAGAAGCACCAAATGCAGAATATTTTTGGGTCCAACCGAATATCAAATCCCCCACAAGAGGTTTGGGGAATCACCAACTCAAGTCGTAGCCTAATTTTAAACAGGTATGGGATCTATTATCTGGAATGCTTAGGACTCAGATTTTTCAGATAAGGAGTCTTCAAAATTTGTATTTATGGCTTTTTGTTTTTTAATAACTGTGAGTTCCATTTAATAACAATCGAATTGCGATTTTTCCACAAACCATGAAAAATGTTTGGTTTTCCTGTATTTTTAAAAAGCTCTTAAAATGTAAGCTTTATTAGGTGAAAAAGCATGAAAGCCTTTATGCCAAACTTTGCCAGGTAAAAGTTGTCAAGGTGCTATAGAAATCATTGGATCATTTCAAAGCAAATCAAATTTTTTTTTTTTTAAATTGTCCGAAAAAATCTAATTCGGCATTTTTTTAATTAGTACTTCTTTTACTTGTAACTTAATAAATTCAATGACAGTTGTGGTGTTAGAGTTAGAGAGTTTAGTTGTGCATTCAAAAAACACGGAAATTGCTAAAATCTGACCTTTGTACCTATATCTCACCTTTGTACCTATACTGATCAGCTATAAGCTAAAGATAAAAAAATGCCCAGAATTCTAGGGAAACTGTAAGCTAAGGTGTCTAGATAAGCGTTTCCACACTTGTATGATAGAAATATAAAGATTTACTAAAAAGGTGAAATGGTGCAACATGGTACAAACTTTTTCAAAGTCAAACGTTGGGGCAGATTTACTATTATTCCCTAAAAATCCCTCAAATTCCCTCGAAATTCGATAAGCATTCGACTATCGAATGCTTATCGAATAGTTTTAGGCTCTTTTACCTCGATATTCGATTTCTCGATGAAATCGTACGATCGAATACCGATCTTTCGATTTCATGAAAAAAATTGTACTTTTCCTTCAAACGCTCGAAAAATTTGTACGAGGCATTCAATCGTACGAATGGTATTCAAGCAGGTGTTTGAAAAAAAGTCTATGGGGTTATTCCCATAGGCTTCTATTGCAATTCGGTAGGTTCAATCTGGCGAAGTAGGCAGTCAAATAAAATTTTAAAGTTAAATTTCTTCGATCATCGAATGGACGAATTATCGAATATCCGATCATTCGATCTATTCGATCATTTGAATTTTCAGTATTCGATAATGGAAGTGGCCAAATTTGCATATTCGAATATTCGAAAAAATTGTACGATCGGCATTCGATCGAACTTCGATCTATTTACGTGAATTTTGTAAATTTGCCCCGTTGTACCATTTGGTACCTGCTTACAATATATATAAATATCATTTACATACAAATCCTAGAACTAACTAGCTGTGAAATCAGAATTTCTTGACTGCTCATTGCTGACAGTTCATTCCCCAATATAATGCAATTTTGTAAACAATATTATTACAGGTAAACTAGGTTATGGGAGGTGATAATTTTCCCTGTCTTAAAAATGATTTGAGAATGCTGTTAATTGGCAAGCAACACGCAAATAGAGGTGGCTAGCATTGTATTAGATTTTGGAGCAGTTAGGGATGAGAGAACATTTAAAATATTCTTCTGGCTGTTTTGGTGGTCAGTAATTTTGGGTAACTGAGCCTATTTTTGTATTTTTATTGCTATTTTGACATCAACAAATTAAAATTCTTTGGGCAGGCAATATTACACTATGTTCACTAAAGTTCAACCCACTGTCCTTATTTTGGAGAATAAACTATTTTATACTCTACATTTTTATAACAATTTTGACAATATAATTTTAAAACCTAGCAAGCTTTTTCACACATTTCTTGATCAAACGTATAACAGTGAGCCATCCCAGGAGGTCAGCAAAGATTCACAGGAATCATCAACTAATTTAGCATTCCTTTGTTGCTTTGGGCAAGTATTTTAATCTTTCTGCACCTTGGGCATGAAACACACTGTAGATTCAACAGGCCAAGCATCAGGAACTTGCTTTGCCCCTAGACAATTGAACTATATATATATATATATATATATATATATATACTGCAGAATATGCAGAGGTATCTTTTTATGCAGCTATATATTGTATAAAAAGCAACAGGATTAGTGAAAAGTTTTACATGTACAATAACAACCCCCTCTAATGTATGGGGTGTATCTGCAGTTAAGTATTTTGTAACATAACATAGGCTATGTGATATATATATATAAACTCAATAATTATGAAAACTTGCTTAGAATTTACATCCTCATTCCCTATGCAGAATTTCATTTATTGCATTATATATGCGATGTTGCCCTTAAATATACTTCTGATGATATTGTCCCAAGTGATAGGGATTTTCTACTTTAATCTCCAGTGTTGCAGAGAGTATCAATAATGAATATTTCCTTTTGCTGTGTAATATGTGGGTGGTATATAAATAAAAGCAATAATAGCTATGTGTGTTCTAAGACTAAAGAAAGTCAGCTAAAGGCACCTTAGATATAAACATATCCCTACCTATAGATTTTGTTAATTACAGTGTGGAATAACCACATTGATGCCCAGCTGCTAGTCCCATTTTATAACATCTGACCTGAATGACAGCAAAATAAAGCATATTTTAAGCCTGTATAAAAATCAAGGATATGGTAAATCTCGAATCACAAGTCTTTTCAGCACAATATTTAGCACATAAGAAGTAAGGGAAGCCATTCTGGAGCACAAGCCCAAGGTTTTGCAATAAAGACAGCTATGAAAGAAGGGCAGAGCAGAACCTTACAAAATTATTTTTTCCCTTTCAGTTGCCTGGGGTTTATTTTTGTAATAAAAGTTCTGAATTGTCTGAAAGGGTATTGTTTTTAATAACATCTTAATGCATGGTGAGATTAATGTCTATATTAGTCTCATTAAGAAAAATAAATCAGAGATGCATGAATGAATGAACATAAATAAGTGGTGGCGTATGGCTTTTTAAAAATGTTTCCAGTAACATACATGCCTCCTTTGCAAGACAGGCCACCCATGTATGTAATTTATTCAGGGGATGACTAATAGATAATTAAATGGCTCAGTGTATAGCATATGGCATGACAGTTTAGGAAATTTAATAAACGTGTTTTTTATACTTTATTTTATTATATTAACTTACTAAAGAATACGTGTAATGAGTTTATCATCTTCTCAATAAAAATGCATGGGACTAGTTAAGTGTTTATTTTAATTTTGCATTGTTAGAAAACGCTGCAGAATTTGATGAATATGTTACATTATATCAGTGGGAATCAAGTTATACGAAAAACAAGCTAAGCTGAAATTTGACACTCTGATATTAATTTACTAACATCACAAAGACAGCATTTTTAAGACATAAAAATGTGCAAGTTCAGCAACCATGTGAATAGTTTTTAATATATGTTATGGCAAGTGATGAAGCACAAAGAGGTCAATATTTTACAGATTATGCACCCTTCATTTAGTTAGGGCTGCAAACACTGCAGGGGTGTCATGGGGCCACTAGGAAGAAGATGTGCAGATGACATTGTGAGGCAGAGAATGGGTGGATTGGAGTAGATGTAGGGAAAGCTGAAGTGGAGCTGAGCAGAGAGGCAGTGAACTATGTAGGAAAGCTGGTAAAATTGTAATTTTTAGCTGGTGTAATACTGACAGGATGGCCACCTTATATTTAGTGGACAACCCAAACAGTTTATGACATACTTTCAAGCAGGAACAATGGGAGTCAGTTATGTGCAGCCTGCCCCTACAACAGTGCCTGAAAGTGATAGGCAGAAAATCTATGATAAAGTGCATTTTCATGTTCAAGCACCAAAATATACAACATGGATCTACCACAGTATATTAGCATGTAGATACAGGCATGTATATGTGCACTGTCTAGAACAGTGATCCCCAACCAGTGGCTTGTGAGCAACATGTTGGATGTTGCTCAAAGAGACCTCAAAGCAGGTGCTTATTTTTCAATTCCAGAATTTCAGGAAAGTCTTGCTTGCATAAAAATGAAGTTTGTGGACAAATAGAATATTCTAAATAAAACCAGTATGTGGAAAATAACTTGAATGAGTTCTATGGTCCATGAGTTTACCTCTTTGGTGGTTATTGTAGTAGGATTAGAACCCTATATTCATAGTTCCAGTATGCTATTCAGAAAAAAACACTACGTTTAGTTTGATCAGTAGCCAAAAAAAAAAAGCTTTTGGTTTTTGGATTGTGGGAGAAAGCCATCACATACAACATGCAAACTCTTTGCAGACAGTGCCCAGGTAAGATTGGTGTACAAGGCAACAATACCAAGCTCTGAGCCAATATAACTTCTGTAAAAAACCTATTATCAGTTTAGCTACACATGTGAGTTATAAAATGCCTATGTACAGTATATATGTATTCAGCTATAATCAATACATTCAAATACTGCTGCAGTGATTTCCACACTATCTGTACCATAATAGATTCTTTGAGCCAAGGTTTAAGCATAGTTGTACTTGAGTTTTGGACATAACAAGTGGATGTTGCCTATTTTCTAGGAGGCCACATCTGTTGGAAGTGCAGAGTGATATAGACATGTCAAATGTTTTGGTTGTGCTAGTATGTTATAAGTCAAGGCCTTAGCATTTGGGCTTCTTTCCACCCTAGCCAATTTTCATAGCATTGCTGTTTTTAAGCCAACTGTAGTTCAACAATCATCCTGTAAATACTGATTACACAATCACAGAAAATATGAAGTTACCATGACTGCGAATTTAAAAAATATGACATGAATTTAAAGTATATAAAAGAAGAGCAACTTAGATGAGGAAAACATGTCACTTTACCATACAAACTCTAAAACTTTTTCAGAAGCTTCCTTCTGCTCTCTAATGGCATATTTCATGTGCTTCAAAAGAATGTTCCAAATCCCCATTTTTCTGTTATTTCACGTTTGGGCTGTTAATCTTAACCTTAATTTTGTGTGGCTAAGAAAGCATTTTTGCCTTTTGGCCTTTTGTCCATGCCCAAATTAAAGATAATTCCAAATACTTGGAAATGCTAAACACACTAATCATTAAGATTTGCTGTTCATAGGAATTATTTCTTGGCACAACATTTTAAGCTTAGTAAAGAGAGCTGCCAATTCCAAAATGACTTATCATTTTATAATAAAACCACTAACACTGGGTGTTTTATTTCTGCTTGATGCCAATTCCTGCAAGGGAGCTGAAATTTTACAGCAGGAATACAATAGCTGGGATAAATGTTGATCATACACAGCTCTCTTTTCTTGTGTAACACATATTTCATCCTCGGGGAACTAATCCAACTACTAAGGATGGTGGATGTTGTACTTCAATAATGCTTAGATACTTACCATAAATATTAAATCTGATGGCAAATCTGACCTGCAAAATGCCTTCACTTAGGGGCCGATTTACGAAATTCACATGAAATGATTGAAGTTCGATTGAATACGATCGAATAACAACCATACAAATTTTTCGTATATTCTAATTTGGCCTCTTCGAACATCAAATACCGAATTATCGAATAGATCAAATGATCGGATATTCGATAATTTGATCATTCGATGATTGAAGGAATCAAAATTTTAAAATTGTTCGACTTTGCCAGATTGAACCTACCGAATTGTAATTGAAGTCATGCTCAAATACCATTTGTACGATCGAAGCGTTTGATCGTTCGAATCATACGAATTTTTCGGATGCTCGAAGGAAATTTTATTATTTTTTTGTGAAATCGATCGTACGAATTCATTGAGAAATTGAATAGCGGGCAAAATGATAGCCTAAAACAATTCGATAAGCATTCGATGGTCGAATGCTTATAAAATTTTGAATAGGATCGAGCAAATTTTGGGGAATAATAGTAAATTTGCCCCTTAGCATACAGTAGTTCTGATAAATGAAGGCTATCTAGGCAGAACACAATGCTATTCAAGTGTTTTATTAGTAAACTTAAGGATACTTCTGTAGTCAGCTCGCCTGTTCTCCATGGCCAATGAGACTGTTTAATAATTTTGAAAAACTGGCTCAACTGAGCATTATTATTTGAAGACTTTTGAGTGCAATCATTAAGGACCATTATGTTTTATATCATTGTGTAAATGTAATGTAAAATATTTTATGTCTTCCACCTTGAAAGTACTCAGACATTGGGGCAGATTCACTAAGATCCAAAAATTGGCCAGCGTAGGCTTCGCTAGCGTTCGCCGCACTTTACCAGGCGAATTTTCACCAGCGCTACGCAAATCCACTAAAGTGCCAATTTACTCTCAGATCGGCGAATAGTAGCGTAGTTGCGCTAGTTTTACTTCGCTAGGCAGAGCGCTGTTACAATAGCGAAGCTTAATTTGCATACGGCGGGAACTTTAATAGAAGTATATGTTACAGCCACTACATTCCACTACACAAGCCCAGGAAACCTTTAATAAATTATATAAAGTTGTCCTATTGCCCTACATGTGCCCCCTGTATAGTTGTGTTGCAATATGTTAGGAAATGTAGGGGGGAAGAAGGGTAACCCCCCAAAAAAATTATCGATTTTTTTTTTGTACTGTATATATAATATTATACTGAGCATAAATAGCCAACACACCTATAGAGTATGTAAAAGTAGGCACTGTGTTGGCATAAATAGAAAATGGCATTGCAGCAATTATCAATTACTATTTATAAGCCATGCCAGTGTTTGCTTCAATGGGAAACTGTAGCTATATGTACCAAACTCATGCTATTGTTAATGAGCAGGGGTCTCATTTTGAGTGATTATGGAGGGGAAAGTAAGGGCAAAAAGAGCACTACTCAAAGGTGTTTTAAGGCTGTCGAATAAGCTCTGAAGCTTCACACAGCCTTGGAATACAGTAATCCTTTATCTTCACAAGGTCTTGCACAATGTTGAGCAAGGCTAGAAAAATGAAGGTGGAGGAAGACATGAGTGACTTATAGACATTCCTGAACTGATTGTTCATTTTATTATACAATGCCAAACTGTTAACATTAAGCCTTTAAGGCCATTATTTAGAACAAATCAGTAAGTGAAAATTATTTGCTTTGCATTGTGTAGTAAAATCCTTAGAGGGATCTGGTCTGTTCACATATATAATGAAGAAAGCTGAGCATTTAATTAACAGGAAGTAAATTCAGTAACTTTAGTTTACCTAGATTATGACTACAACATAGCAGTCCTATGCTAGCAGTTTATTATTCTGCATAAAGACTGCAACCCATGAATCATTCAAATTTTAATTTAAATCAATTAATTTTGCCCATGTGTCTAACAGGTTATAAAAAAAATTATAGGTCCCTATTTGATCATCTCTGTACATTGAGTATTGCTGTTATGACCCATAATATTTTTCCTTGTAAACTCAGTGATTTTAATGGATTTAGTTTTAAACAAGGTTATTACTACTTAGATACAGGCATAATAGCCAATCATGCAAGGATGTGGCACCAGTCCAGTCTGCAAATACACATTTTAATCTGAGTATTTGGCATAGATCTTGTACATCTTTTCCAAAAAATGCATTTTCAGTTATTAGCCTACTGCACCAAAATCATAATTAAGAGATGTAATGTTATTATAGACTTTATTTAAAGGATTTCACTGAAAAAAGGGTTGAGGTTTTCAGACGTCTTTGGTAGAGGCAGTTTAGTCACCTAGGCATAACACACTTGACGAAAGACTCAGGAATAACTTTCCACTGAACAGCATTGTATTTTTAACCCTGCTAGTACATTTTTATTTTTGCTAGAAATGGCTCACTCTTGCATTTTAACATGATACTGTGAGTAGACTAGAAGGGAGATTTGTCCCCATGGTAAAAATACTCAATAAATCACCATTAGAGAACACCCTATAGATAATGGTGTTTGAACATCTTCAATGGCTGAATAAATTCTGATGAATTTACACACTTACCTGGTATGATCAATATCTATATATTAGGACTACATATTTTGAATTCTAATAAATAAGACCCATTGTCTCATTCACAGGAAACATTGATACTACTGGAAATTTCATATTTCAGAGCTTTTTGATAACTGTTTTCTAAATGATAGATTCTCATCCTGTTAATGGAATGTCCCTCTGTAGTAATAGTACATTTAACCAACCTCTAAAAATAAAATTCAGAAAATTTAATAAACTCACATTGTCATATTCATAAGCAGTAGATTTTTGGGACATTTATTTTAGTGATCGGCATTGCCAAACTAGGTATTTTCAACAACTCCCGGGGAGTTTACATTCTTGAGTCTGGATTCCCAACAGTAAACTATTCTTGCATTCTTTTTTAAATAATGGTGCATTGAAAACTATGTGCCAGATGTATTTACTCAATACTCATGAAGATTTACATGGATACTGGGTATTAGTTTAAAATTAAAAATCAATGCATAATAAATAACTGTATCAAACCTGCACATGAATAATGGAACTTTTAACCCAGACATCTGAGTAAGAGCCAGTTTTCAATAGATATTACAGCAAAGTTATTATGCTGTAAAATTACTCTGCAATGCCATTATAAAAGGATTTTCCAACACAAAGATGCGTTTCATTCAGTTTATTCTTTACCAAAACAAAAAAATAGCTTTCCAGGCCTGCTTTTAGCTGACAAAGGCAAAATAAAATTCTTTCCATCACAGTGTCTTTAAATGGGCAGATACGTTCCATGGAAATTTTATGGCTTACTAATTTTCTTGCTTCTAAATCTGCTAACTTTTCTGCAATTTCTTATTTTTTCAAAATTGCCTTATTTATTTTTCTAAAGGAAACGTCTCAGAGGAATTAATATATTGCAATATATGATTTGTTTAAATATATATTTTTATTTATAGAGCAAGCACTTTTGTAAAAGTCATGAGCAAGAATAAATAAGCTTTTCATCAAATATGCAAGATAGCCTGGCTGTGGTTTGTAGTTACAGGTAGTTCTACTGTGGTTTAGTATGGCATATAACGGCACAAGTGCAGAACTATTGCAGGGAAACTTCAGCTATGGCTAGTTTACCACTATCCTCCCCTTTTCATTCACCTTGTCTCTTCTTTTTTTCATTGCCTTCAGCCCTCCCAAATATTTTGTTTTATTTTCCCTCATCCTACCTTTCTTTCCCCTTGTACATTTCTGTTCTCCATATGTTGCATTGCTGCTTTTCATCTTTTTCCTTTTTTTCTCTTGTTTCCTTTTTTCTGCCACATTTACTATGTCTTCCCTTCCCTCTTGTTTTCTTTCCTTATTGTTTCCTAAGGGGAGTACTGCAATGTCTCATTATTCCTAGGCAGCGAAAAAGACAATAGTTATAATTTTTCAGTATGTCATGGGGAGATTGGGGTTTGATTTTCAGGTACCTAGATTGCTTTTGGGTTTTTAATGGAGGCCTGATAACTGCATAATGCTGTAACTGGACAGGTTTCAAACTCCTAAAGTGGCTACAGCTGCTGTAGAGCTGCAACTTCTAGCAACCCACTGATAGCCAATGTCTGTCCAATGAAGCTAACAGTTCATCATCAGCTAGAGAGTCACAGGTTGGAAATCTCTGATACATGTATTGCTGGACCTAAAATGGAAGCTCCTGCATATGTTCATTGGCAGGGGCTTCTTATCTTTTCTTGCAGCAAAGTAGTGCTAGGTGGTTTATAATGATATTTAAATCCATACTGTATATTAATGACATATGTGAATGATTTTTCTGCGATGGGAAATGTAATAAAACTGATAGGATCTAATGAAATAACTGGAAAATTTGAACACAGGAACCTAGAAACTAGTTGGCTTTTTTTAACTACTACCATAAGATGTAATCTAACCTATTTTAATTTGTGGCACCACATTAGTCATGTAAGATTCCAACAGAAACCCCCTGGAAATTGCGTGGCAATTAAACTTACATAGAGATCAATGACTCTTTTCATCACTTACTGGAAAAAGAGTGTCCCCAGGGAATTTACTTTATCTTTTCAACCAGAATCACTGTTGAAATTAGTAAAGCAATAATAATGTCTATTTTAGAAGCTTCCATTAATCCTTTATTATCTTAGTAAAAGCACTATGGGATAGACGAAAATATGATTTGACATTAATGTCTAGTTCAGGGATGGCCATTCAGTAACCCTCCAGCTACTTTTGAAATACAAAGACCCAGCAACAGGAGAAGACAAAGAGCTGCTGAAAAGCTTCAATGCCACAAGTAGAGATGGTAAGAGAGAACTATCAAGGTGATATTACAGGCTATCTCAGCTAACACTGTAGCAAGTTACTTTGCTCTTTTCCTTGATACAGTCTCAGATGCCTTAAAGGGCAACAATCATAACTAAAATAATTTACTAAGTAAATACACTATGTGACAGTTAAAGAAATACGATTTTTAAAACAGTTAGAATTGTTTGTATAATGTAAATCATCAGCTCACTATACCTTCTGCAAAATCTTCCCTATCTCCACTGCAGTTCTAGCTGAGGTAGGCATCTTGGATTTCACTGACTCCTCCTACCTATATATTCAAAGCCAACTGTAGCTCTGAAATCTCGCACATACTTAGTTGACATTTCTTGGGATGAATGCAATATTGATAAACAAGTAGCTTCTTAAAGGGGCAGTATACCCCCCCCCTTTCAACCTTAGTTCAATTATAATATATTTTTTGCTTGTTGTTTTTATTATGAAACATGTATGGTTGTGTTATTTTTTGCACTAAACTTGACATTTGTCTTTCTGTCCTTCCAAGTAACCAGGGTGTTAAACATTTGAGTCCTTGTTGGAACTCATGTCGTTCTTCCTAAGCTAAATGTTTAACTGAATTTACTCAACCAACCACCCTAGTCACAATCCATCCCATAGAGTTGCTTTTAGTCACTGGAGTGGTAAAGCAAGACTGTGTTGTCATTTAAGATAGATTCATAAAGCCCTATTGCAGCACCCGCTTGCTGGTAACTTTGATCAATCTACTGCAACAAAGAAAGCAAATGTCACATAGTACACTGAAACAAATTTTCACCTATATAAATAAATTAACCTCTAAGGCACTAACAAAATCTTCCTACCAGAGAACATATAGCCTCTGTTTGAGACAAACTTCCTATCTGGAGCAAGCTTTGCATTTGATATTGCATTTCCCCAAATGTTCCCTTAAGATATTATGTACGTATATGTTATTATATATGTTATATATAACTATAATATGCAATGGTAGATTGCCTGCTAGACACTGCCAAATAATTTACACAACAATGTCAGCAGTCACCAGGAACATTGCTCAAGGAGGGGGATTCTGGCTGTACAGCCTCCCCCCGGGCCCCACTGAGGGTAGTTATATTAGTGATCTTTTTCTTTGCATTTAATGACCAGCAATTGTGACCTTAGAACTGGTAATTGCCTTTAAATTAGACAACAAAAGACAGATACTGTATATGTACTGACAGACACTATCAATAAGTAGACAGATAGAAAGAGAGACAGAGACACTGACAGTTTAGTTTGCACAGTTTTACAGATCATTTAAAATGCTAAAAAAATTTACTTTAATTATCTAAACGAGAGTGAGGAAAAAGTGCGGAAAATGGGCTGGTGACACCTTTGCCGCAATTCACTAAAGTGCAAATTTGCGCTCAGGGAGGCGAAAAGTAGCAAATTTGCGCTGTTACTATATCAGGCAAAGCAACATTTTTGCCAGGGACGGTACATTGGCCAAGTTGTGAAACAACGTCACGCTGGTGACTTTTCGCCAACGGTAGCCACTTCGCACCTTAGTGAATTTCCCCTCTTATCTTGAGAATCAATGCTTCTTGCTGTGCAGCTTGTAACTTTTAGTGTAAGGGCTAGTCCAGACGAGGAGATTCGGGGGCGATCCGTCGCCGGGCGACTTTTCGCCGCGACGGATCGCCCCCGAATCTCCCGGAATAGGTAGGCATTGGCGCTGCTTCAAAGCGCCGGCACGTGTTCACACGCGGCGGCGCGATTTTCAAAAGCGCTCCAAATTGCCTCGCCAGGCAATTTGGAGCGCTTTTGAAAATTGCGCCGCCGCGTGTGAACACACGCCGGCGTTTTGAAGCAGCGCCAATGCCTACCTATTCCGGGAGATTCGGGGGCGATCCGTCGCGGCGAAAAGTCGCCCGGCGACGGATCGCCCCCGAATCTCCTCGTCTGGACTAGCCCTAAAAAACTGATACACACAGAAGTGGAATACATTTAAACAAGTAGTTTAGCTAGAGGTTGCACTTGTATATATTGCTCGAGGGTATACTTGCATCTGCTTCTAGTTTCAATGAACACAGTGAAGCAGCAGATATATTGCCTCTTTGGGCATGCCAAACCTTTCATTCTCTCAGCTTGATGCTGTATTTTCTCATAAAATAATAGATTATCCTTGTCACTACTGAACAAGTGCATGATATGATATGTAAATACAATGGCTTGCAGTAGCACATGTGCTTACATGCTGAGAATTAACTTGGTGATTCCCTCTTTCTTTAAATAAAATGTGTGTTTGTTTTGAACCAATGTTATGGCATTTGTCACCCTGGGATATTAGTAGGTGCTCATTGTAGCTGGATAAAATACTTGAGGTAAGTATTATAGAGTACTGTGAGTGGCTGCTGCTGTTGAACAGTATGAATGCAAGGCAGCATCCCAGCATGTCCTCGTCTTTCTTAAACCTATGTTGACCCACAGCATTATCACTGACACAAATGTTTTACAGCCCCTAGTCTTATAACTACATAGACAATAGTTTGTGGCTCCGTTCTTAAACAAAAATCAAGAAAAAATGGAAAAAGTAACGATAGTATAGTTTATAAAATGGTTTCTTACCAGGGTAACCCCCAGTCCAAGGGTTTGCCAATCAATTTTGCAATATGTAAAAGTTTTCGAGTATGAAAAGAAGCCATCAAAAAGTAAAAGTAGTAGCCAAAAAATATATATAAAATTAAAAAAAGCTTTATTAGGACATGCATATGCCTCACATGTTTTGTGCATAAGATGGGCACTTACTCATAGCCTATGAGTAAGTGTCCATATACATTTTTTGCTGTACAACAGAAACAGCCGCACTCTGGTTATTGTGAGAAATTGTGCATTTTTACTTTAATGCCAAAGGCAACGTTTCGGGCCCTTATGACCCTTTTTCAAGCCTTATACATTTTTTGCTAATACTTTACTTTTTGGCCTCTTTCCATACTTTTACATCCCTTAGCTGCTATTTTTGCAGATTGGCTGGCAGGTTGTCCTATCATGTGTTTGTTCTTTAAGGGGGATGTAGGAAAAAAGGGAGATGTGGGAGGGAAAGAGGTGGGGAAATGTTTGGTCAGGATCTTGCCAATGTAAGCGGAGTTTTGAAAATAGTTCCTGTAGTGTAGTCATAGTTATAACATCTTTCATTAAAATTAAATGTTGTGGTAAGTCATCTTAATTATAAAGTGAATTACATTCAATCCTTATATTTTACTCAGGTGTCCCGATTTTTTTGAAATTGTATTTGTTATTTTGTTGAAGAATGCACTCGCATTTTGTTGTGAAGCTACCCACACTTACCCTTGGAAATTGCCAGGTAAGCATAATGAGCTTTGAGGTCAATCTACCTCCTTCTATCTTCTTCTAAAGGAGGAAGACTACATCATACAGTGCATTGGGGTATTATCTTTTTGTAGGTTTTTAATGTGGGAAGTCTAAAATGTTAAGGAGCAGAAAAGTGACAATGGAGTATTCATATAGTGGACTATTTATCTGGCTCTTATACAAATATCAAGTTATTTTAATGAATAACAATACGTTTAAAGCACCATTTTCAAATGAGCACACATTTTGCTTATGTGGAAAATCAACCCTCTCCAGTTCTTTATAGAAATAATACTTGCAAAAAGTCAAACTAATTATATTTCACATTTGAATTTGTAATGGGGGTTTTCCAAACGTGTTTTGAGTAAGATTCTAAAAAGTTGCAAATGAAAAGTAAGGGGGAAAAAGGTGAAAGTAGATGTGTTAATAATCATAGGGTTGTCTAAAGATGCCCAAAATAAATGTCAGATTTAAAATTTTAGAACTATAAAAAGTACACAAACACCCTGTTACTAAGCAATGCAACTGCCTCTGCTGTTTTAGGAATGCTGTCTTGTAATCCCAGCTCCTCTGGAAGTCTATCTGATCTTTACAAAGCCTTTCTCTGGTGTGTAGTGTAAAGGGTTTTGATTGGAACATTTGCGCTATGCCATCCTCTAAGGCCCGAAGGATTAAAAAATAGATATATATATATATACATATATATATATATTCACACACACAAATACATTTATTTACATATATACAGTAGGGTTTGTCACAGACTCCTATATTTAATACTGCTTAAATCAAAAAATTTCTATAACACTAGAAACTCAGCTCTTGAACAATATTAACAAAATTGTCATTTTCACAGGAAGTCCACATCAATTATGTAAATAAATTTAACAGGTTCTTAATTGTCCTAAAAGTACCTAAAAGATCCCTAATGATATGACTTAGTATTCATTTGTATTCATAAGACAAAATGTAGTGCCAGAAAATAATTAAAGTTGTCTGATATTTATTGATATACTGGTTCAAGTACTTCTAAAAATTGGTCTCAGCTGCAGAGATCTGCAAAATGTGTTGCCCTCCAGAAAAAAAGTGTTATTTTTTTCAAAGACTGGAATGTGAGAGTGGGAAAAGTATTGTCTCTATTTCTTTTATGTGACTTGTGAATCTCTAATAATTTTTGTGTCCTTGGTCTATGGTATCAAACTCTGGGACTATGCTTCCTTTGGGACTGAAATCTTGGGGACAGCTTTATGGCCATTTAGGGTGATATTTATTGTTTAGGATTCTTTCCTTCTAGGATATTCCTAGACATATAGATTGATAGCTATTAAGAGTGTAACCCTTTCTTGGCTGTATTAGAACCAAACCAACTAGCATGAGCAGAGCATGGGTTACACGCGACTCTTGTATTCTCAGGTAGGGCTTTCGCTAAGTGGAAACACAGGTGTGAGGTAGTTGAACTACACCTCAATACTGCATGTAGTGTAAAATAACAAGTGTTGGGCGCCAGGGGTTGTTTGAAACAAATAGAACAACTTTTATTTACATAGATCACCACAGGGCATGTATCATACTCACAAACAGTAGATGATAAACAGCAATTGCATAGCATATGTACGGCACTCAGCATAGCCCTCAGGATGTATGTGGATGGGAGTTGTAGTTTCACCAACCAGGTTAGCAATGCCTCGTGTGGTCCGGATCCCACCAGCAGGCCAATATCACCTCAGGGATTCAATTCTCCTCCTACAGTCCCTATATACTGAGGTCCCTTCACTTCAGGCAAGGTAGAGCCTGGGGGAGAGCTACTCCCTACTATCCTCCTTGATGGGGCTTGAGCTGCCCTTTCTCTCTTTCCTCTCTATCTCACTTCTCCTAGAGAGTGCTATAACAGGCATATCCTGACTCTGACTATTCCTCATTCACGGGGCCCTGTTCCCCGACTTCCACTAAAGGTGTGCTGTCCCTTTAGGGTAGAACGCCTCTGGGGCCCGGTTGGCACCCAGGCTCAATGGAGCACTGCCCCTCTCCTCTACTGCAGGCCAAAGAGAAAGTGCCCCTCCCTGCAAATACTTTTATTACAGCACTGCAGGGGGTGGTCACAACCTTTATCCAATAATTGGATACAATATAGCTATCTGGACCCTAGTCCAATAGCAGGTAGCTAATGTAAGGGCAAGGGAAGAAGCCATAAGGGCCATGCTACTTATGGGTCCCTACAAGAGCATATGTCCTTTTTTGTATCCTTATAAGCTAATAGGGAGCAGTGGCTTAAAGGAAAACTATACCCCCCGAACAATGTAGGTCTCTATAAAAAGATACTGCATAAAACAGCTCACATGTAAAACCCTGCTTCATGTAAATAAACCATTTTCATAATAATATACTTTTTCAGTAGCATGTGCCATTGGGTAATCATAAATAGAAAATTGTCATTTTAAAAAATAAGGACAGCCTCCTGGGACCGTATGATTCATAGTTCATAGTTCAACAAACTATAAAGTTAGGTCACATGAGCCAATTAACAGACAGAGTTCTGTCTTTTGCTTCCACACTTCTTCCTGTTAAAGTTAGAGTTGGAATATTTCTGGTCAGGTGATCTCTGAGGCAGCACACAGACCATCACAAAATGGTGGTTCATGCAAGAGATGTAAAAGGGCAATATTTACGTAAATATATATACCAGTTTGGTAAGATTCTTTAATATGTCACTTCATTTGATATGAACTATCTGTTGCTCAAGTATTCATTTTGGGGGTATAGTTTTCCTTTAACAAGAAAAGATGGGGCCACAACCCACAACAATATTTTTCAGAGGGGCCCAGCCAGTGCCCCTAAATACTGCAAACTATCAGCATATGTGAGTGGGCAGGGTGGGGCGTGGTGTATAGAGTTGCTGCTACCTAAACGTGACTCCCCTACCTGCTCCTGGCCAAAAGCTGTTTTTATTCAGCAGTTGTTATATTGATACCATATAAAAATTCCTCTGCTAAGTCACACAACATAGTAGTTCTTATATATGAAATGAAATAGCAAATTAAAATGGGGATTCTCTATGCACCCCTAATTTCTATGCAGGCCTAACGCAGTGCCTTGTATGCTCAGCAGTGAACAAACCCAAAAGAACTCTAAAACCCGTATTAAAAAAAAAAAGGCAATACAAAACATGTTTACTAATTGCTTTGTAATTCTTATTTAATCTCTGCGTTACTGAAGCTACTTGACAAATGCATTGATTAATTTAAGAAGACATCTTGTCATATATTAATTAGAAATAATTACAATAAACTTAATTGATAACCCACACTACAACAACAAGAAAGACAAATGGAAATCCTCCCCCCACCCATTTCCTTGGTAATTCATTTTTGCCAAAGTGATGTTATCTTTAAATTGATTCCAGCCTGACATAAACCAGCGTTCTCATCTTTCTTCTCATGGATAATAGCTGGAGTTGTTTTGCAAATGGTCTGTTGTTTTTTTATTCTCAACACCCACCAGCAGGAATGCCAAAAGTGAAATTTTGCATGAACTACAGTGTCTTCAATGCTTTTGTCTAGAGTCATCAAGTGACTATATCCAGTCTGCTGGGGATTTTATTGGGTATTGCCATTTGTCACAGTTTCCTGCATGTTATTTTCTTCAAAAGAACAGCCAGGAGGCAAATAACACTGTATTGGATTATCTCAAACTATCTGTAAAGCATAATGTTGATGCTTCCTGCTTGGTCTGCTGGAAGTCACTGTGCATACCTGTGAAAAAATAGCTCTCATTTTTTTTTCTTTAAATACAGTTTTGCTTAGAATGTCAATGATGCACATCTTTATTCTTAAAAGTGAATCCCTTTATTTTACTAGAAAATAGGGATTAAGAAAGAAAGAAATAGAGTTAGACAGTCCCTGGATCCACTCCATTTTTCCTTTGTCAATTTTTGTACAACTGACCGGTCTACAAATTTCTTACCAGTATTTTAATGCTGTTTAGGCATAGACTGAGCTTTGTTGCAATTTCAATAAATGCTGGATATCAATCCAGCATTTACATAATGGATTCTGGCAAACAGCATAGTGCATAAACTGGAGATAGGCTTTGCAAATACTTTGATTAACTGGTGCTTGTGATTTTCTTACCTATGTATGTTCCACATAATCAATCATGATTTGAAGCTAGTGTCAATAATATTGAAACAAGTGGTAAGATGCAGTAAAATAGAGGAAAGGGTTCTTATAGCAATCATTTCAATAATGCAAAAATATCAATACAATTCATATACAGGGTGTGTATATATATATATATATAAATATATATATAGATAGATATAGATAGAAAAACTGCGTTTACAGCACTCCAACAGCAAAATACCCAGTTGCTACTCACAATAAATTCATCCACAAAAATCTGAGGTAATTGAGTGCACACTGGGAACCTTCTTGTTGGTTATTTTAAAAGCATAATTTTATTTGTTAATTAAAACTGATCAACGTTTCGGTCCGAATCTAGGACCTTTATCAAAACCATGTAAGTTTTAACAATAAATCATTAAATTGACAAGGTAAAAGCACTCACCCAATCACGTGATCATAGTATAGAGCCCAATCACCAACATGTAGGGTTAACCCTTTGATGTATAAAAAAGGACATCCTGAAAAGGGAAGGACCAAAACGTTGATCAGTTTGTTTGTGTGCACTCAATTACCTCGGATTTTTGTATATATATATATATATATATATATATTTTTTTTTTTTTTTTTTATCTTTGCAATTTGAATACTTTGCCCAGCATCTATACTCTGTCAAATCAATCTTATTTTTAAACTTTTTATGGTTGGTCATGTATTGCACAGTTCATGTAAAATTGGTGTAGCATTTCCCCTTCATGTGGAATGATCGCATAAACACACAAAAACCTTAACATTGCATCTAGTGCCCCAAAAGACTCACGGGGTGGTGTTGATGGGGTGCATTAGACTCTTCCAATTGGTCTGAATGAAAAGAGTCCAAGACTGCTTCCTTGACTATAAAAATTTGCTTTCTTGACACTGATATTAGTATGGGGGGAAGTAGCAGTAAAACATCTACAAATGAAATAAATGAAAATCTTTCATTTTATCCATAAATGCTGCTGGTAGTATGTAGCATAGCTGGGGAGCTGGGGTCCAGAGTTCAATTCCAGAGTGGGCACTGTGTGCCAGGAGTTTGTACTTTCTCCCTGTGTCTGTGAGGGTGTTGTCCCACACTCCAAGAAACATTTAGGCAGGTTAATAAAAACAAAATTGTCCCTAATACATGTACAATATATATTTATGTATAAGCTCCACTGGGGTACTGCCTGATGTGAATGATTTACATTTTCTGTAAAGCACTGTGGAATATGTCAGTGCTATATAATTAAGAAAAGAAATAGCTCTTAACTACTGTGTGTAGAGTACGCAAGCTAAGTGTCTAAAAGTATATGTAAAATGACAAAGGTATTTTAGGGACATCATTTGTGTACAGCATGTTCTGAGAAATTAGATTTATGCAGATAATTTGTTAACTGATAGCAGTATTGGACTGGGATGCCAGGGGCCCACCAAAAAACCTTGGACCAGGGGCCCACCAGAAAACCTTAGACCAGGGGCCCAACTTTCCAAACTATTATGCCTTCTCTCCTCACTTAACCTCTTTATTCTCCTATTCTTTTAGATCTACTTACTATACTCTATTCTTCCATTATTAAGCCTCTTTTTCCACATAAAAAAATAGGGAATGAACATGAAATAGGCCAAATTGTTAGAAGCAAGAGGGCCCACTGACACCTGGGCCCACTGGGAGTTTTCCTAGTATCCCTGTGGGCCAGTCCAACACTGACTGATAGAAGCAAATCATGTTCACTATTACTGGCACTGAACTGAGATTAATAGCTTTAATAGATCATTTTATATCATAAATAATGTTCAATACCTATTTTTTTTGTAACTGTTTTAAACTCCCATTTTGTCCATCTTATGTCTAAATTAGAGTCCACATAAAGTTATTGGCATTTGAATATATGGCAGGCAGGTAAAACTGGACTGTACTTGAATTTTTTTTTTTTTTGTGTTCTTCTAACGACTTACCATGTCTTCTCATGTTTTTAAGAACAGCATCTGAGCCTGAGATTTTGAATAGTGTCTTAGCCTACTTATAGTAGCTTTTCTTTGCTTTTCATATACTTCTCCTAAATATGCAGTAGGTAAAATAAATGGTAACATAAAGTCAGATCTCAGATTCAGCTTTGGAAAAGGCCATTAAATAATTTGAACAATTATCCTAGTTGATGATTGCCACAATCATTGTGTTTACAAATAAAATTGAAAGCAGCTAATCCTTCTGTTGGGCTGCAACAGCCCACAGTCCAGTTGTCTATGTTATCTCAATATAGTTTTTTGCTTTTTATTTTGAAGTGAATAATTTTAAAGGTATCAATGTATGACTGTGGAAAAAAATGCAATGAATCATTTATTTTTATCAGTGTTAAATTTTGTTTAAGGCCCCTTCTGCTGTGAAATTCAAAGTGTAGGCTTGTTACTGGGTGTAGAAGTCTAATCCTGCTGTATTCTGTGATGTTGGCAATGAGAGAGAGAAGACAATCATACAGTTCATAAAGTCAAGGAAAAAAGGCACACATATTGTTGGAAAAGGCTTTACTGAAACTTAAACACAGACACACACAGAGCTGTGAACCCTGGGGAAAGTGGCATTACAGGGCAGAAAGTGAAAAGTGCTCAACAATGACAGTGTAAAAGCAAATTCTGAATCAAATAAATTAGATAGTGGTAAAAATAGGAAACCAGAGAATGTCATTTCTCAGGTTATTGGCTTTCCTTTATGCTTGTGAAGAGAAATAGGAAGACGTCCAAATGTCTATTCCTACAACATAATGATTGAAAAGGCTGATTAAAAAAAAAAAAACTAGATTCACAGATGTGGCAATTAGTTTAATTGAAAAAAACTGCAAAAAATTAAAGAATACCTTCCTCTTGAGCTGAAAATGCTGTATTAGACCGAAAGATTTGGCCAACCAAATTAAAGGGGTTGTTCACCTTTGAGTTAACTTTTAGCATAATGTAGAGAGTGATATTCTGAGACAATTTGCAATTGGTTTTCATTTTTTATTGTTTGTGGTTTTATAGTTATTTAGCTTTTTATTCAGCAGCTCTCTAGTTTGCAGTGTCAGCAATTTGGTTTCTAGGGTACAAATTACCCTAGCAACCCTGCATTGATTTGAATTAGAGACTGGAATATGAATAGGAGAGGGACTAAATAGAATGTAGCAATAGCAATACATTTGTAGCCTTACAGAGCATTTATTTTTAGATGGTGTCAGTGATCCCCATTTGAAAGCTGCAAAGAAACAGAGGAAAATTGCAAATCATTAAAAAACCATGAAAAATAAATAATGAAGACCAATTGAAAAGTTTATTAGAATTGGCCCTTCTACAATATACTTAAAGTTAACTTGAAGGTGAACCACCCCTTTAAATAAGAAATATCTATCTATGTATCTATCTTTCTGTCTGTCTCTCAGATTATCTTGGGTTAGTCAATCCCCTTGTTACATGTTCCGTGTGATCTTATCTTCTAATTGGCTCCAAACCCACAATAGCAAAAAGTGAAAAAAAAAATTAAAAGTCCCTAAATGCAGTCCATCCTGTGGGAATAAATACAACTGTACAAAGCCTTTCAAAAGTAAAAGCATGAGGGCACTGCAAATCAATGGCTGCCCAAAGGGAGGGGTCACCCTCACATGTCACTCACTGCTATTTTATATACATAGATTAACTTTTTCAATAAATAATTTCTCTACACTTACTTTTGCAGTGTTCTCTTTTTATTTCTGTGACCTGCATAAGACAAGGATACATTAGCAACATGTTACAAAAAGCATTTGTAACTAAGTTTATCATTAAACCCTTTTGGTTTCATTGTATCTAACTGCCTTATCCATTTGTTTTCTTTTTGAAGTAACAACTTAACTCTATCGTCCCCTCTGGAGGGTACCTCAACTGTATCCGGAACTCTCCATCTTAATTGTGAAACGTGATGCTTAGCTTCAAAAAATGTTTAGCTAATAGTGACTGATTACCTTTTTTAGGGTCAAAGTTTCTTATATATACCCTTTGTGCTCCCCTATCTGAACTTTTACTGGCCTGGTAGTTTGTGCCACATATGCATCACGGCACGGACATTTAATAAAATATACCACATTTCACAAGTTTCTTATGTTCTTAAAGAGATTCTGACACCTGAAGTCAAACTCTTTTTTACCTCTATTATAATAACTGACTTTGAAAGCTACTTCTAACTTTGCCATAAGGTATTTGCATGATGCTTTTACATTACCTGTCTGATCCCCCATGTTCCTGTATGAGGGGGCTGCCATATTTGTGCACCCGGCGGTTTCTGATCCCTTGCCCTGTATGTAGTAGGTGTTCCCTTTTACTGTAGTTTCCATGGATATGATCCATTCAACTTTTATAGCGATGGCCTATTGATTTGGTAGAACAATACTCTTCTAGTTGGCTGCACAGAGTGTCTTAGCCACTATCAGTATGCATTTTGACAGTTTGTTAATCTCTGAGGTGTTTTGATGGGTAGACCCAGAGAGGGTTGGGACCTACACTGTCTCTGAAGTCAGTTGACAGCTGAACCATTTACCATGTGTTCAGATACATGCCAATAGTATGTACACTAGTGATGAGCAAATTTATTTGGAGTTTTGCTAATTTTTCAGGGAAGAGTAACGGCACAGATTTACTCATAACTAATCACAAGAAGGTACATTTTGGATATATTTACCTTATGGTACCCAAGGAAACCCAAAATGCCAATATCTTGTAGATAGTTCCCTGGCAAAAACTGAACGTAAAATATGAAACATTGACAAAAATGCTAACCAATGTGCCACCATGCTGCCTACATCAGTTGTAATGGTACAGTAGAGCTTAATGAAATTATAACAATCACAGATACATACAGATGCAGTCACTTTGGATTGTAAGTTAAATGCGTCGTGACTCAGGGCTGATTGAAGAAACTCTGTTATCTAAAGTTATCTTAACTCATTTAATGTATTTAACATTTTCATTAGCATACCAAAGCACCATTGTTTTCAATGGTGAACTCTTTAATTGGATGGGATGCTGTGACACAATATTCTGTGCTAAGTGGGATAAATGAGATAGATGAGTTAAGTCACGACGCATTTAACTCACAATCCAAAGTGACTGCATCTGTACATTAATGTGTTTTATAACTTGTGTTAAGAGATTTTGAATTCATTTGCTGTTTAATTGCTTGACTTTTAATATAGCCACATCAGGAGAGAAGATTCAGCATTAGAAAAAAAAAATCAAGGCATCGGAGTAGTCCCTCCTTTTCTTCCCAACCACTCATTATTCTGCCTGACAAGAAAAGTAGTTGTTCTGCCTCTGATTCTCTTTTGTTGCGTATTGATTTCTTTAGAGTATGCACCAATGGGTTGAATCACCAATACACACTAATGTCAAAATGGAGCATATTTTTCTTGTTTCTGTTAGATGTATTATAAAGACAGCATTTGCACATTAGCATTAGCAATCGAGCAGACAAACTTCTTTTTTATTTTGACATCACTTCCATCAACATAATTACAAAAGTTCTTAGTTCTAAAGCTTCCATTTGCAGAGAAGGTATTTGTGTATGTCTATCTTCCGTTTGTGTCTTTACTTAATAGCACTGTGCCGGAAAATGCAACTAGCATACATATTTGAATGCCTACCCCTACACCATATAAATGCATACGTATATGCAGAAACTGAATTTTATAGACTCATACATTGGTATATTTAAAAAAAAACACAATCCGAAGGTTTATTTTTCTCATTCAGATCATTTAATATATGCTAAAGCTATTACGAGTATTTACAAATGGTTGAAAGTGAAATAAGCCTTTCAAAATGCCACAGAAATTAATGGAATGGAGTGGCGTAGAATGGAGTGGCAGAATTTCACTCTAGCGAACTGTGGCGATCTCTAACTTCACTCTGGGATAAATATGCCCCTAAGTTCTACACCATAGTGAAAACCATGAACCTATTCCCTAAACCTCTGGTTGCTGGAGGCAAGGGAAAGGTCCTCATCTCTGCCCCAGAATGGTCATAAAATAAAAGGGCTTCCAGCCATACCGTTCCCCATCCACTCCTCATATGTGGTGGATGTTTGCCCCAGACAGAAAAAGGTAAGCAATTGGAGAGGAGTGAATAGAATGATTCATAAATGGGTAAAGAGAAAGGGAAGGAAGAATTAATACAAAGTGGAATGCACTCATAGGAATTATAACCTTTTAAGTGCAACAGACTACAGAAAGTTTGTGTATAGAAAGAGCAGCCTGCTAATGCTGAAGGGTCTACATTTATGAGTTTAATTGACATTTCAGGAAAAACTTGTTGCCTAGTAATGTATGGTGCTGGCAGCTCTCCCTGTGTATGGCACATACAGTACATGGTTAAACATCAGATCAATCCCCCTCTCTCTTGCTCTGTAAATGAATCTTGAGGCTAATACAGTATATATTGCTGTAGCTGTTAGACTTTCATTTCAGTCACTGTTTTCAGGTCTAAACTTTGGTCAGGTCTCTCCTAAACTAATATTGTTTCCTTTTTCCTCTCACGTATGACTGTCTGTGCTGCCTGAAAACTTCCCACACATTTCACTTCCCATTCCGACATCAGAACATCCTGTTTATATATTATTAATATACTATATATAGTGATTAATGTACTCTCTGTTGAAAATTATAAGGATATTATAAGTCATTGAGGAACTCCATGACTATATAAATGAATGACATGACCATATAAAGGTCATGGAACTCTGTGGTGACTTCAAGGGGCAGATTTATCAAGGGTCAAAGTAAAAGTTTGATTTGAATTAAAAAATTAAAGTACTATCTCTTTAAAAATTTCGACTTCGACTATTTGCCACCTTAAACCTGCTGAATTCCTGTTTTAGCCTATGGGGAACCTCCAATAACCTATATGGAGTCTGGAGGCTAAAGTTTGAGAAGATAAAGTTATTTTCGGTGATTTAATCGTACGATTCAAACAATTTGAATTCAAACGAAAACAGACCTATTCAGTCTTTTTTCGTTCGGAAAAAAAAACTTCGACTTAAATTCGATTTAGAAAAAAACTTTGAAATTCGCCCCTTAATAAAAATACAATATTATTATTTACAACAGCAGGTGCATTGTTTCTTATAATAAACAAGTTTCAGTGATTAACTGATGACATCACCACACGCCATTTATAAAAATAATTTATAGGCTTTTCATGGCTCATGTGTATTACGTGCACATATAAATTAAATATAAATATATTGCACTGTGTTATTTTGCTGAGTGTACATGCATTGCTAATGAAAATGTATCGCTGAATAATCCTGGAGCTCTCTGTATGGATAATGAACAAGCTGCCCTTTATCAAGCTGATGAGTATCTTTACACTAATAATAAACACACCACATTAGGCAACGATTCTGGGAATCTGTACTTTGATAACAAGAAAGCTGCACTGTATGGGGCTGATGACTATCTCAATGCTTAACAATAGAGCATTGACACTTTATAAAGCAAAACATCTTACTGTATTCTATATTATAGACTCACGTTTCAGCAATTAGTAAGTTATGCCATATAGATGCACATAAAAGGGTTCTGACAGTCAGCAATATATATGTACCATGGATGCCTTACCTGTGCACTGTTTCATCTCCAATATATATATACATAGCTTGCTTTACAGGAACTACTTTACTTCTATAGAAAACTTCAGGCCCATCAAGAGATTACCACTTTTCCAACGCTTAAAAACATAATGAAGGACTCTTTTGCCCCATGATATCTCCCAGCACCACACTGCAGCACTTAAGGCTTATGTATAAACTCTGCCAACTTTTTTCTGACCTGGACGGTATAGTCTGTATGAGTAGATTGCAGGACGTTCCAGCTGTCAGCACACAAAATAATATATGAACACATTGTTAGCGAGCTGGACGTGGACCAGGAAAAAAGTCATAAACGTAAGCCTGATATCTGAAATGAAAAAATAAAGAGCAAAGGCTGCAACATAACATGCCCCAAGTCTTAACGAATGAAAAAAAATTATATTTTATTAAAGTAAATGTGTTAGAGGAAAATACGAAAAACTGAACCAAAAGAGAATTTATATCATAATAAATAACCTGCAGAGAATATTTTCTATTGGCATGTACATTCAGTTAATAATGTCCTTTTACCTTGAACCACCATTTTATGCGCTCCCTCACTGATCACCTGACAGGAAATAATGCAGATAATAACAGGAGGAGGTGTTAGAGTAAAAGACACAGTTCTTTATATTCATTGGTGGATGTCACCTAGCATGTATGAATGTTCTTTGCCTGTTAGCACAGTGCCTTAAAGGAACATTAACACCAACATATTAAAATGTAATAAAGTACATTGTGCTGGTTCAACTGGCATGCTTGCTTTAGAAAGACATCTATAGTTTACATAAACAAGCTGCTGTGTAGCCAGCCAGCCATTCAAGGCTTAAGGTGCTACAATTTGGTCAAACGAAAGATCATTCATTCACTCTACTAACGTTAAGAGCTGAATCATCAAATATGCAGGTAAAAATAAAAATAATTATTTAGTTCTATCTGATGGTTCAGTAGTAACATTGCATTGTTGGGGCACCTTCAATCAAAATTTTTAGTCCTGCCCGATAGATGATATCCTTGGCTTTTTTACCGATATCGGTCACCTTGTCTCTCACCACATATGTACAGATTAATCTTTCATACGATAATATCAGTGTATCTATGGCCACCTTTAGGCTATGACTGTTAAGAGATGCACTTGTTCAAATACCACTGTATTCTATTACAGAGCTTATGCTTTATCTACTATGTAAGCTGTGCCCTTTATTCTTTTTCTGTTTAAATTGCAGCCACCATGACTACACAGCAGCCTAATCATATAAACTATAGTTGTCCTTCTAAAGCAGGGATGTCCAAAGGGTAGATCGAGATTTACCAGTAGACCTTTAGGGTAAGGCCACACGGGCAGATTCGGGGAGATTTAGTCACCTGGCGACTAATCAAAACATTATTTGCATTCTGTTTCATGGAAATATGACTTTGATTTTTGAAAAAATTGTTATATTTAAACATTTCTGTCTTGTGTAGCATTAATGTAATAATAGAAACAGGAGGGTGATTTAGACAAGCTATTTGTTGACAGTGTGTGTCTTGAGATCTACTGATCACCAGCTAAGGGTAAGGGCACACAGGCAGATTCGGGGAGATTTAGTCACCTGGCGACTAATCGCCTCTTCTTTGGGGCAACAATATCCCCAAACTGCCTTTCTCTGCCTTCCCGCTAGCTACAATGACAAAAATCGGCAGCAGGATAGCACAAGCGGTGCTTCATTTTCCAAAGTTGCCCAAAGTTTCCTCTCAGAAGACAGAGAAAGGCAGTTCGGGAAGACTGTCACCACGGAGAAGAGGCGATTAGTCACCAGGCGACTAAATCACCCCAAATCTGCCTGTGTGCCCTTACCCTTAGCTGGTGATCAGTAGATCTGAAGACACTGTCAACAAACAGCTTGTCTAAATCACCCTCCTGTTTCTATTATTACATTAATGCTACACAAGACAGAAATGTTTAAATATAACACTTTTCTCAAAAGTCATAATGTTTTGGTGAATGTAGATCATAATGGAATAACATCACTAAAGTAGGACCTCACTTTAGTTAAGTATGGGCACTCCTGCTCTAAAGCAAATACATAACTTTTATCAATGCGTAGCAACAGTATATTATATTTTTATTGTTTTAAAATGCTTTTCTTTTATGGTGTTACTGTTTTTTTTTAAGTACTTAAAATGGTAGCTTCACTATATGTGATTCCCAAAGGCACTTACTAATATTAAGGTATATTTTTCATGAAAGACTTTGTTTATAGTACACAGGGCTAGAACTAGGGTAGCCAGAATCTGCCTAGAGCCCAAATTTGGGGGGTGCTGGTCATGTACCTCTTGAAAAGCCTTCTGCCTACCTCTAGTCTGTGATTTCTTGCTGCCCTACGAAAAATTTGTGAAAATCGGAAATTGATGCCGGGCAAATTTTCACGGCCATTTCGCTAATTTATTCGCTGGTGGCGAATAAATTCGCCCATCACTATTCAGAAGTATAGTTTCACTTTAAAGCTGAATAGGTGTGAAACACAGGCTGCAGGTATACTACAAAGAGGGGGGGAAAGGAATTCAGGTGAATTTACATACGTTTACATTCCATGAAATACTATACCTTCCAACAACTGTACATAGAAAAGAGAGACAAGCTGCTGGGGAAAGTGCCAGAAATGATTAATAGTGTATATGCAATATGCACGCAGCATGCACACTACAAAAGTAATGAGGAAATAATTCACTGTAATTATTTATGTTGCTGTTGCCTACATATAGGCCCATATGTGAAACTGTTCAGTATTTAAAACTTCTCTGCAAACCAAAGTAAAATGGGCACAGATTGTAGTGGGTACAATGTAACAATAAAACTGCAATTTTAAGGGCCATATATATTAAGCTGTGTTAAATTAAATGGGGTGTGGTTATGTTTGTGAGTGTTTCCTCTGGTTTGCTTCCACACTCCGCGTTCACACAACCTGCGTTCGGCGCTTACACGTGTCTTGTGGGTACAACCTCATTGAAAAGAATGAGGTGCGTCTAGACATGCACTCCCCTGTGGCTGAACGCAGACAAACGCAACGCAGGGGAGCGCAGGTCCAATACGCCCATGTGTAAGGGCACTAAGAGATGGGGACCTTAGATTGTTAGCTCCTCTAGAGCAGAAAGTGATGTGAATGACTGAAGCAAAATATGCTACTGCTATATTAATGATGGATGATATAGGATGCGTTATCTGGAAACCCATTATCTAGAAAGCTCCAAATTATGGAAAGGCAGTCGCTACTAGACTCCATTATAATCAAATAATTAAAAAAATTTTAAAAAACGATTCTCTGTAATAATAAAAAAGTTCTTGATCCAAACTAAGATATAATTAACTCATACTGGAAGCAAAACCAGCTAATTGGGTTTAATTTTTCTAGTAGACTTAATGCATTATGATCTAAGTTTTGGAAAGAGCCATTATCTGGAATGACCCCAGGAATGACCATCATTTCCCATACCTGTATTCATTTCTGCTAGTTTATTTTTTAAGTGTGGCTGCTATACATATTTTCATGTACAGCTCTATGTATGCAGGCTTAAACTTGTAGGGTACCTGTAGAACCACCGTTCCTTTGTCAGTAGCCATGTTTTTGCATAGAGCAGCTTGTGGAACTGCATTGGGCTGCAGTACACAAAGTTGGCTAGCAGCCATATGTAAGCAGACTAAATGTATACCAAAGTTAGTGGCACTGGCTACCTTGGCAACTGATTTCTGATTTCCTAAATATCTTCAGGAATAAATAAAGGGCCAGGGATAGTTAAATTGTGGAAAAGCAATTTGAGACTAAAATGGAGATTGTCAGTATACAATAAGAATCCCAAGCCTTGGGAAGAATGAAAGACAAAGGAACAGTTGTTTAATGCAGTGACAGTCGGACTGCAAGAAAGAAGCGATATGGATAAAAAGAGGAGAACTTTACTGTATGGACTGACAGTAGAGAGTTAGTACAAAGTGATTTCCTGTAGCAATGACAGGCACCAGCAATAAACAACTTGTAACTTGCTGGAAGGACATGGTAATTTTTGTAACCACCTATTGGATACAGAGACTAATCCCATGCTGTAAAGCAGCAATAAACTGCAAAGTCTGGCACTACAGATGTTACTGCACTACAGCTCCCAGCATCCTGTGTTAGCCAGTTGTTGGCTAATAACAAAACAGTTCATTGTTCTTGATCCAAGTAATTCTTACTGGAAGCAAGACCAGTTTATTGGGTTTATTTAATGTTTACATGATTTTCTGGTAGAAGTAATACATGATGATCCAAGTAATGGAAAGATCCATGTGGCTGTTATGACCCCAGGTCTAGAGCATTCTGGATAACAGGTCCCATACCTGTATTCATTTCTACTAGTTTATTTTTTAAGTGGGGCTGCTATACATATTCCCATGTACTGCAGCTCTGTAGCAGGCTTAAACTGTAGGTTACTTGTAACTTGCTGGTAAGACATGGTAACTTTTGTAACCTATTGGATACAGAGACAAGTCCCATGCATAAAGCAGCAATAATCTGCAAGGTCTGGCTCTCCAGATGATACTGCACTGGTCGGACCGAGAATCAAAATAGGCCCTGGCATTTCAGGTTCATAGAGGCCCAATCAGCCCACACAGAGGCCCAAACAGCCTTTACCAGCTCACTAAATAATTGCTTTCTATGACACCTTATAGCAGCCCTCTGGCATTTGCCAGAACCCACAGATTGCCTGGGCTTGATACTGCACTACAGCTCCCAGAATCCCGTGTTAGCCAGTTGTTGCTCAGAGAAAGCTGGAGGGATATACTTGAGGAACAGATGGGATTCTTTAGCATATGTAGAGCAGAAAATGAATGAGAGGAAAACAAGAGAATGTGCAGGAAAGTGAGTGCAACAGACAAAAGAATTCACGTGCCGCCTTGTGAGAAGTTAGTCAGGAATGTGTGGAACAAGAGTGAATACAGGGAATGTGCGAGGGGGAGGGGCAGATTACTTCCAGGCTGGGATTGGCAGTCCATGTCCGTGGGCCCCTGGGTTTCATTGCCCACCCTCTGATAGGCCAGGAGTCTGTCAGTTGAGTGGAGTAGGAGGGATTGCTGGCTGGCAGCCGCTTGTGGTGTCTGTGTGTATGTGTGTGCCCGCCCAGGAGCCAGAGACAAGAGAGAGAAGGGTGCTAGAACAGCCTCGCAGCACAGCCTGGCAGGATGAACCTTTGTGTGTAACCCAGACATGCACCCAGCCAGCCAGTCCCAGCAAGGATCACTCAGCAGCACCCTGACTCTTGTTCCACGCGCGGGATACTTGTCTGCTTGCTGTGCGTGCGCGTGTGTGTACAAACCGGCCAGTGTGAGCACATCATCCTGAGGAACGTGCATGCCTATCAGTCTCACTGGTCTTCCCACGCATAAGAGGAATTTCATAAAAGGGGAGACAAGCAATCACCGAGCCAGAGGAACACTGCTAAACACTTTTATCTCAAAATCAGAAATCCCCAAACCTAGCTCCTGGTTACTATTGTTTCTCCGGATTACTTGTGGCAGCAGTTCTGACTCGCTGGGAGTTGGGATATGGTGAGTAGTATCGCTGAGAGAGAACAAGAAGGGATTTGCAGAAGAAAAGGAACCCCTCCGCTGAGCAAGTAGTGGCGCTGCCTCCTGTGCATGTGGCTTGTATTCATTCATCACTTGGTAGGACCGAGACACAGGACGAGACTCTCACATCCAAACACTGATCGCAACCCCCCCTGCTGCCGTGGATTAAACCTCTAGGAGTGGGAGAGATCAGGAGGCATAGCATGAGCAGGTACAACTAACCCTTTCGCTACTTTTCCTTTCACTACCTACATTAATGGGGGGCATTGGGGGAGGTACATGGCTGGCACGCCTACTTATACCTACAATCGACCAACCTGCGGCCCCTCAGCTCTTTCATAAACTAGAAATCTCATCAGGCGCACTGGGCATAGGACTGGCAGGGGATGCAGGGAATTGAAGTTCCCAAACTACAGCTGAAGGGGCCTTGATCACTTTCCTCGTTATTTGCCCAGCCTTTTTGGAAGTAGATGATTGCAGGAATCTTGCAAGGGCATATCTGACTTGGCACAATGGGAAACATGTTCATGCTGCCAGCTAAATGTGTCTTTCAATGGAATTCTGCTTTTCCTATAGCTCTGATGGGGGCTGTAACCAAATATGCAAATAATGAAATAGGATGCTGAGAGTTCCTACTCTAAACTCAGTATTTCCCTTGATACTAAAGGGTTAATGGGATGAAAGGGAGTTGTGTCCCAGTGTGCCTTTCCCAAAGAATGTGGGCTGAAGCCGCAATACCTTATGTAGGTCACCTCTGGTACCTTGGGTGTATGGAAGAACAGTTGGCATATGGCTTATTAGTGTGAATTTTGCAGAGACAACATATTCAACAGTTTTACTCCTTTACACTGGTCATCAAAGAGAGCAAGCATTGTCATCAGATATTTAATTATAACTCATATATTATTAGATCATATATATACATATATATATATATATATAAATATCTGGATTTCATTAAAGCTTTGAACATATATGTGGTTCTAGTTTACTATTTAAACTGAATATATAATGCCATATGCCCATGTCCGTTACAAGTCTCTTCAGATATTCTCAGTGTCATTATAGAATTGTGTGAAGCCCACCATGTGTCACTATGCTGTGGGTAAATATAACAGACATAGGAGTTTAGACTTGCCTTGTCCGACTGTCCTTTCTGCTTTACCAGCTTTGCCAGAGCATCCATATCTGACCATCAAAAGAGTTTTTCTTTGTTTTAGCATCTCTTTGTAGTGTGCAGAGAACCATAAACTGGTCCACTGATTGTGATTTTATAATGTTTGACCAGTTTCACATCTTCCTCTATAATTGCAATGCTTGGAACCAATGCAATACTTAAGTATATTAATCTCTCATAGTACTAAGGAGAGTAACCTTTTCATTGTCAGTTAGGTGGACATTTCTAGGTTCTCCGTTTCACCTATAGGGTTAAAACTGGCAAATTTAATTTTATGTACATTGCCAGGTGTTTAGTGACTTCTCTCCCCATTTCTATATATGTTACATAAAACTCTTTCTAACAGGCATGGGATATATATTACCTAGAATGCTTGGCAACTTGGATTTTCAGGGTAAGATGATTTTCCTTAAAATGCAGCAACAATTAAAAAGGAAAAAAAAACAGTGGGTTTGTCTTGCAGCAAGCATAAACAACTGAAATGAAACAGAGAAAAAGCAAATCAGTCTAAAATTAAGAATTATTTGTTTATATAGGACTCCAGAGGCAACAAAATTGCTGTATTGCAGAGCTTTCTGGATAACTGGTTTCCAGATCGCAAGCTATTTGGATATTTAAATTCAGATTTGGAATGTATGGCGTTTTGCCCAAGATTGAGTTGCCTGCAAAATGTAGCTCCAAAAATAAAATTTATGGTACATTTTGTGCCTGGGCAGGTTGGGATCAGAGCAACTGGAATGCTGGAGAGAAATGTCTGGAATTTTTACCACTTTTCCCCTAATAACAGTTACAAGCACATTACAAGTCCAACACCATTTGCTAGAGCTGCTCAGTAGGAAGTTTTTCCACTTTGTTCAATCTTATTGCAAGGGAAAGCAGAACATGTCAGCAGTAAAGCAGCCACAGAATAACATGGTAGACTGAGCTGGAGCAATGAGTTTCTTGATTCCCTGTTTTGTGCAGATATCAGTAAGGGAGTTAAAAAACAAAACTGGTAAATTGCTATTTCTCACCCAACACAAATATAAAGACTCTCAGCAAGCAGTTCTGTGACAGTTTGTTTGAAATCTCCATCTCAACGGAGCTGCTATTATTGTATTTTTAAAGTGTGAAATTGACAGGTTGGGCAGTTTCATAAATTCAGCTGTCAAATTGTGCCCAGTTAAAATTGCTAAAAGCTGTAAATGTGCCGGCAAGGGATTTTTTAAGAAGCAAGCCTGAACAATTATTATTTTATTGAATATGATAGGGTGAGGCTAGAAAGGGAGGGGCGGCGTAGGGATGGATATTAAATCAGTGACTTTTTCACAACTTAAATTTTCCAATTTTAGTTTTGCCAATGGCTTTGGTGTGTTTGTGTGTATGGGGTGGGGCTGGCATACTGGGAGTGTAGAAGAGTAGGAAGGAGAGGACACGTTTAGCCTTGACTGAAAATGAAATTCCAGCACAAACAACACCTGCCCCCCCCGTTCGGTGGGCATATACATGCACTTCACTGCTTCTTTAGAACTTCTTCAAGTTTCCTGATTTACAGGGACGCACTGTCCTTTATTATTACAAACCTGTCAGTGCTAAGGATTTCAGCCTGGGCACAACATTTCAAATTATGGGCTCAGAATGCAGCAGGCTTAAATATTTTTTATGATTTTTCAGTTTATTAATAGGCCATACTTGCAATGAAATTGGTAGTGGCAGCCAATCGTAATGCTAAAGGGCACCCACCTGTTATGCGGCAAAGCCACAGTTTTTGCGACAACATGTGAATTGTATTGCTTCGCTATAAAAAACATCTTCTTTACAAACACAAGCTCTGCAATTCAGGCAGACTATTTATTGAGGGACAATATAAAAATAACATTTGGGAAGAAAAGGATGATGCATCTTCCACTGGCATGCTCAAAGGATGATCATTAAAGTGTTCAAGGTTATGTTATGAGGAAATGAAAATGTTAATGTGGAAATCCTTAGGAAATTTAGAGGATATACCACTGGAGATAAGCTTCCATTTTGGTGCTCTACCCCTTTTTGTCTAGATCATCAGTACAGTATATAAACAGAATTTGGGGGCTCCTAAAACTTAGTTTGTTGTTTCTCTCCACATCCATGTGTATTTTGTTTTGCATTTTTATCATATCTATCTATCTATCTATCTATCTATCTATCTATCTATCTATCTATCTATCAAAATGATGGCAGGAGGATGCTTTTATATCTGCTGCTGTATGTGAAGGCACTAGCGGTAGGTATAAATTGTAACTGGAAATGGCTAAACATATGCTTAGCCTTACAGCACACAATCATATTTCCTTTGCAGAGAATAGTTTTTCTCAGGATATTAATGATGACAGCACGAATAACACAGTACCCTCATTTCTGACCAAGGACTTTTGCCTTACCTTTGCACTAAGGCGGAGGAGTACCCAGGTCTCATTTTCTAAGCCATAAGCAGTTTCTCCACCACCACACAGTTCATGTTTCTGGCACTTTCCTTCCAATTTCTCACACCTGTGAATGGGTTAATGGAAGTGAGCTAAGCAAATTCAAACAACCATAGTAAACTACAGAGATTGATGATACAGTGAAATTAGCTGTCGAGGGGCTGAGTGGGTTTTAGCAAGAATGAGCAAGTCTAGATCTACAGCTAGGGTATGGTCAGCTACTGGAAGACACAAATCGAAGATGCACCGTACAGTTTTGAGTGTCAGTTTCACAAATTTGAAATCGACCAGGCATGACTTTTTTTGATGGACGTTAGGCAATGAGGTCAAGTATGCTTACACGGGTTTCTTTTCTGTTGATTTTTTTTTTTTTTCAAACTGCCAAGGCAGTCTATTTGTAAAAGTGCATAGATGAAGCATTTACATATTGAATTCCCTTCTAAAGGTTAGTTGAATACCAGGCCGTTGAGTGAAAACATATTGAAAGCGGAAATTTGAAGGTGGCTAAATTCAGGAAAGTCACTAGAAGCCATTACCGGCTTTGTGAAGACAGTTCTATTTGCAAGGGGTGTAAGTATGTGCTCCAGTCCAGGTAACTGGCTGTTAGATAATACAAAAAAACAAATGCATTATTAGAGTAAACAGAATGTGCTGGATTCCTATCCAAAAATGTGTATGTTTATCATAGCATTGCTTCGCCAGAATGTGTTGCAACATGGACCACTATGTTTCTCTGCCATACAGCATATTTCTGTAGTGGTCTAGCTTTAAGGAACAACCTGTAATTTCATTTTATGTTTTTTAATGCTCTTATGGGTGCTTAGGGGAGAGAAGGGAGCATTCTAGCATTAAGGAATACTCTAGCATCTTTCAGTTATTGAGGTTTTCTTCTTTGTGGTTATTTTGCTTTTAACCATAACGGACAAAAGAACTTCAATGACATGTTACAGAGGTTTTAAAGTCTTGCTAATGTTCCTTGACAGCATCTTGCTAACATGCATGTTTGTAGGAAGCCTCCATTCTTGACATTTCACCTTTAATCCTAAAAACTAAACTGGGGGTTGGGGGGATCTTTATAAATGGTAATTCAGCACTAAGAGCACTGTAGGCTATTTAGTTTTAAAGTCTGTGACCTACACAGCAGGCTTCTGCACTACAAAGCTAAGGCAACGTGATGCCATGGAAAGAGATTGTTTAAGAGTCCACTGCCTGTAAATTCTCTTCCAACAAGCTTCAGTCTTGTTTAAGCTTCAGTGAATTCTTGTGGAGCATGTTTCCACTGTTCTGGATTTGTACGTATAGTTGTTTAAGCTAAACTTAAATATCTTCATTTCCCTTGTGCCTTGGGTTTGCTCCTGCTCTGTATTGTATACAGTATTTGGAAATAGCCTGGTAAAAGGCATAGCAGAGTACCTTGCCACATCACTAATGCAATTCTTGTGCTTTTAATGGATTTGTCCATTTGCAATAAGAGAATAAACTGTTATTTCACAATAGAGGTATTGTAATGTTTAGATCTCACTTCAATTAGCATATTCAATTAGCATATTCAATAAGACTGCACTTCTATGTTTCTCCGTAATTTTTAAAAAAATCTATCCGTTTTAATTCTCTATGTTTGAGGAAAAAATTATTTTGGAAAATAATGTCCTTCAGTAAAATAAAATCTGTTAATTTACTGTGCTTTTCCAATATACCTTTTATGTACAATAAAGTGCAGTCAGGTGCGGCACGTAGTATAAATGCATCATTATGTCTGTAATGCACTTGCTCTCTATCAGTTTTCTCACTGGATGGCAAAGCTGCAATTGGCTGCAGGTTCAGTTTTCTTATGTTTGTGTAAAAACCTGGACCCTACTATCCTGCAGATGCGTACATTGTATTTGATTGGTTATAGAGCAAAATAATCTCACTGGGAATCTCTCCAAGTGACTTGTTTCATTTCTCACCTTCTAAAGCTCTGGGGAGGGGGATCAAACTGTTTTAAATTGGTACATTTAGTTGATACATCTTATCTTTGTCCCTGCTGTTAAGGAGTCCTTACTGGTAACAGGACATTTTTAAGTAAAGGGTACAAACTTTTTTTTTTGCACAATATAATTTGTAACTCCTGTTTGGATGCTTAGCACATGTTTCCCCAAGTTACTAGTAGCCTTTGATAATAGCGCAAGTAATATTTTATCCTAGTCTAGTAACTCAAAGCATAGCAGTCAGCAGTTAACATTTCATGGTCTGGTGCAGTAAGCATTACTAAGTAGCTGGTAAGGGTTACTAGAATGGGGCATATTTGTTATGAGATAATCCCTATCCAAAATATATATTTCCAAAATCTTGAAGAAGCATACCATCTTAATGCCATCCATTCCTTTCAACGAATCAGTTATGGTGGGAGGGAGTCTCTTTCTTTGTCCATAAGATCTAAGTTCATTTTGTCAACTTCACTGAAACGTAGGCAATATATTTCTTAAAGGAAAAGCAACTTCTGAAAATGAAAGTATTTTAAAGGAATGGCAATATAATATACTGTTGACATGCACTGGTAAATTGATGTTAGAAACACTACTATAATTTATAAACAAGCTGCTGTGTAGCCAGGGGGCAGCTATTCAGGCACAGAATACACAGTAGATAATAGATATGTTCTAGAATCCCATTGTATACAACAGAGCTTATCTGTTATCTGCTGTTAACCTCTGCCTTTTCTCCTTTTTTTGCTTTAATTGGCTGCCCCCATGGCTACACAGCAGATAGTTTATATAAACTATAGTAGAGTTTCTTACGCAAAAACACAGTTTTACCAGTGCAGCACAACAGTACATGATATTTTTATTACTGTAAAATACTTTCCTTTAAGGATTGAATTGATGCATGATGTAAAATCTCTTCTTTTTCAAAACACCAAACTGTAGCAAACTTAGGGCAGAGTCCACAGAGTATCATTCATGGGACAAAAACTTTCATTTAGATCTAAAAGAATAAAAGATCAGCTGTTCATATCTCAGAAAGTCTAGAGCAGCTGGCCTTGCCTGAAAGCTTATGTTTTGGGAACAGTGATGGATGTTAGATGCCTGTAGCCAGTTGTGAAGTTTGCAGGGAGGTCAGCTTTACTAATGGAGGCCTGGAATTTACAACCTTTTGTTTCAGTGCCAGCATTTCACCAGTGCTGTGGAGTTAAAATGATAAGGGTACATGTAGCATACCCATGCATTCCTCTAAATGATGGATCATTTATGTGGGCTAGCTGACTAGAATTTCAGGTTCTAGGTATATTTTATATTGCAGCTTACTACATTACTGGGCTGCGCACAGCAGCCCCAAAGCAGAACATACTATCATCCTATCCCAGGATTCCAGAGTGCATTAACTGCATTAATCTGCATCTTTTTATTTATTTGCTTCATGGGTTGTCCTAGTAGTGCATAAAATGTGATGCTGCTTATAGAGATAGCAAAAGGAATGCTTTAACCAGTCCTCAATGAATACACTTGGGAGAAAATAACCTTCTCAAGGTCACATCTACTACTACTGTGATGAGGTTACTCCAGAATGAAAACTTGTTTAAAATAAGAGGAAGTCATTATATTTAGTGAAACCCAAAGGGATCATGATTATAGTGATCCTACCAGACAACATAATCTTTTTTTGTTAAAGTACCCTAAGTCCTTTCCTCTCCCTTGTACATGGTTTTTATTTTTTTGAATCACCCCCTGTTAATTTATTTTTGGGGTTGTCTATGTATTTTAACTGCTTTCAAATTACCACTCCCTCCATCCTTGTCCATAGTCATAATAACAAGTGCCCAATTTGCCCTGTGTGATCTGTTTGTATTCATGGGAGTGCACTGATGCCTTCAGGTATCTGATATTTTCACAACCCACTGTATTCTTGTAGGTCTATACCTCATCAGCTTGTAATGCCAGAAAGTGCCCTGTGCTGTAAGCCCCTTTTCCCTTTATTTTTGCAGAATGTTCTTAGAACTGCTTCAGCTCTAGATTTTCAGAATTATCAACTGTTGATGGCAACAATGTACAAATAGCCCAAACGCTCATATCGGCCAAATAGGCTTGCCACATCATTTTGCATCAACTGTGAGCAGGGGAAACAATGGTTTTATGCAGTGGGTGGTAAAACTGATTTACTTATGATATCTTTAGCTGTTTCTTTATAGTTAGAAGGCACATTTAATATTACATTTTTAACTGCCTCAACAGGGAAAGGTAATGGCATATAACCAATTTTTCCTTTGCACCAGAGGTCTTGCATTCAACTTCCCTGGCCCCTTGCCAGCTCGTTTGTATGTAGAAAACTGTCATCACTGCAAGTAAAGCCAATTAAATAATCAGCCATCTCTGTATATACTGTGTAACAGATGGGACATTTTACTTTACCTTCCAGAGGTAGCCCATGTAATATTTTCCATTATCTGATTGTACAAATAACAAATGCCTGTTCTCTGTTTGCTAATCTCATAGATAATATTGGGTTAACTCAGCAAATGCTGATGTTCTAAAGATAGGTTGTATAGCGGTGTAGATAAAAACATTTAAGTGACAACTACAAGACCCAAATGTGTTCTAGTATAAGCAGAATGAAATAGCTCAGGTTTCAAGGAGACACACTCCCTTCTATCTCCAGATGAGGTATGCCTACTTTTCTTAACACATGCATTACCAGTGTATATGTTTAAATATTACCTTACATGGTAATATGGTCTCACTGAACAAGCTGGTAAAGAGTTCTTCCTTAGGCACTCGATATAGGCAATGTGTCTATTATTCAGAGTCAGACCAGGAACTATTGAATGGCAAAAGTACAAAATACAGTGTAATTTGTATACTGTGGTCTGCTAGGAAAATGATGCCACTTAACTTGACTGTGCCATGAAAGTGTTTGCATCTCTTCCAAATCGGGTCGCAATCGCTTATGTAAAATGTAGCATTTATTGAAAACGCAGTAAAAGTTGTATAAAATCCATTCATGTTCATCAAAAACTGACTTATCTGTACAGAGTCCGTTAAGGCAGTGACATTTCGGGAGCATCTTGTTCTCTTTATCAAATTTGTCTCTGTCACAGTGTATCATTAGAACAGGATCATGCTTTAGGGTAGGGACAGACAGGGAGATTCGGGGAGATTCTGTCGCCTGGCGTTTTTAGCAGGCGACAATCTCCCCGAATTTCCTTCTCCCTGTCTGCCGCTAGTAAAAGGGACAAAGTGCCAGCGCCTGTGCACACGCTGCGCGGCGATTCCCGGAATCGCCCGAAGTTTCCTCACGAGGTATCTTGGGGTGATTCCGGAAATCGCCGCGCAGCGTGTGCACAGGCGCTGGCGCTTTGTCCCTTTTACTAGCGGCAGACAGGGAGAAGGAAATTCGGGGAGATTGTCGCCTGCTAAAAACGCCAGGCGACAGAATCTCCCCGAATCTCTCTGTCTGTCCCTACCCTAAAGAGAAAAACAGTAGTGCTGTGTTCGGTCACCATGGGGAATCACGCACACATGGAAGTGGACACACCTCCTCACATCCCTGTGTGTGTGTATATGTATGTATGTGTATATATATATATATATATATATATATATATATATAATGACTCAGTTCAGAGTACAGGTACAATGCTCGGGACCTGGGGCTTTCCGGATGTTGGATTTTTCTGTAATTTGGTTCTTCATACCTTAAATCTACCAGCCTTTCCATAATTTGGTTTCCGGAAAAAACGGATCCTATACCTGTACTTGTATCCATAGCTGTCCCTTTGCAATGCACTGTTTCAGATTGCTCTTACACTTTTGCATCAATAACTGCAGCTAATTTGTATCATTTGAATCCAACTCTAATGCCATTATTAACCTGGCCCTTTGGAAGTAATTGCTGTTCCAACCAAAGGGAAAACATTGTACACCAAGGAAGATATTTTGCATTGTGGCTTACTTACCTGCACCCACAAGTCTGCTGGAATTCTTGGGGAAAAAGCTGTATTCTGAGTAAAAAGCATGGCAGTTGGCATCTGAACTTTGCACTTTGAACATTATACTGCATCTTTAATGTAGTATTGTGTGTGGTTGTGATATGGAGTATTGACACCTGATCATACCCAGTAGGGCTGCTACCTCTGCCATTTAGGGACATTTTGATTTGATTTTCACAATTATATGTATAGATGCAACCAGTAGAGATTACGAGGCAATCCTATTTTGGAATTTTCCGTTCAATGCACTCCAATCTGTCCAGCCACAATTCACTGCATAGCACTTTATCCAGTAAGTGGTCTCACTCTTACAAACCCATAGGCATGAATAGTAATTATGTAGGAAAGATTCATGCTGTACATCCCTTATTCCATTCTGCACCTTCCTCTTCCAGAGCCTAGAGTTTAATGCTAGGAACTGCTCTTCCATGTTTGATGCATTGCCTGGGGATACTTAAAGAGATTCTGACACCTGAAGTCAAACTCTTTTTTACCTCTATTATAATAACTGGCTTTGAAAGCTACATCTAACTTTGCCATAAGGTATTTGCATGATGCTTTTACATTACCTGTCTGATCCCCCATGTTCCTGTATGAGGGGGCTGCCATATTTGTTCACCCGGCATCTGTTATCATTAGAAATTGTAACTAACAGACTGAGATGGGACTGTTAGGCTGGCAAAGTCAGAGTGTCAGGGTGTCAGCGAGTCAGGCTTAGAATTTTCAGCTAACAGTTATATACAAAAACAAACCTCTCAGCAAAAAATGATCAACATGACCTATAGGTAACAATTAATGTACATTCATATGTTAAATTTCATTTTTTAGTGTCAGTATCACTTTAACTCATTCTAACACAGACAAACAATTTCAAAGGACAAATCACTGGAGATATTGTGAATATGTGCAATGAAGAGATTACAGCTATATACGTGTGGATATAATCTGATTGTATTTGTCTTCGAGCAGACTGCAGCACTTTAATGTGAATACAAGTACATCAAAATGGAGTTACAGTAAGTGCCAAGAATCAGACAGACAGTTGCATCCCCCTGGAGGGTATAATACTTGCTACTAACAGCCAGGTGAAACACTACACTAGGCAAAACACATACACGTAAACAATACTGTTCCTCGGATCAGACACTTACAAAGAAAACTGTAAACTTAGAACAAAATTAGTTCCCAGAACACCGACTGCAGAGGATAAAATGTGAACAGAGATCAGATAAAGGATATCCCTGTCTCTCCAGCTGAACTGCGACTCTCAGCATCCAGCACAACTATTGGGGCATGCTTAGAGTCGGTGGAAGTATGTAAGTCAGAAAAGTGCTAATAAGATCCATGCATATATGCAGAACAAAATGCCTGTTGCCAACATTTTGACTTTCAGCAAGGACACTTCATTATTCCTGACTCACATAATGCGGATAATTATTGCTAAGTCTCATTGCTGCCAACCCTATCTAATTTCTTATATTAATTTCATCTCTTATTCTGGATTTGGGAGCAACTCAGAGTGGGCAAGCCACAACACATGTAAAATAATTAAGTTAAGGGGTGCGCCGAAATACCTATAACTGAAAACTCAATCAAATTTTACTTTTGACCAACCTAAAATATGCTTGTTTGTTTTATTCCCTGAGCATTCCATTTGTATTTGTTGGGGGGTAACACCCAGAGTGATGGACAAACATGGCCTACAACACAAGAGAAATATAGAGTCATTTTGTGCACTAGACCGTATTAGATTTCTCTTTAGCAATAGGGGAGATGATGGGTAAATGAAATTTCACACCAGGATCCAGGATGGAACAAATTGCCTTCCAAGATAAAGGCACACAAACTAGTTATTCCCATAATACTCACTTGTGAACATCTGTGGCTGGATGTTCCCATCTTCACTGACACTTAGGGCCCTTACACACGGGCATTTTTTCCTTCGCTCCCCTGTGTTCCGTTTTGCTGCGTTCAGCCGCAGCCTGTGGAGGAGCGCAGGTAAAAACGCTTGTGAGTAAGGGCCCTTATAGGTTATGAGCTTGCAAAGCAACTGTTAGACCAAGTAACTAGTTGCTCTTTTGCTTCAGAAGGAAATTAATAGTGAGGGAATTCCTGACTTGAATCAGTGTTGTGTTATTGTATCATTTTGCAAGGCAGCTTGTTTAAACAAGTTGGTACAGGTATAGGACTTACTATCCAGAATCTTGCTTAATTTGTATCTTCATATTTTAAGTCTACTAGAAAATCATGTAAACATTAAATAAACCTAGTAGGCTGTGGTTGCTTCAATAAGGTTTTTTGGAGGGACAGTCCCTCTTTTGACAGTTCAACTTGCAGTCCCTCATTTGTACTTGGAAGTCCCTCTTCCTCTGCACTGAACAGCCAGAAAAAGAAACAACGTTTCTAACTTCATTGGCTTTTGGCAGAGAGCCCAAAACAGCTAACAGGTGCAAATAAGATACTTTGTAACACTTTTGAGATAAGAAAATAAGTAATTGTAACAGGAGAAATATTTTCAAACTTTCATAATCTGCCAAATTTTGTCAAATGAACATGGTAATTAGGGTCAAAAATGCGACTGCGCTGCTTGCGAAAATAGTTTTTTGTCCCTCTTTTTACTTCCAAAATGTTTGGAGGTATGATTATATCTTAGTTTGGATCAAGTAAAAGACACTGTTTTATTGTTACAGAGAAAAAGGAAATCATTTTTAAACATTATGATAAAATGGAGTGTATGTGAGATGACCTTTCTGTAAATCTGAGTATTCTGAATAACAGGTTTCCAGATAACAGATCCCATTCAGTAGTTATTTTCCTGCTTCGGCAGTCAACCAGTAGGCATTTCCTGGCTCATCTCAAGATGTACATTCCACAACAGATAAAGCCACAGCTCATTTCTAACATTGGCATACCAGATTTAACTAGCAAAATAAAGCTGTGTCAGCTATATGGTTGTATCTGTGTTCGGGTACATATATTTTCTGGGCTGATTCTGGTTGCAAGGCCATAACGCTTGCAATTAACCTTTAGGGCATTATATCTATTCAGGACTTTAGGCAGAATTAGAAAAATGCTATTGTTTTTATTTATTGTGTCACTGGTATATTATGCATCTCCTTTAGCGTGCATAACCAAGGGCTAGATTAATGAAGTCTGAAAAATTAGCTCATCAAAAATCAATTGCTTATTGCTTTAAAGGCCAGCACCAAAATGTAAATTATCCATATGCATTTATGCACAGTATGCAGCCTATATCATTTCTGCAAAGCATTTTATCTTTCTAAGTACTTTCTCTGTTACTGTGCCAGTTCATGTATATGTATATCTAAGGTTCACTGAAAAGAGTTAGCACTTTTAGCAATGGTCTGTAATGTGCTTCGAGCACAGTGGGGAATTTTTCTTTCTCATTAAAGACCCAATAACACTTAAAAACCAAAGGGTTTTGCATGCATTTAATGATGATGTACTATTAACCTGCACTGGTGGAAACTGTGCTTGCTTCAGAAGCACTACTACAGTTTAAGCTACTATGTCACCATGGGGTAGCTATTCAAGTATTACTAAGTCTACAGGGCCCCCATTTGCACAGCTAATAACATACCATATATGTTGTTTACAGTACAGTGGCTTTAGTAATGTAGAGTGAACTAGTTAAAGGAATTGTTCATTGTAAAAATAAAAAATGTTTCTAATATAGTTAGGTAGCCAAAAATGTGATGTATAAAGACTGTAGTGACTGAATGAGTAACATAATAGCCAGAAGACTACTTGCTATTGCTTCTCAGCTCTCTAACTCTGATTTAGTCAGTGACTTTAGGCTGGGGACAGACAGGGAGATTCGGTGAGATTCTGTCGCCTGCTAAAAATGCCAGGAGACAAAATCTCCCCGAATCTCCCTGTCTGTCCCTACCCTTAAAGGAGAATTTAACCCCTACCTGTAAAAAATCCTCTTCTGTGTAGGCAGTAGGCAGATCCTCCAGTTGCCAACATACTTATCATAAGCATAAGGGATTGGGTAGATAGCAGGTCAACTCTAATATTACTAACTGAAGCTGGTCAGAATTCCTGGTTCTGCCCATATGCATTTGCACTAACAAATGCGGGCATCGGCTTAGCTCTGGCTAGCTGTTATGAACAGCTCAAGTGAGTGGCTCATTTACATATTAAAGACAAACCTCATTTGCATTTTTAGGTGAGCAGTCCATTTACATTTTAAAGCAAGCCTCAATCCACAGATTACCAGTCTAGGCCTGATTGGCGTCTTCTCGCGCATGCGCAGTAGGAGGCGTTTTTCCTGTTACTTCAAGCCATCTTGAGGACTGCACCCAGATTTGTATTACCTCTTAAACTTGATTGTAGGTAACGGAACTGATATATATATATGAAAAAATTTTGCCATTTGTTCTTGATTTCTTTTAGCTGAGAATTATTCTTTTTATCACCATGGAAATGAATTCACGAGTGTGAAATCACTACCAAGAAAGATTGGACCAGTTACTAATGAAAAAAAAAAGCAATAACTGTGTTAAGTATCGTCGGAAACAAATGAGCCATTGGTTTGCCGCATTTTCTTCAAATGGATTGTGTATGTCAACTAATGTTTTTAGAATATATGGTCAGAGATCTTAACTTTTCAGCAATTCTAATTCTAAATTCAGTAATCAAAAGCTATTGTTTGCCTAAATGACGTGCATACATTTTCAGTGAGTTTGGAATGCAGGGCACTAAATTACAAGCATAGTGCATTGATAACAGAAAACAGCATGCCACTAATAACCATCTGCCATTCTGCTTTCTACATACTGAGTAAGGCTGTTTTTTACTGTAGTAAAACAAGAAACTACAAATTAATTTTTGTTGCTTAAGAAAGTGTTTTGTACCATATTTATGTTTGGGTGGAGTGATGATAATTGTGATGGTGTTAAAGTGGAGTTAGCACCTTTTTTTTATATGCCCTCTCTTCATTTTACCTGTGTTATGTAGTTTAAGGTTCTGTGGTCTTGCATGCTGTTACTTCTTTATTGACAGTAAAGGGAAATGAGACACAGGGAATTTTGTTGCCCATGAACATGCAACAAAATGCTGGAAAAACCAAACCGTTCAGTAGAAAATATGTATAGCTTTATGCTGTAGAAGAAAATTTTTCACAATTAAAGGAAAACTGTACCTGAACAATGTAGGTCTCTATAAAATATATTACATAAGACAGCTCATATGTAAAACCCTGCTTCATGTAAATAAACCTTTTTTTAATAATAATATACTTTTCAGTAGTAAATGGCAGTGGGTAATACTAAAGAGGAAATTACCATTTTAGGAAATAAAGGCCACCCCCTGGGACCCTATGTTTCACTGTGCACACAATCAAACCAAACAAACTATACGTTAGGTCACATAAGCCAATTAATGGACACTTGTGTCTTTTGCGACCACACTTCTTTCTGTTACAGTTAGAGCTGCAGTATTTCTGGTCAGCTGATCTCTGAGGTAGCACAGAGAATAAAATAAAATGGAGGCTCAAGGGAAAAGGACAATATTTAGCTAAAGGAAAAATGTACCCCCAAAATGAATACTTGAGCAACAGATAGTGTATATCAAATTAAGTGGCATATTAAAGAATCTTATCAAACTGGTATATATATATAAGTAAATATTGCCCTTTTATGTCTCTTGCCTTGAACCACCATTTTGTGATTGTCTGTGTGCTGCCTCAACTCTAAGGGGCAGATTTACTAAATTCACATGTATTCACATGAATGATTCGAAATTGGTTCGGATTTTCAAAAAGATTCGAATTTTGAATATGCAAATGAGGTAAATTCGACCAGTGAATTCTGTAAATGTGATCAAATTCGATTTCAATAATTCGAATAAAAATCTATTCAAATATTCGACTATCAAATTACTTCACCTTTAAATTTTTACTCGACTTTCTAGTTCGCCAGTTTCAACCTACCAAAGTGTCTTTGGCGAATTTTGATTGAATTATAAAAATTCGATCAAATGGTTAAAATCCTTCAAATCGATCGATTCAAACTATTTGAAGGTTCGATCGAATTTTCATAATTCCATCGTTCGACCAATTGAATTGCGGTAAAATCCTTCGAATTCGAAAATTTTTAATTCCCTACTTATTCCCATGGTAGGAATTTTCTCATGCTAATTGGCTCATGTGACCTAACTTTATAGTTTGTTTGGTATGTGTGTGTGCACCATTGAATCCTATGATCCCAGGAGGCTGTCCTTATTTTTTAAAATGGCAATTTTCTATTTATGGTTACTCAATGTCACATGCTACTAAAAAAGTATATTATTATGAAAATGGGTTATTTGCATGAAGCAGGGTTTTACATATGAGTTGTTTTATGCAATATCTTTTTATAGTGACCTACATTGTCTGGGGGATATAGTTTTCCTTTAAATATATACCCTATTTTGGAAAGATTAATTAATGTTCCACTTAATATGATAAAAACTTTAGTATTTGTTTTCAGTTTATAGTTTTCCTTTAAGTCATTCAAATTTCCATTCGCCTGCAGGGTGTACAGACTTCCCACTGGTTTATGGTTGCCACCTTTTCCTGTGGCTGAATCCGGACAGGGGGCGGGCCCATGACGTCGGTGGGCGGGCCTGTGATGTCGGTGGGAGGACCCATGATGTCATGGGGCGGAGCTATGACGATGTGATCACCGATTGGTTGATCGCTGCGTCAATCACGCTAATCCCGCCCGGTTTTCCATATTTGGAAAACCGGGCAGGAAGTATTGACCCGGGCAGCCCTTCAAAATACTGGGCTGTCCGGGTCAAAACCGGACAGGTGGCAACCCTACACTGGTTACAAAGTGCCCTGTGTGTAATTGCTCTAAGACTTTGGCACTGTGAATGCGCTGGACATAACCGGACAGATATGATAGTGATTCCCGCCAAAACAAAAACGAGTCGTGCGTCGCCGAAAGCGACGCGACGGAAACGACGCGCCGCGTTTGACTCGTTTCGCGAATTTTTTCGCCAATTCGCGAATTTCGCTGGAAATTCACGAATTTTTCAGCGAAGCGAAACGTGTGAGATTCGCCCATCACTAGATATGACATTACCATAATATGTATAGTTTTATTTATGCAGAGCTGCATGAGTACATATCACAGTTCACAAACTATTCCATTTGTTTTGTTCTGCAGATTTTTAGTTCCTTCTAAATTAAACCATTTATAGCAGTGTCAAAAAGCCCTTAAGGCTTAGAAGTTTGCAGTGGAATTGCATGCATTTCTGGGTAATTGTACCAGTACAGGCAAGGCATCCACTGTTACGCCTGGATTATTATGAGGCAAATATGTGTAAGCAAATCTATTTAACAAAAGCATGCTTCTGGGGCAGAAAGAAATCACTTTTGCTACAGTAAGCAGATGGACGTAAAGCTGCCTGGATTCAAGATACTATATTAAAATAAGACATTTTGATAATATATACAGAGAATGTGCAGTGCTGTAAGATCCTGCATGTTTTGCGCCTGTCTAGTAAGAAAACAAAATTCAATGTACACAATTGCAGCAATCACAGCACACCTAAATGGCGAAAGTTGCCTGGAAGAATGGGTTACTACACATGGAGGAAACTTTACACAGGCAGCTTTTCTTTTTGCTAATTTAAAGTGGTAAAACTTTGTGGTAGAGGTGGTATCTAATTAAGAAAAAGAGGAGTGGTACAATTAATTATTAATTCATGTAGTATACCATATTTTGCACTTGCTGACTATGGATATAAATAGGATGGCCTAATTTTGCATTTTCTTCTGAGTTTTTTTAAATTTCATTTTGCTCTCAGCACATTTGTCAGGCAATATATTCCAGACATGTTCACTCATTATTAAAAGGATGATTCCCAATTATCCACCCACATTAAATTCCTTTTTATATGACATCCATATGTGGGAAAGCTACAGTATATGGAAAAAGATGGGGATGTGGAAGGTACTACTAGTTTTACATGGAGACCTTCAATGTTTAACGGTTTTAATTCTCTTTTAGCAGTCCATAAATATGTGATTCCCCCCCCCTCGATACATTGCTTATCTGTAATAACAAAGAGAATGTTATTCTCCCCAACAAGATAATATACTAGGGCTGTTAATGAAATATAGCACTGCAGTGTGTTGCATCAAGGATTTTATAGTGCACATCAAAAAAAATGTTGGCTGCACATAGCAAGAATCATCTCCTTAAATTCATTTTACTTCATCTGCTTATTGGAAGGGACAAAAGGTGGTTAGGAGCCTGCCAAATATTCAATTACCAGATAAAAATGTCACTGTGGTCAAAATAATTCATCTTGTTCATTAAAAGGAAAAAAAAAAGAAATCAGTTAAAAGCTATATAGCTGCTTACTCAGCATTATTGTAGTATTTTCTTGAATGTTGACACATGAATTGGGCAGCTACAATATCATACCATAATAAATCAAGATATTGTATTGTTCAGTTAAAACAATATAGCATGGAGAAATAAATCTGTGGTGATTCTAAAACAGCTGGAGGACCCCAGTCACGTCCCTTCCTACATTTCCTGTGGTTTCTGAACCCTTTTTATTCTAACAATTGTGACTTGCATAGTTAGGGGTAGTGATGGAAGCAGTTCTCCTTATGTGGGGCTGCTGAGGTTTCAGCCTAAACCTAAATAGTACATTTCACTGACTGCAGAGATGCTAGCACCAACCTACGTTGTTAATTTTATAAAAGTCTATAGCAAAGAATGTTGTAAGTTATAAACCTAATTGGGGGGCTGCAGGGGTTTCAGCACTAACATACTTAGTAAATTTCCAATAAGCATACTTATCATTGAGTAAAAAAGTGTTGAATTGAATAAACCAAGAGACCTGTTTATCATATTGTGTATAAAACAACAAACGCAAGAATAAGGGCAGAGGCACACGTGGAGATTCGTGAAGATTAGTCGCTCGTCAACTAATCGCCTTTTCTCCCCGAACTGTCTTCCCTCCAGCTAGAATCTAGAATGGCACTCTGAGCTCTTTGTTTTCCGAAGTCGTCTCACGAGAAAACTTCGGGCGACTTCAGAAAACCAAGTGTTCTGAATGCCATGCTGCCGGAAATTTAAATTTAAAGCCGGCGGGAAGGCAGTTCAGGGAGATTAGTCGCCCGAAGAAGAGGAGATTTGTCACAGAGCCACTAATCTCCCCAAATCTCCATTTGAGTCTCTGCCCTGACAGCGTAAAAATAAATGTGCGGGTGTTTATCTTATGTGCAAAAGTGGGATTTGACACTGTAATTTCACACCACTTCAGACCTTGTGTAAACCATTAACGTTAACAGAAAAATTTAAGGGGCAAGTAAATGCCTTCAGATTATGAGAGGTCCGGTAAGTGGTATACAATAATGGCATATGATGCCATAAAATACGCGTCTTGATAAGGTCATTGTTTATTTATTTCACACAGCTTTATAGATGGTTTGTCCAGCATAAATCGTTTTTCACAGCATGATAAATAGCCCCCCTAATGTGTGTCTGGAGACATTTCAGCACTGACCTAGACAGTACATTCCTATAACCGTGCCAATATTAAGGGGGATGTTGGAAGGAATCTGTCTGCAGTTCCACGCTAGAGATTTTATCGATTGATCACATAAGCATACCTGTGTAAAGCAGTAGTTGGAAGGGATCCACCTAATGTGAGTCTGTAGAGATTTCAGCCCAGTGCTGCACAGTACATTTCTGGAAAGCTTACAGACATAAAGAAAAAATTGTAAGGCCTGTACATAATGTTCTGCAGAGACTTTCAGCACTGAACTTTGCATGATGAATATGCTGTGGAGAGGTGCATGTAGAAAGAATTATCTTTAGATTGCTCACAGAAAGAGCAAAAAGGTGCCTTTGGCCTTGTGCAGTAAGTCATTAATTTGCAGCATTTTAGCCTAAATTTAAAGGGCTTTCGCTTCTAATGAATATAAAATTAACCATGGTTAACAAAATGCTAGTTTGCACAGGTTTGCTTAAAACTTTAGCAGTAAAGTTTTGGTAAAATGGATTTTCTTATTCAAAGACCCCCCTTACGTGTGCATATCATACTCAATAACCATTTTTGTTTTAAGACATTTCAGTAAATACTGCTTCTCATTAATCAGTGCATTGAGACTTATGTCTGTGATCTTCTTGCAAGCACCCAACATAGCAGGACATTTTTTGTTCTGCCTGCAAATCTAGTTACTACTTCTTGCAATAAGAGTTTGTCAGGCTCTTGAAGGCTTTGTTTACAATTTACAATGCAGCTCTCTGTTCAGGTGAATTAAAGATAGTCTGGCAGATTTGAGGGATTACTGGATCAATGTTCATCACTTTACATAACATTTCCATTGGCATAATCACAGTCGTGTTGTGGAGCTGTTTTTCCCAGGCCTGACTCAGAGAAGTTTATTCCCCAGCTTCTGTTTTCACTCATTGCTTATTATCATGCCATAGTGTGAGACCAATTTTCATCATTGCCTTTTATCTGTCACACTGCTTGAATTTATTTTAGTGGACACCAGCGAAATGAGGCAATGGATACAAGGAAATGATCGCTTAGATCCATTTTCAACTGTCAGAAAAGCACCAAGGACCAAATAGAATGCTGCCATCGGTGAACTGCCATCATTAGGAAAACTATTTGATGGAGTTGGAATTAGTGTATGCAAATTGTTATGTCTGTGGTACTTTTTACCACATTGAATTGAAATATTTCCAATTAAATGGGGCAGTATAAAAAAGTACAAATCTGTGCAGTACTATCAATGGGGTGGCACCTCTTTGGATTTGACCTGATCAGCTCGGTTTTCAGGAGGGCTGCCTGGGTCAATACAGTCTGCCCAGTTTTCCAAAAAAGGATCTCCCCTGATTGACATGGCTATCGGCCAATCGCTGATTACCACATCATAGCGCTGCACACGTGACACAGCACGCCCCACCTGCCACGTCACTGGCCTGCCTCAGTGACGTCATGACCCTGCATAGTCCGTGAGCTGCACAAAGGTGGTAACCCTAACCATAAAATATGTATTAATATGTTTTCAAATGAATGTAATAATTTGTGAATAAAAATGTATAACATATATACAATGCCTTTGTAGCATGTTTCTATATATAGAAACAATTCTAAAAAAAAACACACACACTTTTGCAATAATTGTTGAATATATCAGTAGACCATTTCTGTATATTTTGCTTTTCACTACATTGTTTTGCTTGTCCATTTGGCCATAGACATATTTTAATGTTTCCATTGTTTTTGTTCACTATTAATTAGTTATAGGGGTACGTAAGCCCAAAAAGACTTGTGACATAAGTCATTAACTCTAATACACCAGCCTTACAGTAACTGCCTCTTAGCAAAACTACAATTAATATAGAGTAAATAGTAAGGGATGAAAAAAAAGCTGTTGTTGACTGTTTAGGGATGAGGGTTTTATACTGTATACTTATAAATAGCTTTTTTTGATAATAATTGTCATATTAGAATTTGTTACCTGATTTTGTCTTATTGGTTTCAATGAGTTATGCCAGATTGTATATTATTTATATTGCACTACTATTACACTTATTTCTTGACATAAAATATTTTACTCACCTTTGGATTCAACTGAATAAATATATTTTTAGTTAAATGACATCTCAGGTCTGAATTGAGAATCTTTGTATAGAAATCTTTTATATAGCTGATATATATACCATGGTTTTGCTTCTTAAACAGTAGTGAAGAGTAGTCTTTAGGGGACTGGCTCATGATTACTCTTCTGCATTCTTTGTCTGGAACCTTGCGCTAATGATGTAATGAGGTACAGCATATCTCTTCACCTCTGTCTGGTAGATTGACTGATCTGATCGTGATCTGATTTCCCTGAAGTGTGTTTTTCCTGCTTTTAGTTTTCTTTAGAGATAAATAAGCTGGTCATGGTTACAGAGCCATTCAATTAGTTTGCACAACATAGGGTCAATGAAGACAGGTACATTTAGTTCAATTCTGTAAAAACATTAAAAATAGGAAGCTACTGTTTACTTTTGAGCTATCTTAAACTAAATGCATGTATTTGATTTCCTTTGACTCAGACCACTCAATTTAATCATGTCTATCCAAGTACAGGTACTATTTTATTTTTACAGGGAATTCGTTTTTAAAAAATTGGGCTATTTGGATAAAATAGATATGGGAGGTGGCCTTTCTGTAATTCAAAGCTTTCTGGATATGTTTCTGGATAACAGATCCCATACTGTATTGGGAAACTATTTTTTTTTCTCAGCAGTGAACACCTGACACAAAAATTGAAGGCTAAAAAGAGTATTCTGTTTAGTGAGTACCATGTGTAATGTGTACAGCAAATAATGGCTATTCAATCCTTCCTGGAAAAAAGAAAAAGAGGCTTGGACTTGGCATGATCGCTAAACAAATGGATCTTTCTCTGATATCTCCACCTTGAGGTGGGCTGTAGGCTGATTTGATTGTTGGGCCCAATGATCAGATAAAACAATGGGAATACAGGATGTTGAAGCACTTTGGGGCAACTTTGGAAAACAAAGCGCCCAGTGTGCTTTACCACAGGCGATTTTTCATTGTAGAGGACGGGAAGACATGGCAAGGCAGTTCTGGCGATTGTCACCAAGAAGAAGAGGCAGGCCAGGCGACTACATCTCCCCGAATCTATCCGTGTGCCATAAGCCTTAACCTCTCCAATTGATATCTGGACAGTTTTTGGCAATTTATCTGTTGTTTATCTGTACAGGGACCAATAAGATGCTTACTGGTCTTTCAGCAGCTTTAATAGGCCCATGGCCTTTTTTGGGCAGAATATGCTAGGTGCCCTTGCTACAAACTTGTATCATTCCTGCATTATCACAAACATATAATAGTTGAGATCATGAAGTATCGTCCACTGAAACTCAAAACACAAGCTCATTCTTTCTCTAGGATTGTGTCTTGTTTAACTGTTTGGGGACATTTGGTGCCCCAAGAACTTGTCAACAGAGGCAAAAAAGAGACAGCTGCTGGGGTTTGATTTCCATTCCTATCCCCAGTTGCTTTTAGAGGACACCCATCGACTCCATATTACATCCTCTGGCAAATTTCTCTTAAATTTTTCCTTTCACAACAGATCTACTCTGATGTTGGTTTTGCTATACCTCTTAGTTCATGTTGTCTAATCCAAAAGGATTGCAGCAATCAACAGTCATTAATTAATGTGATTATATTTAGTGGCTGTTTCATACCCTTGTTTATTTAGATAGTTATTCATGTTATTGATTGATCCCTGCTGGCAGAATTAACGTGCAATCTTTGAAGACGTTTTTCTTCAAAATCTGGTACATGTTTTGACAAGATAAACATAATTTCTCTGTTTCTATACATTGCTCTATACAGTGGTTTGCATTTGGAGGTTCTAGGACATTTGTTAATTGAAATTGTAGATGACATTCAGTAAATCTGCAGATGCACCCATATAAACATTTATAAATAATCCTAGATCTGTATCATGTTCAGTCTTGTCACGTAACAAAGTGTGAAGCAATGTTGGTTCATGTCCTGAAACACGCTTTCCATATTTAGACTAAGTACATTGCAGTGTGCCTATTTTTACCCATTCCTTAAAACTGTAAATACATGTGGTTCGATTGAAATGATAAAAATTACAGAATCATATCTGAGGGTAATGCCATGTGTTGCACAGACAGAAAGGCAGACAAATACATTCTAAATATGTTCTAGTGTATGTAGATATCAAAATTATTCCTATGCATTGTGGGGGTCTCTGTCAGATCTGGACCACCCCAACACTATTCTAGTGCCCACTGAAAATTGCACGAATATATATATATATATATATATATATATATATATATATATATACAGTATATAAATTCAGTTCTTATTCTGAAGCATCCAGCTCTCTACTCTCTACCCAAATAGATATTTAGAAGTGTGCGTTAAAAATAATGGTTGTCGGCAAAGCCAAAAAAAATTGTGTGAAGGTTGTGTGGTTGCCCTCCAAATTTTGCTTGACACTTGCATAACCTTTGCCACCAGTAGTAGTCTACACCAGAACTATTCTTGATGCAGGACTGGGCACAGTCAGTTTTGGAGTTTCTAGGTTCCTGCTACAGCAGCCTTACAGGCCAAGTTACATCATCAGTTGACTTAGCCATTCAGGTTGCTGACCAGAAAGGGAACTGGAAATTGATAATTTTCTGATTTTCAGGGGAAGACCAGAATTTTTGGATCACGATTACCACTTTTTAAAGACTTTTTTTTTTTTTGACGAATACAACCATTGGTCTAAAGCCATCACGTGTTTCTCATTTGCTTATCTCTTTCTATTTTTGAGCATCCTAAATAAGCTAAATGATCATTAGTATTACAAACTCCCAAGCTGCCCATCTTCATGCTCAATGTTCTTGGCAGAACCTTAGAAGCAACAAAACTGTAAAATGCTTTGCATTACTTAGGGCCTTTTTAAGCAGCACATTAAATGCCTGTTAATTAATTATCATTATACTTGCCTGGATTGTGACACCTGCATAACTTATGTAGATTTTTCTCATCTAGGATGTTAAAGAGATTTTATTTTAATGGTTTACTTTTCCTACAATGTCATCGACATGACACGTAATTGATTACATTTTTATTCTGAGGTTTATCACTCACTACACTTTATAAATGCTATATTTAAATGATCACAGAGAAAAATTCAATTAAGCCATGGCTAAATGTACCTCAATGAGATCCTTTTAAAATAATAGTTCAGAGATTGCAGGGAAGTGCATTTTTCATAAAATTTGTATATTTCTCTGTGATTAGTTCAATTCCCTGAGATATTTTTAATCTGCATTTAAAATAATAATGTACTAAATAATCTGCTTTGTAGTGTTTATTGATCTGGACAGCAATCTTATCATTAACACAGTTGGATACTGTTTGACATGACTGTGGTTAACTAGTAAAAAAATCAGAGAAGCATAAATGCACTGCAAGATATCTAATGCAAAACTGAGATTAAGCCCCTACTTCTAGTCTTTCTGTTCCTGAGAAGGTTTCAGGCAATACCACTAATAGTTTAAATTCAATTCATTATGGTATATATGTTCCTGTGCCAGTTTGTAGGAAATTTAAATTAAAGGGGTCGTTCACCTTTGAGTTAACTTTTAGTATAATGTAGAGAGTGATATTCTGAGACAATTTGCAATTGGTTTTCATTTTTTATTTTTTGTGGTTTTATAGTTATCTAGCTTTTTATTCAGCAGCTCTCCAGTTTGCAGTGTCAGCAATTTGTTTTCTAGGGTACAAATTACCCCAGCAGCCCTGCATTGATTTGAATAAGAGACTGGAATTTGAATAGGAGATGAATTGAATAGAATGATAAGTAATAAAAATTGGCAATACCAATACATTTGTAGCCTTACAGAGCATTTGTTTTTAGATGGTGTCAGTGACCCCCATTTGAAAGCTGCAAAGAAACAGAAGAAAATTGCAAATCATTAAAAAACTATGAAAAATAAATAATGAAGACCAATTGAAAAGTTAACTAAAAGTTAACTTGAAGGTGAACCACCCCTTTAAAGACTTGCCTGATGGTTGATTTCTGACTTACAGAAAATTTAATTCCACTCTACTAGGCAACTCACACTTAGCCTTACAAGGGGCTTTCACACTGCATTTTCCTGGAAGAAGTGAATTTGGGCCTCTGTGATATTTAGAGGTACGATACTTGCACCCGTGTGCCACAGTCAGCATGATTCCCATTGAGTTTAAGGGAAAATAGTTGCTAGCAACCTCAGGCATGCCAATTAACAACAGTTGTTACTAAAATAACTACAGAAACATTACCCTAACTGTCTGCGAAAGACACAATTGCTTACATACAATCTATGCACTGATAGATAGTACGCTTTCTGAGAAACACTTGTTTCACAATGTTACTTTCCTCTTTAAAAAACAGTGCTCTTGACCCTGCTCTGCAACAAATATGTTCAACTAATCTCAATTTTGCACCTCTTATGTTACAGATATGAATGAGCAAACCAGCTGCTGAGTGGTGCATAGCAGCTATTCTAATGGCTTGCCAAGGGACACATTATAGCCAATTAAACCCAGGAAAGAAGACAAAAGACTACTATTAGCTCACTTAAAACTATTTAAATTTGATACCCAAGATGAGCAAACCAGCCACACACATGTCCCTTCCATTCTCTGTACAAGCAGCAGAATGTTTTCCTCATCTGTGTTTACAGCAGGACTACTCTATGTGATGAGACTGCTTTTAAGTAACTGAATATTTCCCTTGACAAAGGGAATAGGGAACACATAACAGGTTGTGTAGCTATTCTAAACCGTCTCTGTTAGTTCATAATTTTATTTTTATAGCTTTAACAGTAGCAACAAATCAGGGCTGTACAGACTTTAATAGTATTAACTGATAATGAAAACAAACATTAAATCAAGGAAACATCTGGGAAAGCCCATCAGCAGATACATTGACAAAGCAGCAGTCTACATTCCAGGGATTCTTAGGACAAATGCACTGATACACAAGGTTGGTAGCCAGGGAGACACTAATTCTCTCAGACCCCCCATATTGTATTTGGTATAGTTGGGATTTCAAGAATTATGTACAGGACCATGTTCCCCAATGAGCACTGGGAAGAATGGTTTAATTTCTGTCAAAGGTCCTCCTAACTATTATAATCCTAAAAAAAAAAGAAAATGTTTAATATTTTTATGAATTATTTATGTAGTTCTAACATATTCTAATGAGTTAATTCCTCACATCAATCCCTATCCCAGTGGAGATTACAATCTATTTATCTGTATATATTTTTGTGTGGGAGGAAAGCTGTCTATATGGAGAAAACCCACAGAGACGCAAGGGGGCAAATTTACTATTATTCACGAAAATTAGCTCAACCAAATTCATAATTCGATAAGCATTTGACCATCGAATGCTTATCGAATTGTTTTAGGCTATAATTTTGCTCGCTATACGATTTCTCAATGAATTCATACGATCGGATACCGATCGTTCAATTTCACGACAAAATCATAAAATTTCCTTCGAGCGTCCGAAAAATTTGTACGATTCGAACGATCGAACTCTCCGATCGTACAAATGGTATTCGAGCAGGACTTAGTCTCAGAAGCCTATGGGGAGCTTCATGTGTTTTTTTAATAATTGATGTATTACAGAGCAGGTATGGATTTTTGCTATTTTACATTGAAATCTCTCCTTGATATAATGGAGCCTGAGTGTAAAGAGAATCAGTCATTAAAGGTGGCCATAGACGTAGAGATCCGCTTTTTTGGTGACGTCACCAAATGAGTGGATCTCTCCCCCAAAGTGCCCACATTGAGGTGGGCGATATCGGGCTGATACGATCGTGGGATTTAGGGCCCAATAATCAGATCATAATGCATCTGATACAGGTGGTTGGATCTCGGGACCGCATCAACCCACAGATGCGGGATTTTTTAACCTACCCGATCGAGATCTGGCTGTCTTTCAGCCTGATATAAATCAGGGAAGCCTGTCAGATGACCCCACACATGGGCCAATAAGCTGCCGACTCAAGTCTGTCTGCAGCTTTTATCGGCATGTGTATGGGGCCCTTTAGACTCCCCACTCATTGTTTATTTTGTCAATTAACTCTTTATTAACACAACCTACAAGCAGCTCAAAGGACTGAAAGACAGGCTCATTAAACAGGCTTATTTTAACATTTATTGGGCTTGTGTTGGACAGTGGTGCACATTGCCCCTTTAATACTAATAGTTTATTTGTTTACAGAGACTAGGCTTCCTTTACCAATGGCTTAAGTACAGTATAATCCTTCAGTGTAATGGAAATTTTGCTATGCAGTTCACTAATGTTAAGATCAATTTGAATTTTGTAGAAAAGAGCATATTACTGTGGGCACAACCATTAAAAATGTCCTTTATAGTACCCTGGCTTTACACAGCTTGAGAATCCCAACTCTGCTGGTCCTTGTCTCAAAAGCTAAGAGCATTTTGTGCAATAATGGATAACTACTATCATTGCAGAAGTCAGCATCTGGCATGACATCTATTTATCATCTCCCTGTTCAAAGCAATATATTTTTTCTGTAAGCTTTATGAATAAGCTTCTGCAGATGTCTTGTAATGGTACTTACACAACTGATGTCTGACTTATAAAAGGAAGACACATCATCAAGGCCAAATCTGAAGTAACAAATCAAGATTAGTGGATAGGATACTGTAGTAAAATGATTAGTTCAGCAGAGGTCTCTGCAAAAAGAATAGGAAATTCCATATATACAGTATTATTAATTGTTTATTAACAAATAAATTGGTTTAGCTTAAATTTTTTGTATAGCATAAGTGCCTTGCCAAGCTGGTTTAATGGCTTCTTCCAGTAAATTCTATGTTTTAAAGCCGTTATTTAAGTAAAAAATCATTTAAAATGAATTCTAAACATTCAACAACTTTTGAGTTTGTAAGTCATAATTTACACCATTATTTCACACTGCCTCAGTGTATAAGCCATTGAAAAATCCACGTGGCAAGAATATATCAAAGTAAGAAGCTGTGTAAAAAAATAGCATATGAAATAGCGATAGAGAGTTCCATTATTTACAGTTACACAAATTATTTTCAAAGGTTGTATTTGATTCCCTTTTTTCACTGCTTTTTAAATAAACCTTATAGTGCGAGTCACTCAAACAGAAGTTAGCCAGTGCCAGACAGGTATGTCTGTATTTACATTGGGATCTTCCCGTATTACCTAAAAATGTTTACCAGATTATTTTTGGACTATAAATGCCCAGCAAGACCTAATCAATGTCAATAGTAAGTAATCCATAAGTAATAGCCATTGTGTCACCGCCCTAACATTGCCCTAACATAGGCAAGTTGAAAGGAGAAGTAAAGGCTTAAATTAAGTAAACTTTATCAGAAAGGTCTTTATAAATACACCAGTAAAGCCTCAAAGTAATGCTGCTCTGAGTCCTCTGTCAAAAGAAACAGAGCATTTCTTTCCTTCTATTGTGTACACATGGGCTTCTGTATCAGACTTCCTGTTTTCATCATAAACCTCCAGGGCTAGGGCTTGAGCATGCCCACTTTTCTCGTCTATCCCCCTCCATTTTCCCTCCTCCCTTTCACCCCCTCCTCCCCTCACTGCGGTAAACTGATCCCAGAGCTAGCAGGGAGAGACTCAATCAGGAAGTAAAGTCACAACAACCTAACATGACAGCTGCTATCCTAAACAGAGAGAGCTTCTAGAGCTGTTTACTAAGATTTGGTAAAACATTGTGCCGACTAAAAATATAGTATTATAGCGTGCACTATTGTGGCAAATCTATTGACAAATAAACTGCTTATGTATCTTTTTTTCTCCTTTAAGGATTTCCTCTAAATATTGGAGCCTATGACCAAGGATTTTAATATTTCAATAAACAGTGCTTAATGAGGCATTGTGCCATATATATATATATATATATATATATATATATATATATTTCTTTTTCCTCTAAATATACTTCCTAAAGTGGCACAGCTTTTACTTTAAAAGAAGCATCATAAAAGAATTAGTGCAGATAGTACAATAATGGCAAATCCTAATGGATCAGGACTCATGTTAAACCTTAATAAATGTAATAAATATATAGCCATGTTGCATGTAAATGCCTTTTATGATAATATGTATGCGAATAAAACAAATCACCTAACAATAGCATTTTCCTTATTTACCCACATACGACTATTTGCATATTTAAAGGACATGTGAGTTGAATTCTAAACAGACATCTGCCTTATAGTGCTGAATAAGATTCTCACGTAAAGCAAAACCAGGACCCGTGAATGTTACATGTGCTTTGACTACAGATATTTCTTATCAAGTCAGCCTGCTTATAGCAGTCACCAGCTTGAACCCCAGAGATTTAACATGAAAATCACATAAAGGCTTGGTCACAGACAGAGCTTAGTGTTACTGCTAAACTATTATTCGTATGGTGTCTCTTAAATTAGTGAATAACTGCAAATAAGGTCATTCTATTGCTTTATAAAAATTCTCAGTGCAAGATCTTTTCATAAAAACCAGCACTCATGATTGTAGCATTGTGCACCTGTGTATCTTTTTTGTGTACCTTTGGTGCTTTAAAATGTGTAGCAGATGCATAAGAGATCATTAATCTTACATGGCAGAAAAAAACCATTAACGTCAGATTGAGTTCTGTGTGCTTATTGTGACTTTGCACAGTGAATGGAGAGATGGAATATGTCACATACCAACTATCGCTTCCTATCAGAAACACATGGATTACAAATGTATAGTGCTGGTTGATGGCTTTAGCCATACGTCAAACCATTTTTATATCAGTTGTTAATGTACTGAAAGCAAAATGTAATGTAAAAAATAAAGCAAACATGGGGCAAATCAAATTTCAAAGAAGGGCTTTTTTATTATTATTATTTTTAGTACAGTATTATTATTTCAGTGTGGTTCCTGCAATAATTGTTCCTTGTTATTCGCCTAACAAGTATTATTATAAACATCTATTTATAAAACTCCCAACACATTTTGCAGCATTGTACAATAAATGAGTGCATGCACTGAACATTCAGATTATATATATATATATATATATATATATATATATATATATATATATATATATATATATATATAAAACAATTGCCTAATTACCTATACAAGAGGTATAAAGGATCTTGTCCAAAAGTGCTTGCATGTCCTAGGCAATGTTTTTACGCCACTTTGTAGATTTTTATAGCAACGGCATTGCCTTTACAGTTTACAGCTTACTAGCTTTCTTTGGCCTAAAATTGAAAAGCAATCTGAAAGCATAACCAGTCAAACTCTCCAGTAATTTAGTCTTGCACCCAGGGGCAGATTTATCATTGGTCGAATTAAAAAAATTCGAAATTCGACCATATGAATAAAAGGGAAGTAAAATCCTTCAAATTCAAAGGATTTTACTGCAATTCGAACGATCGAATAAAAAAAATGTGATCGATCAATCTTTCGAATCAATTGATTCGAACGATTTCATTGATCAATCAAATTTTTTTTTATTCGATCTAAAATAATGATTCCCAACTCGGTAGCTTAGTTCTGGCGAAGTAGGTGGTCGAATAAAAATTTAAAGGGGAAGTAATTCGACCATCGAATAGTCGAATGTTCAAATAAAATTTTATTTGAATATTCGAATTTGACTATTCGATGTTCGAATTTGCATATTCGAAGATTTTAATTCAAATTTTATTAAAATTCGATTGAACTTCGAATTATTCATGAGAATTTACTAAACCTAATAATCTTAGCAAACTTTGCTTTTTTTGTTGTATGGCTTAACACTTGTTAATTCAGATGCAAATGTCATAATGCTTAGTTAGGTTTACTACTTAGGGGCAAATTTATCATTATTCACGAATCCTAAGAATGCTATTCGAGCAGGTAATAGAAAAAAAGCCTATGGGGGGATTCCCATAGGCTTCTATTGCAATTTGGTAGGTCCAATCTGGCGAAGTAGGCAATCGAATAAACTTTAAAATTTAAATCCTTTGCTGATCGAATGAACAAATATTCGTTCATTCCCCCTTTTTAACAAAAGATAAGATTTTTTTCTGATGTCTGATGCAGGTAAACTGATTGAGGTCTGATGACAATACTTTCTTCAGTTTTAACATTTTTACATTGACAAAACAGGACTTATATAATTTTTAACCATTATTATAACCATAGTATTAACAAAGGATAGCGTTAAGTTACAAAGTGAAAGACTTGAAGATTAAGGTATTAAATTGACATTACATTTGGAAATGTTCAACCAGGTATCAATATACTGGTGCCACATGAATAAAAAAAAGTCTATGCATGACCTGGGATCTTACAGTTGCAAGTAAAAACATTTTCAAATGTAAAAAGGAAAACACCCTTTATAATACTATTTAAGGCTATTGTATAGGTTGCGTAGTCTACAATGCATTTTTCAAAGCTTCCAGCATTTAAAAAGCATGTCCACCTTCTCTGTAAATGTAGTGGGGTGGTGTTTTACCAGCCCCTTAAGGCAAATACCTAATGGGCAAGAATTTAAGGATGTGTTTGCATAAACTCAAGTGAAACAATTAGATGGCAATCTCACGCTCAGTCATATTAATGAACCAGCCAGTATTTTAGCAAGGATATCCTTAAATCTGAGATTGTTTAGTGTGCCTTGGGGGAGCAGTTTGGAAGCACTGAGCTAGTATATCCTCATTTGCCCTTTATTCTGCCGTGTACAGATTTTTAGTTCATACTTCTCACTGAAGTAATGCATGCAGGAGCAATATCCTTTTCTAATTTATAAACATATTTAAATATTGACCGTTTTTTCAAACTTTAATTTTTTCTTAAAGACAAGTTTTAAAATTACCCACCTCTCTGCTAGAAAGCATACAGCACTGTAGTTCTTTACACTACTTAAGCACTTGTATAATAGACAGGTTATATAGACCGTTTATGCCCCTGATTCACTAACGGTTGATATTTCCTTGTTTTTATAGTTATTGAAAATGTAACATTTCTTCGGTGTATCGACCATGTCATTAAAACAGTTTTTATTGGGTCATATTTTCCAGTGCTAATGACATATTATAAGCTTTCTTATCACTGGAATATAAAATTACATTTACAAGTATGGGACCTGTTATGCAGAATGCTCGGGACCTGGGGTTTTCCGGATAATGGATCCTTCCATAATTTAGATCATCACACCATAAGTCTATAAGAAAATCATTTAAGCATTAAATATACCCAATAGGCTGGTTCTGCCTCCAATAAGGATTCATTATAGCTTGGTTTGGATCAAATACAAAACGCTGTTTTATTATTACAGAGAAAATGAAATTATTTTTATACATTTGGATTGTATGGTTTAAATGGAGTCTATGGGAGTTGGCCTTTCCAGCTTTCTGAATAACAAGTTTCCAGATAACGAATCCCATACCTGTATATACAATGCATTGAGAGTACCGAAAGTAAAAAAAGATAACATAGATACTACTAGAATAGTATAATTTTCATGAAAAGACTTTATTTCTATAAAAGAAAATCCATAGGTAACTGTAGTGTTGCTTTGTAACTGTGAATTTTCAGTTCCACATAGTGAATCCCAAATTAGTAAAAAAAACAAGTATTTATTTAAGTAGCACTTGAATCTGTAATTAAAATACTTTTCTGTTGATGTCAGCACTTTATTAGTAACAGAATGAGCCAAATATACAAATTCCCTGTTACAAATCCAAACCGTGCACCAACTAAACGTCACATACTGTAAGTGCCTTTGCTAGGACATTACTTTGCATGTATTGCTATAGTAACTAAGGTGAAGTGGGGAATGAATTTCCATAGGAATACTTTCTATTATTTTGTGCCTATTAACAACAGTGTTGACATTTTGTCAAGGGTATCAGTGATTAAAGAGCTATTTGGTTTACTATTACCTAGGGTAAGTACTTTTCAATAAAGCATATCATACACTGGAACGTTTGCTAACATCCATACGTAGAGATACAGGGGTATATTTATCAAAGAGTGAAGTTCCGCCACTAGAGGGAAATTCTGCTGCTCTCCATTCATTTGTATGGGATTTTTAAACGCGTATTTATTAAAGGGTGAACTTTCACTTCACCCATTGATGAATACGCCTTTCAAAATCCCATAGAAATGAATGGAGAGCGGCGGAATTTCACTCTAGTGGTGGAACTTCACTCTTTGATAAATTTCCCCCATCATTTTTTACACTTTTAGGTGCCATTTGGAAATTCCATGATACAGCAGCCGGACAGCATAGAACAAAATATATACCTTTATAAGTTTGCCATTTATTTGATGGTGGTAAAAAAAAAATGTTTAAACAAACAAACCAAAAAATTAAATAGCAATAGGCCCCATAATGTGTAGTAGGCAACAGCACAATTCAAACAACCTTAAATGATGAAGGCAGTTGGTAGAATTATTACCATGAGAGTCAAAACATTTACCTTACTGCATCTTTGCTAAAATATCATTTACAAAAAATCTACTCCCTTTCACTCTTATCTAGGGAAAACTCAGATATCAAGCAGCTAGTAGAACAGTTAAATGCTCTGTTAGATTTCAAATCAGTTTCTTTGTGTTCTGGAATCTTTGTAAACCCCAAGGCTTAGAATACAGAACTCTCTTGTTGAATTGTAAATGTCTGCTTCAGTAACAAAGCAATATTTAGGCTAATACAGGTACTGTATCTAATAAGAGCGAATTAAGAAATATACGTCTTTTTTTAAAAAAAAAACTTTGTACTGTATACTGTATTTTGTATGTCAACCAGGAAAGTTGGCAAATAAAGAATATGGGAAAGTCAAACTTTAGGCTCATGGTACATGGAGTGCCCCTGTGTCTTTTAACCAGTGAAGAAGCACCCAAAAGCAGCTTTAATTAAATATATTTCACCTGGAAACCACAGTGTCTACTAGATTATAGTTTCATGGCTGTTTTAGAATTTCTGTTACCTAATAAACATTTTATGCAACTGATCAAAAAACAAGATTTACTGGTGTAATTGATTGTTATGGGTTACAATTCTTGGAGCAAATTTTGTTTTACACGCACATTTTAATATTTATCAAGCAATTGCTAAACTTTAGTTTCCTGGTGTCTACATCAAAGTAAAACTTCATTTTATGATGGTCTCCCCTTGGTGGTATTATTTGCACTTGATTTATAACCAGTGTAAAGCAGACGTTCCCTGAGTGCAGATACTGGAAGTAGAGCCTGAAGCACCCCGGACCCGCTGGTTTACACTGGTTAGGTGAGTTCAGGCCAACTTCTGCTGTACATCCTTAGGTGGGTTCGGGCTGAACTTTGGTCTCCATTCTCCCCACCCACAGCCCTCTTCCACCTCTGCACATGCCTTTTGATATACTTGTGCATGCCCCGTCCCTTTCACAACGTCACATCTGAGCTGGGCGGCCACAGGTATATAAAGAGGGGAGCGCGCCGGTTTAGAGTCGGATGAGGGCTGGGGCACAGCAGGAGAAAAGTAAAAAGAAACAGATGCCGAGGTTCACCATTGTCTAACGTTTTATTTTTGTTTCTAAAGAGTGTACCTAACAGAATCAATATTTCAAGGAGAACATTAAAAAAAGAAACTCCTTAGAAAAGATGCATCCAAAACATTACAATGCGTATGCTGATTTGGCATAGAATGTTAACAGAGGTTGTTAAGGACTTTTGATGTACTATCTACTTTTTTCTACACCTTCTTTATATTAATATAACGTGTCTGAGGAAAGGTGTTTGACCAATGAAAAATGCTAGGTAAGGGAAGAAAAAATTTTACTCAGATTTTTTAGGTTATACCCATGGGTGCAATTAACATCTCTATGGTATTCTTGGCATTTAGCAATCCTGTACATTGTAGCCTTCATGGTATTAAGTGCGTTCCTACCATGAACTGTACAGAAAAAACAGTCCTCTGTCTGCCCCCTTGAGTGGTGACAGGTGGGCCCCCACTGCTGACCACCAGTGTTGTCTTGTTGGATGGCAATGGTATTTAAAGTGTCCCAAAGGTTTCTTTTTTTCAAGATTCCACTCACTAGTGCTAGAATTTATTGCACATGATGTCCAAGTTCAATGGGCTATTTCTTTCATGACTCTCAGATCACTTTCTGTTGGCCATGCAACAGTTTATGTCAGGATGACATTATATGGAGGCATTTAGGGTATTGTGACATACGGCGAAGCAGCTGATTGTACCATATCTAGGATAAGATTTCTCATTTGTCACAGCTAGTGCCTGCCTTGGGAGAAGCACAAAGTCACTAGCATAAGCATTCATGTAACTGATTTTAGTGACAGACTAGCATTATATTCACTTGGTGAGAAAGCCAGGGAATCTACTTAGGTTGGCAGTTTTACATATTATTCGGAAACACGTTATCCAGAAAGCTTGAAATTATGGAAAGACCATCTCCCATATCAAAATATTTAAAAACAAATATTTTTCTCTGTAATAACAAAACAGCTGTTGCCATTGATCCAAACTAAGATATAATGAATCCTTTTTGGAAGAGCAAAAAAAAAAGTGATACGGAAGGTACTTGCACTTTGTCACCAAGTTCCACTTCCCAGGCCAAGCAAAACAATATATTATAATATATTTAAAAGAGACCAGCACACCGGTTTCTTCAAAGTTGCAAAAATATTTATTTCAACATCAACTTTTCAGCCCAATTTGGGGTGTGCTGTCCCTTTAGAACAAAAATTATTTGCCATAATGACACTGCCATACTGTCACTATTGTGCCATCCTCAAAATCTGATATCCTGGAAATAGCCATTATTTTGTTCAAAATAAACTATTATTTGGGCTGCAGCCTTATGAGCATTTGAGTCCCAGTCATCACATAACACTTTAAATTGTATCCTTTATGGTTTTTCATAATGTATAATGTATTGCAGTATGATTTCTGATCTTTGACAACCATTTATAAAACTGCAGTCAAAAATCACTGCTGGAAAAAAATGGAATATAAATGTACCATTATTATTTATGAATAGGTCTTACGGTGATTATTTAGTTGACCAGTTTTATATGGTGGTGTCTTACTGCTGGGCAAGAAAACTAAAAAATGTAAGCAGATTGTAAGTTAAAAATGCAATTGTATCTAAAAAGACAGGTTAATAATAGTGATACACATTTAGCCGTTCACAAAGAGCAAAACTGTTCAGCATTGCTGTAGCACACACACACAGCTGTCACTGTAACAATGATAACAGGCTATAGTTCTGCAAGTGGATGTCAAATCTGGACTTATCTGTTTTGACATCTGTTGATGGAAGCTCTGGTTTTTGTTTAATCTAGACAGTGACCTTGATATTCTTTAGGAGCAGCAGAAGCCCACAATTGCTCAAAGAAAGAAGAAAGGATGTCTGGAGTTTTGCCACCTGTCATGCTAAATTATCAGAGAGCAGCTAATGGAACAGCTAACATTGACTCAATTCAAATGTTACACTTTTTATCATTTGCCTTTCGATTAGCAAGTTAACTGCTAGGATTCCACTCATTGTCCATTCCCAGGTATGCTAGGGTTTTATAAAAGGCCTTCTTGGTGCTCTTGAACTTAATAGTAATCACCTGAAATGTTTGAAACCGAGCTTGTCATTTGGTTTGATAGATTTAAATATAGGCTCAGTATTTAACAATATAAGACAATGTAGATGAAAACAATTCAGTGGTAATTATTAGTCTGTCAGATTATTGTATTAGCCAGATGTACTGTATTTATCAAGAATAAAAGAGGAGGAGAATCTATACGCAAAGCCATAAAGGCTTGGAGTATGTGTAATGCCACACAAATCTAGTATTTCCTCTGTTAATACTAGAACAGAAAAAATGCTGAATGTAACATTAACCTAAAGACCATACACTGGCATATGCTCAGTATCTGTTCGATTCAACTATGGGCTGCATGTACTGTAAATACTGACGAATACTGTATGAACAGCCCTATAGTTGATTGGGTACACTCCGTTGTTTTATTTGTTTGGGCTGCCAGGTTCCCTCACGTCCTGATTTGCTGATGTGCAATGTGATGTATCGGCTGGTGACATTGTATGATCATCTTGTTGGATCAACATTCTGTCATGTCGCTGAAACTGTCCAAACTGTCCTTCCGATCTTAGGAATATATGGCAGCCTATAGAGTATGCTTTTAGGTGCTGTTAATTATTCCATGGTGCTTGGAATTTATATGATTTAAAAAAAATACATTTTATTTTAAAAATAGGAATGCTTCAAATGGGGTTTTTGCCTTCCTCTGGATCAGCTAGCAGTTAGGCAGGTTAAAATAGAGTTAAAGGGTTGAACTTGATGGTTATGTGTCTTTTTTCAACCTAACTTACTATGTTACTGTGTAACTATGTAAATAGTTATTATTGTTTCAACTACTCCACAGCTGTCATCTTCCAAACATTCCACATACAGAACATTTGACTGCCTGTCCCAAAAAACCTAACCCAGGTTTGCAAACTAGACCAACGCTTCAGTATTTCAGTGTTCGTTTAATAAGAAAATGCTGTATTTATCATCAGGTTCAACCCACCCATATGATCACTCCGTTTCTCAGTACAGGTATGGGACCTGTTATCCAGAATGCTTGGGACCTGGAGGTTTCTGGATAACATATCTTTCTGTAATTTGGATCTTCATACCTTAGGTCTACTAGAAAATCATATAAACATTAAATAAAGCCAGTAGGCTGGTTTTGCGTCCAATAAGGATTCATTATATTTATATTTTAATGGGGATCAAGTACAAGCTACTGTTTGATTATTACAGAGAAAAGGAAATTATTTTTAATAATTTGGATTATTTGGATGAAATTGAGTCGATGGGATACAGCCTTTCCATAATTCGGAACTTTCTGGATAAATGGCTTTCGGATAACAGATCCTATACCTGTACTTTTTTGCATCAGGTGGCCACAATGGTATGGCGTTAATTATACCATGTGGCATGTCAAGTACTTTCTGCTCCATTCAAATACTCCCCCTTCTATTAGAGAAGACTTCATACTACACAAAATACAATGCACGTATTTATGTTTCTCTGCTTGAATTATTCCACTGCTGTAAGCAAGTCTGAAACTGTGCACTTCCAAAACCTCCTTATATCGATTTATTGACCCAGGTGTTTTAATAGTCGATAGACTCTTGGGAAAGGGCTGATCAGTATTGTCACAAAGCAATACACAATTTAATTCCTTAAATGAGAATTACAACACCAGAAGGAATATGATAAAACAACAGAAAAAAACAGCTATTCTTTTGGGTATGGTAACTAATGCTTTCTCTGTCTTTAAAATAATACCTCTTGGGCACAATCCAAGTTTAAACTAAATTCCCATGTTCCAATGAGAAAGTCAGAGACAATCAAAAAGGAAAACTTATTAAATTGACTGTAGGGCCCATTCACAAGGTTTGGGTTTTTTTGCTAAAGGTAACAAATTTGCACCCTTTAGGGCCCATATATGGATCATTTCTATCAGTACCCATGATACATGCAAGATAAAGGCTTTGACTTGCCCAAGGCAGTCCAGTGTAACTTCTCCCTTGTTTCCCTTGTGCTATGTAGCACCATACAACCATGACTGTACAAGTTGTGAAAAAATGTCGCCCAAAAATTTTTCAAAACTTATATATATATATATATATATATATATATATATATATATATACACACAATAAAGGTGGCCATACATTGGGACTTCCGATGGGTCTCTCCGATTCGGCATCCAGGCCAAGATATCGATCAGGGAGGTTTGATTTTTTGGTGGTCAAGGACAGCCTCACTTCGGCGCCCATTCTCTTATCTGATTGTTCGGCCCTAGGGCATAACATTCAGATTAACCTGATACTGCCCTGCCGTTGCTTGCCAAATTAGCGGATCTTATCGTGTATGGCCACCTTCAGTTATAAGGAGCCAAGACAACTGTGGCTTTCATAAGACTCCAGTTTAGTCATATTGCTTTGTCCACAAGGCACTGAATTTAAAATACATTACCAACATCTTTGGTATGTTTTCTTCAAATGTTTATAACTTTTACCTTTCTGGTGGTTTCTGCTTGGATTTAAGGAGACTATGAATGCAATTTGGTCAGTACTAAATGGCTTTGCAGCGGGTCCATCTAGGTTGAAGCAAGGCATGGCCTGGTAGGTGGTCCTTAAGCTATGAGGAGAAACACACTGCCACTCCTGCTGTTGCACAGAATAGGAATAAATGTTTATTACTTCACTTTTTCCAAACAGTTGTAAACTTTATAGTCACACCACAGTAGAGGAACGTGAATCTGCAGGACCCCCAACTGTGAAACTTTAAATATCACAGTAGGCGCACAGGTGGTTCCTTCATTACTGTGAGTTCATAAGTCAAAATAAATGGAACAATGTTCCACCTGTGGGCTTGTGGATTCTCTTAAATATAAATACACCATTGGAAATTATATCCCTGCAAGTAAGACCAGTTTTGACCATACTGCCCAACCAACCATTTAGACATTTAACTGTTCTGAGGGAACATCTTGCGATTTGGACTTACCTGCAGATTATCCTGAAATTTGGACTTGTCTGGCAGTTTCATCTTGTTTACTTTGGGTTCCCTTTAAGCTAAGATAGTTAAAGGAACAGTAACATATATATATATATATATATATATATATATATATATATTTTTTTTTTTATGTGTTTCTTTTTTAACGAAAAAAAACAAAAAGAGATATAAATCTTTCAAATTGCTAAGTTTTTAATAAGAAATGACTTACCGATTCTCTGCATGCACTCCTCTTCTGAGATGGTGATATGGCAACCATCCAACGTGCGGCGCTTGATTTCTCCTCCCTGCCTTCTATAGGAGATAGAAGGAGCACATGCAGAGAATCGGTAAGTAATTTCTTATTAAAAACTTAGCGATTTTAAAGATTTATCTCTCTTTTTGTTTATTTTCGTTAAAAAGGAACGAATAAAAAAATGATGTTACTGTTCCTTTAAGAAATAAGCTACCAAATCATATGCCCCCCATGTCAACCTGCAGATAGATGTAGATATGATTTTTTTTTACTTAGCAATTTGGACTTTATGAACAGTTTTAAATATAATTAGCTCTTGAAAAACATAGCAGTGCTTTCCCAAATAGCAGTGCAATTCTCTTTTAATCTGCCGTTGCTTTGTTTGTTTGATTATAGTGATTAAAGTATTCATTAGTACTGACTGGTTAGGTAATGTTGTTCGGAATATCAAACTAACTATAGTCAGCGGAACACAGATTTCCTTATTAACATTGATCATTTTTAAAAGTGTCTTTCCTCGCAAAGCTGCTTCCCAAAGTTTCAGTAAAGGAGCAGAATAAGGATCAAAATAAAAATGATCAAACTTTCTTTATAGTGAAATTACTCATTATTTTTATTGTACTTTCTTAACCCATAGACATAAAACAGGCAGCTGTTCTACCATATAGAAATACTAAATCATATTAACATGAATTGTAGCTCAGTGGTTAATTTACACCCCTAAACTGACCCCGGTTAGGTTGGACTGTTCTTATTGCAGACCCATGCAGATTGCTGTGAAGTTTGTGAGGTCTAGTACATATAAGAGGTGTAGACTTGAAACGCCCTAATTTTGCAGAGACCTCCCTTTTATATTGATATATTCATTTCACTCATATGGAAGTTGTGCTAATAAATGACCCCACTGAAGATTTCTGTGTGATCCGAAGTGCTGCGCAAAACCGCAGGCGTCACATGGGATGCAACGGAGATGGAAATATAAGATGAAGTCACAGCATTGATCTGACATGGAGTTCAGCCCTAAGAGATATGTGAAATGCAGAAGGTCAGAAGAATAAAATCAGGCTTTTTTTGCTCCAAATTCAGTGACTTATCCAGCAAAATTACTTCCTTGTGTGCTGTTCCATTGATTTATGGCCAGCAACAGAGGTTTAGTATGGTGAACTGTGTCTAAAATAAAACTGCCTGCTGGCAATGGGGAATTGAAGATTAGAAAATCAGTTCAGTGTTCATGAGCGAACATGACTGAAACACATTATTATGTTTAAGTGAGAAATAAATGCCACTGATTGATTGCAGCAACACAATCGTCGCAGAACTTGCATGGAAAAGGTGTTTGAGAAAGCAATTATACTTTTTTTAAATTACTGAACCAAGAAAATTTGGCATAATATACAGGGAAAATATCTTATTGAATAGACTGGATAAATGTCTAGGTGACATTTAAGTGTAACATAAACCATTCTTTATCTGCACTGGGAACAAGAAATAACAAAATATATTCATTAGATTTTAAAGGATAAGGAGAAGGTTAATCACTGGGGGTTCAAATTGAGGCACCCCCTCCCCCTGTAATTATCGTCTGTCCTTAAAGGAACAGTAACACCACAAAATTAAAGTGCTTTAAAGTAAAGAAAATTTCCTGTAGTGTTGCCCTGCGCTGTTAAAACCGATCTTTTTGCTTCAGAAACACTAATATAGTTCATATAAAGAAGCTGCAGAGTAGCAATGGCGGAAATGGACACTTTGTGGAAAAATAGCAAAAAAAAATGTAAAATCTTAATTTTTGAAGACAATTGAAATGAAAAATATATATATATATTTGGAAGGTGAACAACCCCTTTAAATATAATGCGTTGGCAAATAATTGCTTTTGTTTCACAAAGACTACTGTACTTTCTATAAATGAGCTGCTATTTTGCCACGGGTTCAATAAAGCCTTTAGTATTTACCCACATCTGGTATTCTGCTGTCTCATTGTTTTAATATTCAGCATACATACTAGCAGTGTTTAAGGCTCTCTCTAGGTATGCCTGTCTCCCCATCTGTTTCTGCAGAGTATGTTTGTTAGCTTGAAATCTCTGAGCAAAGGCTACAAGTCCCAGAGGAACAGGAACAGACACTAGAAATGAGCAGCTAACTAGGAGCTCTCAGCATTGACACTTGTGCGTAGCCATGCTTTTTCACCTCCGTTGTGGGGGACAGAGTGCTGTCGTTGAGTCATTTAAAGAAAACAGCTGGTGAAATATATATAGAAATGGGAAAGGGAATCTCCTCCCAAAAACTGTTTTTTTTGCATAATGAAAGCAATAATCCCAGGCTACTTTCCAATATATGCTAATTAAAAGATTTCCATGGTTTTACATGTAGATATAATTGCTGTTGCAAGCAGCATCTGTCTGACTTTTTTTTCCATTTTCTACACTACTGGTTCTGACGCCTGAATCAATGTAGTAGAAACCATCTGATTAACAGGCTGGGAAAAGAACAAAATAAGGGATAAACGAATGCTGTATTCAACTTAAATTGTATTTACGCTGAAAACTTTTAAAGTGATAGGTATCATAAGGTTGTTTAGAATATATTTAATTGTGTTTAAAAAAAACAGTCCTTATTGTGTATAAAAGTTCTATTAATACTGTAATCCTTGTAAAGTGAAGAGCAACTTGGTGACTATGCAAGTATCTGGTTATAGAGGATTTATCTTATTAATGCTTAGGGTTTGCTGTATCAGCACCTGTGAGTCTGTTGTAGCCTAATGGCACTCACAGCTGTTGACCATAGTTCCATATCTTTTTGATCTTGAACAGTCCTGTCTTTGGTGTCTGTGTTATTGTGCTATGGGCTGCTCTAAGGGTAGGGGCAGACAGGGAGATTCAGGGAGATTTTGTCGCCTGCTAAAAACGCCAGGCGACAAAATCTCCCCGAATCTCCCTGTCTGTCCCTACCCTAAGGGTTTAGTCTGCTGGCTGAAGTGTTGATAAGGCCACTATCCCGTGATAAATGCACGGGAACAGTTTTAAAGTAATGGTATGTAGGCAAAGGAAGGAAGAAAGTAGGTAAGTTGTTGTAGACATTCTGCATTATTAATGAATGTATTTTATTTGGAAAGCATAACAATCTCTCTATAGGTTCCCATTCTCTTCCTTAATTTGGCCCAATTGGGCCCCGCACTTATGGGGGCCCAGCTCCAGTGCGAGCTCTGATTCCTATACCCTTAATTCCCCAGTAGCCCGGCCCAGCCCACTCAAACCCGATTGGCCCAGGCCACAGATAAACCTGATTGGCCCAGCCCACCCCAAACCCAATTCAACTAGCCTGCCCCAAACCCCATTGGCCAAAATAACAAGTGAAATGCATTAATGTTGTATATATAATCCATGGTGCTGCACATACACAGTTTACAGTGGTAGCCAAAATTTGCACTTTTTTTTGGCACACATAGATTAAACAAAGTGAGAGAACATTTTCTCCCAGTTGCCCAGCCTGCCCCCATCCCCAACTGGCAGCGTCACTTGGACAGAGGGGAAAGCAGGTACTATTTGCCCATCCAGCTCTGTGACCCTGAGACTGACAGCAGAGTTCCTTCTAGGGGGCCCCACCAAAATGGTTCCAATTGGGCCCCGCACTTGGTACTACCGGCCCTGCTAACATCTATCTATCATATATCTATCTGTCTGTCTGTCTAGCTATAATCTATCTATCATCTATCTATCTAACATCTATCTATCTATCTAACATCTATCTATCTATCTATCTATCTATCTATCTATCTATCTATCTAACATCTATCTATCTAGCTAGCTAGCTATCATCTATCTAGCTATCATCTATCTAACATCTATCTGTCTAATCTATATACAGTATCACCACTTTATCATGTCTATCTGTCATCTGTTATGCTTCTAAGGGGGAAATGTAATAAAATTTGCGAAGAGCAAAGCTTTGTGAATAAAAATTTGCCTGTCACAATTGAATATACTTCATCAATCTTTTATTGAATTGTGAATCTTAATTGCGCATTGCGAACCTCTAACACCTTCTGTGCGGTTACATTAAATATTTTTTAAAAAATGGTTTTGAAATTTTATTACATACACTGCACACTATCGCAAACTATAAAATTCGCAATTTCAATGTTACTATTGTGTAAGGCCAAATTTTTCACTTTGCAAACATTTATTCTCATTGCAGGTTAATTGTAAATGATTTTTGCGCTACCGACCAATATTACATTCCCCCCCTAAATATGCCATTTAAATTAAGACCATCAGCTATTCCATATATAGCAATAGTTATTAATTATGTCTCTGCCAGATAAAGGTATGTTTATATTTATATAATTTAGACTCAGAACCTGAACCCACATGTGAGATTTTGTACATTTTTTTGTTAGCCACTAGAAATCAATCGAAGCAGCCAGAGAGTTGTTAATTTCTGCAGCATTTTGTTGGATATGCACCCAGCATCCACCCAAAGTTATATCATACCCAGTCTTATTTTAAGGGACATTCACATTACTCAGGGATATGACCTGAATAACTGAATAGGGTAAAACTTGCTAGCATAGCTAGAATTATATTTATAGAAGTAAGAGAAAGCACTTCAAGAGGAATAACATTATCTATTCTTTTTAGCCAGCTACCACAGCTGTCCCTTAAAATGACTGTGAGAATCATTATATTTTGCACTCTTTTTGTAAGTGGTTATCAAGCACAGCATGAAATGATAAGGTGACATAAAATATATATTCCCTCTCACAGTCTGCTTTTATGCGAATAAATCTCTTGCATGTACCCACAGTACTCTGTGAATCAAAATATCTCATAAGATCAATATTCACTTATATTTCCGAAAATAATATATTGATATACTTATAACTTGAAAAAACTATTACTTGCATGTGTTATTTTCTGCCATGAATGATCAGATCAGATGTGTCTAATGTTTTCTGTGTGCACTGCCCTATCATATTACCTCAAAATATTAGTTTCTTATTAAGAAGAGAAACGGACATTCCCCTTATGGAACCCATCATGTATCAATTATGGAACTGCAGATTGTGAAGGAGTGCAGAAACACCCCATTATGAGTGTTGATGTCCTAAGGTCAAGGGATCAAGCTTTGCCTTCATAAGAGATCATGTCATGTGAATGTATCCCCCTAGCCTCCGTTTTTTTCTACTCCTGTTTGGAGGTTGTCATTCAAATAAAATTCTCCCAGAGGCTTTAGTAAATTGACGAGCCCAGTGTGTTTTCTCTTGTCATAAATATACACGTAAAGTGGAATGGAATGTGGTTTGCTGGTATGAAGCCACATTATTGTTATTATTATTATTGTATATGGAAAATGCTGGAATGGCAAAGTGGTAATACACACTATTTATCTGACAGTGACATATTTCTTTCTAAATAAACAACTGCTAATCTATTTACTTACAGCTGTCTTCAGTAAATTGTACTGCTAGTTCTTTATATGCAGTAGGTTTCCTCTTCGGCGCAATTCCAGAATGGAGCATGAGCTACCATTTGTATTTTGCTTTTTAATAGATGTTTTCATTGGAAAAAAAGGGGAACCAATTAACTTGACTTGTTTATTTAGCTGTAGCAGGGGAGCCCCTGCCTGCGTTTTGGTACAGCAGTGATCTAATTAGAAGTTACGGCATCATTTTAGTTTCTAATCGAAACGTATGAAGACATTTTGCTTAAACGTGAATTTCTCACCAGTTTCAGTAGGCCCCATAGCCTGAATCACCCTTGCAAGTTATAAAACCTTCTTTCTTTACTATTGTACCCCTGGGGCAGTGTTTGCTCCAAGAAATACCAACCAAGGCAAATTACACAGAATTCTGTGAACAGATGTTTGGGTTGCCCTTTTGACGTGGCAAAGTTGCTTGTTTTGTGCTGCACCGAGCAGGAAATTGTTCAGCAGTATTGCTGATAGCTAATTTGCTATTAGTATAACCACATTTGACTTAAAACTAATATCTGCATAAATAATGCTTTTGCTAGACAGTCCAGGTGAATGGAGCTCTGTGAGGAAACATAATAGGTCCTTTGTGCTATAAGACGAAACATTGAAACAGCAAATCTATTAATGTTACACTCATTTGGCATGGGTAGGGTCAGCTAATGTTAAGTGCCTCAAGGGAAATTTTTGGCAATGCTCCAAAAGTCAGACAGAATAAAACCAAACTGTATTTCTTTTAAACTACTTTTTATTTTGTGAGTGCATTTACAATAGTTAGTAAAAAAAATCCATTCATCAAATCACATACAATATATATATATATATATATACATATACAGACACACATGTGAAACATCTAATCCTTGAGAATTGGAATGATGTAATGTATTCAGTTAAAGATTCATGAGATGTCTGAAAACAGTCTTTTGCTGTCAGTCTAGCGTGTATTCATGTTATACCCCTATTGTTCATATGATGAGGTAAACCTTGCTTTTTATTATTGTTATTTAATCTTTAAACAAACATTCCTTTGAATTACATTTATGTTTACACATAACTTTAAAAGCCCCCAAAGATTTTTGTGCAAAGTATGGCATAGTTCATTGTGCGCATAGAATTTTACTTGTCTCGATTCTTATCTTTATACCTGTTGTGCGGTTTTCTCTGTATTTTGACTGCCAGGGTTAGTCTTGTTATTGCCATCCATGGAAATCGCTTCTGGTGTGGTACAACAATAAATACAGTAGCATCCATTCATCTCTGTGTATATGCTGAGAGGTTATACTATGGGGCACATTTATCGAGGGTCGAACGATTTTTGGGTACTTCGGTTATCAAATAGGCCAAAATTTGAATCTAATTTAAAAAAATTCTACCATTCGAATATATAAATGTATCATTTACTGTCTCTTTAAAAAAGTCGGCTTCGACCATTCGCCATCGTAAACCTGCCGAATTGCTGTTTTAGCATATGGTGGACCTCCTAGACTTTTGGGGGACTTTTAAAAATTCTACGTTTTTTTGGGGCTAATCGTTCAATTCGAATTCGATCAAATGCACCAGTTGAAATGATTTGAATATGAACTATTCAGCCACAGAAAAAACTTAGATTTTTTAAAAATAAATTTCTGCTATTCATGTTTCCTAGCGTCAGATGTGAGATTTGGGGGTTATTTATCAACATTTTTTAAAATAAAAAGTTAAAGCAAACTATAATCCACTATTTCACCATATTTATTATTTAAAAAGCATGAATTAATATTTTATGTTTTTTCAGAGTTTTGTTCCTGAATTGTACAATTTTTTTCAAGCTTAATTGTTTGAATTTTTGCCTGAAAATAGTTGGATTTTTGGGCTAATTCCAGCATAGCCCATAGGAACCAAATAGGATAGGTCCTGTTCCATTGACTTATGTACAACCTCGGCTGGTCTGAGTTGGAGGATTTTTGGTTCGGACTTTTTGTAGCCTCGAATATAATATTATCATTCGGACTTTAATAAATAATCCCCTTATTGTCCTATTAAACCTGAGTTAATGATCGCTGTACGTAAAATTATGCTAGGCAACAATAATACCTGAAAGGTGCAAACAAACAAGATTTAAATAATCAAGAGTGCTGGTTATTTCATATTACCCACCTGTGGTCCTGAAGGACTTGTAAATCAGGGTATGTTTGTTGGGGCTATTATTGATTAATAACCACTGATTGGAGTTATATATACAGTCTGCATTTCTTCTGTTGATGTGTTGCATTGAATAGATGCAAGCCGGACATAAGCTCTTACTCTTGTGATCAAGCCGTTCTATTCCAATTATTATATAAGCCTTACTTGTTACATTATTGTAATTTTAATATAAGATACATTGTTGGTAGTACCATATACATATTTAATGATGAAACCTAAGGGTGCGTAAACTGCTGCTCCCTGACTTGCATTTCTCAATGACATGCAAGTTAGGGGCTGGATAGTGGGCAGTGGAGTGGTTTATCTCCACATGCATCCCCACCACCACATATGAATTAATTGCTACTGAACACAGTCAGTGATGCATTCATCATGGTGGCCTCAAGCATCTGAGACCTACAGCAGTGTTTAAAGTGCAAAAAAATTGCTCTGGATTGTGTCCATTATTTGCACAGTGACTTTCTGCTCATAGACTGATGTAATTTCTAATGTTATAATCTATTAATGTCTATGTGAATATCGTCATTCTTTCCTGAAATAGTGTTGTCTCCAATGCCCCAAACCATTCTTTACAGAGAAATGTATTTTTACAATATACAGTATATACATTTATGTAGCTTGAATGACAAAGAAATATATAGCCACAAGACATTAGAAAAGAAAAATTATGCTAGACTGAGTCCTTCATGCATTGTTTAAGTTAATTAAAACTTGTGGAAACACGTAATTACACTTTGCAAGTAATATTGCAGACATGAGTCGGCTGTGAAAAACAATTTCATTTAATCTCTGTAATTCATCATAATACAAACAGAACAACAGCAGGTATTTTTATTGTGTCTAAAATATTAAAAAGCCTCTGTTGGTGCTGAATATAACATTTCCCATGTAATGCAAAATATCTATTTTTATTGTATATTTTAGGCTAATGACAATAGATTTTCATTTATAATATTTATATTTATAATATCATAACAGTATGTTAAGCTGGCCTGTACTGTATACTGAGAGTCTTGGGCTTGTAATGAAGTGTGAATACTTGTCTTGCATTTAAGAGGCGGGTCGTACATTGGCCCCATCCTAGTTTAGCAACCAACAGTGAAGACTTTGGCTATTCACAAATGCTTAAAAATTCCAGAAAGCACTTAAAAATCTTGTTGTCTGAACAACATTTGCATCGGCTTCAATCCCTATCAGATTATAATAATTTTGTTCTTGCACAGAAAAATGCAGTGATGAGTTGAGTTGAGTTATATTGATCATTCTGTTACACCGCCCCCTTAGTGAATGAACCTTAAGAATTATTTTGGATCTGGTTAAAATTGGGCATTGTATCTATTTATTTTATTATGCTGTCTAATGAGAACTAAATTCATATGACCATTTCTATAGCATACAATGTCATAATACATTTTCTGTAGAAGAAGAAAGATGAGAAGGAGTCATATATTTTATTAACCTGTGAATAACTTTAGCTAGAGTGGGAATGGTTTGACTGAATGCCTTCATTAACCCTGTTAAAAATAACCTTTGCAGGTCATGTCATTTTGTTTGCAGCAGTGAAATAAGTTTATTTCAGCAGAATGGAACCATTATTAGCTTGGCAGAATCCACTTGTCAGAATTTTATGGAGCAGAACAGAGTTTGGCTTGGAAATTCAATAAATACTGTAATGTGAGAGGAGTTAAATTCCAAGGGCTGAGGGGCACAGAGAGGGGATTTGTCTTTAATGCAATGTTTTACAGCTCTGTTAAGAGCTCAGCATAATCTGTAGGCAGAAGTCATTTGCCTTATCTCTACAATGTAAAGGAAATTTGCCTATAAAATTAATGATTCTTAAACTGGAAAAAATTTATGCAACTTACCCAATAACCCTTTTTGGTTCACTATAAAAATCACCTGCGGCAATTCAAACGCAGCGCTTTGTTTTCCGAAATAGCCTGACGTTGCCTCACGAGGAACTTTGGCCGATTTTGGAAAATGAAGCTCCACGTGTGAATTGCTGTAGGCCGGCACAAGACAGGGGGAAGCGGTTTGGGGAGATTAGTCACCCCAAAGAAGAGGCGATTTGTCGCTGGGGAGACTAATCTCCCCAAATCTCCTTGTGTGGACTGACCCTAAGGGTAGGGACAGACAGGGAGATTCGGGGAGATTCTGTCGCCTGGCATTTTTAGCAGGCGACAATCTCCCCGAATTTCCTTCTCCCTGTCTGCCGATCGTAAAAGGGACAAAGCGCCAGCGCCTGTGCAGACGCGGCGCGGCGATTTCCGGAATCGCCCGAAGATACCTCTTGAGGAAACTTCGGGCGATTCCGGAAATCGCCGCGCTGCGTCTGCACAGGCGCTGGCGCTTTGTCCCTTTTACGATCGGCAGACAGGGAGAAGGAAATTCGGGGAGATTGTCGCCTGCTAAAAACGCCAGGCGACAAAATCTCCCCGAATCTCCCTGTCTGTCCCTACCCTAAATGTGAATAAAATTGTTATACACTCATGGTTACTGTTATTTCAGACTAGTACCCACCAGAATGTTATCCTTAAAAAAAAAAGTAACAGCTGCCCGAAAAAGTAGTTTGCAGCACTGTTCTAAAGCATAAAATTCAAACAAACACAGGCTACAAAGATAGGACTGGCTTTGATAAGATTTCATGGTATTTCACAGTTTGCATTCTAACTGAAAATACCAGTTGCTTTTGGTATCAGCATTTGGTCTGTCAAATATTGTGTGAGCCTTACAAAAAGATTAATCTGCCGCATGGTGTTTTTAGCTCAGCTTCCACAATTTCAGCTGGTGATCTCTTTTTAAGCCTTGTACATTTTATAAACCCAAGTTTCTACTAACCTAGTGCAAAATTACTGACTGGGTTGTAAAATTATAGTATGAGCTGTTGGAGCAAAGTTCTCTTGCTGAGATTTTGTTTTATTACCATCATTTTCTGTAACATATGAAACAGAAGCCATTATTATGAACCAGACTCATAAAAATCCATCTGTATTTTAGGGAAACAATAGCTATTTCTCAAGAGAAATGGAGAAACTCAAACTGAGTGTGATTGACACTTACACAGTTCTTTATGCACATATATTAAAGGTGTTATTATTTATTACATTGTGGAAAATGTTATGTGTACTGTAGCAATTTTTTTTTTTGTGGCATAGTACATGACCCAAAAGCTCTATCATGGTCTCATCTGACCACTAAATCTCTTCCTACTTTGCAAGTGGGTCACTTCAGTGCTTTCTAATATATTCCAAACACTCAATTTTTTAAAAACTTTTTTGGATTATAGTTACTTTTGTGCCACCCTTCCATACAGGCCAGTGTAATGTAAAGCCTTTGATATGATTAATCCATACCTACGGTATGCTGTGAGACAACAGGGCATCATGTCAAAACAGAAGAAATAATGGAGACACAAAGTGCAAATAAATGAGACAAAAATTTGCTTTTAGGTAGTATGCTAGTGGACACTGCATCCCTTACTTCCCCCTAACACTGAAATGTTACCTTAGCCATTGGAGGACAGTCACCTTTTTGTTATTTAGCCACTCCAGTGTTAAGTTATTCTTGCGGAATCACTGCTGAAAGATGGGAGTCTTGAGTTAACCATTATAATCACAGAGGGGGTACCTATTTCTTTAGAGTTTGGCGTGTTACAAAAAAAAAAGTTACAATCACCACAACACATTTTCTTAAAATTATAAAATAGTCATCATTCCAAAAAAATATCTTCTTCATTCACTATATCAATATTTTAAAGAACAGTAAAATATGTTGACCTGCTGGCTCCCGTTTTTTGTTCAGCAGACACAAGGGTAAGATTTACCATGAAAACATGTACGTTCAAGTTTCAGTGCCAAGGTGTACGTTCTGAGAAACCACTGCAAGGCAAGTCAATGAATACAGAACAGTGGAAGTCATTATATTGTCCTTTGTCTTGCCTTTTTACCTAGGTGGAAAAAATGCCTAATGTGCTGCTAGCCTTAAATGAAAGAGCTGTTCTGCTGGTACATAGTACATATTATATACCTGTACATACAGTGATTGCAGCACTGATTCATATACTAATGCTGTATAACATCACTTTAGATCCCTTTGGTGGGTTGTTTTTGAGGTTGTTTTTTGTGTAAACAAAACATGCCCGACTGATTTATGTTATGACTATGACTGGTCACCAGAAGGTTATGTTAATCATAGTTTGTTCAAGTTACCCATACTAATACTAAGATGTTCTCTTTTAAAAAGCTGTCTAAATATTACCCCTCTTTGGTGTGCAGGATGGTGGCTGGTGTATCTCTAAGCCCCTCTTCATGGAATCTGAGGTTAGGATCAAGGTGAAATAGAGTCAAATTGGCAGATCAGGTGACCCCCAGTGTATAACAGTACTGTGTGGAAGCTATGCTTATGCCTTGGGGAGGTGGGAGAAGATGTGTCAAGAGACTGGAGAAATATCCAGTTGCTGGTTAAGTTACAAAGAGGTGAAGAAAGGTGTAGTAAGTCTGAGGGTTGCTTTTTTAAAATTTGCACTAGTAGTACAACATAGAACTATGACTTTTGGTATCCTTGAACACCAGCTTGAAGTTTGAGGGCTGTACCCTAATCTTTAAAAACTAGTCTTGGGAGTTAGCTGAGGTTAAGAGAGAGAACCCCTCAATTATTTAGGTAGTTCTGGAAGCTCACAGTCCAAGTACCTCAGAGGCATTGCACATTTTTTGCCCAGTGCTTTTTATAAATTGGGCAGTATATGGCATTACTGCTACATGCTTTATGCCACAGATGTTCTCAGTGATCCAGCTTGGTCATACAGGCAGCCAGTTGAGGACAACGTTTGATAACTCTTCAACATGCTGTAGTCTTTATTATGGTCCTATTGTATATTTACTTTTAATTTAGTAAAAACATCAGTATGAAAAATGAAATCATGCATTTAACAAGTCATTATGCCTTGACATGGCCTTGCAATTTTTGTGACATCCTGGCATCGCTGCAATTATTCTAAGCTTTTCACATATGACTCATAAGCATATACTATGAGGCAACTGTGGCTGATGTCCATTATTGCTGACACATCATTTTAATTTTCCTTAAAGTGATTCTGACACTAAAAAATTAATTTTAACATATGAATGTACATTACATGTTACCTATAGGTCATGGTGATCATTTTTTGCTGAGAGGTTTGTTTTTGTATATAATTGTTAGTTGAAGTTCCTAAGCCTGGCTCTCTAACACTGACACTCTAACTGTCCCATCTCAGCCTGTTATTTACAGTTTCTAATGCTAACGGTCTCCTCCTGCACAAATATGGCAGCCCCCTCATACAGGAACATGGGGAAACAGGCAGGAAAGGTAAAAGCATCATGCAAATACTTTATGGAAAAGTTAGAAGTAGCTTTCAGAGCCAGTTATAATAGATTTAAAAAAGAGTTTAATTTCAGGTGTCAGTATCTCTTTAAGTAAATGGGAATATACAGTATTTATTTGCTGGCTAGCAATTCTTTGCTTCCACATTTCCATATTGATTAGTTCAGGTTGATTTGATTTGCAACAGCCAATCTGTTCTCATAAATCTCCTTCTGTCATTTGACCATACTCATTTCACTGGTTTGAACAGTGAAACCTACATGTCTGCGGTTAACTTGAGGCTTTTCGAGTCAGTCTTTCCTCAGTGCTTTGTGTTCCATCCAGTGTGGAATGCCAAAATGAACAGAATGTTCATGCGGTCTGGAGATGTATTTTGCAGCTGAATATGGTTGTTAGATGTTATGTGAAACCTTGATCACGTTTCATCAAAACACTTCAAATTGACTGTATGACATATAGACCAAATTCCTTGCTGTGACGCAAATTGGTCACCGGGAAAGTCTAAGGATACAAAATATTAAATAAAATATTGTTAAATAAGCAACGTATCATTTTTCATTGCAAAAGCAAAGCATGGTTTCCTTTGGCCAGCTTGAAATTGAACCTTCAAAGCCTAGTTTATAAAAAAACAGGATTGCAATTTTTCCAAAGAACGTCTCATTTTCTGGGATAATTGCTTTCCTTTACGAGTATCAAATAATGCAAAATCATGAAACCAATGTCTGGACAATACCAATACCCACAGCTGCTAAATTCAGTTATGATTTCAAAAAATATACATCATACTCTTTCATAAGATAAAAAGAAAACATGAAAAAAATAAAGTGAAATACTCTCACCGTAAACTAGCACAAATGCCAGTGGCTTCATCGGATTGGTTTGGCTGTCGGTGAACTGGCTGTGGCTATGGGTATTTAACATTTTAAATATTAGTTTATTATTAGTTAGCTAACAATAAAAAAAAATGGTGCACTTTCATTTTAATAAATTTATAGTCTCCCACCAAAGCTGGTAGATTGAATAGCATTGGTGAACAAAACACTACCTCTTATAAAACTGACATATGCAGCCTGTGGCTCTCTCTCCAAATTCGACAATATTTGGGCCCCATGGATAGACGCTAACCCAATAGTAGCACTCCCTGACTTATTCTTACCCAGACAGCCCCAGAGGCAATAGGTTGGTGCTTATGGGAGTATGGCACGGTCTTAGTGCAGTTGTATGGTAGATGATCTGGTAAGGATACCGTTGTTAGGAATATTCTAAGATGTAAAGGAACTATGAATGTTTTTGTTTTTTATGTTATTTGTTGAAAAAAAAAAGTATAGTCTGATTTCTGCCTGCACAATTCCTGGTACACATGGATCAGTCTACTAGTGTATGATTCCAGTTCAGTTTTAACCCGGCCCCAAAAAAGATTGCAATCTCAAAGATAGTTATTTAGTTGTCTGACAAGATACATATCAACAATAAACAAAAACATGTCTAAATACTGGTACATCCCAGACATTTCCCAGATGCAAAAAGTGCAAAAAAAAAAAAATTATTTTATGGTATCTGACAGTTAAAGTTCTTTTCTGTTGGCTTGCAAAAAATCTAGGCCTGTCTGTTTGGAGAGGGTAGCTAGATTTTACCTGTTGAGGATGATAATTCAGATATATTTTTAGTACAAAATGACAGCTTTCTTCCTTTATGTTTTGATATAAACTAGATTTCTATCACTGTAAATTTGCAGATTCCCAGTAGATACATTTCATACTTAGCTGACTGATTACAGACACAAACTCTTTATGGCTGTTTTCTCTGTACCTTTTATTCCCTTTCTGTTGTTGAGCTAGTCAATGGTATACACAATGGGAAACATTTTGTCTTGAAGAAAAGACTGACACATCAATCTAGCGATGTTGTACTGCTCCACAAGGGGTTATCTGTTTTTTTCAAAGGTTTTGTTGAGCGTGTGTTGGACTTTCCATTATAATATTATCTATTTCTGTTACTCAATATGCTTGCATGCCAAGATAATTTGTATAAACATACTAATATATTTTTTGCGTTGCAGCCACTTTTGATTCTTAAAAGAATCTGCAATGTTTCCCCCCCCCCACACAAAATTATATAAGAGAGTAAACTTTCACTTTATTAAATGCCAGATCAAAAACTAAAAAATTCCTTTGAGTTGTGTCATATTTGTTGGCAAACTGCATTCTTTCTCATTTTCAACAGTTCATTGCAAAAAAAAAAAAATTATGTACCACTCTCACAGACTCCAAGTTAAGCTACTGTATAAACGTATAGGTGTAGACCCCAAAAAATGGGTACCTATGCTGCAAACATTGGGCCCCCTTGATTTCCTATAATATAATAGCTATTAAAAAAAGCAACACCTACTACTTACGGTACTTATTTTCAGAAAAGCTACACCTTCTGTAATCTTAGCAGTAGGGGACTTTGTAAAACTGAAAAGTACAATTATATTCATATTACTGATCATTTACTGTACCTAATTTTATGGTCTTTCTACTCAAAAAAATGCCACCAGGCTCCTTGTATGATGTGTGTATGTAGTCTGTTTGTGGAAAGGTGTGTAACAAAATATGCAGATTGGGATGTGTATATATTCTATTTGCATATAAAGTGTTTGTCTGATCTGTCTAGTTCTCAGTGGGAAATACACAATAAAACACTAAAGGTGGCCATACATGCTACAATTACAACCTTTTCTGGAAGATATTGTTAGTTTCAATACACAAGTGTAGAGATGAATCATCAGATATACAGGTACGATTCAGCACTAACAATGGCTGATGTTCAGGCGCCTTCAAAGCTGCCCAATCAAAATCTTCCTGATATCCAAGGCTTCTGCAAATATCGTTTGTCTTGACTCACACCATAGACACACCGAATATTGTACGAAAGTTAGTCGTATACATTATTATGGGTGTTTCTATGGCAACGTTAAACCACAGAGGAAATATAACCCCTCTTTTGGAATCATAGCGGTTGTATGTTTTCCAGAGCTAGCAAGTTCTTTAGTTATAGAGGGATTACACACAGTAATGCAGAATATGTCGGTTCTGTTATCTGGAAATATCATGCAGTGCATAACAAAAAGATGGTATAATAGAGCACATGCCTGCTACACTATGAATAGAGGTAATCCAGCAAAGTAGGACACTTTGTGCAAATTTATTGTATTTTGCCCTTTAGACACAAAAGCTTTACAAAGAGGTTTTGTCCAGAACCCATTGCTTCTTTCTAATGTTTAGAAGCATCTTGCGCTCTTCAATACTGCCCTTGTTAGTAGTTGAGATGCTTGGGTGCAATTGCTTGTGTGGTATTTAACCAGTATAGCAAATTCATAATCTGTTGAAGCTTATACTTCCATCCTAGATTCAAGATATTTGTCCTCAGGGTTAACTGGAACTGTGGATGTAGGGAGAGAGTGCTTTTAATTTCAAGGGTCAGGAGCTGGGGGAACACTATAAATATTTCCTTCCTAAGCAGTCACCATATTGTAGCAGGTCATTCATTTAAAGGAGACTTTTCATTGAAGGAGCTCATTCAGCTGTCGACATGATGAGTAAGCTGATATATCGGGCTTCAGCCTGAATACAGTATTTGGGAGCCTGTTTATTTTATTTTCAGTAAGTTAGAAAGCATTTTGTGGGAATCTATTACAAGGTAAAATAACAGCCAGTTGCAACTGCATTGTTGCTAAGGGCATTACATCGTTAATGACTGTGAGGTTTAAAGAAGTGTAAAAAATGTATCTATATTGCATGAGTCAAAGATTTTTTTTTCCAGTTTTGTGGTTCAGATCCCTTGTTGCAGTCTTGTCTGTTAAAAAGCATCAGAATGAATTATGCACAAGATTGCCTGAATACCTAATTCTGTCTGTACTTGGAAGCATCATGCAATGCAGCTGTAGCAGTGCTTGGGCAATTCCACGTTTTTTTTCATCTGTAAGTAGCATTAAAGTGACCTCTTAGAACATGTTACAGCTAAAGTGCAATTGTCCAGAGTGGCACTGTAAAAACAGCATACAAGTAGTGTATGTGGATAACCAGCTTTGTGGAAATTGTTTGGTACCCAACTCTATCTTTATATTTTACCATGGAAATCCTGTTTTCATTGTATTGGTAGTATATATTTACAATTCTATCCCTTTGTACATCCTGCTGGTTGGTTTACTTGCAGGCATTGGGGATTTCTGGCAAGAGATGTTGGCATTGAATTAGGGGGCACCTTGGGAATCTGAACTGCTCTCTCCTTCACAGGTTCCATTTTAGAAAAGTAATTTTATAACCAACTTTGCATGCTCACAGTCTATTAGGTAGAAGCTCAAGCTTCTAACGTAGGCCTGAGTTAGCTAGGAAAGGTAAATGGCCCCACAATAACCATTTGAAAAGCCAAGACATATATGAAGGTCACGCATATGCTGCCTGTGTTGCATTCCCCTTGTGGTGTATTCTTTTTACATTGTGAACTCCTGGTGCACTACAAAAAAGCCTTCAAGCTATCAATTATATGTTTTGATAGTTTGCTTCAGGGTGGTAAAGGAGTCTGATATAAACTGACACACCCCGAAACATAGATAGCATTTATAAACCTTCTGATTGTTCTATTCCTGTTATAATTGACAGTGCAAGAACCTTCTGGTAACTGATCATTTATTATATATATATATATATATATATATATATATATATCTCAAAGGAAGGACTCGCACTCCAAATTCAAGTGTACTATGACTGCAGCTGTCATACATGGCAGGAGCACCTCCATAAAACTGGAACCAAGGCACCCAGGTAAACGTTTTCTGGTCTGTTAACCTGTAATTAGCTGCTGCATCAAGGGCGGTAGCATAATAAAAGTAATATCAAGTGAGAGTGCACGTTAATTAAAGTAACCAAAAGTGCATTACAGTAATTATTCAAATGATCTGGAATATTTAGTGTATTAGTTCAAATGTCTAGCAGCACATACAATGGAGTCTATTTCCTAAATGTGCTTGTTTTTAGATTAGTTTGTGTAAAAAAGTGTAAGGAGAAAAATTAATCATAAATATATATGTAAGAAGAAAATTGGTTCATCAAGCTCTTTCTTCACACAACTGGATGATATCCAAATTATGCATTCTGCAAAGTGGGTTATTACTGTGATCTTTTTATCTAAAACCTTTAAATAGCTACATCATTTTACTCCTCCATTATTGATTACAGCCACACACCACAGTAATAACATCAGGCCAAACCGGTGCCAAATAATGATGCCAGATATTATGTAATAGATGTTTTGCCACTAAACAGACACAGTCTTTCTGAAATTGCAGCTGACCCTGGTACAATACTAAGCACTGAATATGAATTTCCATTTTTAGCAATCTGTGAATAGTTAGACCTCTTTTCTTTCTAATCACATATCATGGCACTGTGTGTTTTACATTAATTATTTCCATATTCATTTGTTTCAGGAGCATTTTGCTACCGATATTAGCCACTTACTATTATTTTAAATTGAAATTGTTTACATGTAATAAAAAAGCAAGTTCTGATACTATTCTGATGAATTCATGATGTAACTTGATTTGGATAAAGCGAAACTAATAAAATAATTTTTCAGAAAACTAGATCAATGAAACTAAGAGAAGAATTATAGTTACACTGTATCTAGGATTCCCACTACTTTATGTTGACATGAAAAAATAGTTAGTATTTATCCAGACTAGTATATGTAGCCTTATATATGTCTCACATATGATTCCTTTTATAAAATATTTTGTATGTGTAGAATTTGAAGTTATTTACATATTCTATAACCTTAAGAGTAATTATTTTAATACTGATTATTGAACAAACATGTTTTGCCAGGGTACAAATAGAACAGCTCAGCCAGAATGTTATGGCTAAGCCATATACAAAATGATGTAAAGAGTCTAACCTACAGGGTACTACTGACTTATTTTCTTTTATGGTAGAATGTGTTAGTGATTTATTATCATGGCATAAAAAAGTTATAGTAATATTTGTCAAAGTAGAGAATTGAGATAAAGCAAAGTAAAGACATTGAACTGTGCCTGCAACTTATTTTTGACTAACAAAAAAAAACCTAGCTGTTATATCCTATGAAAGTGATCAAATATTTTTCTTTATTTACCTAGAATTCCCTTACTCTCTAGGTTCATATTTTTTCCCTCAAAATGACCAAATTATTCTAATCTTATGTCTGTGTGGGAACATGAATAATGATTTTTAAACCTTCTTTTGGGAATACAAACCAACCAACCATAAAATTAGAGTAATTTATTAAAACCATGTGGACAGGTTACAATAAATTTATTCTTCTTCAAGTAAGATTTTTCATTAACTTGCATTGGTGGTACTAATGAAAAACCATTAAAAATATTGAAAAACATTTTTTAATTCTGATACATACTGTATGTTTCATTTGCAATAATCTACAACATTTGGGATGGCCTGAATAATAAGTACTTCATCTGATTTTAATTAACTATTTATTTTAATAATTTAATCACACCAATCATAATTGTAAATTATCTATGCCAGCCATAGATTATCACACACATTAAGTGGCAAATTCACAAAAATGCGAAAACTCGCTAGCGTTGGCTTCGCTAGCGTTCACCGCACTTCGCCAGGCGAATTTTCGCCAGCACTACGCAAATTCATTAAGATAGCGCTACCGTTCGTTCGCCAGGAAAAGCACATATACGCTAGCGATGCCTAATTTGCATACGTCGCCAATTTCAAAGTATAATAGAAGTGTTTGTTACAGCCACTACGTTGCACTACACAAGCCCAGGAAACCTTTAAATAAAAAAATAAAGTTGTCCTTTTGCCCTACATGTGCCCCCTGTATAGTTGTGTTGCCATATGTTAGGAAATATAGGGGGGGAGGAGGGTAACCCCCCCCCAAAGAAAAATTGATCTTTTTCAGACTATCACCCTCCAATGGTAAAACACGCCAGCGTTTTTTGGGACTTTTCAACCTCCTATCTATTGTATTGAACTTCGCCTGGTCTGACCAGGCAAAGTAAAGTCTAGGGTAAGTGCTAACGTTCAGGAAAATGTTCATCTTAGTGAATTTGCGAATTTACGATCCTTCGTCAGTGCACAACTTTGCCTGGCGTAAGGGTGCAAAGTTGCGCAAGTCTATCTACTTTGCTAGATCCGGTGTTAGTGAATTTTTCGAAGTTACAAATTGACGTCACGCTGGCGAATTAGCGCTAGCGTTAGAAGCTTTGCCCGTTAGTGCATTTGTCCCAAAATATTCCCTACATCCAAGGATAAGGAATTTTTCTTGATTGTATAAGAAGCAGATTGAAAATCCATGCAAGATGTTTTGTGAAACAAAGAACCACCCTTCTTTCTTTCCACTGTATGATTGGAGATTACATTCCTCTTTAAGGAGGGTAAGCTATTGTTACCAGTTAGCGGTCAAATGGATCTAGACCTTAGATACTGTGCCCTAGAGTCCTGCATGAAACCAACTTTTGAGACCCTGACCCACAGCCAGTGACCGAACTGCAATCCACATATTTACCCACTTGGATCTGCTGCCCGCAACTGCCTTATCTGCAATCCAATCTGCAACCCACATACCACCATTAAACAGAAAGTGCTGTTGCTGCAAACCAGAAGTTACATCATCATAAGCAGGCAGCGATAGAATTTTAAAAGGAGTAAAATATACACAATATAACAAAAGATAAGAAATACAGTTGAGACCTGCAGAACCGCACCTATACCCGCACCTGAAAATCCTACCCCCATCGCGTGGGTAAGCGTTTTTTTGTGTGTACCCTACCCATTGCAGGACTCTACTGTGCCCCTCAATGAAAGCTTGTTCATACAGTTTCCAGGGTTGTTATGTAATTCCAAGGCTGTCTTATTTGCTTTCCCTTTTATACTGAGACTGAGAATGAATGGTCAACAAGAATTAATTTGTCATAGCTGGTTTACCAGTGATACCAGTTACTTGGCCCTTCAGCTAAGATGGTAAAAGGGGAGGGGGGATTTTAGTTCTGCACATAGCACTTTGTTGCTAATGAACCAATTATACATCAGGGTTGAACAAATAAGCTAAAGTAAATTAATTGTTTTTTATCTTAAATGAACAGTAAAACCAAAAAAAAAGTTTTTTGTTTCAAAAACACTTCTATAGTCAATATAAACAAGCTGCTGTTTAGCAATGGTGGGAAATGAAAAAGGCTATATGGCACAGGTTAAATAGTGGATAACAGATAACAGCTTTATGTTCTACAGATCTTATCTGCTACCTATCTGCTGCTATCTACCTCCATTGCTATACAGCAGCTTATTTATATAAACAATAGTAATGTTTCTGAAGCAAACACACCAGTTGTCCCAGGACTGAGCAAGTATTTTTGTTACTTTAAAATACTTAAATTTTTTGATGGTAATGTTCCTTTAAATGCTACTGTGTGCTCTGTAGCTATGGTTAGAGTTTTGAATATAATTAAAATTATTTGAGCTTGTGCTCAAATAAAAAGTGACAATGAATGGGAAGATTTTACTGTATTAGCCAATATGTGGGCGTCCTGTTATAGAGGCAGTGCTTCTCAATAACTGCCCGGGGGATTGGAATTTGCAGTTTTATGTAATTTATGTAATTTATGTGTTCTCACATATTAGACTAAAATGTTATACTTTTTTGCTACTTTACATTTTTATATCTGTATTTTGACTTACAATGGGTGATAATGGCTGCTTGATACCAAGTGAAAACTCTGTGCCACAAGTGCTATTTTGAAAGTCTTACATAGTTTCTAACATGGAGGGGTGTATGGATTTTTCTATAATAAATAATTCAAACACTGTGTGATATTTTATACTGAGATATACAGGTTGCTAATACTAAACTTTGGTTTTCATATTTTCGTTGCTGTTAACTTTTTAATTATCAGGTAGTGCAATCTCTCTTTAGAATGATAAGCACACATATATGAGACAGTAGGTTACTTTTTTATGCAGTCTGGTAGCTATAGGATGTGTGAAATCCCACAAGTGAAAAATATTTTTTTGTGTGTAAGAAACACAGTGGTAGGTCACAGTAGCTTCCCTCTAATGGCTGATTTTAATTAATTTACTCACTAACATTATTCTTCATTTTGCTATTAGCACATTTTGTACAGTAGTGGTGCACTGAATGCTAATTTGAATGCAATGCATTACAAATTAGGACAAATAGGGACATTTTCTGAAAAGAAAATAAAGCCTAGCAATGTACCCTTTATTTATTGAAACAAAATGAATTTGGATTTATTTCCATAACACATAAATACATAGGTAGGTGTCAATAAACATAAACTAATGAAATTAAAGACCTTCAGCAGAAGTAATCTCCCAAGTAACATAATATTTCACTGAATTTATAGTTTATTGTAAATAAGTCTTATATCTATTTAAGATTGGAACTATCACTATTGAATGGGTGGTAAAATGTTGTGGTTACAGATAATGTGATCTAGCAGCACACAATGTTCCAATGATATAAGCCTACTCAAGCACCCAGTATGGGGAAATGGCAAAATGTAAAATATGTTTGTAAAAATAATTCACAATATCTCTAAATTGTACTTTTTTTTTTTTAATATTACTAACTCTTAGACACACCTTTAAATATAGATGTAAAAAGGCCAGTGCCATCTTATCTGTCATAAGTCGAATTTTTTCCCCAATTGAATAATAATACATCACTATTTTCCTTCACTGCCAATTTTTAACAGAGACGACAAAACAAAACAACCTCTAAAGAGCACATTCTCTGTATCTCCATCTCTGTTGTAGCATCAAAGTCATTATATAGCAGTTGGCTCGGATACGCTTGCACAGACACAAATTGAGTCCGACAGGACTGATGTCTTCTGGATGTTGCTGCTATTTGAAATGCTGGCATGAAGATGGTTATGAAGATAGGGGTGAACTGGTGCCTTCAGCACATGCCATGCTATAAGTTCTGTTCCTTTCATTCATTTCAGCTGTACAGTTCAGGATATCAAAGGATACTTGCATACTTCATGGAGATTTTAATTATAGGTAACACCTATTTTTAACCTGAATTTATTGTAAAATTACATATTTTTTTAACTGGGGTAAATGGAATGCCATTGGAAAAAATTGTGTGCTGACATGGCCCCTTGTAGATGGGCGAATCTGGGGAATTCAGGAAACGCCACCGTGTCTCATTTTGGCCACAGGCATCCGTTTTTGGACGCTGGCGACCATTGACCGCGTAGAAAAAAAACGAGACTGTGAATTCGCCCCAGGCAAATAAATTTTCCCATCACTAGTATTTACCCTGACATGAGATCCACGCATATCATAGATATTTTATGGTCGAAGTAGAAAAAGTTTGTGAAGCAGAGAAAAAATTGCCAAAAGTCTTTTTTGACACGCACCAATTTTTTTTCACCAATTGCATCCTATGGGTGTCTTTTTAGCTATGAAACATGGCAAAACTTTTTGCTCATTACTACAAATTACATATTACAGTGTGCAACTGTCATTAGATTTTGTGAGTTCAATGAAGGACCCTCAGAATGTTCATCTGAAGAGTAATTGCTTTCAGAGATCTCACAAAACTTTTTAAAAACTGGAATCTAAAACTGGAGGCCTGTTCTCCCATATACATTCACATCACCTGATACTTATAGCAATACATTAAACTACTGCACACATAGATATGTACAGAGATGAGACAAGCTTATGCGCTTTGGGTCCTACGGGAGAAAATCGCTTTACAAATGTTGTTTGTTGTTGTTGTTGTTGTACTGTGATGACACAGAACCCATAAGTATATACAGTATAACATTTAGGGGGACTTATCAGTTACAGTTCAGGTTCAGTGAAACCAGCTTGAAAAACAGATGACAATGCAGACCCATATAGACCATATCTAGGAGGTGCTTCAGATAGAAAGATGTTTTCATGACCTCAGTAAGCAGTTTTTTGGTACCTTATCTGCATGTATACTGTCTTGAGTATCTCAGCCTTGTTACTTGCACTTTCAGAGATCATTCTGTGGTGCATGTGGCATGTCCTTGCATATTCAAGTATAGAATGTGATGCTCTGCTATGTATCTCAGGAGAAATATTGTATGACTTATGAAGTATTGGAGATTTCCATAAGTTTTGGGATTGTACAGTGGAGTCACTTCTGGAAAGAAGGTGTATATAAGGCAAAGTCAGATACAATTATATGGGGGTTATTTATTAAAGTCTGATTTTTCAGTTAAACGTTTAAGGGGAAAAATTTAGTTTTTCGTGATTTATTAATCTCCGGTGAAGTTGGAATAAAAAGTACTCCATCTCAAATCATAAGGAAATCTGTGGTAGATGTCCCATTTACAATTGGAAGATGTCCTGACCTGAGCTAGGCTTTGTGCAATAATCTGAAGAACTTGTGGTTTTCAGGCATCAAATATGAATATGATTAGGATTTTTGCACAATTTTTCGAGTCTTTTCCTGCACCAGTCTTTTTTTTTTTTGAGAAATGTATTGATAAATATGGTAAAATAGTGAGAAATTTTCAGATTTTAGTACAGATGCAGTCACTTGGATTTGTAAGTTAAATGCGTCGTGATTTAACTCATCTAACCCATTTATCCCACTTAACACAGAATATTGTGTCACTGTATCCCATCCAATTAAAGAGTTCACCATTGAAAACAATGGGGCTTTGGTATGCTAATGAAAAGGTTAAATGCATTAAATGAGTTAAGGTAACTTTAGATAACACAGTTTCTTCAATTAGCCCTGAGTCATGACGCATTTATCTTACAAATCCAAGTGACTGCATCTGTAAATAACCCCTATGTGTGCATTCCCCTTAAATTTACCCAATAATATTTGATTGTGTTAATAAGCTGAACTGGGTATAAAACTTTCAACCTGCAGATCAAAAAGTATCCTCTTTTTCTATTATCAGTGTTCTATGAAGTCAGCCATGTGTAGAAATGCATAATGTAGAGTGCCAAAATGAATCTATCCACTGTGCCAGGAAATAATGACTCATGGGCGATTTCACATTGAGGTTTTGCATTCTGTGGTGTGTGGATACCTCAGCAACATTCTCAATCATGAAAACAATGCAAAGGCAAGTAGAAGATGAAAACATCATAGTGATATTACAATGAAATCACAATAGGAACTTTTCGCCAAATTCCATTAAAGCCCAAGATTAAAGATTAAAGCCCAGAAAGTACTTTGACTGTCTATTATGTAATGTGATTACATTAACACAACTATACAGGCATTGAGAATTGCACAAATACACTATACTAGTGGCACAAAATTTTAATAGCACACGTTAATATATTATTGTGCTTCATAAAGAGGATAAACCATTATGAAGGGCAGATGAACTGTTGATTTGGACAAGGTTATAATATAATGGCAACCTTGTTTAAACACTGACATTTTTCATACAGGAAATAAGGTCTTCCCCATACCACCCCCTATTTTAAAATTAAGGAATATTAGAATTCATCAAGAAAAGTCTCAGAGGAGACTTTTAATAGACTTATTCCTTCTATATTATATATATCGTGAGACACATGTGAGACAGGTGGTATCACAAACCACTGATTATAACTATCACAAAGCATTGTTATAAGATATGTTGTATTTATATTTATTTGAGGCTGTTGTATAATGTAAACATGTTTCTCTACACCTTCTAGTAATGCTCATCTCCTGAAGGACAGAAGAGTTGTTTTTCAACAATTTTGGGAGATTATTGGGGATTGTAATTCAAGAACTGCAGTATTGGTTAAAGAGCACTAAACTAGGGAATCCTGTGTTTGATTCGATATTTTATTCCCATATTGTGCAATGTTGTTTTGTTCCTAGTAAAATGATCAGGGGTTTCCTTGGAGGGATATAAAATGAACCATTAAGCAAATGGACCATGTTATGTGACATCCAGTATTCAGTGCATTACTGACCAAAATATACTGTATAGGTGTAAAATATGTGCAACAACTGCTACATAACAAGATGGTGGGACATTTAAACAATCTTATCTGAGGAGTCTGTCCATTTCACTGTTAAATCTTTATAATAACATGCCGTTTTAACAGCACAGGGACATACATGGCAACAATCAACCTTCTTGGGGATTTGCTTATAATGAATGTCTTTGTGAGGTGTTCCTTACCTGCCTATTGCAGAGGGACACACTAGCCAATGTAATGCTCCATCTGGGACCCTAAGTCAATGTTTACATTGTCAAAAGCTCTTAAGCTGGCCATAGATGCAAAGATACAGACAAATTGTGTGTGCAGTGTCCCAACATTTTTGGTTTCATGGTGGTTGGTCGTTTAGTGGTCTGGATAGGTTAAAAGATTTATGTTGACTACAGATAATGTATCTGCATGTGTTGTCTATCTGACGATACCAATGGGTAATGTAATTACTTCTATTGCTATTTGTCTGACATAACTATTGTATGATTGCGGTTTGTCAATTAATGGCCAGAATATTGTCTAATTTGTTAATGTTCTACTTATTTAATCTGAATGGTTAGTAGTAGATTGGCAGACTGAAACGAACGATTGTGCGTCGTGTAAAGTTTAAAATCTGCACATCTTTGGCCAGTTTAAGTGTCCTAGAACCCATACAAATTAATGTCTAAATGTTTGCTTTAATGAAGGCTTTCTTTGTATATGTGCTCCATGTGTTTGAGTGGCTTTCTTCCCATAATAATCCCACAAAGAAAAACCCACTGATAGCTTGTTGATAAAAACTGTCCCTATTTTATGAACCTATAGTAGAAAGGTTAGATGGTAAATTGTCAGCCAGAGCAATGGAGCCAGCGTAGTCATATTTAGTTACTTGTGTTATAATGCAGGAACCACCATAATGTTCTACTAGCTAATCATGCAGGGCAGCTTACTGTTGGCCAAGCCTCCCTGGATGTCACCATTGATTTAGCAAATGTTGCAGGTTTTTGGTGTGCCAGCAAATATTATAAACCTCTGCCTGGGTGTGTTCCGGCAGGTGCCTTTTGGGACTCACCCATGCTTCTAAAGTGTCTCAGCCAGTGTCGGACTGGGCTGGTGGGGCACCAGCAAAAAATCCTATGGACCAGGCTCTTGTGGGCCAGGCTGGTCCAGATGTTAATGTCAATCTTCTTACCTGACCTGCTGTCGCTGCCCCAGCCTCTCTCCCTGACCCAGCATATCTTGGGGGGGGGGGGGGGGGGGGGGGGGGGGGGGGGGGGGCAGGGATGACAGATTCTTTTTGAGGCAATGCTTAATATGTTGTCACTTATATAATAATTTGCACAACATTTTAATATTCTCGCACAAGCAGTTATTGGGGAAGATACTTAGATTTTACTCTGATGACATCTACTTGCTTTTGTGATGTGAGAAGAGAACCCACCCCCCACCCACCCCGGTTTGTGTGCTTTAATATTTGACTGAATTTTATTTTATCTTTTGAATGAATATGACAGAACTGCAGGTTGCCACAGCCATATAAATATAGTCCGGATATTGCTTAATGCCAATAAGTGCTGAATGGGTATGAAATCCATTTAGGATGTGTCTGATAATGTTAACACTCAGGACTCATGTAATGGATTAAACGGATACATCCTTTACTAAAATGACAGCTAATTATGATGATAAATTATTTGGGTGATGATCTGACCAGGGAGGAAACCATCTGGGAATAGGCTGCTTTAACATGAAGGAATGTTGCAGCACTGTCGCCAACATGTTTCTTGGCACCGTGAATATTGGCAAAGATGCAGAGTTTTAATGTGCTTTACTCAGTAATGTAAAAGGAAAAAAAAAAAAAAGAAAATTCACGTGTGGTGTGTTATGCTGATCTGAATTCTTTCTGAGAGATAAGAGCAAGCAGTGTCTGCAAACTGTAAGCTCTGCTGAGTCAACACTTGAATAGGTTTGTATTGATGAGTGTCACGTATCTCTCTGTAGGATTTTTTTTTATTATACATTGTAAAATTTGTGTGCATTTTAGAACTACATCAGAATAAAAATTATTCACAGGTTATTTGAGCAAACAATGTTAGTCTTATCTGTGCCTATTCTTTCTCTTTCTTTTTTAGGCTGTAAACATTCTGCTTTTGAGACATCGAAGTGGGCAGAAACACAGCTTGTGAGCCAGTGAAATCAAGGCTTCTAAAGCATGCAGGTGCCAAGCTGTCAGACCATGAACATAGCCAGGCCAGTGGTGGTACTTCTGTGCTTCCTACTGCATGCTGGTGCTGAAAGTAAGTCCTACCCTTTCTTCTATATTCAGGTCCTGACCATAATGAGCAGTTTTGTTTTCGGTTGGCAGCAGTTGAGGGCCTTTGAACAGGCCTCTTTTTGACTGAATGCTAAAACACTGTGGGATCTGCACTGGCTGAGAGCCAGTACCTGAAAGAGAATATTTATGAGCTGCCTTCACCATTTTCTAATCGTCACAAGGCAAAAAAAAATTTCAACTGTCCTTATAGACTGCAATTTTCTTGTTTTTCCTTTCTGCACTACATATAATAAATCCTGTATAGTTACAAAACTAGACCTCAACTCATTTCACAACAAAGAAATAAAATTTAGCTCAGATGTACTTTGAGTGTGAAGACTAAACAATATAAATTTGAGCCCAATTAAGATTCCAAAACATTTGAAGATGCTATTGCAGCTGTTTCAATCAATTGTTTCTAACAGCTGCAGGCAAACTGCGGAGAGCAAAACATTAATGGACATCTAAAGATATTAATGGGGACACAGTAAAAGGCATACCTGCATTTCTAGGGATTAGCAACTGCTTTTAGCTTTGATACCATGGGAATTTTGTATCAACTGATGGGGGTGTACAAATTGGTTGCATAGGTATCTTTATCTGTAAATTTGATATCTAGAAAGCTCCAAATTACAGGAAGGCCATTCCCATAAAGCGAATTACAATTGTTTTATAGCAGTTTCCCTTTTTTCTTGTAATATAAAAAATGTACCTTGTACTTGATGGTAACTAAACGGTATGTATCCATACTGGTGGCAATAAAAACCCATTGGGTTTATTTAGAGGCCCATTATTTGAAGGTGAACTTCAAATTCATGTTAATTTTTTTTTAACTCTAATAATTTTGAATCTACTCAAAAAGGTTATTTAAGGAAAAATTTGAAAACTCAAAACAAATTCAACAAAACTCGAATCGAGTTTTTTCGACTGTCAAGTAGGCTATTAACCCCTCCATTCAGTTATACCTGAACTCGGCAGGTTTTAGGTGGTGAATAGTCCAATTCAAATTGTTCCAAGGGTCAAAGTTTGATAAAACTCGATTTTCTAATAAAAATTTAAATCGAGTTTGGATTATTCCAAATTTGGATTTGAGAGTTTTGACCAAAAAAGAAAATTCGAATTCGAATTTACTATTTGACCCTTAAATAAATCTGCCCCTTACTGTTTAACGAGATTTATAGTTATGGTGATCCACATTGTGGAAAGATCACTTACAAAACCCCATGTTCCAAACATTTCAGATAATAGATACTTTACCTGTAATTTACAAAAAAGCATTTTTTCCAATATAATTGGTTATTTTTGGGTCTTTCAGTTATATATATATATATATACAGTGTTTAAAAAAGTTTAAAAAATATAAAATGTATTTATTGTTTTACTGTTTTTGTTATTTAGTCACGTAATACAACTGGCTTACCTCTCTCCCCACCCAATGATTCTGTTTAAAGCACCACAATGCTCAATAATAGTATTGAGACTGAAATATAAATGAAAAGTGGTTGTCAAATCAGGATCATGTCTGGTATTAGATAAGTAAGTAAGAAGATTTTTATATGTAGGTATGTAGTAAATGGAGCTTGTGGGTTGTTGATGGTAAAAGTTTTTACTATCAGGAGTTTAAATTATTTTCCTTGGTGGTACTCCCATTATCACATTGCATATTATACATTATAAGCAGAAATGTGATAAATTATGCCTTCCCCTTTAGACTCACTTCAATGATCCAACCAGTAAAAGGTGAATTACAATCCCTTTATTATGTTTCAGTCCTTTCATATAGGGCAACAAAATTCTTTCTAGTCTGTATCCTGCAAGGTTGTGATTAGAAACATCACGAAGACATAAAGGGGATGTAAAGGCAAAAAACTCAAATCCCATTTTTACTTTCTTTAATGAAAAATTAATCTGTCTGCAATATAGTGTAATTAAAAAATGTGTACCAATTCCCCTTCATTTTATGACAGCTGCATATAGGAAACGTCAGATGGTTCCTAACTGCTCTGCATGGAAACAATCATGCTTTCAAACGGCAGGGGGAGCCCCCCCACCTTACTTTAATGACCTCGAGCAGCTTTGTTTGTTTCCCTGTAAAGCAGCCGGTGACTGTGTAGAGATGTGTATATATTCTTCTTATTATTATATCTTGCTGTATCAACTTCTATGGCAGATATTATTTAACTTGTGCTGTTTTGCTAATTTATGACAATCCCTAACCTTAAAGTTATTTTCAAAATATTAATCTACATATAGGGGCAGATTTACTAATGGCCAAATTTCGGTAATTTTTGATCTGATATGGCTGTTATCAATCGAAAACGACGTATTCAATCGAATAAAAATCGTTAAATCCTTAAAATTTTAATTCAGGACAGGTTCTAGGAGGTCCCTCATAGGCTAAGATGGCAATTCAGCAGCCAGTACTTTGTAATGGAATTTTAAGCTATTCGATACTAGAAGTAGCCCAAAATTACTTCAAAATTCAAATTTTAAAATTCTATTCGAATATTCACTTCGACCCTTAGTAAATGTGCCCCTAAAAGTTAGCTATAGGTCACGTTGATCATTTTTGCTGATGGTTCTGCTTTTGTAAGTAATTATTACTAGAAGTTCCTAAACCTGACTGTTTTGCCAACCTGACTGTCTGTCAGTTAAAGTTTCTAATGCTAACTGACTACTGCTGCACAAATATGTCAGCCCCCTAATAAAGGAACATGGGGGTAAGAAGGGTAACATAAAAGCATCAGGCAAAACTTTTATGGCAAAATTATAAATAGCATTCAAAGATAATGTTATGATGGGTATAAAGAAAGGTTATTTTGTGGTGTCAGTATCTCTTTAACCTTCCAACTGAAGCCCAGACCACACTGAGCATGTGCGTAGTCTTGGAAAAATGTTTAACAAAGTTACAAGATGACAGCCCCCTGTGGCCAACTTTGAAAGCATAAATCATGTAATTGGGCTTCTAGTGCATATTTATCCATAGTATACAAATTATAGCATTGCCAGCATTATTCTATTTTAGACTTTAGTTTCCCTGTAAACAGATGAGCAACATCACATTTATCTAAGTTTTTAATCCTGGTAGAATTAACTGTACAAAAATCAGTTATCTCGGGCATATTTGGGATAGGTAGGCCAGAAACTTAAGATATTTGCTTATTTTCTTAATGCTATAACTACATTTTGATAAGCTGAAATCATGTTTAGGCAGCATAATCCTAAATATATGTGAGATCCATATGACTGAAATAGTGTCTTGCACTACACAGTAATATAAATCTGAGTCTGAAGTACAAAGATTTTGGTTTGGCATAACACAGGCAATATTGGTAATACAATACTTTTATTTTGTGGAAAGAAGGAAGTCTGAAAGTACAAGAACAAACAAAGCATGCTTTTGAAAATGTAATTCGCCTCTTCTGGTAAACCGTTCTTGTATTATTCCTCTGTGTTTATATGTCCTAAAACACATGCTCATAACCACTTTTAAACTGAATGTAGATAATTCAGAAAAGCACAGAATAAACACATTTTAGGGGGATTCATTTCAGTATTGAAATAGAAATTGGGTAAAATTAGCCTGTTCGAAAATGCTTAGTTTGCATTATCCAGATAGATTTTGGGTAAATCCCATCATGTTCATTCAAATTCAATCAATTAGATGCCAGTATTTTTTTCTAAGAAACTGTTCTCCTTAACTTGATCTGGTTACTGGATAGCTTTTGATTTTCACGTAATCAGGTAAGCATTCAAAGATGCTCTGTTATGAGTATAACAATCACTCAACCTTTTAATCTATAGTATTATGATGGAACTTCTCTGTATACAAAGAATGGTTATATTCAGTAATTTGGAAACTTTTCTTTGAATTATAACTATGAAGATTCTCATTCATCCAGGTCATGGGGTATATATATATATATATATATATATATATATATATATATATATATATATATATATATATATATATATATATATATATATATATAAAAGTAACTCAAAGCAACTGGACTTGCTGAGATGTAAAATTTTCTTTGAATTGATTAGCGATTAAAGAGGAAAAGTGGGATGTGCTTGTAAAGAGGGAGAGTAGATGAAAGACTTTTTACATATGTGTTCCAAGTTGATGAAGGTATGCAACTTGGAACACAAATGTAAAAAACCTATTCAGATTTAGTGATAATTAATCAGGATCACAGTTAAAGGGAATGGGTTTTAAAAGTAACACATGTTTGGCAAGCATACTAAGAAATCTAGGGAGTACAAAGTATCCATAACCTCAGCCTTACAGGTAACAGGAAGAGTTATTGGATATAACCCACTCCAGCTATCCTTAGTAAAAAATAAATTATATTAACCTGGTAGAAAGAAGGGTCACATAATTATATCTGCTTGTGTACCCGATTAAGGAATCAAATACAGACAATACCCGGTTACATAGGGTCTGTAGGTTTGTTCTCAAGTTGAATATGTATGTAAGTTGAAATATTTACATTATTAAATGCAACTTAGACATATGTCTGTCTTAACATAATATTTATTTTTAACTGTCTGTGCATATTTATTTTTACCTTTCTGTGCTCCGCAGTAGACAACACACACCAGAGGGGGTTGGGGCAGGTGATTTATTAGTTAAAGCTAATAAAAGTCAAGCAAACCACAGTATGTTACTATAACAGTCCCCATCTATAAGTTAGAGTTGTTTGTAAGTTGGGTGTATGTAACTTGTGGACTGCCTGCATAAGAAGTATACAAGACTTACGTAGGGGAACTCATTTATAAACACTGGTCAAATTTGATCCTGCGCAGTGAGCAACAATTTCTTCTCTCCAAATGCATTAAAGTCAATGGGCATTTTCTGTTATGGTAACTTTTTTGTCTTGAAAACAGAGCAAATGTTTTACAGTAAGATCATTTTAATCAGTCGTAGGCAACTAGTATGACAAGATGTGTATTGTTTTTATACTTCACTCACTGCAACTTTACCCACAATTAAAAATATTAATTTAGTCTATAGAGATTCTGTTCTAGAAAACTGTTCAGCTGTCTACACTGTGGCTGTTATAGTCAAAGGCACAGCACCGAAGCAAAGGTCACCAGATACTCTGTGTGCTGCTTTTATAGCCAGCTTGTTTATAGCAGATTCAAGGATGAAGGATATTGATGTTTTTATGTTGTTTTCACATATCCTACTAGAGAAAAGTATTTCACTTGCTTGCTTTGCTTGCATTTTTATTGCACCAGTTTTTTTTAAGCTTTTTATTTTGCATTTTAAACATACAGTAAAACAAAAATAAACAGCACAAATATGCTTGACACTCACTTGACTTCTGTTTACAATTATTTTGTATGTACAATGACAGTTTCAAAGTATAGAGAAGCATGTGACCAGGCCCGGATTTGTGGAGAGGCCACCTAGACCCGGGCCTAGGGTGGCAGGATTTTAGTTGGCGACATGCTGCCCAACCACACCCACATTGGTTCAGAAATGAAAATTTCTTGTGTGCCAATTCCCATTGCTCTGTCCTGATGAAAATTTTGGGCAAATAAAAGGGAGGGAACAGGGGCGAAAAATGACAGTGGGCCTAGGGGAGCTCGCCAGGTATATCCGGCTCTGCATGTGACATAATTAGCGATTATCATCTGATATTCCGGAGCAATTCAATAATTCATTCATCTGGAAGGGACGCATGAGGGTTAGCATCCAGCCAAGGTTCCCATATTTTTTATTGCACCAGTTTTTACATCGATACCTAAATGTAGTCTAGTGAATGTGCAACAAATATTTGCTTCAAATAAGAAATACTTAGATAATTTTATTGATTGAAATATTATACATACTATATCTTCTAGTGCACCCTTTGTTGTTTCCCCTCCTATATAACATTCAGGCCAAACCTTTATGTTATTTAGAATAGGAATAGCTGATTTTGTTGCTATTGATGGCCTCTGGCAACATAATTCTATGCATAGCTGCTATTAGCCATAAACATTGCATTAAGACTTATATAAGTCGGAAAATTATCTATGAAGGAAAGAAAGGCTGGAGGGCTTTCATGTTTTCAGCGTTTCATGTGAAAGAAGATGATCCCATTTTCTCCGCTTTAATTAACAGGTACCACTTCATATAATGGAGAAAGGAATGCTGGGCAAATCTATTATCTGAGGCATTATTTATTTACAGCATTTCTTGGAAACAAAAAGACACTGTAAGGCTAGATTCCAAACATGAGTTTGTAATTATGTGTAATTGCATGAGTTATATACATGCATGTATATTGTGCTTCATTTAAACTAGGACTGTTGCTAAATCCTCAAAAAAGCCAAACACCCCAAAAATGGACTATAATAAAAAAAAAATGGGAACTCTGGGGGAGCATTGATGTGTTCTGCTAATTGAGAGCGGAAACAGAGTAAATGCCACCAATTTGCAAAAGTGTTTACAATGGAAGTTTTTTTAAAATTATTTTTGCTATCATATAAATATAAAATATTGTGCATTTAAAAACAGGGCATAGAAGGGAACATGACAGTTTTCAGCATATGAAACTACTTACTGGCTTAGGTTGTTAGTAAGAATGTATGAGGCTTTGGTATATACTTGTGAGATACTTTTTGAGAGAGCCTTCAGGAAGTATAAGAGTGGTGTTTTAGCAATTCGTTCCATAGGTGGGGTGTTACTCATGGGAAGGTCTCTAAGGATTCATGGGAGAAAGTAACAAAGAAGGGCAAATGTCAATTTTGGTGATTATCTAGATCAGTGATCCCAAAACAGTGGAGTGCGAGCAACTACTATATTACTCACCAACCCTTTGGATGTTGCTCCCAGTAGCCTCAAAGCAAGTACTCATTTTTAATGCCCTGGTGTGAAGTCAAGCGTAGTGGTATCAAAACCATGTATACCATGTCTACTCCTGTAGACTGCCAGTCCAGTCCATAGGGCATAGTTAATTGTAGCCAATATTTAGCACCCCCAGGATCCATGCATGCTTATGTTGCTCTTCAACTTTTTTAACATTTGAATGTTGCTCACTGGTAAAAAAAGGTTGGGGACCCCTGATCTAGAGATACAATGTATAACATTTGTATGCTAGATTGTTGCTGAAATTTATATTATTTATAGGTTACACAAGTCGCTTTGATTTTAATTGTTGGAAGGCATAAAGAATCCCTATATGGATGTGAAAGGTTTGCAGGAGCTGAGTTTGACAGATTTTGAATTGATTGAATAGGGATAGGCTATTAAATTAGCATTAATATTTCTTTGCATATATTTGCATACACATAAACACAAATACGATGCACATTAAGATGCTTTGATGAATCTGTAATGAGTATACTGTATATTTCCTCATTATAATGCTATTAATGGACCTCCAAAAGAGTTTTATATGGATATCCATTATATACGCCACAGATATTTGTATTTGTCTTGCCAAGAGTAAGGTCATTTTTAAAAGCTAAGGGAAAACACCATATCATTGCACCATCATGTCCAAAGCACAAACTGTGTATTTCTACAAGCAAATGGCACAATACCAGCCCTGCTTTAAGCCATGCAATGAAAGCCGAATAATTGCTCAGACATTTAAGGGAATGTTCTATAAAAATGTTACAGAAAGAGGCCACTCTGGAAAAACAAGTGCATTCTAATTCTTTGGTCTAGAGGTTGACAGTGTCAGAAATTTGCTGAAAGCAGCATCAATTAAATTAGTCTAAAAATGACCCACACTATTTTGGAGCCAATCATGAAAATTTCATTATTTTAATAGATCTGTGATATCAGTGAAATAAGAAGACGTATAAGAAAAGTTGCCATTGATGAAACTGACTTGCCTTTATTAAATTATGCATTTGATGTCCGATATCATTTAGACTTTTGGAGAGCGCTCTGTGGAAATCTTTCAAGCGATTAACCAGCTTTGATGCCACCAGAATATATCACTCTAATTTTGCAACAGAAATAAATTATATAGGCAACTAAATTAAATCACTGTGTATAAAAAAGGATTCCCAGGGTCAACCCTGTACTTTTATGCAGTTTGTGCTTGTAATGGGTTTAACTATTTCAAATGTATTTGGATTACCAGTGGGTTCATGGAACTGAACCACTTTTTCCCTAGATGCAAAGGCACTTTAAATGCTTTATTAATATGGAGATATAGATCAACTGAACACATATATATCCAATAGGGCTGTTTTGCCATAATATACATTTGCAGTATACAGCTTAGAACAGCTTAGTACTCAGTCATTATTACAGAGAAAAATAGATTCTGTGGGAGAAGGCCTACATGTCAAAGCTTTCTGAATAACAGGGTTCTGGGAAAGGATCACATACATACATATATATTGTTTATTACACTATGATGTTGATATTCATTTTCTGATTTTTGTGGTTGTATGATTAAACACCCCCATACATGTGTACACATATACACACAAGGAATTCACATGCACACAGTATTGTCAGAGGTAAAAAAATGATCTAATAAGATAACACGATGTAGCAAAATGTGTGCATTCAATTGTAAATTAATAGGTCTCCAGTGGAACAGACATTGCCTAGAGACATTTCCAGGTGTATCATATAATCAAAAAACAAGCATATGTTATAAAAGACTTTTTTATAAAGACATTGTTTCTATTAATATGGAAAATGTAACGTCTCAATCAAGCACATTCATCGTGTAATTGTATCACTTACACCTGCCTTTTCGTTGCAAAGCTATAGAATCATTGAGCTAGTAAAATGACTTTGTTTTTCTCAACGGGAAACATTTCCCACAAGAAATCTGCATATTTTTATTTGAAGTACCTATTAGTTTACTGAGCTGCTTGAATGACAACCTCACTCGACAGCACATTATTGCTGTTCCCTAGCCTATCATCAAAACATCATTTTAAAGTGCAACTTTGTCTGCTGTGGCAGAGAGCTTATTTAAGAAACTTAAAGCAGTTTCTCTGACTCTTCACTGAACACAGTGATATGTATCTAACACATTAAATAAATGGGCCAAGTCAAATATAAGATATAAGTTGTCAGAAGGTGTGCACGAATGCACCTCTAGTTATCTGCCTCGAAAGAAAAATGGCCAATAATCATATTATGATGGGCCAAAAGGAACCTGCATTTTTACTACCTACCATTGTTAGAAACCACATAAATATATTTTGAATTCACCAAAAACTACAAAAAAACTTGTAGAATAGGAATTAAATATAGCATTAAGACATATTAGCAATCAGGGTCAGACTGGTGGGCCCATGGCCCACCGGGACTACCGTCCAGGGCCCCCTGCCGACCCCCCTCACCTATTAAAGGGCCGCTCGCCGTCACCCAATTTTTGATCTAATTATCTAAAATTAGATTTGGAGAGGGGGGGCCTGGCCTGGCGGGGGCCCATGAGGGTCAGGGCCCACCGGGTTTTTTCCCGGTTTCCCGCCGGGCCAGTCCGACACTGTTAGCAAGCAGCAGTCTTTAAAATCATGGTTTTAATGGCTTCTTTATATTTAAAGGCATTAAACATACCCACAGTGTGCAGCCATTTAACTAACCCGCCACACAAGGTGGAAAAAAATCCTTCCTGACCAAATGGCAGTCGGACTAGTCCCTGGATCACCTTGTGCGATGAGCTATCTTCCATAACCCTGGATTCCCTCACTTGCTAAAAATTCTTCCAACCCCTTCTTAAAGGACCAGTAACATCAAAAACTAAAATTGTTTTAAAGTAATAAAAATACAATGCAGTGTTGCCCTGCACTGGTAAAACTGCAGTGTTTGCTTCAGAAGCACTACTATTGTTTATATAAATAAGCTGTTGTGCAGCCATAGGGGCAGCCATTCAAAGGAGAAAAGGCTCAAGTTACACAGCAGATAGCAGATAAGTTCTGTAGAACATAATGTTATCTGTTATCAATTACTTATCCTGTGCTGCATAGCCGATTTTCAATTTCCTCCATTGCTACTAAGCAGCTTGTTTATATGAACTATAGTAGTGTTTCTTAAACAAACAGATCCGTTTTAACAGTGCAGGGAACACTACATGATATTTTCTTTACTTTAAAACACTTTAATTTTTGGTGTTACTGTTCCTTTAAAGCTTTTTAATATATCATCCTCTATGACTGATTCAGGGAGAGAATTCCACATCTTCACAGCTCTCACTATAAGAAAAACCCTTCCATATATTTAGACGGAACCTCCTTTCTTCTTATCGAAGTCCAGCATCTCACTTACATCATCATAAAAAGCAAACAAATTCATCTGACATGACCTATCCTTCATAAAGTCATACTGATTGCTGCCTGGCCTATAACTGCCAGGCTGAGATCGTAATGACTTTTTGAATATTGAACAACATCAACTTTTCTCCAATCCATAAATACCATACCAGATGAAAGTAAATCTGAGAAAATCTGAGAAAATCAGAAATAGGGGCCTGTCTAAGCTGAACTACTAAGATCTCTCAGAACCTGGGGGGGCACTTTAAATTCTACAAACCAATTCATCATTGAACAACTGAGGTTTCTGGCACCAGATGTCTAAACAAATGAAAAATAAATAAAATACTCCTTTTAAATTTATATATTACATTGCATACACATTTCCCTTGTCTCTGCATTTAAAATTTTTTTTCAAAGAAATACATGAAGTCAGTACACATTTGTTCTAAAAGAAGACTTGAAGAGATTATTGTTCTTATGAGTGTTTGTTTTTTTTTGTCAGCATATGGTGTTGTGGAAATTAAAAGTGTCTTTAATTACAATCTATAAAATGATTTGATTATTATATTTTTTTTTCTGTTGTTCTTGCTAATTAAATTGACAATCTGTTTTCATTAATGGAAAGATAGGTTTATATTAAATACATCTTTATGCTACATGAATATTATCTCTTTTTAGTAACATGCTAGCTAAATGCTGAAAAGCATTTCATACAGTTGAAAGATGGTAGATGAAGGCGGCGTAAGCGTTAGGTACGTGGTCTTACATTTAGGTTGCATCAAATAACCTATTATACTGTACATTAAATAGGACAATTAAAGAGATGCATGCATGTATAGGAATGCATATAAGTAGAGTTGTAAGGGTGTAACATACAACTTGGGCAAATGTTTAAATGTATAGAGGAATATGGGAAAAAGTTTGTAAAAGCCTATAAGATAGATTAAAATGGTTATTGGATTGATTAATGGAAACACTGATTTAACCTATAAGGAAAGGTTTGACATATTGAATTTGTTTACCATGGAAAAGGCATTCGAGGGGAAAGTACAAGGATATAGAAGGTCAGTATAAAGATTTGTCTAATTAATTTATCTTCTCTGATTGTTGCATTTGACACAGGGACATCCTTTTAAATGGAATGATGGAAAATAGTTTGAGCAGCCTGGTAATGTAAATACCCAAATCTGGAAGCAGCAGTGGGATTTCTTGAAGACAAGGGGTTTGCAATTATTATTATTATTATTATTATTATTAATAATAATAATAACTAAAACTAATGGTGGAACCATGGAAGATGCAATGGTCATTTTTTTGGTCATTTTTGTCAAAAAAAATTTTCCCAAGCTTTGAGACTTGAAACTGTTGCCAAAGCCTTAGAACACACAGCACCCCCTACCCCCAAAAGGGGCCATGCCATTTAAAGGAGAAGGAAAGTCGAGAGTTACTTGAGTGCCAAATGTTAGACACCCCCAAGTTATTGTAATGACTTTCTTGAAACCCTTTGCCGGTGCTCCTATGAGCATAAAACTGCACCGGCCCAGGGTTTTACCAGTGAATAAATTCAGGTAAAAATCCTGCATTGTGGCAGATAAAAATAGGCATTGTCCTTTTTGTCTGTCTCTGTGTTCCAGCAATTATTGGAAGGGATGTAACATTGGGGAATTCAAATGTTTTTGTTCATTGATGGCTTAATAGTAAAGATTGCTCCAAAATGCCAGACAGGATTTATAATTACACTGTCGATTCACAAAGTTATAGACAGTGATCTCAGTAGATCACATCCAACACTGCATCAAGCTCTTTTTAAAGCTAACTAACAACTACTCACAATGATGAGTCGGATCATCGGAAATCTATACAGGCTCTGGCACAGAACCCCTCTGTGTAATGCAGAGCTTTTTTCTTTTTGACTCTCAATTAAATTTATTGCACATTTGTCCTAACCTTCCATTAGATTGCCCTTAACGCATTCAGTTGGCTTCATTGATTGACATACAACACTTTAAACTGCTAGTAAATAAACTTCAAGCCAATAGTGTATACTTCTATGATAAAAGTGTACCTTGTAGAACTGGGCATATGGAATGAAAAAGTAACTGTGAGGAGGGAGGGAGGGAGGTAAAGCGTAAAGAACAGTAACACCAAAAAATGATAGTATAATCTTTTGTTGCCCTGCACTGGTAAAACTGGTGTGTTTGCTTCAGAAACGCAACTACCATTTATATAAACAAGCTGTGTTGTGTTGTGTAGCCATGTAGGCAGCCATTCAAGCACAGGATACACAGTAGATAACAGATACATTTTGAAGAATCCTATTATACACTGCAGAGCTTTTCTGTTATTTGCTGTGTCCCTGTGCCTTTTCTCCTTTTTCAGCTTTGAATGGTGGCCCCCATGGCTACACTGCAGCTTGTTTATATAAATGGTAGTTGCTTAAAATGGATAAGGAGGCACCACATCTCAAGGGCAGTTAATGTAATTGTAAAACCAGCTTTGAAATTTCCAGATCAACTCTTAATGTCGCCAAGAGCAGCTTTTTGTCACGCATTGTAGCAAAAGGGGCACTGCAACCTGAGGCATACATCTCACTTCATGACAAGAGTGCCCCTGGCTAGACCCTTATGCAAAATGATGCCACAGGCTTCAAGCAATATCCCATTGCCCAAACCATCTTTGAAAAATTATCCTTACAAGAAATACATAAAAAAAACAGCTGAAATATGTTTTCCTGCTAACCTCTTACAGCCACTGTCCATTGGCCTGTAGAGGAAATATACCACTAGTATGATCTTATATAAAAATATGACTATATCTATCTTTATGATTTCAATTTGTGTAAGTGAAATATTTCTGATATATATTGTAGTTTCAGGTGGCAGGTTTGACAGGAATCATTTGTTCTGACAAAAGCTGTTTTGAAGGTACGGTTTATTAAAGCATCAATGATGAATAATGGCTTGCCATTTCTAAAAATACACACTTTTTATTTTTCAAATAAAATGTATTTGATTTAGAAACTTGCTATCCCAACATTACTCTGACGTTAAGCACTGCTCAGAACTTGTTTGTTTACTGAGTGGATACATGCCAGTAGGTTACAATTTAGGAAGTTATTGGAACGATTTGCACCATTCATTCTTAAAAGTCATTGTTGGTATGAATAAAACTATTGTTGTATGCACCCTTCATAATATCCAATTGTTTTACTGAACCATGAAGCTGCTTCATCTCCCACATTGATTAGTTTTAAGCCCCATTATTGCAGATTTCCAGTTTACTGGCACTTGTTATATGTCATTTTTCAGTTTACCGTGTTAGAGTAAATAGCCTTGTCTTAAACAGGTCTGAAAAATAAAACATGTGGTTCAAAATAAACTCATTTCTGGGTCCCTGACTGTATTGTAAATATATACTGATGCATTCCAATTTCATTCTATGTATTATTCTATAGCCTTTTTATTGCATGTGTTAGAGAAATAAATTTTTTGACAATTGATAACAAAATAGCTGGCAGTGCTTTTAATTCTGGCTGACCTGCAATGCACATTTTCCTGATGAGTGATGTGTATTTTATTCTCTCTTAATTCGCCCCTAAATATTTATCTTTAAGGGAATTACAAATAAAGAATTGTGGAGAAACTCTATGCTTGTTAAATATGTATATGGGGATTTTACAGTATATGCAGACAAAGAGAACATGTTGAATACATCATCGGCTTTATTGCATTTGTAATTTACTTTGGCCATCACATGAAATTTTTCTGCTTTCTCCAGAGCAAGCTAATACAAGTTTTTTTTCCAATGCACAAGGCTTAAGATTAGTCAAACACTATACTTTAAAGCTATATGGTCTAACACAGGGGTGTCCAAACTTTTGGCTTTGAGGGCCACATTGGAAGAAGAAAAAATGTCTGGGGGTCACACATGAAATACACAAACACTTTTGATTTGTAAAAGTAAAGAAAATACACAAAAAACTATACCAGTTGGCTAACCAGATGGAGCTATAGACTGGACGATGGCAGGAACAAAATGACTCTTTCATTAATTCTTATACAGATATGGGATCTATTATCTGAACTGCTTTTGGACATGGGGTTTTCTGGATGAGATTTTTTTCTCAAAACCTCATTTACCATGCCTTAATTCTAAAAAAAAAGTTAAACCTTAAATAGAATTGTTTTGTCACCAATATGGTTTATGCCATAACTAGTGATTATGGCCACCAGTGTATGTAGTCATCACAAGATTTTATAATTTATTATTTCCTGTTATTTTTATAGCAGCAACACATTTCCACAGCACTTTGCAGAGATTCTGTATCGTTCAAATTAAACCATAAGTGGATACCATCTAGCAGCCCTATCACATTCACACACATTACAAAATCTGAATAGTATGGTTAACTGCTGTGATCTGCTAAACAGCTGGTTTGTAAAGTTTGGACTTATTCAACACCCTGGCTCACCAGTGATTCAGTAACTAGGTTAGGGTTAGTTGTATTTTTACAATTTGCCAATTATTTGTAAAATCGCATAACTGTTATATTGCTTAAAAAAGTCAAGTCTTGCTGTTAACAATGATGCATGTAATACTGTTTCTTTTCATTGAAACCAAAGTTATGGAAAGTAGCAAGACTGTTGCTGTTGCTTTTCCTCATTGAATTGGTAAATACCCTGTTTTAAAATCTCCAACTCCAACCTTTTGAGATATTTCGGTGCATTAAAGCAACATTCTGTTGTTCTGTTTCCTTCTCTGTAAGAGAAAGCCATGGTGGGATTTCACATAAACCATTCTTGGCTAGAGTTTTAATGTGTTTAATGATCCATGATCAGATATTTGCTTAGTACATTAATAGACCATCATTGTATTCTAGAAATGCAAATCTACTCTCTAGCTCCAGATAACGCTTAGAAAACAAAAGGTAGTACTAACCATTAAGCAGACATACTGTAAATTTATGAAACTATATAGACTGAAAAAAAGTCAACCTTCACATATCAAATTACTAATTCTGGAATTCCCTTTTAGCTGCTTTAATATTGTGGGTATGCTACAATTAAATATCATGTGTTTGTCTTTAGTTGCCATAACTAAAACAAATATAATATGTTTTTGTTTTCAATGTTTTGAGAAACCTTCAAAACTCTACCACTTCCTGATTGATTACACTGAATAATGTCAACCATTGTTACTAAAGCAAATTTTTTTGCCAAACCTGGCAAGCTCGAGAGGGTAATTTTGTGTTCATACATAAACATTGGGATTTTGTGGAAATATCTAGCATATTGATATATTCTGGCATAAGTTAATTGGAGAGGTTCTACTATTGGTATTTGTTAGCACAGCTGCCTTGTAACTCAGGGGTTCCTGAACTTCTCTGTGTTTGTGTGGGTTTCCTCTGGGTACTCCACATTTCTTATACACTGCGAAAAATACACTTAGGTTAACCCTAGTGCAGGACAGATGTGAATGATATAATAAGAAACAAGTGACACGCTGCAAGGGAAGTTTACCACAGAGTACTGCTGACTTTGCTATACATATAATGATGTCACTTGTTAAAACATCATCCCATTTGATTCTGTTGGATTTTGGTGCCTTTCATTAGAATTCTGTGTCACTTATTTAAACGTGGTGTTGACATAATCTTTTGGCACCGTGAAAGGCAAAGCACGGAAAAAGGAATGGAGAAACTGTGAAAAGTATATTGGTAAACTTAAACTATGAGTGCACCTGCAGCAATTCTAAAAGTACATACAGTAGTTTTTTTAAATAGAGAAAATCAAGGTGTAAATTAATTATACGGCATTAATCATTTTGTTCTGTTTTTTTTTTTGTCCTAGGGCCAATCATTTACTTGCAGGCATGCTACAGTATGCTTTTAAGAATAATTTGAGTGATAATGAAAATTTGGTAATGCACTTTTGTCTGGCTGAAGCAGTGGCTAGTTAATATTATTCAATGAATATTTTAATTACCGCACACCTCCTTCCACTGATCTGCGTGGTGGTGCTGGTCCTCCGCTGACCTAGCCAGGTCTCCTTAACTGCTTTGTAGAAAGAAAAACGGTCCGCACACACCAATATTGCAGTCGGGGATAGTGCCCCTTTCTTTTAATGCCACCAGTTGTCAACGTTTCGGGGGGAACACAGCCTCCCTTCTTCAGGACAAGAAGAAGGGAGGCTGTGTTCCCCCTGAAACGTTGACAACTGGTGGCATTAAAAGAAAGGGGCACTATCCCCGACTGCAATATTGGTTAGTTAATATTATTAGCATAATGAATTATCTGGCTTTAAGCAAACATGTCTAATATAAAAATAATGTAATTTGGTATCTACTGCAGAAAGTAATTTCCTCTTCATTTACCGGGAAATGTAAGTTTGGCTTTGTATATAAAATGATGTATACAGATTTAAACTTTCAATGCATGGAACAAAGATCAATCTAACAGATGCTGTTTAGGGTTACTGAATGGCTATTGCCAATATTTTTATGTGTTAAAAAGCTTGTAGCTTAATCTTTTGTGTGAACTTGAAGCTTGTTTCACCAGCATAACATGGTTGAACCCAACATGGCTAAATGAAGTTAATGCAGAAATAACAAATATAATTTTTGCTTGTATTAAGGTCCTATATGATGTATTTGCATTTAAGGCTTCTTCTCAAGATACAGAGTTAGTGCATCCTTTTAAAATGAAAGACGCAAATATATCCTTTGTAGCGTGCCAAAAGTATGACTGAATTTGCTCGATTAAGCAAGAGTTTACTAAGTGGACTTATCTTTGTAAATCCTGGATTGGCATGAATAACATAATAGAAATAAACATCCCATCAGATGTTTCTGTTGCAGACTACTTCGTTAAACGAATGCACCTAATTTGTATTTCTGATACAGTTCTTTTGTTTGTGTGAAATAAAAAAATCAGTGATCTCAATGGACTAAAATATGAAATCTAAAATATTTTGAAAGATTACATGCAATAGAGCAATAGGAAAATTGGCAATCTCTTAGGCTGTTGTAGGTGGCTTGCATTTGGAACATGCACAATATTAGATATATATATATATATATATATATATATATATATATATATATATATATATATATATATATATATATATATATATATATATATATATATGGTTTAAAATGAGTTTGAATACAGAATGTCATCTATACCTTCTCTAACTATAAACATAAGGAATTATCCAAGTAATAGATGAATACTCAGATAGTAGCTATTGCTGACTGGAATTGAGTAATAGCAGGAATTTCACGAGTTTTATTTGGCTGCTTGCAACCTTTGAATATGTAGACTCCATCTTGCAAATCAGGAAATATTTCCTGACCAGAGTGTCATCTCACAGCTTGAGAGCATATAAAATATATTTATTGTTTACGAAGGGCAATTATGTTCTTCACTGTGGCTGAATGTCTGTTACATCAAAACAGAATTATTTGTAATTTATTTGAATAATGTTTTGCAGTGTCAGACATTTTTTTCTCTTGGTAATTTGGTCTTCATGGTAGGACTCCAGGCATATGCTGAAGCACTTAGTGAAGCGAACCACCACACGACTGAAAGAAAATTATACCAAGGACAAAGGCAGATTTAGTAATGATCATAACAATGTGAAAGCTCCTGCAGGGAACAACATTCTAATCTGCTGCATCTCTTTTTTCTTATAACACATGTGGATTGTAAATCTTTTTATTCTGGGCCAGATGTTTGAACGTGACAATGGAGTCCCTGAAGACGCCATATCTTTTCTTCTTTTGAAACATCGCTTTCTTATTATAGTCGAGCACGCACTTGTTCAATTTCCCCAGTACATATTGTGAGAAATTATATACAGGTGCATTATGGGTCTTTGTCCAGCATTTCATTTGCAAACTCTGCTTCAGATAATTGCTCTTATTCAACCATCGGCGATCTACATTTTTGAAGCCATGTATACTTGCCTTTTGCAAGTATAATAATAATAATTTTTCCTTTCAGTATTTCTGAAATATTAATTGCCGGAGTTCCACAGAATATTAGGCACGTCATGTGATGGAATTATATTAAAATTATACAAAGACTTGGCTAAAATTTTAGTTCATATGTACCTCTGGTCATGACTTCGCTTCCACAACACGTCAATGAATTTAAGCACCTTTCAGCTCTTCCATAATGATAAAGTTGTATGAAACTTTCTAGAATGCTAAATACATTCTGCCTACATCATGATAAATACATAAATAAAAACTGAAGTCTTTCCTTGGAATATTATTTGGCACTACACAGTCAAAGACAGTGGGAAAGGAGTAAGTTATAGGATGGGCAATGAATTAGTGTCAAATTAAAAGATCAGGTAGATATATGGTATGAATTCAGTCTAGGGAATCTGTAAGGAAAATAAGCTAATGACTGATCTACCCAAAATAGGGTAACATAGTCACATAGTAACATAAAGAACTAAAGAGAGGATTCCCTGTTGCTGTCACTATTTAAAATAAGTGCTTCTTAGAAATTGTATTTCATTTTCTTAACACATTATTTCAGCTGAAGATGTACTGTCACTTTCTTTTTATTAACCTGTTCTTATATCAAGATCTGTATCAGGGAGACTATGAATTCTGTTAATAATAAATATTTTCACATTTTTCACAGCACTTATTATGTTTGTTGAAAATGTACTCCAAAGTTAATTAGTATAAGAGGAAAAAAGAAGAGCGAGTATCTTATACATTTATATATAATAAATTACTAAAATCAAATTTTGAAATAAGTTCACACTTACAGGAAAAGTAAATACATAAACCGTAATGTTCTGTTTTATTTTATATTGGTTTTTACAACCAGATTTCCTTGGGTGCTTATTTTGTAGAAGATAATAATCACTACATGCCACTGCAAAACAATAATAGCATGGATTGATCTGTATATCTATGGTCAGTTTAAGAACAAATTTGCCTGTTTTCATAATTTAATAATGTCTGTAAGAGCCTTTAACAGTCTAGATTTATAATACCATGCAGTGCATTAAAAAATTATCACTGTAGCATATGAAGAATTTAATAAGCTTAGTGTCAATGGAGAATGTGCCTGATAAGTGATGTGTGTCCCTTCCCAGGTAAAGTTAAAATAAAACAAGTTCTTGAGCAAAGTGAAAAATAGAGAAAAAATGTACTACATTTAAATATACTATTAGGGCAAAACACATTGTTTTTAGTTTGCCATATTTATCTGTGAAATTTCCTTTGCTAATGTGTTCACCTTAGGTTTAGTCAGATAACAAAAGCAATCCTAACATTAAGTGGCAGATTTATAAACTCGGGTGAAGGATTTGAATCCAAACAATTTGATTTTCGAATTTTTTTTGGGCTAATTTAACCATCGACTTTGCAAAATTCGATCGAAGAATCGAATGATTCAAATAAATCGTATGATTCAAATAAGAAAATCGTTCTACCATTTGATGGTCTAAGTACTTGTCCTTTAAAAATTTTTTAACGAGGGTTGAATTCGAGTGTTTTTAACCCCTTTAAACAACTCTATAAACCAGTAACAATCTGTTGAGAATAAGATTTTTAGCCATGACCTTAATTCTGGTGTTCAATACTAGCAGCACACATGTGTGGCAGTGTGTTTCCAGCCTTCAGCTGCGTGGGGACACAATATACCTGAAAAAAACAACCAGCCAATTAATTAATAAATCATTGATAAAGAATTTATTTATTTATTTGGTTTTCTTTCAGTGGGAGTTCAGTTTATCACATACAATACAATACAGTAAAATTTGTGTGTCCCTTTGCATTGGCATTGTATTGCTGACTTTTTTTCAGTTTCACCCTTGATTTCAGTTACAAAAAATATGTTTAGCAGATTGTTAGGTTGTAAATTCTGTCTTGGTAATATGCCCAACTGTTGGAAAATAGCTCAAGATTCACAGAACAATTTGTAGTCGGCTAAATTTTGTTTTCTCATGTGTGCTGAACTATACAATGTACTGTATGCTAGAATAACATTGGTAACAGCTTACCTGCTGTTTCTGTTTTTGTTTTATTTTTCATTTTAATTTTTTAATAATATCATTTATTATTATCATATATTCTAAAAATAAAGAATTGTAATTGTGCATAGGAAAAGTACTGTGCTATTCATTTAACCACAGCTATCTATAGTTATTTAAACTCAACCACCAGACTCTGGAGCCATTATTCCCATATTGCCTGTTGTGAACATTAGCTTACATGTAGTAAATTGGGACTACATACTGTCTGATACACTGTATACTTGGTAGGTTGCTGAATTTCTAGTTCAGTCAGCATAAAATGTACCAGGTTTCAACAAAAGAAAAAAAGCAACAAGTCCAGTCAGTTTTTTTTAGTTATTTATATAACAAAAATTGACAATATTGACAATATTCCTTGTGTGAATCTAAGCAAAGATAATATTTGATGGTATTTTTATTGTAAAGGTTGTACCACTACAATGGACAGTACAAGCAGAGCAACAGTTAAATTGAACTACTTTACACGACTGAACTAACATTCTTTCTTTTGAAGCATAAGGCTTTACATGTGGTGTTCTCAAAGCCAAAAAAATGCGGGTTGGCCAAAACACCCCTTAATCGTCTGTTGCCAATTCCCTGTGGCAAAGACTAGAGGTGGCAGGTGGGCACCCTTCAAACACATGGAAGCCAACAACAAAGAATACATAAGCTCTGGCTGTTGTAGTGTGCTTATTATTAACTCTGCTATGTTTATCTTTTATTGGGTATCGAAACAATGCTGTTTCTTGGCGATTTTATTCAACAAAACCTTATATACTATGTATTCATACACTGCCCACAATAGTTTCACCAGTACAACAATATATTATTAAATATTAACAAATATTTAATAACCTTTATTTTTTATTTTTTTGAAGTGTGTGTGTGTGTAAAGTGAGAGTTGTAAAGGGACAAACAGTAGTTTAAATATATTTTTTATACATAATATAGTGGCTATCGGGCACACTATGAAGGGAGCCTTTTAAGCTAGTCGTGCTAATGTAAATGTAAGAGTCACTTACCTTAGTTAAAAACATATAAATGTTTAAGAGAGGGGGTAAGCACAGGGCCCATTTTTCTTTCCTGCTGTCACATATTCTATGCAAGGTAGAAATTGTACTTCTCATGCAGTCCTTACTCCCCTTGCTATTTATGGAATGTAAATTATATTCATCTTTTCTACAGACATGAACGGCTAATTGTTATGAACAGAACAAATGACTTTGTCCCTCCAGTAATGTTCAAATGCGATACCTCTTTTTTCACAGCTAAGATTCAGAAAAACTCTCTAGATCCTACAAAAAAGAAAGAAAGAATACAATTAAATTCAATTTCATTGTGTAAGCACCTAAACATTGTGAATTTTGCAAAACATTTTTTAATGAAACACAGATTTTTAAATTTTTTTGGAAAAATGGCATTTCAAATGATGCAGCCAGAAGGAGCAATATATTTTAGACTTTCTTATAGACTATTTAAATTCAAAATAATATCTCTAAGGATTCTATTTAATTTAATGCTGATAAATTATATGACAATATTATTTCACTATATAAATGAGCAATTTTGCATATGTCACACCCTTAGATTAGTTACAGACAGAAAATTTGATGCACTAATAAAAAAGCTTGTCTCAGCTTGAAGTTCACAATAGTACACAACTCAAACAAATTATTTGGGAAAATGCATTTTCCACCAAAAGAAAATATACACTATTCTATTACTGAAGCACAACGATTTAATTGCTTGCAATTGTATTCCCTAATTAAAAACTGCACATTCTAGAACTGGACAGCACCTACCAAACTTGACAGGTGGCAACTCTACTGCCATCTGCATTTTGTGATCAGCTTTTTATTTCACTAGCAAATTAAAAGAGAAGTGTAATTTGTCCATTAAATATGCCCCAGGCCAATTAGCGGATGACAATGTTATCATTTAACATCTGAGTATTCATAACATAAAAACAGCAAACCAATTAAAAATAAGTGCTCCTTTGATAAACAGATTATAGACGTTTAAACTTATAAAGTACTTACATTTGAACTCTAGATTACTGGTGTGAACCAGTATACCAGAAAAATTATGCTTGACAAAGGGGCTTGACCCCGAAATGTTGCACTGCACCTCTGCATTAAATGTGCAAGGTGATCCCTTGCTTGCATTAGTGCCGTGGATATCTTTTGTTCTCAGTACTGGTGTGAACCATACATTTATCAGATTGCTAAACAATGAAACAATAATAATACCATAGTTTGTCTGTACCCTTGAATTCTCTGGCACAGCAATATCATCATTAAGATTAAAAAAAACACCATAGGAGGTTAGCATATTGACCCGTGTGTAGACCAAATTTTAGATTCTCTGTCTGATGTAGCATGAAATCTGTCAGGTGGAATGAAAAATCCATAAGATGGCATTGCACCCTGGTAACAATCTGCTGCACAGGGGCTTCATTTTATGTTGTTAGCCCAATTAGTGCCAAATATCGGCTTAATTAGCTGAGTATGGCTGATCCACTTACAACTTCACCAAACATGAGGAACTGCCCGTGTATAGTCAGCATAAGTGCTCATGTGGCTCTAATATACTGTAGCTTGCTCTGGTGAGGAACAAGCTTGAAATTAGTACGTTTTGGAAGCCTGTGTAGAATTCATTGCAACAGTTATGTCAATGCACAGTAACTTTTCCTGTCAACATATACATAAAAGATGATTAACTCTTAAAAGTTTATTCAAGAAAATTGTTACAAATTTTTGTAACGAGTTTTTCTTTTTTTTCTTTTCATTTATACATCAGATTTAAAGCACACATACTGTACATATTGTTGATATAGTTTCCAGAAGCCTCAGCTAACAGTTGCTAGTAGCTTGACTGTGATTAAATGGGTAAACAGAGAAAGGTTGTATTGTACATTGGAAGCAGAGTAAATATTTCACTGCTAATAATGATTTTCAGGGTACACATCTCACTGGTTAAAAATGTTCCACATTAAATTACCATTACCTCTCAGCAGATTATCATACACTGATTATTCTTGTTTTACTTCAATCGTTAATAAATGATTTTTAATATCACTGCGTAACTTGGCTTGTATTTCCTTTTTCTATTTCTTCCATACTGCAAATAAGAAATGTTGTGATCCATTACAGAGACGATAAATAAACAGAGCATTTTAACATTCTAAATGGTTCTCTCCAGATGAACATTTATGTTGTACGTTGCTGAATAATGCTATTGTGCACCAGAAAAAAAATATTTACCAAAATCTGATTCCAACTTCTGCATGAAGAGTAACAGATGGCGGAGAAGGTAAAACTAAAGAACATGGCCGGAACTAGGGTTAGACAGGAGCCTAGGGCTTAACTTTAAGGGGGTAGAGTCACTATGCTTTTTACATAGTCTTATTTGCGTAAAGCACTCTGGAGCGCTGTAGAGGAACTTAATATAAGTGTAATCATGTAGACACTTTGGGGCAAATTCACTAACGCGCGAAGCGTCTAATGCTAGCGCTAATTCGCCAGCGTGACGTCAATTCGCAACTTTGCCGATTCACTAACAGACTTGCGCAACTTTGCACCCTTACACCAGACGAAGTTGCGCACTGACGAAGGGACGTAATTACGCTAATAGATGAACATTTTGTGAACGTTAACTCTTACGCTAGACGTTACTTCGCCAGGTCAGATCTGGCGAAGTTCAATACAATAGATAGGAGTTTGAATTTTTTTTTTTGTAAGTCCCAAAAAGGCTGGCATCTTTTACTTTTTGTTGGGTGATAGTCTGAAAAAGAGCACAAATTTATTTTGGGTTATCCTCATTACCCCCCAACATATGGCAACTCAGCTATACAGTGGGCACATGTTTAGGGCAATAGAACAACTTTATTTTATTTATTAAAGGTTTCCTGGGCTTGTGTAGTGTAATGTAGTGGCTGTAACATACACCTCTATTATACACTTAAGTTCGCACTTTATGCAAATTAGGCATCGCTAGTGTAAATGCGATTTACCTGGAGAAGTAACAGTAGCGCAACTTTGCTACTGTCCACCACCCTGTGCGCAAATTCGTCATCTTAGTAAATTTGCGTAGCGCTGGCGAAAATTCACCTGGCGAAGTGCGGCAAAAGTCGGCGAAGGCAAAGCTAGTGCATTTTCGCACTTTAATTAATTTACCCCTTAATATCAACTCCAGTGATTTGTTAAATCATCATATACAATTGCTACAATATGTACTTGAATTATGTGCAGAAAGGGAAGTTTGATGTTACCTTCCTATGAGCCCATATCCTGTACACTACAGTATATTATATGTACAGTACCGCATATACTGTAAAGTATACTGTATATTATATGTACAGTATACTTTACAGTATATGCGGTAAGTTGGCCCAAGCCAATGTAAGTAATTAAAGTCATGGTAGAGACATGGTATGATTGAACAAGGAAATATTATCATTGTTATTAGCATGTATTTATAAAACACCAACATATTCCACAGAGTTATACAATAAATATATATATATATACATTGAACATATTGAAAAACATGCAAAAAAAATTAATGACCAAAACAAGAGGACCTCTATCCAAAACAGTCTAAAAGTCAAATAAAATACCATTATACTTTTTGAATGCTCTAAATCAGATTTTTCTTCTGCAATGTACAATATATGATGTCAGTGAACAAATAGAGATTTTACAATCATATTAAGTCAGTAACTACTTTTCCTGTTATGTGTTTTTGTGTCCATATGTGATCTTGTTTTTGCTTTAGTTAGTATAACTGAAGGAATGTAAAAAGCAAATGTGCAGTCTAATGATTTAGTTCTTCCATTGTGCAGATGGGACTCTGTTCTAACCTGCTGTGATATTATGCCCTTGACAATCCTCCAAAATCCTTTGCATGGTGGATCCATCAACTGGATGCTGCTAATTTGAATTAGGCACATTATTTTTCTCAATGCCACTTGTCTTTTTCAGCATGTTAATGCGGTTCATTAATCGCTCTGCAGTTATCTGCAAAGCTTTCCTTCTTATCACAACACTTTAAAATATTTTGTGGATTTATGTGGCTATGGATATTTCATCCACCATTAAAATGAATCTGGTTTAATTGTTTTCTAGCATTATACAATAAGCAAGATACTCATTTTTACGCTTGAGTGATGGAAGCAATGCTAAAAAACAGGACAGAATATTTTAATGATGATAAACTGACCCTTTTTTGTGTGTAGCTGGCAAATGTATATTTCAAGATTATGTCCTCTCTGAAGCCTGTGGTAAATGAATACATTATTAGGTTATTCTGGGGCTGATTCAGTCAATAGTATTCAGTGTTAATGCTTTAGCCATTCTTAATTTTAATGCTATGCAACTTCAATTGTAGTTCTAAATGTGCTAAACAAGTTCCTTGTGCTTGTGCATATAGGCACTAAGTGCCAGTCTGTTTAAATTAATCATGCAAAAGTGTGCCTGTTGATGCAATGGTGTGCCTATTAAACATGGGCATAACTATATGGTTCCTTCTGCAAAGTGCGCCAAGAAGCACAGCTAGGGTTGCCAGTATAAAAATAAAAACTGGGTAAAGACATAGGCTGTGCAAAATGAAAATGTTTTCAATATAGTTAGTTGAGGATTAATTGCAAACTCATTGAACAATTATATCCTATGTGGGCCCCCTTCAAGTTGCTGACTAACTCAGCGCTAGAGAGCTGAAAAGCAAGATGTTGTATTCTGTTCTGTTTTAGACATCCAGTCACTCCAGCCTTTATAGATTACATTTTTGGCTAACTAACTATATTACAAACATTTTTTTTATTTTGCAATGCCTACTATCTATTTGCCCAGTTTTTTTTTCACTGGACTGCTCCTTTAACAAGGGTATGAATAAAGGGGGAGAGTTTTGTGTGAGTCTTTTCCTAGTTATGTAATAACAAATGAATTCAGTGTTCAAAATATTCATTGCCTCCGCTGCAGCTAAATCCACTTTATTTCAATTTATTGGTTTGAATTATTTAGCATAGCTATACATTAGCGTGACTGATAACATTACAGTGTACCTTATCAGATAATTAAACTGCACAAGCACAGGATGCAATCTAAGCAGCAGCAATACACTTAAAATAAAATATCTGTATAAACAGTGTCGAAGAGATGTGAAGCACAATGCTAAATAACAGAGAAATGGACCACTTTACATTTTCATTGAATCTTTATGAGGTCTGTTAACAGGTTCACAGAAGGTGCAACTATTTCACTATCGATCTGGCACTAAATACCAATCAAGTAAAATCGGATTTGTTCAATGCTGCAGTCTTAGAATCAGAATTAGTAGGATGTTGGATATAAAGTTTATAATAGACATTTAATTCTTCATTTGAAATTTCCCTCTTTATGACCGTTTATTGTTACTGAAGCCAAATGGCTAGATAAAGTTTGCTCCATCGGTATTCAAATAATGATGCATGCATATTAGAGTGGTTGGTTTGCAAAATGTAAATAGAGGTATAGGATCCGTTATCCAGAAACCCATTATCCTGAAAGCTCCGGATTATGGAATAGCCATCTGCCACAGACTTCACTTTATCCAAATATTTAAATAGAATTTTCTTTTTATCTGTAATAATAAAACAGTACCTTGTACTTTATACCAGCTAACATTTAATTAATCCTTATTGAAAGCAGAACCAGTCTATTGGATGTATTTAATTTTTAAATTAAATAGACTTAAGGTATGAAGATCCAAATTACAAAAATACAAAAATATCCATTATCCGGAAGATCCCAGGTCTCGAGCATTCTGGATAACAGGTCCCATGCCTGTATATTTAAGTTAAGTCTACTGTAAGCAAAACTGCACATATATTTGATTTACAGTTTGCAGGGCCATAAAGCAGATGTTTTTACTGCAGTTCTTTCTTAAGTATGAACCATAGAGATTAAAACAATCTGACCTTTGCCTGACTATTTGCTATTGTTTGCAATCAACATTTTCCATTTATTTGAAATGGAAGAAATTACAGGTATGGTAGAGCAGTTTAACCAGAGGAAAGCACCATGCACTATGGGCCTTGTTGTTTTTACTAAAAGTACCAGCTCATATCATTTGATACTGTATTCTTTACAGTTGGGTGAATTTTGCACCAACTCTATCACCTGTGTCTTTGTAGGTAGTTGCGCCAACAAAGAGCTGCATTTGCAACATTCATAATTATATGTCTATTATGTATGACCTCTAACCCTTTAAGTAAAGTATGATGGGATTATTTGGTGGTTTTAGTTCTATGTTTTACAGTTCTGACAAAGAAGACAAGTTCTAAGCATAAGCAATCTGCAGGGTACCATCAAACTCATTGCTCTTATTGAAATATTAGATACACCATAAAGGCATAGTTTTAATGCAATGTGCATCTTGCATGTATCAAATGATTACTTATGTGCTACACCTGAGATGGGGGTGTAAACTGAGATTGAGAGCCATGATTTCTCTGCAGTCACCTTCATAGAGAAAGTATATTACCATCTCAAGTTCTCAACATGATTACACTGGGCAAGTGTGGTATGGTTTAACAGTTCAGGGTAAAAATTAAAACTGGGTAAATAGATTGGCTGTGCAAAATAAAAAATGTTTATAATATAGTTAGTTAGCCAAAAATGTAATGTATAAAGGCTGGAGTGACTGGATGTCTAACATAACAGAATACAACACAACATCCTGCTTTTCAGCTCTCTAAATCTGAGTTAGTCAGCGACTTGAAGGGGGCCACATGGGACATAACTGTTCAGTGAGTTTGCAATTGATCCTCAGCATTCAGCTCAGATTCAAAAGCAACAGTTATGACCAATGTGGCCCTCCCTCAAGTCACTGATTGGTTACTGCCTGGTAACCAGGGTAACCAGTCAGTGTAAACAAAATATAGCTGAAAAGCAAGAAGTAGTATCCTTTTCTGTTATGTTAGACTTACAGTCACTCCAGCCTTTATACATTACATGTTTGCCTAACTAACTATATTGAAAACATTTTTTATTTTGCACAGCCTATCTATTTATCCAGTTTTTACTTTTATACTGAACAATTCCTTTAAAGGAGAAGGAAAGTTTAAAACTAAGTAAGCCTTATCAGAAAGGTCCACCTAAATATACCAGTAAACCCTCAAAGTAGTGCTGCTCTGTCAAAAGAAACACTGCATTTCTTTCCTTCTATTGCGTACACATAGACATGCTCAGTTTGCTCCTCCCCCCCCCCCCTTTCTCTTCTGTAATCCAGAGCTATAAGTGAGCAGGGAAAGACTCTTAAGGTGGCCATACAGGGGCAGATAAAAGCTGCCGACAGACTGTGTCGGCAGCTTATCGGCCTGTGTGGGGGGCCCTCCGACGGGCTTTCCCGATCGATATCTGGCTGAAAGTCGGCCAGATGTCAATCGGGCAGGATTAAAAATCCCGTCGGATCGCGGCCGCATCTGTTCGTTGATGCGGTCCCGCGATCCAACCGCCCGTACTGATCCGAACGTTGGGCCCTAGGGCCCACGATCGGATCAGCCCAATATCGCCCACCTCAAGGTGGGCATATCGGGGAGAGATCCGCTTGTTTGGCAACATCGCCAAACGAGCGGATCTCTACGTGTATGGCCACCTTTAGAGGCAGGAAGTGATGTCAACCAAACTAATACTGCAGCTGCAAACAGAGAGAGCTTCTAGAGATTTTTACTCAGGTATGGTAAAACATTCTGCAGAATAAATATAGCATTCTAGCTTGCACTATTGCAGCTAATCTACTGGCAATGAAATGCTTCCATAGCTTTCCTTCTCCGTTAAGTCAGGATAGGAGGATATTGTATGTTTTCTCCAAGCTTGAGTTGGTTTCCTTCAAGTTATTCACACACTCGAAAAACATACTGGCAAGTTCACCATTGTGTGGGGTTATGTGCTAAGAACCTTAGATTGGAAGCTCCACTGGGGCAATGACTGATGTAAATGAAGTATATTCTCTACAAATGCCCATGCGAAATATAACTGAAATGAAGTATAACACTGATAAAGTGTAACATACAATGAACTCTATACAACAAATCAGACCAGGTTACTAGAACTAGAACACATACATAAAAACCTTGTTCTCCTTTCTATACGAATAACCAAAATATACGAATTAACCAAAGTATAGCTGCCAAATATTATCAAATCCCCTATGATCTTTAACAGAGATATTTAGATTACTGGATTTTTTTAACTGCAAAGATGCCTTTATATTCTAGAAGATACCTTTTGAGAACTTTAATTTCTGACCTAAGTTTGAAAAATCATCTTTACATCAGAAGCCTCCAAATAATTGATATTCATTCTGCATTCATTAAAGTTTGAAATGAACAGTGAAGAGTTCTGAAGTAGAAATATACTTGCACAAAATTAATGGCTATAACATGGTTAAGTAATGTTCTACTGAGATGAAGTGTACGTCACTAACCTTTTAGATTCAAGCGGCTTTATGCTTTTCATTTGCTACTGGATGAAGGATTAGGGCTGGATTATCTAGCAAGTCTCTCATTTTCATTCAGGTAGATTTAGTGTTTCTAGATTACAAACATGTGGAAAATTAAAGGCTTGGAGTTATTGTCACGCAAGCCTGTCATGAAGGTAGTAGTCACTTTTTATTTTACTGAGTAATAAAATTCTGAAATAACATAATTTTTGATGGATTTTGAATCTTATTCAGTTGCTCTCCGCTTGATCATTTGAGCAATCTCTCCTGATGAGTTGAGATCAGCAAGAAAATGAATGAATGTTGTTATGCCAGATCAAATGTGTAATATGAATTTTGAAAATGGACACAGAGATTTCAGTGGTGTTAATTAGAGCTATCGTCACGCAAGCCTTTCATGAAGGTAGTAGTAACTCTTTATTTTACTGTGTGCATTTATTTTTTATTTTATTTATGAAATAACAGATCAAATTTGATGGATTTTGAATTTTATTCAGTTGCTCTCTTCTTGATCAATTATGCCAGATTAAATAGGTGTAATATTAATTTTGAAATTGGACACAGAGATTATGATGCTGTTAATTAGAACAGAGCACCACTGTCCAAATTTGCCCATATGATAGACTGATTATGTGATACATTACATGATTATGAGCCTGATTATATTAAAAAATGTCATATGAAAAAGTATGTGGAGCTCTTGGGTAGGCTAGGGTCTATAAAACCCTTTGGAGGGCCTCCAGACACGCAACAGACAATTTAAACATGTAACTTTATTATTTAATTAATTTCTTATGCATATACATGTTATAGACCTTGTCCTGACTAGCACAAAAAGTAATCATAACAAAATCATACCCATGACCCAGTGTCAAGAATAAGTAACTGGATCCACCAGCAGTTACCCCATTGCCTTGCGTTCTCTTATTTGACTGTATAACAGCACCTACACTAAGTTGTCCCCTGAGGTTTTTAACACATTGCTGCACCATAGCACATTGTCACACATGTTGCACATTGTGCTGGAGTGATTTTGGCCCATTTTACTAGGTGGATTTTTTCAGTTTTCAAGTCAGTCAGCTGACACTTGTATGATTCAGTTTTTATGTAGTGCCTTAGATTCTCAGATAGATCTAGACAGGGAATTTTTACTTTGGCCTTATGTTATGGATAGTTAGTAGCTGCCTGGAAAGGTTTTTTAGCAGTACTTCCTTTCCTGCCAATGAGAAGTAAACCCACAACTTGATGCTACCACCACCATAATCCACTGTAGTGGAATGTTTATTTATAAGTGCAGTAGCATTGTATTCATGAGTAGCGGATGCACCAATCGAATTGCGGATTTTACCGCAATTCGATTGGTGCAACGATCAAATAGGAAATATTCGATCGATCGATAAATGGCAGTGTAGATGCCCCCCCCCCACGTGCCATTTAACATGCGTGTCATTCAGATGTCCAAATCAGGAAGTAGGTGTAAACTCATGGTGCAACAGGACGTTTTCAGTGCAGGTTACAGCACTGGCGGAGACAGAACACAGCTAGACCCAAAATTAGATTAGCTAGATCTGGGTCTAGCTAGTCTCCTTAGTGTAATTGTGTTTTCCCATTAGTTTCTTTTAGTAATGGAATTTTTAGCACTACTCTCGCATACAGACTCCCATACAGGCCAGTGTGATGCAGAGCTCTTGATGTGGTTGATTCATGCTTGCTATTAAAGGAAAACTATACCCCCAAAATGAATACTTGAGCAACAGATAGTTGATATCAAATTAAGTAGCATATTAAATAATCCTACCACACTGGAATATATATTTAAGTAAATATTGTCCTTTTACATCCCTTGCCTTGAACAACCATTTCATGATGGTCTGTGTGCTGCCTCAGAGATCACCTGACCAGAAATATTTCAACTCTAACTGTAACAGGAAGAAGTGTGGAAGCAAAAGACACAACTCTGTCTGTTAATTGGCTCATGTGACCTAACTTTATAGTTTGTTTGGTATGTTTGTGTGCACAGTTGAATCCTAGGATCCCAGGAGGTTGTCCTTTTTTTTTAAAATGGCAATTTTCTTTTTATGATTACCCAATGGCACATGCTACTAAAAAAATATATTATTATGAAAATGCTTTATTTACATGAAGCAGGGTTTTACATATGAGCTGTTTTATGCAATATCTTTTTATAGAAACCTACATCGAGGGTATAGTTTTCCTTTAAGTATGGTGGCAGTAATGTTATGGACTTGCTTTTATTAGCATTTATGAAAGATTAGGCCCTGCAGAATTCAGGACCATATTGCAAGAGAACCTGTTTCTTTCTACCAAAATCTGAATCTTAGATCCAGGTAGTTAGTAACTCTAAAAACAAGGCCAGAGTGGGCAATTATTATGATTTTATAAAGCGCCATAAATCTGTATGAACATATAAATGATATCCAAAAATACTACCGATCACCAATTTGAACAGGTAAAGAGGACCCTGATGCTACTATGCTGCTTACCCCTAAAGACATTGCTGCTATTGCTGCAAAATGTGTTTCTACAAAATATTACAGTATTAAATAAGCAACATATTTAGGGTATTTGCTTTTTGTCAAGATGTAAGTGTTGGTATTTTTTACAAATTTTAATTTAGAAAATGTCTAAATGCATGTGCTAGGTGTTGTATATACTGTACATGTACATACAATTCTAGAGCTATATGCACTGACCAATCCCTACTTAATTTGTATGTATTGCAGTTTTTGGTTTTCTGAGTTTTAGCTAGTGGTTGGGCGGAAAAACTTTCTAAGCTGCAAACAAATGTCCTCCGTTGTGCTTGTTACTTCAAAATGCCTCACACGTCGCTGCTTCTTCAGTAATGCGTTTTGCATAATCTGTCTCTAAATGAGCTTCTGTGTGGGTCTGCACATCAACAATATGCACACAGGGACAATGCCTTTTTCTCAATGGCTCTTTGTCTGCTCAGCACTAAATAAATTACTCACCTTTTCTCTCCGAGGCATATTTATTCCCTTCTGTTTCTTAAATGGCTAGTTTATATGGGAAATAACATAAAGCGGAGATCACCTTTAAAAAAATCTTTACCCAAGCAATTTACAGAAAAGGAATGAGGAAAAATAAAGCTCCTTGTAGCTACAGTATGTGCATTGTGACTCCATCGGTTCATTTGAATCTCAATTCACTGAGCTTTGCAAGAAAACTGATATATATCACTCAATTCATTTGAAACTAAATTGCAAATAAAATAACTATTACTAATTTCTAATCTTAGTATTATAAAAACATGTTTCTCTTGGGGAAAAACAATTTTCCACATTTGAAAATTTCCATGATCAACTGCTCATTTAGTCTGATTGCATTTTGGCAACATTTGCAAAGTCACAATTCAGAATTGAATACATTCACCAACACATACATGAATACATACTTGAAGGGTTTAGTAAAGTGGGTTATCTTGTTTGGCCTAATATTGCCTGCCACTAGTTATAGTCGAATCTGACCCGATTTGATTTGCCACAAATTAGCAAAACATAAAAATTTTTGATGTGCGGCAACATTTTTCACCCTTTAGCGTCTATGGGCTTAATATTTTCTGCCAAAAATTTTGCTCATCATTTCCTGCCACGCCTCAATGGTTGCCTCAATAGCATCCACTCCAACCTATATTCGGTCAGATATCGATCAGGCTGGTTGGATATTCCCACTGGAACAAAACCGGATCAGTCTATAGATATATTCCTGTGTACATATTCCAATGGCAAGGACCAAATTATCATATTAACCCAATTTGGCCCCCCATCTGGGAGGCAGATCCTATAGGTAGCATGTTTAGTCATCTTGAAGGTGGTTTGATTATTACTAAAGTTAATTATGTGGCCTTATTTACATTGAAAAACATTTCATACCTTAGTTTTTTGTTGCAGCGTATAATTTTTAGATGCCTTGACATGTATAATTTATAATATGAAATCTATATTACTATAATTATATCACTAATGCATAACCTTGTGTTTCTTTTAGCTTGGCTTCAAACCTTTCTGAATTATGGGAATATTGGTGCTGTCTATTCTAGTATTTGTAATTTGATATGTAATGACTAATGAGGGAATTATTAATTGATGGTGTAAGGCACCAGCTTTTAAATGGGGTATAAGGCCATAAAGGCTTATTTTGTGATGGACAAATTAGAAAAGTGGTATTTTTAAATCTAAACTGTTACAAACTGCTACGAACTGGGAACACAAAAAATAACCACCCCTCCAAAAACATTGTTCGCAAAACAACCAAACCAACCAGCTAGCATGCTAAATGAATTGGCATCATAATTTAATTTGGGTAAGATATTTTAATTATAGAAAGTGTATGTTTTTACTTATTACATTCAGATTATGGATTTATATATATTACATTACCTTCAGCACTTGAAAGACAGATGCACTACAAAGAGTTGCTGATTTATTAATTCCATTTTATCTATTTCTAGATATTACCAAAAAAAAAAGGCCACTTTCGTTAATTATTACAATGTGAGAATCAGCAGGAACACATGTTCCTTTGAAATGCTAATCAAAATCTGCAATAGATATTAGTATTTCTTTTTTTTGCTCTGACAATAACAGTATTATGTGCTTAGCATTTCTTAATAGAAGATAAGCTGAAAATGTGATGTTGTAATGAAATGCATGAATCCATTAAAATATAGCTGAATATATTTCTAAGGGATTCTTCTGGTTAATTTGAAATATGCTAGAATCTGCTATTAGTCTCTGGTGGTGCTCAATATTACTACGATAGATTTATGTTCCTGGTTTAATCAGAATACAGAGACAGGGAAACTTGGTATTCCGAGTAATGTAGGACTACATTTACCAGCAAGCCTCAAATTGCCCCCTATCAACTTGGCTGTCAGGGGTATGCTAGGGGTTGTAGTTTTACCGCAAAAGGTCACCTATTTCAGCCTTATATCTTATATATTTTGTCAGTGGAAGTCTCCCACATTTGTATTTGGCTCTGGTTAATGAAGTGCTCCTTAATTTTTTATGTTTTATTGCATGCCATGCTGCGTCTAGGGAAGTTATAAATAATTGCCAGTTCACATTCTGGAATGGCCTTATGTTAATAAGTAGAACCATGACAGTAGTAATTGTATCTGCCACCAGAGAGCTTAGCAGCTGTAGGCTGTCTATGAGCAATTGAGTCAGCAAGTTTAGGTGCTGCAGAAAGCTGCTTGCAAAGTGGATATCTGGCAAGAAAATATTATACTCAATTTTTTGTGGGATCGGTCAAATTATTATATATTTTATGTTTCTGTAGAATGTTGTGTGCTTAGAAAATGGTAAAAGCAGCTATAGATTAGGTATTTGAAATGGAAATATTATATTTACCATGCATTGCCCCTAAACCTGCAAACATAACAGTTTCAATAAATCTGTTAACAAAAAGTATTCTGAACCCATACCATACCATTGAGGTGTGTTTTCAATAGAGGGGTTGCTCTGTTCCTCATACACATTAAAAGCTGAAATTATGGGCTGTTTGTTTTAAACAAAGTAATCCAAAAGGTGTTCCATATGAGTTTTGGATTGACCAAAGATATTCAGCAAGGAAAGATTAACAGTAAGGAAATGATGGGTAATCAAAAGCTGATAGAAGTGCCAGTTTGTCAGAATGTCTTTGCTTTGGACTTAAAGTGGACCCGTCACCCAGACACAAAAATCTGTATAGTAAAAGTCCTTTTCAAATTAAACATGAAATCCAATTTCAAATTTTTATTAAAGCATTCATAGCTGTTTTAAGATCATTTAAAAATCTCAGCTGTCAATCAAATATTGTCTGCCACTCCTCTATGCCTTAGGCATAGAGGTGGGGCAGATAATTACTTTCACTTTCCATTCAGAACTTACTAAATGTCACTGCTCCCCGCACATTCCCCCAGTTCTCTTAACCATTTAATTGTGTAGCCAGGACATGGGGATAGACATCGGGTCCCCCATTCTGGTGCTCAAACAAGATTCTGAGATGATACAAGGCTTGTCTTAATAACTGTGTCCACAAAATGGCTCCTGCCTTCTTGCTATAATTATTAATTCCCAGACTGAAGAAAACAAGATTAAAATAATTTATATAGTGTAATTAATGTTCATTTTGCTTGACTAATGTGATAAAATATGATTTTGAATATTTTTTGGGGGTGACGGGTCCACTTTAATGTGCAGTTGTACCTATCCACATCCTTATCCCTCAATACATACTGTATAACATGCAGTGAGAAAGGATTCAGTCATCTATAGAATACTTAACACATGAAGGATTTGGACAGCTATTTTCCATGCTGAAACAAATTGGACAAAATCTCATTAGTAATTTTTCAGTCAACTACCTATTTTTGTACATTTCAGTGATGAGAGAGAGTGTAGGTTATACTGACAGCATACACTTATGCATTTGAATTTGTACAAATCACGTGGTTATACTGTATATTCTTGAATCAAGAGGCCCGATATCATCACATTTATGTACTTTAAGGTTCATGGTAATTTGAGTAACAGGAGTAGCAACATCGTGAGTGGTTCCTGTCTGTTAAAGAAAGCATCTAACATGCTGAGCTGTTGTGATTTTTTTATTGGCAAATGGTGACAGGCAGGGGAAGATCAGTTCTGTGATCGCCTGTAAATTACATTCATTCAAAAATTTTTGCAGTTTCCCAGTCTATTTTACTAGTTTAAATAGTTTATACCAGGCCTTTGGCTCAAACTCAAACTGAATACAGTAGAAAAAGCATAGACAGTTAGGGTCTTCAAAGTGAGCTGTTGAGTGAAAGCCTGCCTAACAGTATAAAGTTGTTTAAAACATCTCACATCTCAGAAACCACTAAAAATCAAGAATGAATGTACATTACAAAAGTCCTTTAGAGAAGCACCCTGACCACGTTTCCATTCCATTATTTTTTTAAACGTATAACCTCTTTAAGCACATTAAAACTGTTAAAACGTAGATACATTACAATTTAAGCACAATAAACAGAGTTTTTATATCATTGCTTTACCTTTAGAAAAATATTTACTCCGCCATAGATTTTTCTGATTTTCTTATATATTATATTTTTGTAAAATAACCACTTACGGTAAGGGTACTCTGCTTGACAATGATACTTAATGCAGTAATTGATTTGATTCTGTTGTCCAAGAAGCAGACACATTTTATTCAAGGGGAAAATATATTTCTTATTGGCTGACGATGAGCTTAGGTAGTATTGCAAACAAAATAAAATAAAAAAAGGATAAAAGCAAAAGGGAAATGGTTCATTTTATAATTGCAGTATGTCATTTGAAGTATTATACAAGCTTCAGATGTTTTAACTCTGAATTCAGTGCTTTTAATATGACAGTAGTACAGAATATTCCCTCATGAGGCAACAAAGAAAGTGATCCAAGTGTCATCCGGTCTGTGATTTACATTACAGCCGGCTGGAAAGCAGTTCTGGGAAATTTGTCGCCCCATAGAAGGCATTTTGGGGAGATTTGTCGCCCTCAAAGACGAGGAGATTTATCACCGGGTGACTAATCTTCCCGAATCTGACAGTGTATCTCTGCCCTAAGGGGGGTGGCAGATGGGGAAATTAGATGCCCAGCTGCAAATTTTCTTTACTGCGGAGACTATTCTCCAACAAAATATTTTCTCTTGAGGCAACTTCGGAAATCCTGTCAGCAATTAGTATTCTTGCCAGCTGGAAGGCATTTTGGGAGCTTAGTCGCCACAGTAGAGAAGATTTGTTGCTGGGTGACTATTCTCCCGATCTGCCACCAATGTATGGTTTGTTTTGTTTATTTGTGTGCATCTTTCTCCACAAAAAAAAAGAAAGTGTACTAAAACATATGTTTGTGTACAGGAGCTTTTATAGTTGCATATTCAGAGATGCTTATTCAAATTTAAAGTTAAACTATTATTTAGGGATAGAATAAGATCTTGACCCACTGCTCTCAGCATATGTAAACTCAATACACCTTCTGTGACTTTCCATTTATCAGATCTAGTGAACGATGGGTAGCGTGGCTTTATTGGATATTAGTTTGTTTTCTACTCACTGAGTGATACTTATAGCTGTGCTTGATATTTTAAGACCAGGTAGACAACATTTGACATACTAAACTTATGCTTAGTAACAAGTAACTAAGTTTACATTTTGAAAAATTAAATATTGAAAAACACTGTTGATAAAGGATATAGTTTGTATATTGCTTAATGATTTTTTTTTCTTTTCTTTTAGCACCACCAAAGCTTACAAGAACCCCTGTTGATCAGATTGGGGTGTCAGGAGGAGTTGCATCGTTTATTTGCCAAGCAACTGGAGACCCAAGGCCTAAAATTGTCTGGAATAAAAAGGGCAAGAAAGTCAGCAATCAGAGATTTGAGGTATTAGGTCCATTGTTCTGTTCCTCCGTCAAAGATTATGCATGTATGGAATTGTGAAGGCTTAAGTGATGTTTTAAGAAACAGTCGGAACACCTTTTAGTTTTTCAGTGTTAAACACTAATCTATATTGTTCATTTTTAAAAATAAAGCTGTTGTAATATCTTAAACCAAATGGTGACATTTGAAAGGTGTTTGACAGTATGCTAAATACCTATAATGTGTTCCTGGCTGTAGTGGCTTTCTATTGGAGACATCAGGATAATGTGTCAGACAATTAGTATGATTCTTTATTTATATAGAGCTGTCTGGAATCAAACCTAGGTCCCAGTTCTGCAAGCAAACCAGCAGGGTAACCATTGTACCACTATGCTGGCCATGTTTTATTATCAAATTGATGTATTTGTATTTAAACTGACACCCACCTGATTCTCCCTGCATGAAGCTATTTCAATGTCTTTTCTTTTTAATCATTTTCATCCATTCTAAATGGGCAATTGTAAAGTGTAAGTTGGACATCCCTGGTCAAATAATGAAAAGGCTATTTTATATACAAATATTAATTATTCCCACTGTTTAGTATTGCTTAAAAGTGTTGTTTGTTGTTTCTAAATGAATGATGTTATGTACAGTTACATAAAATAGCACTGCAGGTGCGGGCCTTAGATATACAAGCCACTGCAAAAAATAGTTGTTCACCTCCCCATGATCCTCGAGAAATTGCATTAAGCCAAACCATGTCTGAACACAACAAGCAAACCAAGCCACAAACTGACTTTTTTTTTTTATTTAGAAAATGGCAAATGTAATGTAAAATAATTTCCCTTAAACATTTTTATAAATTTTTCAGGCTAGGCTTTTACAGGAGCCATGGGTCACCAAAATATATTTAGCACCGTCTAAGCCTATTACTGAAGTTTTTTAGAATTCTTTGAAAATGCCATAGCTTAGAGTGGTGGGTCATATAGGATTAACCAGATCTAACTATTTTAATTGATCAAGACACATAATGACAGGTTTGGTGCCTGTAACAATAGAACATAAATATACACATAAACATAGCTAAATGGTAAGTATAGAAATGTTTATGTGTCTGGGTAATATACAAGTAACGGTATGGGACCTATTATACAGGATGCTTGGGACCTGGGTTTTCTGGATAACTGATCTTTCTGTAATGTGGGTCTTCATTCCAGGTCTGCTTCTAATAAGAATTAATTATGTCTTAGTTTGGATCAAGAACAATATACTGTTTTATTGTTACAGAGAAAAAGGAAATCATTTAAAAAAAATGGATAAAATGGAGTCTTATTTTTGTATAGAAAAAGTATGTCTTCCTATTTATTTAGGCTGGTTACTTTGGAGATCCTGAAAAGGTTATAATAAGAGGCATGGCCATTATAACCCTTTTTTCTCTGAATCTCTTAATGCATACATGGAGGTCACATGGCTGTTTCCTATCAGCCTTGTGACTTTATCTGCTTTACAAGAATATATAAACATATACACATCCATAAACATAATTGATTCAGAAAAAGAATTAACAATATTGTTATGAGACTTTGACTAATTCCGTATCTATTATCCTTCCTATTAATGGTGCCACACATGACTGGCTAAATCTAGATTTTTTACTTTCTGTGGGGAATATTGACCCACACAATCTATATGCAGCCAGCTACATGCAGCATAAACTGTACTCAGAAAGGCTTAGCAACTGAGGGACAACCTAAAAATGCTATGTGTATGGCTAACCCTCTTTTACTCATATTTGTTAAGCGTACCTTATTAAAATGTGCCGGAAACCCTTATGCATGTTGAAAAAAAGCAAAAGTGCAAAAGTGTTTCTCTGCAAACACATGAGTAAACTTTGTGCATTCTGTATAACTATTTTGTTTTTACTCTAATGACAGTTTTGCTTTCAAATTAGTTGATAAACTGTTAAAGGGGTTGAATACAGCAGCAGATCACTGGAGAGAAAAGCCAGCTGTAAAATTGGTAGTCACATAGGAAGTGAGTAGCATGATCTGAAAACAATGTTATTGGTGCAGGACAGGACATTGAAGTAAATGACATGGCTATCAGCCAATCTCTGATTGCCATGTCATTGGTTCCATCCTTGATGACACTTGCCCCACCTCCCATGTCACCCACCCTGCCCCCGACATCACCGGCCTGTCCCCGGCCCATAAAAAAAAAAAGGTGGCATATAAGGTATATTCAAGAATAAAAAACGCACCAAGTATCCATTCCTACTTTTTTTTAAAACTGACATATTATTTTCATGGCCTTTTATGTATCTTCAGATACCAGTAGCTATTGCATTATTTTAGTACACCCCCATACTTCGCCTTTTTTGCATTTGTAAGGCCTTTTTTGACACATTTAGCTTAGACATTTGGAACCGGTACCGATTTCTTAGTGTGGCACTTATTGTATGGTAAAGGACTTATCTTCTCCGAAACAGTGAAAATATAATAAATCACATACATTCACAGCACAAATACTTTATCTTGGATACAATATCAGAGAAAGGATTATCAAACTCTAACCTCCAAACGCATAATCTGTATCTTCACTGAAACATTGCATTTAGTGATGTTTGAGCCCGTTGTTATGTGCTGGAGTCTCCATTAGATAAATTATAGTGGGGGGTTCTTGTAAGCCTGAGCTGTCTTTTTTGTGCTCTTGATTTGATTGGGAAAAAATACAGAGATGCCAGAAGAGAAGCACGGGCAAAGTATATATTTGCTGTTAAAAATCAACCTGACAACACCAAGATAAGGGGAAAATTATTCATTTTATCAATGTAGAGGTTTTATATCTAGAATATATTTTTCTATGAAAGGGAAGTACTAATGTTATTTAATAGCATTAAGAGCATGTTTTGTACTGACAAAATTCTCACCTTTTTATTCAAGTCCATCAAAGGAGTTTTAATAAAATGAGCTTATTAAAGAACACAAGTGCAATGCAGGAATATTTACACATATTTGCAAGAATTGAAACAGTATTTACACACTTTTATTATACATGCTTTTTTCAATAAGGTTGAAGGGCATAAAAGGTGCACAGATGAATTTCATACTTTTTTGGTGCCATACCAGGAATAAAAGGATACACAACACCACTGTTACAAGCAAAATACAGCAAATTTGTGCCTGCAGTGGTAAATTAGGTAGATGGTTGTTGGTCATACTCTGTGCTGGAATTGTGGGGAAACACTGCATTGTGAGTAAAAACCATGGTGATTAGCCAAAATGTGTATTTATAACTAAGGCTAAAGACACCTACATATATATGTTTTAATTGAATAAAACTATCCGGGTATTTAGCAGGCTTATATATCAATGCTTAAACTGATAAGGTATCAGGGAATTGAATAAAGAATCTACTTACGGTATCTACTACAAATTTTTATTTTCTGTTTAAAAATATATGTTCAGGTAACTGTTCTTCCTGTATTTTTGGAGCACAGCTATGTTCTTCCATTTCTCCCTTTGTTTACATCTGTTTATGCATCAAGTCTGGGGATGAAGAAAAGATTTTTATACAATGTAAATAATAGTGCCATTCTTGCTTTCATTTATTGAAATGTTGGTTTGTAAAGTTGCCACTTTTATTTTTGGATAATATTCATTGAACAGAAATGGCCAGTAACAACAACCCCTGTGACAGCTTTGCTTTCCTTTCACAGGTAATAGAATTTGATGATGGATCAGGATCTGTTCTCAGAATACAGCCCCTAAGAACTCCACGAGATGAGGCTATCTATGAATGCGTTGCCTCCAACAGTGTTGGAGAAGTTGCTACTACGACGAGACTCACAGTATTGCGAGGTAAGAAGGGGGGGGTGGTGGTAAAAGGATGATAAATTGTTGAATAAGAAAAAGTGTATAAGTGAATATTTATACTTTCCATATTTCATTTATAAAAGAAAACTTGAAATACAAAAAAGAAGGGGAGTGGTGTGTGTTTATCTGTATTTTAAAAAAGTTTTTTTTTGCTTTAGAGCCGAGACTATTATGCCTCGTAAATCACTAAATCTTACAACAATAAAGGATTCTGGGTAGGCAGGTGCTGTGCTTAGGCTGATTGCATGACCTGTTTGTATATTCAAAAACTGTTGAAAATGAAAGCTTGGCAAGTTTTAAAAAGTGCTATCCAAGAAGTGCTCGGCATTGGCCTTCATTTATTATTTATTGCAATTGTTATTATTCACTGGTTCATTTTTAGTCATGCCAGTTTTTGCAGGACTCTTGCTTTGCATTTAGACTGCATCTTGGTTGCTACAAATGCTTGGTAGGGTTGTTTAACTTGATAATACAACATTTTGTTTGTATAAATTCCCATCATTTCTCATCTGCCACTCACAAAGCAGTTAACAACATTGGTAATTAAGGCCTCTCAGGGACAAGAAACCAAGTTATTTAGCTGTAACATTAAATGGTACCCACCTCTTTTCTCTGTTTCCTAACTCTCTCTTTATGAATGCTTGATTTTTTTCTGTTTGAAATTTTTAGGGGGGAATTCAAATTTTTAGAGGGAAAAAATAAATGTTTCGAACTCCAAAGCTACTAACAATCTGAAAATACCTCTGCTAAAGCCTGTTGAAATCATGTAAAAGTTGGCAGATATCCCTTTAGCAATTTGAAGAGGTTTTTGTCTTCGTGATTTTTGTTTGATAAAAGTATAATTTTTCGGGCGTGAAACTGAAATATTTTCAGGGTTAAATCAAAAAAGTCGCACAGTGATTCAGTTTGACAATTTTGTCACAACTTTGCCTTTTTTCGTTTTGGATTTATTGGTAAATTTAGGGCATTTGAGTTTAGGAGCTTGGGTGACACACCCCTTGCCTGTTAAAAACTGTTGCTCAATGCAGAAATAATATTATTAAATGTTTAAATACAATAACAGAATTATAAATTCTGCCAGTGGGCCCAGGTACGGAAGCTACCAATTATTGATTTATCCCCTCTGTATGGGGGATGCTGTTGTATATACTAGAGACAGCAGTTGCTAGACCTACAGTATACTTTATCTTTATCCATCTGTAACCTCAATTGTTCAACACCCTCCAAAAATTGAGGGATTTCCCTTAAATAAATTGCTTACCTGTAGATTGCAGCAATCCATTCAAAATGGATCTTCCGGTGGTGGTTGAGACCCTTGTATGCCTTCAGTAGTGTGTATAAAACTGGATACTTGAGGTAGCCCTATGTTTAAGAAGCCTTCTCTTCACCAGAAAACTAGTTGTTTTTAAATTGCTCCTCCAACAATGGATCCAGGGGCGATCCAGCCCATTTCTCTGCCTGAGGAGGCCTTCAATTTGCACCCCCGCCCTTTCCCCATGGCACTCGCTTTTTACAGCGCCAGACTGTGCAATCTGCACTAGAAGAGCCGAATTTCCGGGTTGAAAAACGGAAATTCGGCTATTAGTTACCAGGAGCGGCATTTTTGCCACCCCTGGTAACCAGGAGGGCGCTTCCGCCTGAGGCGAGTACCTCAACTCGTCTCATTGGCGGAGCACCCCTGACTGGATCAGCCTATTACTTAAAATCTGTCACTAGGTCACCTCTTGGGTAGCAACGTACAGAAGTATGCTGAAATTGTTACATCACCATTTATGTAGTCAACATAATTCATAAGTACCAAATATACAGGTATAGAATCTATTATGTAGAATATTTGGGACATGGAGTTTTCCTAAATAACCCGAGTTTTACATATTTTACGTTCAAAAACCATATAAACTTTTAAATAACCCAACAGGGTTGTTATAGCACTAATATTTATACATGCAGCTTTGTTTCAGTTAAGTACCAGGTGCTATTTTATTATTACAGAGCAAAAGGAAATATTTTTTAAAAATTAGATTGATTTGCTTCAAATCAATAATTGAATATGGGAGATGGCCTTCCTATAATTCTGAGCTTTCTGCATAGCAAGTTCTGGAAAAGGGATCACATACATGTGTGTATATTTATTTATGTATTATTTATGAATAAATTGTTCTAAATTATATCGTGAAATTGTAATGTTCACCAAAGGCCCACACACAACACAAGTGCCTATGAAAATATTTAAAACATGAGACTTAAACAAACTGTGTAGCTCCCAATCTGCAACCTTTTGACCAGAATTTCCATGTTTATTACAGTTACATTTTATTAATGCCTCTCTTTCTGAAGATGAACAACGTTATTCCTGCTGTGAAAATAGCACTTTGCAGTTTATGCTATAAAGTGATCTCTGTTGGTGAGCCAAGCTGCAGACATAAAAAGCACAGCTGAGTGACAATAATTCAAAAGGAATTTTTATAAATGACTATAAGAAAAGGAATGAGTAACCAGAATATAATAAATCTGCATTGATTTTAGTCTTTTTGCTGCTTGTTAAACAGTCTATATTTTATTACTAAGGCAAACCTTTTTTTTAATTCGCTTAAAATTCAATTAAAATTAATTATCTATAATGAGATACTGATTGCAGGCAATACCATACATGAATTCTTAGTAAGTCTACTACTAGTAGAAGTGTTTTTTCTCGATCAATAGTGATGAGCAACATTTTGCCAGGTTTCCCCCCCCCAAAAAAAACACCCATAGACTTCAATGGGTGGAAAAGAAAATCAAAAAAATTGTCATCCATTGACTTCAATGCATTTGGTAAATTTTTAGCTGTTAGGAGAATTTCAGCGCATCAAAACGGGTCAGATTTGCCTATCACTATTGATTATCTTTCTGATCTAGAATTAATGCACAACAAAAGGATTAGTGGCAAATTGATATCAGTCATCCCAGCTAGTATGACTAATGGCAACAGTCAAGAGTTAAAGGAATAAATATGTTGTCCGTAGTGTGCTGAAGATGGAAGTGAAAAGATAATTATGGTATTGGTATTACTTTATATTCCTCCGTGAAACTCAAAACAGTATACCATGGATGTCAAGAAATCAACTTAGGCAACATTTCCTCTCAGCCTCTGTAAAAAAATAAATGATGTGAAGATACCAGCATTTTAAACTGTTATTATAATGCACGAGAATTGAAACACCCTATTTTACGGCTTTCTTTAATAAGATTCCAAATCTAATTCCAGTAACAACTTTGAAGTCAATGATAAGATACCTTGAATTATGCCTATTCCTAACATGCCATTGTTGCATTGATCTTATGGAAGACACCCCTGGAAGAGTCTTGTGATTAAATAAAGCTGTCCTTTAGAGGAAACATTATACCAAGGAGCTGCACTATTAATATTGGGGCCTTGCATTTATAATGTATGTTAAAACATTAACCAGGAAAAAAAATTGATACACAGTGTACTATCAACCACTAACACATACAAGATCAAATCTATGAATATAGTCTCCATGTCACTGCTGTAAGATCAATCACTGTTATTCAGTAAAATGTTCAAAAAAAGAGAGAGAAAGAAATGAAGATGAGTTATGGGCATTTGGTGTTACAAAAAAAGGAAACCACTGTTCAAATACTCACCACGTAAAAAAGGTGGTCCAGGTGCAAAAGCCCCAGAGTGATATCAATAAATGGTCAAGTTATTTTCTATCCTTTTTATTAGGCTATTGGACTACAATCACCTACCCTAGGTAGCATTTCTTGTTGTGGAACCTAAAGAGAAACCTGTTCTTTAAACAACAGAGATTGGAATATTTTCCACACTGTCTTTACTTGTCCTGCTGTATTATGCTTTTTCTGGAAAGTTTTAACTTTCTCCTCTAAACTGTCTTCTTTATAGTCTGCCTATATTACTGATTTCCCTTCTGGGCATCATGCCAACATTTCCCTTGTTCTGATGATCAGTATGATGGTTTTTGGAATCTGTAGGGTGGGGGGTGTGGAGAAGCCTGTGGATGTACCAGCTAGATTCACAGAAGATTGAAGAGTGGATAAGTATAGAAACTCACAGATACTAAGGGGCGGAATTATTAAGATTCGTATGGAGTCAAAACTCTCAATTCGAATTTAAGAGCAGCAACTCAAATGTAAATTTGAATGTGAGAATTATTGCCACCTAAAACCTGCTTAGTAATTTCAAAGTCAATGGCAGAATTTTGTTGAAACTCAATTTTAAATTCTATTCAGCTTTTCAGGTCATACTTATTTGATCAAATATTAGATGTTCAGGTTTTTTCATAAATAACCTCCCATTCAAGTTGTGAGTAAATCTGAATTTATTTGAATTAAAAAATAATCACATAATTTCGAATTCGACCTTTGATAAATCTGCCACTGATTGGTTGCAGCTTTAAATGGGAATATTAATGAAATCTGTAAATTTGTGAAATTCATTCAAGTCAATGGGCATTTGTTTTTTTTCGCTGCAATTAAAACATAAAAAGTTGAAACCTTTTAATACCAAACTAGTACCAAAAGTAAAAGTTGTTGAGGCGCTATAGAAGTCCATGGGTGCTGATCTTATTGAACCAATATAAATAAAATTGGAATTTTAGAGGACTGTGTGAGGTAAGTCGTGGTTTCAAAAGCCTTAAATCCAACCTTTATTAAATAAGGCTCCACAGGTCTGGTGATCCATATTACAGTAAGATCCATTATCTCAGAAACGTCAGATCCCCAGCATTCTGGACATTAGATTCAATACCTTTATTTAAAAGTTTCTTGGTTCCTTGAGCTAAGGGTAGGGGCAAACGGGCCTCACAAGGAAGCTTTGGGCAACTTTGGAAATCAAAGCACAGCGAGTGCATTAGTGCAGGCGATTCTTCATTGTAGCAGACGGAAGGCAGGAAGAAGGCAGTTCAGTGAGTTTGTCGCCTGGCAGAAGAGGTGAGTAGTCACCAGGGGATCTCCCCAAATCTGCCAATCAGCCCACAACCTTAAAGAGATTCTGACACCTGAAGTCAAGCTCTTTTTTACATCTATTATAATAACTGGCTTTGAAAGCTACTTCTAACTTTGCCATAAGGTATTTGCATGATGCTTTTACATTACCTGTCTGATCCCCCATGTTCCTGTATGAGGGGGCAGCCATATTTGTGCAGCAGGAGTCTTTTATCATTAGAAACTGTAACTAACAGACTGAGATCGGACTGTTAGGTTGGCAAAGTCAGAGTGTCAGAGTGACAGAGAGTCAGGCTGAGGAAATTCAACTAACAATTATATGCAAAAACAAAGTTCTCTGCAAAAAATGATGACCTATAGGTAACATGTAATGCACATTCATATGATAAAATAATTTTTTTAGTGTCAGACTCACTTTAAGTTCATACTGTATTAATGTTTTTAGAGAATTTTTAGAGAATGTTAGCCCACACCTTGTCGGCTATTTTCAAACATTCCATAGATCCCTTATCATTCCTACTTGGACTGTCTATTAGAACACTGAAAGCCCCAGAATCGGATAAATTAGCGACACACATAGTTACGGTAGAGGAAACACTACAAACCGCCAAGTGGAAGAGCACTTCTCTACTGAATCAACAGGCCTTCATTACTAAAGTGAAATGGATAAGAACAATGGAAACCATTAGAGCATGCCTACTGCTCAAACAGAACCAAATTGATTCATAGATCCGGCTCCTCTGCACTCCCCCCTGACCCTTCCTACCTTTTTTATTTATATAAACAATAGTAGTGTTTCTGAAGCAAACACTGCATTTTTACCATTGCAGGGCAAAACTGCATTATATTTTTATTACTTTAAAACAACTTCATTTTTTGATGTTACTGGTCCTTTAAACATTTTGGTGCAAATATGTGATGCCTTTCCTACCCACTTAAAACAAGTTTGTTAATCATTTCAAAATGTTTTTATGCATACCCAGAAATAAGAAAACCCAGCCATTGGCTTGGAGGAAGGAGGAACATCTATACATATACACAGATATTACAAAAAATAATCCATGCAAAATTCATCTGTAAATGTTTTATTTGTTTTGGTTAGTTTCTGTATGTTTTAACATTTTACAAAATAACTTCAAAAGCTAAAAATACAGGAGCGTGACTTACAGCCAAGAAAGTTGCATGAAACTACCACTATAATGTGTCACTGGATCTAACTTTCAGATTAAAATAGCAGCAATATAGGATTAAATTTACAGTGTCAACTCCAAAATAAACTTTTATAGATGTCATTTGATATCTTTAGTATGGCATCTCTGCTGCAAATTAAACTAAAAAAAAACTCTCAATAACAAGAAACTTTGTAGGGACAGGCAAAACACAACATTTGTTACAAAAAAATAGCAGAGGCTTGGAGACATGTTTTGTAAGTAATTATTGATATTGTGTCTCTGGGCCTGATCGCTGTTCACTTGAAACGTTCAATAATATGCCTTTTGCATATATGTTTTAATGGTGTGGGATCTGCTCACAAGCTTGTGCAGTTCTGGCTTGAAGTTTATATTGCCCTTGAAAACAGTTGGCTACACTGATCAGAAATATATGCAAATTTTACTATTTTTATAGTTCAGTGTTTCATTGTTTGCCTTTAAACTGACAATTTGAGCAAAGTGTGCAAAGTGCAAAAACAATTGGCAGGTAGGCATAGCACCTCCTGTCCCCTTGCCATCTCGTCAATGAGATGTGCAAGTTAAAGGAGAATTCAACACCTCCGGCGGTAAAAGCCCTCCCCCTCCCCTGTGTTGGCCTCCATCCCTCCTGCAAGGAGGGGTCAGTAACATATTAGGGGCATTTGCACAGGTGGGGAGGTAGGCCGGGGGGGGAGAGGAGGGAGGGAGGGAGGCCAACACAGGGGAAAGGGGAGGTATTTTAGCAGAGCAGAGGTCACAAGCCATAGGCCAGGTGGTAAGGGGCAAGAACTGGCAAGTGCAAGGCGCAAAAGCACAGCCATTTCTCTGTGCAGAGTTTCTCTGTGGTGCTGAATTGCCCTGTGACTGTCAGTGCACACACACACACACACACACACACACACACACAGGGAACAAGAGGCAGTTCATCAGGTTTTCTTTAAGTGACATATACTTCAGTGGAGAAAACTCTTAGTCAAAATTACCCTTTATATGTCTGATGATAACATGTTAAGGCTTCCGTGAAAAAGGAGGGGATTGGAATCTATTCTGATTTCAACAGTAGTGGTACAATCTTCAGCATTAATTCTGAGTCCTAACAGTTGCACTAATCTACTTTCTCCAGTATACTCCTGACCCTCCAAGCTACAGAAAGGTCAATATTTCCTTCAATAATACATTAATGAACTTACTACTCATTAACTTTATCGGAAATGGAAATCTGTTAGCTTA
>CM044432.1:112145024-112168877 GCA_024363595.1 Xenopus borealis
TTCAGATAATGGAAAGGATAAGGTAAAAGGCTAACAGCTTACTTTGTGCATCCAGCAATAAATATGGATTTGTTTGGGCTCAGCTGGATGGAAGTTCTGTGTAATATGCTTTTTCTTTTGCTAAAATATCTTTGAGGTTTCATGTTTGTCTCCTCAACCTACCTTGCTGTAGTGCTGCTGATATGTTTTTGGAGTCACTAAGACTCGTATAGGAAGAATCTGTTTTGCTTATTTGGCATAGCACCATATCACTATCATTTAGTTTGAAGGAACACGTTTGTTAGTTATAAATAAGTACAGGGACAGTATTTATTATCTAGAAAGCTTGGAGCATGGGATTCCAGGATAAGGGATCTGGATAACAGGTATCAGGACAATAGATTCTGCACTTCAATACAATTATACAGAAATATAAAATATGTGACTATATCACAACAGGTAATATCCAGAGAACATACCACCTCTGCCTAAATATTCATGTGTGCAAATCATAGTGCATGCCTTTAACTGGGACATATACAGTGACAAATTTATTGTTATGATTTATAAAGTTACCACTGGCCTGAGTCCAATACAATACACTTAAAGAAAATACAAACATTGCAGTAGAGCACCTCCCACTTATATGGACCTGTGTATGCATATGCAGCTTTAGACTGATATTTGCTAGCTGATTGAAGAAAACAACTAATAAAAAGGTTATGCATTCCCTTCATGAAGCACTCATCACTGTAGGTATGTCGATATAAACAGCAATGGTCTTTCTACAGTTGAATTCTCCACGGCATGCTATCTGACAGTACATGTACAAAAATAGATCCTCTAGAATCTCAAAGGCTCCTGCCTCATACAGCTGGTACATGTGCATACTCATATTGTGTCTAGGACCTGTCGGCATTTCAGCTGTTCGTCATAATGTTTGGATCAGTCTTGTTCACTGGATAGATTTACAGCCTCTAAAGATATTATTGTCCATCATTAATAGCAGGAGATGATGTGTAGAATATTATTATCAAGCAAAATCCAGCTAGCTACCTGGGGTTTTGGGGGACTGTATAGTGAGGTGGTTGTGGTGGCAGCACAGGGTCTAGATCTGTGTATGGGACAACATTGCAACCTTACAAAAATCTTACATCATGCCTTAGCCTTGACCACAATTCTCAGAAAATTTCCACAAGAGTCTTCCAGATTTATATAATTGCATTGTGCAGTATGTGGCTCTCATTGCTTACCATTTCCTTCAATTTAAATATTTGCATCTGACATGGTTTACCATTGAAATGTATGTTATGACATGAATATGCTGGGGTACACTACGGGATGTGAAAACAAAGTTAGCTCCATCTTTATTCTACCAGGTTACTCTAGGTTTTTTTATACTCGTATGTCTTCAGTATTGCATTTTCCTTTTTTTTTTTAGTATAGTATATTTGTCACCCTTTGGTTTATTTTTGGGGGGTGGAGTTTGTATTTCAGCTACATTGAAATTCCTGCATGCATTGAAATTCTAAGCTTTTCACAATGCTTATGCTTCTTATTTCCCCTATGGCACAGGGAGCTTGAAGAGAATCTATTTATAATTTATACTTTTATAATAAGCTGTTAAGGATTCTAAAACCCATGGTAAATTTACTTTAAAAAAAAAAAAAAAAAAAACTTGTTTTCATCATAAAAACAGCTATTAGGAATATTGTAAAGCAAAGCCAATGCTGTTTATCTTTAAGTTTTTTGTACCATGTGTCTAATTTTTGTGAAAGTGTATCTTTTTAACATAATTATGTCACTAGAATTGTTGATTACCAGGACATATAGTGCATGATGTATGAGCCCATATAGCATTTATGTGACCTCACATCCAAAGAACATTAGCTCAGCTAATGCAAATGCCTCCATCAAATAGCTGACTAACAGTTGTTTCTCATAAACATGACCGCAAAACGAAAACATACCCTAAGGTTATTGTTATTGCTGCTTGAAAATTACAGACCTTAGGTTTACTTGTTAAGGCTTGATATTTGCATTTCCCTATAATAAAAAGAATGTTTATTTGATGTATTTTAAATGGCTTTTTAGCTCATTTTCATGAAATTTGGCAACAGGAGCACAAACACATAAAGCAAAATGGGATCTGGATCAACCTCTGTTGCAAATGGCATCTCAAGAGCATTTCATCTACTTTATGGCCTTTCCCTTTTTTTGTAAAAGATTTTTTTTTTCGGCTTCTTGTTTCCTGTCTTTTATTGGTTAATGCAGCCTGTGCATCTAGGAGCAGAATACTAACCTAGTGCCCTTCTTCTGTTCATGGTACACTTATTTTGCAGTGACCTTTGGTGGGCGTAATGAAATGTCCTTCTGAAGCTACATTTTAGAATTCATAGCACTCTATTTCCATATTAAATGTAAAGTGTGATGTCCTTTTTCTCCAATTCATGGCACCATTAATAGTTGTAAAGCTTTATGAAAGCAATTCCCTACTATTATTTATAGCAATGGAACATTCAAATCAAAATGCTAAGAAAGACTATTCAGCTCCAATGTGTTAATATGAATATTTAAGGTTTGCTGTACCAACAGAATCATGTACGTATCAAAAAGACTTTTTGGAAGGAAAGATATTATTCATATCTTGATCATAAATGGTTCTGGGGATTTATTTGATGTTAGATTTCATTGAAACATTTGCATGAGATTTACTCTGCAACTAAACAAACAATAGGCAAGGGATTAGCAAATAATAAACACCAATGTGTATTAGCAAATAAGACATAAAAAAATTCTAAATTAACAATATTAATCCTCTGAAGGAAAACAAGAGTATTCATAGTGAAAGCTGTAAATTAAAAACCGAATCTTTCAGTATTTGATTAGAATGATGCCATTGTTTTTATTGTTACATGTTTTTATTAGTTATTTTAATTATCAGTTTTGGGGGGAAATGATCTATGCAAGTGTGTGTAATAATGTTCTTTTCTAAATGTATTAATTAGCTTTAACCCCATGATTTTTTTATAGGATCGAGTAATTCTAATAAATAGGTGTAAATAAACATTGATTCCTAAAATTAAATAGATAAACAGGAAAGGATGTAGTAGCCTCAGTAGAAATTTATGTATGCAGTTATAAAAACCTTTGCTTGTTCATGTTTCCATATTTTGGCATAATTAATAGACTTAATTAATCTTGGCAAGCTTTTTGCCATTAAGAACGAAAACAATACAGGAGACATTTTGACGCTGCAATATAGATAGATAAAACTTGAATAATTTTGTGATGATTATTCTACTTTTTTTTGGTGCTGCAAGGTATAAATCTACCAATCTGGGAAGTATCACTTTAAGGCAGTGGTCCCCAACATTTTATACGAGTGAGCCACATTCAAATGTACAAATAGTTGGGGAGCAACACAAGTATGGACAAATGTTCCTGGGGGTGCCAAATAGGGACTGTGATTGCTTATTAGGTAGCCCCTATGAGGACTGGCAGCCTACATGAGGCTCTGTTTGGCAGTAAACCTGTTTTTTATGCAACCAAAATGTGCCTCCATGACACTACGAGCAACATAAAATGTGAGTAACATACAGTAGTTACATAAGTTAGGTTGAAAAAAGACATACTTTCTTTTTTTAAAGTGTATATATTACCTGCCTGCTAGTTGATTCAGATGAAGGCAACCCCCCCCCCCCCTATTTGAAGCCTATCCAATTTGCCTCAGTATAATTCTTCCTGGATCCAAGATGACAATCAGACCAGTCCCTGGATCAACCTGTATGATGAGCTATCTTCTTTAACCTGGTTTTTCCCTTTCTTGCTACAGAGCTTTCACAACTTATTAAAGCTATCTAATGTATCAGCCATCACGACTGATTCAGTGAGAGAATTGCACATCTTCACAGCTCTCACTGTAAAAAAAAACCCTTCAGAATATTTAGCTAGAACCTCCTTTCTTCTATTTGGACGAGCCATTGATTGGGGATCACTTCTGTAAGGTGTCAAATAAAAAAAAGCTCACCACCCCCATGGATCACTTTCTATTGAAAAGTATGGGAAAAGCCATGGCTGTGGTCATTACAAACAGCAGTGCTCATGGCCCATGTAATAGTGTTTATGCATAATATATATGTGTCTACTTTATTTACTACTAATTTAAACTTCCTTCTTCCATTGTAATGGTGCTGCAGGTCTCTGCACTTTATGTTGCATAAGGTATAAAGTGGCAGAGATCACAACAGGACCATGACATTACCACCTGCCCTATTACTCTTATTACACTTGCACTTCTGCCATGGGAATAAGTAAATGATCCCTATAGACTTGTCTTCCTTTCCTTAAATTAGCCCTTTAAAGATGGAGGGGGGGGTGGTTTGCTGCTGAATTAAATGGTTAACATGGTCTGAGAATCACTAAATGTGTTGTAATTCTAAAATAGAACCCTAAATAAGCCTGCAGTAAGCTTTGAAATGTACAGTGAATTATTTTACTTTTTGGCTCACTTAAAGGGCATGTCAAACCCAAAAATAATTTTTTGCCTAATAAAGGAAAACAGGATTGTAAGCAACTTTGCAATATGCATTCTTTACACATTTTCTATGGTTTTTAAGTTACAGTATTTGTACATGTATTGCTATTGAAAGCAGTGTTTGTCTGACCCTTTCTATTCTCTGTACTGGTGGCTCTGGCTTTTGAAATAATGTAACATAAGCCAACTGATTAACAGACCTGTCTTGCTGGAGGAGACTGGCTTTTGCAACATTGTTTAAAATGTAACAACCAGGAATTATGCAAACATTGCTTTCAATAGCAATTAAATTTAGAAATAACTTTTAAAGCACCAACACTTTTTAATACATTAATTTTGCAAAGTTGCCTATAACTGTGTTTTCTTTTATTTGGCAAAAAGTAATTTTTTGGGTTGACATCTCCTTTAAACAAAGTATAGCATTTATATTATAGTGGAAGAGACAATAATCAATTTCCATCCTTTCCTCATGATTGATCCTATGTAGACTGGCACACCAATTATCTTAATAAATAACAGAAATTGCATATGGTTACATTCAAAGTTTTATTTGTTTCTAACTGATTAATCATCATAACCTTCCTAGTGTCTTTGTAGTGGTTAATTTTATTGACCACAGAAATGCTTACAGAATGTGGTGGTATAAATAAAATCAAATAAATTGCCCTAAATTCAAGATTTGCTTAACTCACACCAAATGATGTTCCTTAGAGGCATTTTTATGGGAAAACAATTGTGACTTTTAATTATCCTATTTACTTTATAATGTGGCATAATCAGTGCACAAGTTGTTATGGAATTCTAATTAACAGGCTTATTGTTACAATTCAAATATATCTCACTTAAGAACATGCTCCAGAGTGCTTGGAAACTCCACTGCAAAATTGCAAAAAGTAATGCCTTTCACAAAAAAGTATATATCTGATTTAGATTTTATATCAATAATTTATTTAGGGCAAATAGGTTCTATGAAGCCATTACATTTTTCCAGATTATAATAAATCTCAGTGTAAAAGTTCACTATTGCATACCCTAAAGCTAATATGCATTTTTCATCTGATGGCATATATTGTTTACCCCACTTCAGTTTTATCAGAAAGCATAGAATTTAATCATAAAACACTGTCAATAGATGACCATACTACCATGAAACAATAAGCAAGTAAGTCTACAGCACAATTTGTTTCAAGTAAAATTATCAGAACAAATCTTACATGAGCTCAACATTGTGTACTAAAATAAAAATACTGTATAGCTGAAGTCTCCAGATTTTTTTTTACCCATGAGTCACACACAAATGTAAATGTGTTGGGGAGCTACACAAGTATGAAAATATTTCTTTTGTTGGCCCCATATGGACTGCCAACCTGCAGGAAGCTCTAGTTAACAGTAAACTTCTCTCTTTATTACTCCAAAATGTACCATCATGCCAAGATTCAACCTGCTGTAGGTGACTAAGGTAACATTAACATTTTTTTGCAGCCACGAGAAGTCTCTCAAGTCTGTCCATTTCTTCTGGATCTTCTTGATTCCTTACACTAGATAGAGTTAAGGAGCTACTATACCACTGTAGTTACTAATAGTTTCCAAAGTGACTTGACTGTGGATGATTTCCCCATTGTGGCCCATGTTTATGGACTTATGGACAGAATTACAACAGCCTACCAAACATGAGAATAGAATATTTCAAAAGGCTGATCTTTACATGACTGTTGCCTTCCATTATAACAGAAATTACACTGCTGCATTATTAGCAGCTGCTCCCTTGTTTGTGTTTCAGAGAATCAATATGATAAATCATGTCCGTTTTACTGGATTGTAAAATGATTTTAGATTCCATGTTTAATGCTGACTTTGTCTGATAATCTCCATGGCCCACTCATGCTGCTTTTTTAACTGCTGTCTTTAACCTGAGCCCTTGAACTGCAACTTCACTTGTTGGAGTTAGCTGAGGAGTGCTGGAAGGGTCACAGGTTGGACGTGCCTATTACAGATTATAGATGATTAAATCTAGTCATTTTACAGGAAACAAATGTTACCAATATGACCTTTAAGAGCTCACTGAATATTATGTACTACCATTCTTCTCCGCTACTCACACAATCAGAATAGATTTTTTTTAAGGGTTTGTTAGCGCGTTTAAAGGGGAATTCAACCCCTCCGGCGCTAAACCCCTCCCCTCTCATGAAGTTCGTTGATTGAATTTTGTGAACTTTGGGTGCATGCGCAGTATTACCAAACGGTTAATGCGTCCTACTGTTCACCGCCAACCGCCATTGGATCCAAGAAGACGACAGTGCTGGAGAAGATAGTGTCCTTGAACCTAGCTGGAGGGGACCTGCATGGAGGGGTAAGTAGCGACTTAGGGGCATTTGCCCGGGTGGAGAGGTAGGCCTGGGGGAGGAGGGAGGGGGGCCTATAGGGGGTGGGGTTTAGCGCCGGAGGGGTTGAATTCCCCTTTAAGACCAATCGAAGCTAGGAATATTAGAAATAACACTGAAGTTATTTGGGGGAATTATATCACTTTATTGTGTTTTCCAATATCCCTTGCTAAGCAGCACTAGTGCTTCAGGCATTTTTTAATGTGATGTGTAGTTCTGGAGAATGAAGGATTACTTTTGCAATTCCATTTAAGAGTAATAGGAATTATGTAGCTAATCCCTCATACATAATCTTGAAAATGAACCGCCAAGTCTAAACCTAATGCAAGGGATTTAAATGCGAAAATAAATAACTTTCTACTCAGTATATTGCATACATACATACTCGCAGTGGCTGTCTTATTTAGACTGAGCTGGATAGTGACTGTTAATCCCCCACTGCTGCCATAGGTCTTACAACTCAGAAGTGACTTTTAAACTTGGAAATGAGCAGGTCACAAGTTGTTCCAGGTTTTCCAGTGGACGTCATCATCCTGAGTAAACATATTTCAAATCCCTATTACAGTTAAACAAAGTATAGCTGTCTAGATGTTTTCAGTCTTCATTTTTTCACAAAGGAGTTTGATACTATATTTATGAGCTTAATTTTTATTATTTTTATTAATAACCTGTATTTATGTAGCACCAACATGCTCCAAACCTTTGTACATTAAACATACAGATCACAGGTAAAAAAACATTTTCCCATTCTGCCAATATATCTACCGCCCAGGATTATACTGTATGTTACAAATAAAATATCTGAATTAAAATCTAGATCCATTACCCTTGCCCAAGAGAAGCTTCCATATAACAACAATGCTGAATATGGCTTCTTTAATATAATAGCTCATGGAAGCAATTGCACTTATGAAATGCTTTGAGTGGATTTTAATATAATAGACCACATAGTACATGCTTAGGATGCACTGGTAAAGAGAACTAAGCCTATTCATTTTGAACTCCATTTTATATCACTCTTTATCCATTCATTTTCATCTGACCTTGGGCATAAATATATGCTCTTTTGATGCTGGGTGCATCGAACAAAGAAAGAGAAACAGCATTGCCAATCCATCACCGTTATGAATGATACTGTTTAAAACAAACATGGGTCAGAGATATATCTTAAAAGCATATTTGTATCGATTCCCTCGATAAGCTATCCTTAAAGGTGAAAACACTCACACTTACAAATGATGAAGAAAGATTTAACAAATTATCTTTGCATGAGCATACCCACTAGTAATTCTATAGATGTATTATCTTGGAAAATTAAAGGTGGGAAAGACTTCCTTTGCAAAAAGAAAGAGATTTAACTCTGAAGCACTGTGTTTGGTGAGGATACCCTTTTTAATTCACAGAGATGTTTCTTACTTACATTGTATATATTGCATGCAACTCAATCATAATATGAAGCTAATTGTACGGTTTCTCCGTGTGTGTAAAAAACGGGGCTCATTTATTAAAATTCAGCTTTTACTTTTTTTTTTAAAGGAACAGTAACATCTTTTTTTTTTTAATTAGTTTGTTTTATAACAAAAATAAATGAAAAGAGACATAAATCTTTAAAATCGCTAAGTTTTTAATAAGAAATTACTTACCGATTCTCTGCATGCGCTCCTCTTCTGAGATGGCGATGATCCATCTTGCGGCGATCTATTTCTCCTACCTGCATTCTATAGGAGATAGGCAGGGAGGAGAACTCAAGCGCTGCAAGATGGATCGTCGCCATATCACCATCTCAGAAGAGGAGCGCATGCAGAGAATCGGTAAGTAATTTCTTATTAAAAACTTAGATTTATGTTTATATTTGTTAAAAAACAAATGAGTTTAAAAAAAAAAAAGATGTTACTGTTTCTTTCCTCTGAAAATGTATTAAGCGTAAAAACCACAAAAAAAATCATAACTCTAATACAAAACTTCTCCAGTAATAGTAGTTGAGGTCCCATAGAAGTCAATGAGATTTTTATACAGACTTCTAGAGGTTTTTCTGATTTTCTTCACTAGTAATTTTCCAAAAAAACAAGCATTTTTTAGAGGTTTTAGAGCTATTGGTATTTTTTAAATTTGTCATTTTTGTATTAGGATCTTTTAAGAACTTTCACCTGATTCATGGATTTAGAGAAATAGAGTTTAATAGTGATTTCAAAAACCTCTAAAACCACCTCAACCTTTAATAAATAGGCCTCTTAAAGTATAGACTGAAATATTTTTAATACAGTTGTGCTTACATTATTAAAGGACCAGTAATACCAAAATATTAAAGTGTGTTAAAGTAATGAAAATATCATGTAGTGTTGCCCTGCACTGTTACAAATATGTTTGCTTCAGAAACACTAATATAGTTTATATAAACAAGCTGCTGTTTAGCAATGGTGGAAATTGAAAAAAGGCTATATGGCACAGGTTCAATAGTGGATAACAGATAACACCATTATGTTCTACAGAGCTTATTTGCTATCTGCTGTGTAACCTGAGCCTTTTCTCCTCCGAATGGCTGCCCCCATGACTACAAAGCAGCTTATTTATATAAACAAAAGTAGTGTTTCTGAATCAAACACGCCAGTTTTACCAGTGCAGGGCAATACTGCATTATATTTGTATTACTTTAAAACACTTTAATTTTTTGATGTTACTGTTCATTTAACTCTCTGTCAGAGGTTACATTACATTATCTTCACATAGATGTGCAGATCATTTGCTATTTATCACATTTTGTAACCTTTGACAGTCTGGATCCAGTTGTGTCCAAGTAATCACTACTAGCCATTGTTTTTTTACTAGGTCTTTGAAGTCACTCATAGTGGTTATGGGTTCTGGGTTGGGCATATGCATTAGTCTCACATAAATAGGTTCCACCACACTAAATCAGTCATTTCATTTGACCTCTCTTTTTCTAAGTTAAAGAACCAATAGTAAAATACCAAAATCAACGTGCATAAAATGTGTTGCTGTGTACTTACAGTGATGTTTACAAAAATGGTTCAAGTGGTGGGCCACCATAGTTGTAGATTGTCAGTCTTTTATTCAGAGTTTATACAGTTGTATACTGTATTAATATTGCATTATTTCTTTAGCCTAGGATTAAAAATACACATCTGCCTTAGTTCTGTAAACACAATTAATTTGTAAATGCTTTAGATTTGCCTTTCTTGACAAAAACACTTTGTAAATTTACCTTGTTTTATTTTTTCAAAATCTTGTCAAATGTGACCAGTAAAATATGTTAAAAAGACATCATCATGGTACGCATTTTGCATCTATTTTGTTAATAGTTGCTGTTTATTGCTTTCCTTAAACCAAGATGAAATGCTTATGCAGGACATTTTTGAGGGTTTTAATGGAAAAATCTAGGGGACAACTATGGAAATTCCAGATTAAAGGCAGGCAGCCGCAATTCTTAACAAGTGCATGGTTAATAAATGTGAGATTTCTAGTGTCTAACAGAGACACCAGACATCAATTTCTATGTGAAAAATCTCCAATAAACCAAACCAAGCATCTGTCTGAGTGTACATAATTACCTTAGGTAATTCAGAACTTCTAATGATAGTTTTCAGAATCCTATTTTTGTAGCTAGCACAATGACATTTAAATTATTTCTATCAGCAATAGTAGGGCTGAGGATTTCCATTAAAAGCTGGCATTACATTTTGAAATTGTTTGTTCAGCCGTAATTTGCCTTAAAGGAACAGTAACACCAAAACATTAAAGTGATGAAAATATCATGTAGTGTTGCCCTGCACTGGTAAAACTGGTGTGTTTGCTTTAGAAACATCATAGTTCATATAAATAAGCTGCTTTGTAGCATTGGCAGAAATTGATAAAAGTCCCCATTGCTACACAGCAGTTCATGAACTATAGTGGTGTTTCTAAAGCAAACATACCAGTTTTACCAGTGCAGAGCAACAATGCATTATATTTGTATTACTTTAATTTAATTTTATGTTTTTGTTCCTTTAATGGTGATGAGCATGCTAGTGCACAATAAATGGGCATTTACAGAAAAATTCTTACAATTTTATTGCGTCTTAAAATGGAAATATGGTTTGTATGCAACTGGTGTTACTCTTCTATCCTTTTCGCATACAGTATGTAAGGGCTCAGCTTTTTGTGTATTCCAAATAATGATTTTCTGTATATTTGTATCAATATATGTTATTGTGTGATGCTTCTATAACTACTGTAGTTATAAAAATAATTTATGGTCAATATCAGATGTTAGTACATTAAAACATGTAGATGACAGACACATAGATGACTTTTATATAACTAGTTCAGGTTTGGAGCAATTGTTTGCTCCTACTGGTGGCACTACACTGAACACAGCTGAGGAACAGACATCAACAATTGGTATTCACTGGGTGGAAAAGTCCTCATGCCACCTTTCATTGCTGTAAATTATGTTGCAACAGTGTAATAGGCATCTCATCTTGCATAGGTGTCATAAAAGATAACTGTTCTAACCACCTAAGTGGTATTCTCTGACATCAGAGAAGTTGTTACACCTAAAAGAGACTAAAACTGACCTTTCACTGTTGCATGAAAAATGTGATACACACAGTGTGATAACAGACATAATGGATGAAACTTATCTACAACCAGATGGCTGCCTCATATCCCCCAACTGTGCAATTGTATTTTTAGACAGCCATGCCAAGCCCACATTCTTTCAGAACTGCAGGGCAGGGCATAAAGGATATATTCTAGAGGATTTTTTAGCAGCACTGAACTGACATTTGTACTGGAAAGTCCCTATTTTCTCTGCACTGAACAGCCAGAAAAAGAAACAACGTTTATCTTAATTGGCTTTTGGCAGAGAGCCCAGAACAGCTAACAGGTGCAAATAAGATGCTTTGTAAAAATTTTGAGATAATAAAATAAGTAATTGTAACACTTTAGATAAGGATAAATATTTTCAGACTTTCATAACCTTCCAACTTTTGTAAAATGAACTTGGTAATTAGGGGGTGTGTTCACATTAATGGATGTGGCCAAAAAAATTTGCCATGACAATTTTTTTTGTCCCTGTTTTTTCCTCCAAAATGTTGGCGGTATGATTGGGGTTTGTTGCACGTACAGATGCAGTCACTTTGGATTGTGTGTTAAATGCGTCGTCACTTAACTCATCTATCCCATTTATCCCACTTAGCACAGAATATTGTGTCACAGCATCCCATCCAATTAAAGAGTTCACCATTGAAAACAATGGTGCTTTGGTATGCTAATGAAAAGGTTAAATGCATTAAATGAGTTAAGATGACTTTAGATAACACAGTTTCTTCAATTAGCCCTGAGTCACGACCCATTTAACTTACAAATCCAAGTGACTGCATCTGTATGGTAAATTCATAAGTATGGAACAGAAATAAAACCCAGTAAGGTATTGGCTTTTGAAAAGGACCGCCCTCTTAAAAAGTATATATTGCAACTGATAATTCCCACAAAGTAAGGAGGTACTTGTAAGTCCACATCCAGTAACTTTTCATTTACAAATATTAAAGGTAAACCAATAAGTACCACAAAACAACTTTTCATTCTTTATAGAACTTTAAATTCAACAGATGGGTTGAAAAAACTGTGATAGCCATAAAAATACAGGACTCACACAGTAGAATATAAAAGAATGAGCCCAACACATCGGCAGTGGCTTACACAGCACACAGTACATAATATTGACAAGAAAAGCTAAAATTACTGGAGGAGGACACTTTTTTGATTTTTTTCTTTAAAAAAACACAGCAGGGGTTACTTGGAAGTCCACTTCCACCAAGCTCACACAAGGAATACCTTCAAGAGTTACCCAAGTTGGTTTGTTTTTCATGAAAGAAACACACAGACCTAGAGCAAAAGGTTAGCATTTTCATTCACTGTTGAGTGCCTAACAGATTGGAACCCCACAATAATTCCTTCTCCTTAAATGTGATTAACACTTTGGGGGGGGGGGGCTGATGGAATATATCAGGCAATTATATCTGATGCTGATGTACTTTCAGCATTTAAAAAGTTTTATGGTTTATATCAAGGAATTATAGGCCTGTGAGCCTGACATCTGCAGTAGAGAAGGTATCTTAGGCTGTTGCATCAAAATCCACATTTGCTTCAACCAAATGCTATGATGCTGAATTTACAGTGGCTAGGTGTAAATATACGGAGTACATGTACTGTGCCAATAATCAATACTCACAGAAAACTGTATGTCCATATTGTAAAATTTCTAAGTCTGTCAAATTTCTAAGTTACTCATATACTTTAATACACAGGAATACTCAGGATTATAATAAGCAGAATTCAAGACCCCCAATAAGCTGCTTGTGTTGTGATCTCATGAGATGATACTAAACTCAAAATACAGACTATCTAATATAAAAGTTGTACTGGTCTCTTATAAAAATAAACTATAATGACTTTTCAAGTCATTGCAACAGAATGGCTCTTACTGCCTCAGAGCCAAGCCTATAGAATAATTTTGTACAGAAATTTGCTTCCAACAGATTTTGTTAGGAGACAGCACCAGATGTTTCTTTCTACCAAAAAATCACATCAGCAAATTTCCTTGTGCGACATCAGGAGCTTATCAGTGCTAAATACATCTTAGAGAAGGTTTTGGTTTGGTAATTAAATGATCCACTCCAGGCCTAAAATATATATTAGCCAAGTGATTTAAAGACTTTACTTGCTATAGATTGTCCCACTCTGCCAGTGTTATAAAGTCTACAAATCCCCCAGGAACAGTGGAACACACTATAGTATTTGAGGCTATAGATACACCCTTTTGGGGCAGAAGTTCTTTCCTCCAGTTGGTAACTAAGCAGATGTCCCAGTGCATCTGTCATTTAATAGGATAAAAACCAACATACATGGGCTAATAAAAGCTGCAGACAGAACGAATCAGCAGCTTAATGGCCTGTGTGTGGGTCTCTCCAACGTCCAAAAGTCGTTCAGATGTCGTACGAGCAAGGTACAAATTGCGGCTGCATCTGTTCTTTGATGCGGTCCTGTGATCTGACCGTATCACCTCCATTCTGATCCGATCATCGGGCCCTATGGCCTATGATCGGATCAACCCGATATTGCCTACCTCATTGTGGACATATTGGGGAGAGATGTGCTTGTTTGGATCTCCCAAACCACTTCAACACTTCTCTCTGTAGTTCTAATTGCATATTGTCCCTGAAAGTAAAAAAGAGAAATATCTGTACATACATGCTTTTTTCTTATAGAAGCCAGTTAGAGAAGTATGACAACATGATATTTTCAAAAAATCCTGATGTAAAACTTGGAAAAAAACTTATATTCTCCATTTCAGGTTTGAGCTGAGACTGTTGAAATTGCACCCTTGGGTGATGATGACTCTTAGCTCCATAACTGAAATACAAAAATACAAACAAGCCTCTATGGATATGTTGCATTCCAAGATAATTTTCTTTGTCACTACTTACCTGTTTTCTAAATGCAGTACAAAACAAATCAGGAAAACTGTTATAGGCACTGCTGCATGCTGCATTGTCTACAATATAAAGTATGATATTGAAATCTAGGTCAGAATTTGCTTTACTGTCATGAAATGATAATGTTCCTATCGAGAATAGAGATTAAAGCAGAGATTTAACATAAGGTTTTACAACCAGTCTCGTAAAGTCTGTGGAGCCACATATAAGGCATCCATTATATATGACATGCTTTTTTTTATATTTTATTTTTACATTTTCATCTGTGCCTCATACTTGTTATAAAGACAGATTGTAAATCCTTATACCAGTACGAAAACCATCAGTATAGATAATATTTATTCTAAGAAGAAAGAACTGGTGATTTTCTGAGTGCGCATACTGTATCACAATGTATTTAGTTTGGTTTGTCAAAGGTCAAGAGTCAGTTTTTGAAAATCATTGTTCTTATAGCCATTTAGAGCAGCTGCCCATAGCAATCTTTCTGTCAATTCTACTCTGTTGATAAATTCAGTAATGGAGGCAAAGGTTTTAACTGAGGTGACAGAAAGATTTTTCTCTTTCTGGGAGGCAGACTCATTCAGTATTGTTTTGCAAGATTAAAAGAAAGACAATAAACAATACAAGAAGAAAGTAAAAAGAACCACAGACACAAAGGTTTATTATCTAAAATAAAATAGTAGGAAAACACATATTGGGTTTATTTTACTGTATCATATGTATCTTCGAATTTAGAAGAAGCATATTGTGTAATGTCCATTATATTTTCTTCTTTTAAATTGCCTTTGGTGTATACTGGGTAGTGTTTAAAGAATAATTTGAATGTGTTCAGAGCTGTCAACCCCCCGCCCCATTTTTTGGGAATTATCAGATTTTGGGTTCCTTCCCTGGCCTATCTTCCCCCTTAAGTATTTGATTTCTGTAAATTTTCTACAATTTGCTGGCAGAACTCTGATATGTATAGGTGCAGAACATTTCAGTGACGTCTGCGGAATGATGTGCCCATGAGCAGCATGAAATCTGTGGCTGCACCTTTACTTCCACAAATGTCAAATCTGGCCCAGAACATTTTTGGTAGAGCATGTGAGAAATTGACAGCCCTGTGTGTTAGTTGTGGTGTACTGGTACTTGAAATATTAAAGGAGAAGGAAGTCTTTTCGGCTCAACCCCCCTCCGCGTAGCCCACCTCCCTTCTTCCCCGGCCTACCTCCCCCCCTCCAGGGCATATTCCCCTAACTTGCTAATTAACCCTCAAAGCAGGTCCTGTCCATGGAGTTCACAGGCACCATCTTCTTTCATGCGGTCTTCTTCCTGGATCCATAGGTGTTTGGTAGAGCATGCGCAGTAGGAGCATTTACCGGTTCAGCTCTACTGCACATGTACCGAAAGTAACAAAGTTTTCCGATTTCAACTTTGTGACTTTCGGTGCATGCACAGTAGAGCTGAACCGGCAAATGCTCCTACTGCGCATGCGCTGCCAAATGTTGATGGATCCAGAAAGAAGACCACATGGAAGAAGATGGCGCCTGTGAACTCCATTGACAGGACCTGCACTGACAGGTAAGTAGCAATTTAGGGGAATATGCCCGGGTGGGAGGGGTTTTTGCGTCAAAAGGGTTTCCTTCTTTATAGGAAAAGTATACTCCTAGAATGAAAACCTAACCAACAAATCATATTAAACCACCTTTTAATGAATCTTGCAATATTGGTATAGCATACAGATGGAGCCACTTTGTAGGTTTAACGAGCTGTAACGCCACATAAGTAGCAGCGAGTTATCTAGAGTTGCCTCGGCACGTTTATCGCATCTTCTTTTATTTAAATGTATGCTATACCAGCAGAAAATGTTTTAATATTATTCTACACCCATACTGGGTCATGTAAATGGTAATGTCATAAAAGACATCTAATCAGATATGTGCAGCTGGAGCAGTAGCAAACCTTATATCTTCTATAACATTTTCCCCTCTCTTAAATGTTTGTTACTGGTAATCCTTGAAGATCTGCTTTGCTATAGGCTGTTCTATAGCTATAAGTTAACTGGGGGTTTATCCCCTACATAACAGTAGTGTCCTGTTGTATACCTCCCAACATTTTGGAGGTAAAAAGAGGGACAAAATTTGGCAGATTATTAAAGTTTGAAAATAATTCTCCTGTTACAATTACTTATTTTCTTATCTCACAAGTGTCACAAAGTATTTTATTTGCACCTGTTAGCTGTTATGGGCTCTCTGCCAAAAGCCAATTAAGTTAGTAACTTTGTTTCTTTTTCTGGCTGTTCAGTGCACAGAAAAGAGGGACTTTCCAGTACAAATGAGGGACTCTAGGTTGAGCCCTCCAAAAAAGGGACAGTTGGGAGGTATGTGTTGCAGCCCTGTATCTTATGGAAATGCAAGTGGACACCAATAAGTGAGAGGTTTGCCATAAACCAAAACAACTTGTGAACATTAATGGGATTTCAAGTTATGAACACAATCACATTCGGAATGGAAAAGGTTAAAAATGCATATTTCCCAATATGTTTTAAAATTCACTGAACTTCATAAAAAAAAAATGATAAAAGCCTTTACTTAAAATATGGAAGAAAATCTTGAATATCATTAACATTTATTTACTATCATGTATGTATAAATAATTATCTGAGCTGGAAGGGAAAAAACGCCTAATCCTTTAAACATTATTTTGTTAAAAGTGCCTTCTCTGCATAATGTTAATGTCACTGAAACTTTACAGCAGAATGTGGAAACACTGACGTTTAAATGTTTTTGCACAGTATGCAGTCACTGTGAAAACAGAATGATTCTTAAAGCTAACTCAGTTTCCTCCATTCATTTCAGGCATGCACATAATGACTCTCATGGGCCTAGATAAACCTGATTAGGAGTTATGTCAGCTCTAAAACAGGCCTTGGCGATTACCTCATTGCTCATTTGTTTTCTAAAGTACGAGAAATGAATAACCTCTTAAAACAGCTTTTACGGTTTAGTACTATGCATAGTGTTACTAAATGGCTTTCAAATGGAAATTAAATGCATTTTAATATAAGCAAAAGGGTTCTGCCTTGAAAGAAAAATTATAGTTCTTCTCTAATTATACGTTCCTGGGTAATATAGATATGCATTGATTGTGTATGATGGTGCATTGTAGATATACTGTGTTAACTCTTTCTTGCATTCTTTGCATTCTGCTGGGGTACCCCATGTTCTAGCTTTAATTGGCATGCTGGGAATTGAAGTTGTTCATCACCTGATGAGATACAGGTTGAGGTAATGCAGAGTATCTGTACTCTTTCAGTCTGCTATGATGGAGGGACTCTGGTTGTTGATCCTCTCTGTAAATGTGTAGAGCTACCATACCTAATTTGTATTGTTGGACCTACCACTGTGGTCACTGCCATCTTAAAATCCCCATTCCTGCTGCAGCTCTCTGCCCCACACTCCACTTACTGCCTAACTTCAATCAGGCTATACCTCAGAAGACCACAGTTTGGCACCATCTTTAATTTTGTTTAATTTTGATGCCTGCTTGTAGACAGGCATAATGGCCTGCCAGCTACGAGGCCCATCTGGTTTTTCTCCTGTGGGCCTGTCCTTTCATGCTAAAATGACATCACCTTTTGTGTCTGCTTCATTGTTCTGTTGATGCAGTCCTTCAAACCTAAAAACACACATACAAGAATGTTGTACTTAAAGACAAACTAAACCCTAAATGCTAACATGACTAAAAATGCCATATTTTATATACTGAATGTATTGCACCAACCTAAAGTTTTAGCTTTTTAATATCAGCAATGATCCAGGGTTCAAACTTGTCACAGGGGGTCACCATCTTGGAAAGTGTCGGTGACGCTCACATGCTCAGTGGACTCTGAGCAGCTGTTGAGAAGCTAAGCTTAGCGATCAAGCAGAAAACGAGGTTGACCTGAAATATAAGCTGATGCTACAAGGCTAATTATTAAATTGTTATGCTAGTTGCATTGGTTTTTGTGTTGCCATTTAGTAATTATCTGTCTTAATTACTAATCAGCCTTATATTGTCACATTTATATTCTGTGTGTACTGTCGGTCCCTAAACTCAGTAACTGACAGCAGCACAGAGCAAATGCAGTAAATCAGCAGGAAAAACATGATAGGGAGCTACTAGGACCTCTTCAGAGGCACAGATCTGCCCTGCTAAAGGGCTGTGGTTGCCTTGGGCTGGTACAGAAGCACAAAGCATAATGTACAACATTTCTGTCCTACTTCTTTAGTTAGTCTTTAGTTCTCCTTTAAGTGTACTGATATAAATATACCCTTATAGCACCATGTTGTCTATATTTTCATTGGGTGTGCTTTTTGTGTCCATTGACCTAATATACTAATACATGTATGGGACCTATTATCTAGAATGCTCGGGACCTGGGGCTTTCCAGATAATGGGTCTTTCCTTAATTTGGATCTTCATACCTTAAGACTACTAGAAAATCATGTAAACATTAAATAAACCCAATAGGCTGGTTTTGTTTCCAATAAAGATGAATTATATCTTAGTTGGGATCAAGTACAAGGTACTGTTTTATTATTACAGATAAAAAGGAAACCATTTGCAAAATTTTGGATTATTTGTTTATAATGGAGTCTATGGGAGACAACCTTTCCGTAATTCGGAACTTTCTGGATAACGGATCCCATACCTGTACACAAAAGTGTATTAGTATTGTAAAACACGCATGCATGCTCACTTGCAGGTGCAAGCTATATATGATGACAAATTTTATATATTTTGTTGAAGTAAATTTCGAGCAACTGGAGTGATGAATGAAAACATTTGATTATAATGGAGTCTATGGGAGACAACCTTTCCGTAATTCGGAACTTTCTGGATAACGGATCCCATACCTGTACACAAAAGTGTATTAGTATTGTAAAACACGCATGCATCCTCACTTGCAGGTGCAAGCTATATATGATGACAAATTTTATATATTTTGTTGAAGTAAATTTAGAGCAACTGGAGTGATGAATGAAAACATTTCACTACTCATCGGAGCAGCTTTTTCAGTACAACAATCTAGTACAATAGATCTTTGGCATATCAACTCTTCCAATAGTCCAATTACAATGTACTCTTGCCAGTCAGTTGAACTAAAGAAGCTGCACAGATGATTGGTGAAATGTCTTCAATGATTACTCAGCAAGTACTTTTGCTCTAGATTTACTTCAACTATATATATCATGAAATTGATAAATGAAAACTTTCACAGACTTTTTTTTTTTTTAATATAAATCAGATTGCGTGATTACTTTATAATAAAACTATTTTCCCTTTAATGACCAATGTGCACAATAACTATATACTGATAAATATATATAATTGTTTGTTAACAATTTTGGCTTGTGATAATTTTAAACCAGTATCATGCAGTTCTAAGTAAATCTGTTCCCTCTGCAACAAAGGTTTCTTCTAACTGGATTAAAAAAAATAAAAAAAATTAGGAGTGATTAAGCAAAAGATACTATACGTTATTTGCCAGGAATTTAATGAAACACATACATACTTTTTACTATTTACCAGGAAGCGAGAAACTGTTTCTTGTAACATATTAATTTTGCTAAAATAAATTCACGAACAGTGACTCCGCAGTAAAAAATTGAACAGTGGCCAGCCTCAGATGATTGGTGAGACCCACCGTGAGAATTGTCAAGTGAGGAGAGAATGTGCAACAGGCTATTGCGAAACTGTCAGTTATGGTAGACTAAAGGACCTTCACTTATTTGCTGCATTCTTGTGCAGTGCCAAGTGCAGACACAGAAGTGGGATTGTTAATGGGTTCTGCTAAACTTGAATTTTGGCACTGCAAGAATAAGCAAGAGAAAGGATGACATCACTGCTATGGCATGCATCTACACTAGAGAAATGGTATCCGTGACTGGTCACAGACAGTAGAACTCAATGGGGAGCACAACAAAGAGCAGACTATAAAGAATAGGAAACAACACTAAGAGCTGCTTCCATTTTCAAACCGCTATTGTTGACAAGATGATAATAATTAAACAAATTAATAAAAAGAATAATTCTTCACTGCTAATTCCAATAAAAGATTAAAGAAAGATGTATTCTGTAAATGAATTGATCTGTGTTGTAAATTGTCTTTAGATCTGCAACTTCATTTATGTTGGCTCCTGCTTACTAACAACAACAAAAGAATCATCATATGAAGACGGCGTTCTTGGGTAGTTCATATTGTTGTGGGTTGTTTTAGGCCTTGTATGTGGCTGGCAGCACTGCATAGGACTTAGACCTGTTCAGAATACTGGCCCCAAGTAGGGTTGCCATGTGTCCAGTTTTGACCTGGACAGCCCAGTTTTCCAAATAAGGAATTAATTGATTAATGTAGTGATTGGCCAATTGCGGATCAGCATGTCATAGCCACGCCCCAGGCATCAAGGGTCATGCTCATTATGTCAGCAGTCATAACCCGTGATATCTCCACACCCACATCCCCCTTGTCCGGAGTCATCATAAAGAAAAGTTGTCATGGCTGATCATAAATCCAGGGCGATTAGTGAACCCAGGAGCTACTGCCTTGAGCTACTGCCAGGCAACAACGGACTGTGAGGAGATTTTTGTGAATGCAACTGCACTTGAGGCCCTAAAAATCAGTCCTGTCCCCAGTGGAGATTATAATCTAAGATCCCTATCACATTTGAACACAGAATGTAACATTTGTATTAGGATCTAATTAACCTTCCTGTATGGACGTGTGGGGAAAAAAACTATGTTTATTGTTTCCTTTTATATTCATAATGTATATTCATATGTATTGTTTTTGTTTTATCTTCTCAGCTGGTTTTATAGAAGTTATTTTTGACATAGGAAGAAAACATACTGTTATATAAATGTACCCTTTTTGGCTATGTGGGTGTTCTACATTGTTTCCATAATGTACGTTTCCCTTTGTGTTTAAACAATGTGTCAAAGCAATCCCTAATATCCTAGATTCCAGAACAATTCTAAGAGATGTATTTTTAAAAAAGGTGTCCAGGAAAACATATTTTGTAACTGTGAGGTGTGTAAGGTGTATAGTTGTAGTTAAAATGCATTTTTGGTCAGATAATGGATTCCAATAAATCTGTTGATTTTAATTTGGTTTAGTTTCTTTGTTTAAGCTTAGAGCATACCATTACTAGCCTACCACCATTCAGAAAGCAAAGGGTTACTGATCTGAGTGAACTAGCTTGATTCTTTATAAATGACATTTTTTTTGCAGAGCTTCCTACTGGGGCTTAAAGATAATTGTGGTTGTCTACTGAAAGAAAGTTGCACACTGTGTTTATAACAGAGATATGCTGAAGTGAGCAGCTGGATTGAAGTGCAAGCAGATATTATAAAAAAGATTACTTGTGCAATTACAGACTGTAGCAATCAAATTGCTGCTGAATAGCTATTGTATTTCAGGTATGGGATTCATTATCCGGAAACCCGTTATCCAGAAAGCTCTGAATTACAGAATGGCCATCTCCCATCCCATAGACTCCATTATAATGAAATAATCCAAATTTTGTACTTGATCCAAACTAAGATATAATTAATGCTTATTGGAAGCAAAACCAGCCTATTGGGTTTATAAAATTTTTACGTGATATTCTAATAGACTTAAAGGGCTGATAGAGCCCGCATTCCGGTTTGGGGTTCTAGTAGTTAAAAAAAAATTCCCCCTGCCTTCACTGGCTTACTCGCACCAGGAGGGAGCTCCCATGACGTCATGCCCACAAGCCGAATGAAAAGCTGCCACAAGTTCAGGCAGCTTTTCATTCTGCGCATGCGCAGGGGCTGACATGGCGGCTCGCACCGGGAGCTCCCTCCCGGTGCGAATAAGCCAGTGCAGGCAGGGGGAATTTTTTTTTTTTAGTCAGGGGAATTTTTTTTTTTAACTACTAGAACCCCAAACTGGAATGTGGGCTCTATCAGCCCGCACCTTCGGTTTGGGGAATTTTTTTAGCCCCATAGGTGCCCTTTAAGGTATGGCTGTTTTTATGCTTATACAATAAACACTATGTTTTAACTTTTGTACTTCGGTGTGCAACCTCGTTGGAGTGGATTGACTCATTGTTGAGATAACGCACCCTATTCAGTTTCAATAATTTCTTAAGCGAGTGTACAATTATATAATTCTGTATATAGGTAATAGATGCAGAATATTACATGATACTTTCAAATTCCAAAAAGCAATGTTTAAGTATAAATTAGTCATATATTGCACAAAAAGTTTAAAAAAATCTATTCTATGTGATAATAATGCCACAAATTGTATTGTTTCCCAATTCTTTTGAATACAGGTTACTATTGCCAAACACCTGACATTCACATTGGAAACACGCCATGGTTGTCAAAGTAGAGCAGCTCTGGCTATTTGAATCTTTTACATTGTGATGTTTTTTATGAACAATTAATGAAGAAAATGTATTCAAATATGTTCTGTGCATAAGGGGAAAGATGGAATTTAATTACCCTTATTAAAAAAAAAGAACTGAAAGCTCCTTACACACTGCATTATATTATTATTCATGATAGATTATACTTCTGTGCACTTGTGCATAATAGAGGAAGTGTTCCCGAGTGCATCTTTCATTAAAAATAGCTGACAATGGCATTTCCAGATGCATGTACTGTCTCTAAGTGTATATTTCTCTTCTACCATGCTGTACTTTCATTTTCTTTTCAACCTGTTTGTTAAAACTAATATTTTGGTACACTGTGTTGCTTCAGTCTATTTCTTCCCTTCTTCAACCATGATCAATCATCTATTTTCTTTTACCTACCATTCTTGCTCCAGCCTGTTTAGTTTCACTTTTAATCCAGCCATTTTAAAAAGTGCATTTGGTTTTAGCCATGTAGTAATTTTACATACATATATATATATATATACCCTGAAATTGTGTTTCAGCGAGCCCTGGATATGGCTTATAAGCACTGTAGTGGTAACATTATTTATGAGAAACGTAAACCATGCCTTGTATCCAGTACTAGGTATAATCCTGGTACCAAGGGGCAAATTTACTATTATTCCACAAAAAACATTTTTCATGCTTGTGTTGCTCCCCTACTCCTTTTCCTTCTGAATGTTGCTCATGGGTTCAAAAGGTTGGGGATCCCTGCTCTATACATTGCAGGGGTTAACACCTGTGGGCAGGGTTATTTTTACTTATTTAATTGTTGTTGTATTTAACACATTAAGGTCTTGACAATGGTCTAGATGGAGAACGAAACGTTGACCTGTCCTATATTTTTAGTATGTGATAAATAAAAGTAACTTTTTAAGCCTTTTCAAATCCTGGTGTGCATCTATGCTCTAAACAAATTTAGTATGAAAGGCACATGTAGATAGCACCTGGGTAATTTTTTGTTTTCTGAATGGTGTGCTGAAACAACTGCAAAACTTTCTATTTTTATATATATATATATATATATATATATATATATA
>CM044432.1:112170733-112214651 GCA_024363595.1 Xenopus borealis
CATATGTTTATACTGTTTTTCTTTTTTCCATATTTAAATCTCCAGAATCCATTGGTAAGTGCTTGGTTCTGAAGTGCACTTCACCCCTTCAATAGATTCCATGCTTAGACAGTCTTTTGTATTCTCAAATGCGTTAAAATGCACCGCATGCATTTTAATACTGGATAGAGTAGTCACCAGACCTTTATAATGTATACACATTCACAGGATTGTTTTTGCATTAAACCTAGTAACACAATTCTGCTTGAAATTATCCTTTGGCTTCACTGTATACTAAAATAGAAACCATACCTAAACCCGTATCACACTGTTTGTCACCCTTCACATGACCTTTAGATGTTAGGACTTGTTATCCTATATCTCCTACTAGCCACCTCACACCATAAATTCAAGGCTTATAAGGCTACAAGCCCCTACAATCATGCTTGACCTTTACTGGGAGAATGGCACTGCCATTTGGGTCCTTTGTTTCGAGTGGCACACTACAACATGTGCTTTGGACCTGACCTTTTAATATACTCCTGTTTCCTTTTGATTCTGTAAATCTAATTAAGTTCTTCTTCCAAAGCCTTAGCCTCATTCTTCTGGTACTAATGATTCTTCTTTCTAATCTTATTTGCATTCATATTATCCACCCAGGTGGTACACCAATAAGAGGTAAGATCACTGAACTAACATTCACAGAATGATCTTATTCATTCTTAATGTCTCTACCATCCTTCTCATTTCTGTCCTCTTTACCGCTTAGAAACAAATGTCATCACAATTTATTTCTATCTAATCATTCATGTGTCTTCTCATGTTTTATTTGATATATTTTCAGTTGTGATATGCTTCAAAGAAAGCATATCAAGGTCTTTAGACCACAGCCCAGTCACAGCTTTCCATTTGTCCCTCTTTTTTTCTTCTTCTTTTTTCTTTTTTTGTCCGACTGATTGGAGAGAAAATCTTTTTTCTTTTTTTTTTTTTTTAAATCTTCCTTAGCTGTTCTTTTTTCTGGACCTATAAAAGTTGGTCTAGGGAACAGTGGAGACATGCAGAGGTATCCAGGAATATTGTCATTTTTGAATCTTATCTTTTAGAGATGTTTTTGGTCTTGTATTTGTTCTGCTGTTTTCTTTTTTTCTTTTAGCAAAATAGAAAACAATCATGGCCTTGTATTCTTGTAAGATTCACAAACAATACTTTTTTCCTTTACTTAATTTTTCTTGAATTTCTTTACCACTTTTTGGATCTGCTGTTCTACGTGGAAGCAACAAGTTAACACCTTTGGTCTCAGTGCTTGTTCTACTGCTTTTAAATATACTGCAAAACTTGATTAAACTATTCTTGTTTTATATTTTTTTCTTTGGTTTTGTGACACCACACTGCTAATCCCACCTGTGGATTTTGATGGGTGTCTTAGGAGTCCTAGAGAGGACCTCGAGCAGTGGTTGGTTGGTTTCTCATTCGTTGGAAGAAGCCATATTTTGTATATTTTTATTTTCTAATCAAACTATTCTTTGTTTTTCAGCATACTTTCTTAAATTGTGAGTTGTCTTAAAAATGTATCTTTCTTTCGAACCTGCATGTCTTGAAAAAGGTTTTGTTTCTTGAAAAAGATATATAGAGATAATTATTTTGATTGATATGTTTAATTAACTCAATTCTTTTTTCTTCTCCTGTTTTTCTATTTCATGCAGCCCTTTTTATTTTGCTGCATTTTTGTTTCTTTTAATTAAAATCGAACCCTATTTTTTAAGAAATTTTAAAAATCCCTTTATAATATACACTTATTTTGCAATTTATACAAATATTTGCATATTGTTAAATGTTTAATGTACTTTCTGTTAAAGCTATGCTTCCTTGAAGCAGTTTCACACATCTTCATTTTAAAAAGTTAAATATAAAAAATATTAGTGCAAAATTGTTTTCAAAACATACATTTGTGAATGTACTGTTTTTTTTAAATTACATGAAATAATTACAGTGACTATACTTTATCATTGCATCACTTTATCACTTTCTGTAACCTTTAGCAAGAATCGACGTTGATTGGACCATCCTTCTAAGTGTTTTTAATCCATAAATGATAATTGAGCATTAACTGACTATAGTTTGGTTATATATTTTTTATTCTGATAGGTGCACTTCAAATTGAGCAAAGTGAAGAATCTGACCAAGGAAAATATGAGTGTGTTGCAACCAACAGTGCTGGGACACGTTATTCTGCTCCTGCCAATCTATATGTAAGAGGTAGGAATGATAAAAACCATGTTGTCTATACTCTGTACAGGCAATGGATCATGACTTACAGGTTTCATGTAGTTACTTCAGTACTGATATAACAGTAGGAAAGTGGACAACATGTCACTCAACAGTTCAGAGAAAAAGGGTCATCTTTTTTTATTTTTCCTTTGGGTTGTAAGTATGTTCACATTTTAAATCAAGGTTAAGCCATATATTTATATATGTGTATGTATGCTATGCATTCATTTCTGGATTTTTTACTTTTAAATGGACAATTCCATCGAGACCTTGAAGATCACTGCTTGAAATGGTATTGAGTTAAAGATGAGACTCATGTCATCGTTATGGATTTTAATACTGCCTTTTCATTACTATTTGTAGTGATTAACCTTCTAACATGTATTAACATTATAATGTGTAGAGCTTATTTATCTTTTCATCACATACTGACTTTACTACTTTTCCTCTCTTAATTTTTTGGTTCTTAATATTTACCTAATTGAAAATATAGTATCTTCCACTACTGTAATGAACTGACTGTTCCTTAGAAAAAAAATGACATCCTTCTAACACTGGTGAATTATGAGAATACCTCCAACTGTCTCAAAATGATTTATTGTAAACAAGCAAAAAGGTGTCCTTTGATTTAGAAAAATGGTTTACTTGCCAGTGCACTCTGAGTCTAGTTCATGTGTCTTCCTGTCCAGTACAAGAGCTTTAATCTTTATCCTTCTCATCTGTGTATGAAAAAAGGACAAGTGAAGGGTAATATGAACTGCAAGTGAAGCAGCCGTCATCTCATTAAAGTAGTGTAAGCAATGTAAAGAATATTTCTTGCTTGCTAAATTATTGTTTTATTTTAAACCTGTTTTTAGATGTTAGAGGGAAACTATAATTGTATTTTGAGTTACATTGTCGAATACAGCCTTAGATTGTAGAGAATAGTTTATTGAGGCTCAAAATTGAACTGGTGAATCCTGAAGGAGTTTAAGCAGTTTGATATTTCCATAATTTATCCAAATTTTCAAGGAAGTGAGAGCAAATCAAAATGGCAGTATATCCCCTTTTAACATTAGTTTAATTACTAGGGCTTGTGTCAAATATTTTTGCTTATTGTAGTTTTTCTTATTTCTTTCACTAAGCAAGGCAAAATTTGACACTGAGGGGCCATCGAATGCGTTTCGAATTGTTTTAGGCTATCATTTTGCACGATATCCGATTTCTCGATGAATTCGTACGATCAGATACCGATCCTTCGATATCACGAAAAAATCGTGAAATTTACTTTGAGCGTCTGAAAAATTTGTATGATTCGAACGATCAAACGCTCCGATCGTACAAATGGTATTCAAGCAGGACTTAGCCTCAGAAGCCTATGGGCAGCTTCCCATAGGCTTCTATTACAATTCGGTAGGTTCAATCTGTCGAAGTAGGCAGTCGAATAACTTGAAAATTTTAAATCCTTCGATCATCAAATTATCGAATATCCAATCATTCGATCTATTCGATATTCAATGATCGAAGAGGCCAAATTTTACTTTACGATTTCACAAAAATTCGTACAATCTGTATTCGATCGAATTCAATCGAACTTCGATCATTTCATGTGAATTTCGTAAATTGGCCCCTGAGTGTAACGTTAAATTCTTCTTTCTGTGCATACAAAAAAACCACTCAGAAGCCCAATGTATAATTAGTAGCTTTTTATCTCCAAGGCTGCAGTTGGAAAGAGGTTGGGGCTGGAGCTTCTGTGTTGCTGAAAATTTGGGCTGTATGACAATACTTTTTAAATAGGAAATTCAGGATATTTTTATAGTTCATTCAGCTTGTTAAAAATACCAGGGCATGATAAATCAGCCTTTAAGATTAAAAACAGGAATTACACTTTCACACTTAAAAAGGAAGTCCCCCCTTCTTTTTAAGTGTGAAAGTGTAATTCCTGTTTTTAATCTTGATAAAGGCTCTACACTCGAGCTGAGACCTCAATTCATTTTTCATGGAATAAAGTAAAAAATTTTTTTAAAAATCCCAGGAGTGCGCTGATGTAAATCTATCTGTATCAATTTTTCCTCACAGCGGCACCCGGGTATTAAGTTTCAGTATTTTTTACAGTGTGCGGATCTTTTTGGCTTGTTTATATATATATATATATATATATATATATATATATATATAAAGTCCAACAATGCCAGCACTCCAAACAATATAGAGATGGATGGTGCACGATCCAAATGTGTGGATATAAAGTAGAAAAAGGGATCAGCACTCACTTGATTCGGTGAAAAAGTGTATTTAATGTACACACATAGAAAATCCGACGTTTCGGTTCCACTTGGGAACCTTTCTCAAGGCCCCAATGGAGAGATTCTGGATCAGAGTGCGGCTGCAGCAGACAATTTTATCTAGCTTGTTTGCACTTCTTTGGTCTTGTATTTTTTAGGCCCAGTCTTAATACAGATTTTACAAGAAATATTCTTTTAGTGTTATTGGCTGTTGTACTTCAGTATCGATTAAATTATAGTTTCCCTTTAAACATAATAAACATGGCTTCTAATATGTCATTGAGCATAATAAGGTTTGTTGTTCTATAACATAATACTGTTAGATGTTTTGATTAATTTTCAAGTTTCCATTAACAAAAAAAAAAAACAACAAAAACAAAAAAAGAGAGAAGATACATTTTGATTAAATAAGGAGGGAAACAACTAGCTAATGTTCTAACTTATGGATATGCTAACATAAATGAAGAGCAGGAGAGGGATAACAAATACAGTTGTTCAAGCAATAGTTGAAAGCCTTGATATGGCCTTTTTACTCTCTCTGTGTTTCCCTTGTTTTTCTCCTTTCCTCATTTCATTGTGTTCTGCATCAAACCCCTACATCCCTCAGAGCTGCGAGAAGGTTGGTGTGTTTTTTACTTTTTACCCACCTTAAAAAAATATTAATTCAACAATAACAAAGAATACAAATGAAATGAATGTAGCTGCATTGTGACCTTATTTTTAGTTAATGTTATGTGTCTGCCATGAATGCTATAGTTGTGGCTTTTATTTAACTATGATGCATGGATGTATGAGCCTGAGTGCATGGCAACCAGTGGTCTGGTAATGTACAGTAATTGTTTTCTTAACATTATTATATTTATTTTATGAAATGCTTGCTTAAACTAGTGCTTGATTAAGTATTATTACAATCATTCTAAGTATGAAATGTAGCAAAGGCATGGAGATAATTCATTTCTTGCATGAGAAATTGTTACTTCTTGAGGTATATTCTATGACAGACCTCAACTGTATTTTCTGCACGTGCTTGTTCTATGTGCTTGCTTGTTCTCCCCCAATCCCTGCCTGTCATATTTTCATTATAATTATGCCACTTCAATTATTCACCAAAATGTCAGACACATTCCAGATGTTAATATTATCTGTGCTAATGTAAAACAAAGAGCATTAGCAGAAAATGTCATAGTTTTTTATATTCTTGTACTATTAAAGTGCCACTATACCTAAAATATATTTTTTCGGTAGCTTCTATGACTAAAGGTGGCCATAAACGGGCCTTACCGATCGATATCTGGCCTTTACCGATCAATATCTGGCCAAAAGTCAGCCAGATGTCGATCGGGCGGGACTAAAAATCCCGTCGGATCGCAGTCGCATCTGTTTGTTGATGTGGTCCGTATGGCCTCCATTATGATCCGCCTGTATCAGCCTATCGCCCACCTCAAGGTGGGCATATCGGGGAGAGATCTGCTCATTGGATGACATTGCCAAACGAGCGGATCTCTCCGTGTATGGCCACCTTTAGCTTCCAGTTTTAACAGTGTCCAAGCAATCATTGTCTTTCAGGCTTCCTCTCCACAACCTTACTTATCAGCTCTGATATGCCTTGTATTTGCTTTTAATTCCCCCAAACACTAGCAATACATGAGATATTATATGGAATCACTGGCAGAGTTTTCAACCAGATTGGGCTTAAAATGAAATCTCATAGTAGGAGCATGCAGACATTATGAAAATTAGCCTGTTTAGTATAAAGGCCAAGCTATAAGGAGACTATATCAGTAATGGTGTGGGACCTGTTATCCAGAATTCTGAGGACCTGGGGTTTTCCAGTTAATGGCTCTTTTCATAATTTGGATCTTCATACCTTAAGTCTAACAGAAAATCATGTAAACATTAGATAAACCAAAGAACAGTGGAACGGTGATGTCCTTCTTATTTAGTATTAAATATAGTGCTTTTAATGTTGTTATCCATCCACCGGATACAATTTTAAATATGTGTAATTTTAGGGACATTGTCCTGCACTGTTTTAGACTGTTGAGTCTTAATATGTATGGGCAGCATGTATTAATTGGAACAGTTGCTTTTTTTTTTTTAAAAACGCATCAGTTAATAGTGCTGCTCCAGCAGAATTTTGCTGTGGAATCCATTTCTTAAAAGAGCAAACAGATTTTGTTTATATTTCATTTTGAAATCTGACATGGGGCTAGACATTTAGTCAATTTCCCAGCTGCCACAAGTCATGTGACTTGATAAACTGATTAACTTCAGTCACTCTTTCTGCTTTACTGCAAGTTGGGGTGATATAACCCCTTCGTTTCTCCCCCCCTCCCCGGCAGCCCAACAACAGAACCAAGGGAAGATAACCAGATAACAACTCCCTAGCACAAGATAAAAGCTGCCTGGTAGATATAAGAACAGCAATCAATAGTAATAACCCATGTCCCAATGTGACATTGAAAAGGAAAAACAACAGCCTGCCAGAAAGCAGTTCCACCCTAAAGTGCTGGCACAAGTCACATGACCAGGGGCAGCTGTGAAATTGACAAAATGTCTGATTTCAAATGTCAGATTTCAAAATTGTATATAAAAATATCTGTTTGTTCTTTTCAGAAATGGATTTCAGTGCAGAAGTCTACTAGAGCAGCACTATTAACTGATGCATTTTGAAAAAAAAAACATATTTTCCCATGACAGTATCCCATTAAAAGTTTTAGTAACATATAACATATACTCATTATCCAAACTGGTTTGCTTGTAATGACAGAAGTGACGTGTATGTTAAATACATTATTGTTCTGTTGCTTGTTTCAATTTTTGTAAAAATTAAATACACTAAATAGGTGGATTTTGCTTCCGGTAAGGATTAAATATATCTTAGTTGGATCAGGTACAAGGTACTGATTTATTATTACAGAGAGAAAGGAAATAATTTTTATCTGGATTCTTTGATTATAATGAAGTCATAGGGAGACGGCCTCTCCGTAATTCTTAGCTTTCTGGATTACAGGTTTCTGGATAACAGATTCCATATATGAATATGTGTATAGTGGCTCTTTAAAGAATGTAAAATTGTATAGTACACTTTTTTTTAAAGCTGGAGCAGCAGTGGCTCCATCCCTTTCAGAAAATTGTATTTATTTTTTCCCAAAACTCTACATAATAACCTCTAGAAATATACTGTATATATACATCTGCAAACCTTATAGTTTTTATTTATTTACATTTTTATATTGTTTTCAGAACTAGCAAATACTAAAAACCCCTCATTTGTAATAACTTTGAAAAATATCTGGAATTAACAAAGGTTTGATTGACATTTCAGCTGAATTTTTGAATAAGGCTTGTTGATGCCCTTTCGCTAACCAAATGTAATACAAATAGTGTTTGCTTGATTTAATATTATTAACTACCCTTTTGCAGCCCTTTACTATTAGAAATAACTTTAGCAATTAATCCAGTAGCTCTTGCTTTTCCTTGGATATAACCATAACTAAATTCTTTGTCACCCTGCTATAATCCTCTCTTCCAAAACGCTCACTCTCATAGTGGCATCTTAACAACCACAGCCTAATCTAATTCTGCCCTTTCTGTGTTACCCTTTTAACCCATGGATATTAATTCTTGTCACACCCAACTTTTTTTTTTTTTAAGTTTTGTTTTACCAACCACCCTATTTATTAATTAAGTGCAGATATACAGGTTATTCTAAAAGACAACAAAACACAAAAAGCTAAGAAAAGAACCAAACTAGTTAGAAAAAAGTGTATACATTTATTCCCAAAGCATGGTTGCCTAGACCTCAACAATTTGCTTGCATGCATGACTGAGTCCAGTACTGGTACTGGCTTTGCCTTGTATTTTATGTGGCAGTAAATATTAAGGTATTTTTATGTTTCAATGTATTTGCTTCACTGTTAGTGTGAGGTTTGTAGACTACATCCATATTTAAATGTATAAATAAACTACTGTAGATTATGCATTCAGTCTATATGGAGATAAGTAGGGCTGGGATGTAACATTATGGCGTAACACATTATATCACATCAAATGGAAGCACTCAGCATCTGAAGCCAAGTAATGCAAGCATGCTGGCAATTCTCCAGTGTTTCTTTTGAATATATATGCATATAGAAAAACCATTATATACATATATATTTGCATGGTGTTTGTGTATTGTCTAGTAGTTTTTTGAAATTGTTGGGCCTTGGTAGATCTCAGTAAATGTGTTAAATGTGCTTAATTTACAATAAATATACTATAAAAATAGTAATATTTTGAGTAAAAATATATATATATGTATCTATATATAACCAAACTGTTCTATTATATGTTTCTGTGTTTTGCATGCATGAGATAAATATAGTTTTTTTATATGTTATCAGCTGTTGTTTTCTATTTGTTCAGTTCGACGCATTGCACCAAGATTCTCCATTCCACCTACGAACCATGAGATTATGCCTGGTGGAAGTGTCAATATCACATGTGTTGCAGTTGGATCACCAATGCCTTACGTTAAATGGATGCTAGGTTCTGAAGATCTTACTCCTGAAGATGACATGCCAATTGGAAGAAATGTTTTGGAACTTACTGATGTTAGACAGTCAGCCAATTATACCTGTGTTGCTATGTCTACTCTTGGAGTTATAGAAGCAATAGCTCAGATAAATGTTAAAGGTAATTATTTTTTCCAAAAAAACAAATCAAACAAAACATACACAATGAAAAAACAAGGCACATGAATTATATGCATACATTAGATGTAGCTACTTTCAGTTAGGCTGCAACAACTATGCTGGTTCCAAGTTTTCCATGTTTAGTTTAATAAATTACTAGGAGAAAGATGATGTACTACACTGTAATGTGGTTCCCACCAAATATTAGTGTTTCTCTTGATTTAAATTTTTATTGACAAGGGGAAGTTAATGATTAGTCTACTTACAGCAGCATTTGCAAAGTGACCTTCTACTTGTGAACAAATTAATGAATACTATGATGGTGCCAGAGCTTATTGGGAAAGTAGTTTATCAGTAAATATAAGCTAGGCTACTGCTCCTGGTGGAAAAATCACCATGTCCACTGTCCTTGCTATATACCATTTACTTTAATAGAGACCACCATTCCCTCTGCACATGGGATGGATTTGGTTGAAAATAAACACTAAATTTAATAAAAAGTTTTTTTTTTTTTGGTTGAAAGCCCAGTGAGCCCAAGGTTAGCCAGTAGTTATTAAAATGAGTAGAAATAAGTAAGTATAGTTTCTGGTTGTAACAGGAAACTCTCTAACAATTAACATTTCACTCACTGTTTTTTATACAGTATTTTAATTCTAATTACTCCTTAGGTAGAAAACATAATTATTACAATAATACAATCCATATAAAATGTGCAGAGTCTGGAAATATGTTTGGATATATTTAGTTTTTTGGTGTTTACTTTACATGGTGCAAAAATATACTAAAACAATAAACTTGTTTCTCTCTTCTCCTGATTATGGGAATACAGTTATCTTTCATTGCTAGAAAAAAATGCAGGACCTACAGTCATAGTCTCCTGAAGAACATAACATTCCCTTTTCTCTCAATTTTTTTTAACATCATTTTAAAGTCACATTGTGCTCTGCTACACATTGCTATCAGTACCTGTTCTCAAAATATAAAATATTGCCCAGCACTGGGCAGCGGCCCAGCAACAGCATAACCTGGGTTTAAAGGTTGAAAGGCACCTGCTATAATGGCAACTTGCTTTGTGTCTGTGCTTTGGGGATTTATTGTACCAACAGCTTGATGATATTTATCCTCTGTGCACAATGGACAGCATCACGTAATTCCTTTAAACATGCAATATATCAATTTCTCTACAAAAGTATCATTTACATTGATTTTTATTTTGTATATTATACAGAATTCTGCCCAGTGATCTTTATTTATCTACTTATTATTGTTAATTCAACAATATGGCCAAATGGCAATAAGGCTCCTAGAAATGAACAACCACCAAAAGTCCATTTTACTCGATTTGCCTTTTCTGAGCTGCTTTGTCTTTCATTTTCTTATAGAATGTGACGCAGGCTTTTACTGGTAACTTAGCACTGAATTTAGTAGGAAGCGTGTTTTGACTAAGAGGTCTGTATGGAATGAGCTCTGACTGATCTTTACACCAGATAGTTTGAAGACATTATGGATCTATTACATAATAAAATATATTTTGATTTAGTCACGTGGGTATGAATCTTGCCTGTCATACTGTAGATCTGCTGTACAGGAAATCTACTGCACTTAGCAACCGTAAATTATAATGATGGTATGTTGATAATAACTAATTTTTTTACATTTCTTTAAATGTAGCCTTACCTAAACCACCTGGAACGCCAATGGTTACTGAAAGTACAGCTACTAGCATTACTCTGACTTGGGACTCTGGGAATCCTGAGCCTGTCTCTTACTATATAATACAGCACAAGCCGAAGAGTTCTGAGGAACAATACAAGGAAATTGATGGAGTTGCCACCACACGTTATAGTGTTGCAGGGCTCAGTCCCTACTCAGAATATGAATTTAGAGTGGTAGCTGTGAACAACATTGGTCGAGGACCACCTAGTGAACCAGTAATGACTAGGACATCTGAACAAGCGCCATCAAGTCCTCCCCGCAATGTTCAGGCTCGAATGCTAAGCTCAACGACTATTTTAGTTCAATGGGAAGAACCTGAAGAGTCCAATGGTCAGATCCAAGGATACAGAGTATATTACACTATGGATCCTATTCAACATATTAACAGTTGGACCAAGCATAATGTTGCTGACAGTCAGATAACCACTATAGGAAATCTGGAACCTCAAAAAACCTATTCGGTTAAGGTCTTAGCGTTTACTTCTGTTGGAGATGGTCCTCTTTCTAATGATATACAAGTGATCACGCAAACTGGAGGTAGGTTTCTTGACACTGGCCTAAGAAAATCTGTTTAAGTAACATGCATTTTAAAAACCAATAATTTACCAGTATATCGTTTATCCATTTAGCACCACCATCTTATCCAATACAGAATGTCAATGTATACCAGTACACTGTACTGTCAGTAATTGCATACAGGTATATCAATAAATAAATTAACTAATAATAATATACAGTATTGTGCTAACAAAGAGACAGGGAAGAGAATGGGAAGATATTATTATGAGCCATCGATAATCTGTTTGGTATTTTCTACATAAGGAAATAAATAAGTAAAAATCAGAATTGCCTTTGTACTCGGTCCATACACACTGTGGTATGTCAATAGTAGTGCACATAATATTCTATAAATAGGACATGTTTAATGGTGTTTTGACTGTAAACAGTCATTGTTTTAAAAATGCACCTAAACAGTAGTGTTTGTTCATTAGCTCTGTTTTACAAATGGGTCTTATTATTTTTTCTTTAGCTGCAAACAAGTTAGTCATACTATTCTGAAGTTGGGCATTCAAAATGACTATTTAGTGTTGGCTTGTTAGATAAAGGAAACTCACACATACTTTCTCTGTCTAGCAGTTTTTAGCTGGTACAGCCAATTGTTGTTCTGACAATCTGGGACTGACATAATGACTTGTTTGCAATGGGAAAAATTTGTACATGTTGTACAGTGTGTGTGTAAAATATCTGTTATACTAAGGTGTATTTTAGAAATATAATTACAGTTATTTAAGTTTCACCACCATAGGATGTAGGATCATGATGTTATGTGTTCAGAATATAGTGAAATTTAAAAAGAATTTAAATAAGAATTTGAGATAAAAACGTAATTACAGTGTGCAAAATGATTTCCATGTATTTGTTTTTGCCCATGATACTAGCCAGTTTTTCAGGTAGCATAGTCAGCTTCTGTTTGAAAGGATAGAAACTGCCCCCTTATATGAAGCTTGTTAACTAACTGTATAGCTCCCATAAGTGAAATATAATATGCACACTAATGAAACTGTGTCATGTCTTATTTTCAAATAAATCATGTTTTCTAACTTATTGCAATATTTCTGTTTGCACAGTTCCTAGTCAGCCTTTAAATTTCAAAGCTGAACCAGAATCAGAAACTAGTATATTGCTTTCCTGGACCCCACCACGTTCAGATACCATATCAAGCTATGACCTCTATTATAAGGATGGAGACCATGCAGAGGAGGTAATTGATTGGGACAGCTCTGAGTTATAGTAATTCTTTCCTGGTAAACTGTTAGGCATTGTTCACCTTTGAACGAACTTTTAATATGATGTAGAAAGTGATATATAAAGTGAACTATTTTTTGTAGGTTTTGAGTTATTTCGCTCTCCGGTTTACAATTTAAGCAACCATGGGCCCTAGCACCCATGCACTGATTTAAGAGACTGGAATGAGAAAAGGAGAGGGTCTGAATAGAAAGATGAGTAATAAAAAGTAGCAATAACAATATATTTGCAGCTTTACAGTGCATTTGTTTTTTGATGGGTCAGTGGAAATAATTTAACAGCTCCTTAGAATTAGTCGTTTTAACATGCTAAAAGTTAAAGGTAAAACACCCTTTAAAATTGTATTAATGTGTTTGTCTGTTTATTATGATGGATTATGCTAGGAGATCTTTGAGTTTCCTAGATAATGTTTGACACTTTTAACTGCAAGCAACAACGCTATAAGTGGTATCTTGTAATAATGTTTGGATGCTTTTAAGCCAATGGTAATTCTTTGTCTCCTTAGCAGGTTATTACCATTGAGCCAGCCACCTCTTATAGGCTGCAAGGACTCAAACCAAACAGCCTATACTACTTCCGTTTGGCAGCCCGGGCTCCTGTAGGCCTTGGTGCATCAACTGCAGAAATTTCAGCCAGAACAATGCAGTCAAGTAGGTCTCTCTCCAGAATTTTTAAATAATATATTTCTAAAGAGTGCATGCCAGTGGATTACAAGGCAGGAAATGTAAAGGGATGAGAAATGTTAAAATAAAATAATAATAATAAGTGTTAGGATTCATGTAACACTTATGTCAAGAGTAGCTCAACCATGAAACCAAAACAGATACATTTTATAAACTATTGGGGTTATGTAATTAAAGATGCTAAATTTGCCCAGGGGCAGTATACCATAGCAACCAATCAGCAGGTAGTATTTACTGGTCACCTGTTTAAATGCAAACATCTAATTGGTTGCTATGGATTACTGCTCCTAGGCAAACGTAGTGCCTTATATTACATATGGGGGTATGTGTTGTAAGTGCATTAAAGAAAGGCAATGTTTGATTGTATATTTTGAAAATTGTCTTTAGAAACATACATTAAACTTTGGGTTGAAGCTGCAAAACCCCATGTAAATATAATAAATACGTCTACTGAAGGTTTACATTTATGGCTTATAAGGTTGAATGGGGTGTGGGGGGTTCTGTTTAATTGCACTGGCAATCCATGTGTCTTAATGTTTTTATTTTTCTGGCTTAAGTGAACACTTACTCCCCTAAACAAGAGTGCACTTGGAATATTTGCAAATTAGATGTCTTCTACCAGATAAATGTGTGTTGATACATCTCACTATTTAATTAAAAACATTATAAAAATATGCTTTTTTTTTTACAACCCTTTTATTGAAATTGATTTATGACTTCAAAAATCATACAATAATTCTGTTGTATGTGTATCACAAATACATGATAAATTTAAGGGATTTTTTAATGAGTGTTGTTATATTAGTAATATCAATATCAGAAATATCAAAAGTATGGCTTTTATGAATTCCTGTAATAATTATTTTTATCGCTTCTAGAATTAGACCTACTTTCAGTAGTGAAAGGGTACCATAATTGCCAGCAGACATGCTTGCATTTAATCTGTATTTAATTTAACAGTGAAAAAGAGTTGTAATAATTTGATAGATATTATAATAGATGTTCATTAGTGACCTTCTAATTCTCTGCTAATAAATGTGTCACTCTGAATAAAAAAAATATACTCATGGTGGGATAGCAGCTGATCATTACGGGTAAGTACCAGTTAAAGTCAAAACCCACAAGCCTGATTTATACCCTGGTAGGTAAACCTTTGTATTAGATTGCCATTTTACTCAAATAATTTTGCATGCTTACTGTAGACCCAGACCTCATTAAAAACAAAAACAAATTCAGTTTAATTGTAGTCAAGTGGATCTCAAAGATTAATTTTTTCCAATTTTTGGTTTGTTTGTTTTTTAGTTCATGCTGGTTGCCACTTAAAGCATGTGAAATTATTCAAAATCAACTGTTTGTTTCACATTGTTATTATTTTAATTTATAAAGTTTTAATTGGATTAAAGTTTTTGCATTATTTCCCAATTATGATTGAGGGATACTAATATTATAAATGAAAGATACAGCATGCATTAATTGCAACCAGCAATTGTTCCGATTTAAAGCAAAGTTGTGGTTTTTTTTTGTTAATTGTACAGGTAGGTAAAACTACTATTAGGCCTCATCTTCATACAGTGCCTCCCTCCTCATTTTGTCTTACATGTTCATGTGTTTATTTTAAGTCAGTTCATATTAACAAGCCAAGGTGCCTTTTGACCCTAAATATTTTATTTTTATATTTAATTTCTCATTATGTTTTCAAATTTAGTTATTTTTGGCTTTGTTTCTATTTTTTTTCTTTTCTTCCTCATCTTTTTTATTTTTGGATCATTACTATCTATGCACCCAAAATTCTCTGTAATGCTTTACTGAAATCAGAGCCATCAGCTCCTCCACAAGATATAAAATGTAACAGTCAAAGCTCTACCAGCATATTGGTAAGTTGGCTTCCTCCTCCGGTGGAAAAGCAGAATGGCATAATCATGGGATATTCCATTAAATATACTGGAGTTGATGCAGATGACACCAAGCCCCATGAAATACAGGGCATTTCCTCAGAGACTAGACAGTACCTTTTGGAACAACTGGAAAAATGGACTCAGTATCACATAATTATGATTGCCTATACTGATGTCGGACCTGGCCCAGAGAGTTCTCCTATACTGATTCGAACAGATGAGGATGGTATGTTTCCTCTCCTCCGTCAGTTCATATCTAACCCTTCTCTTCAAGCTTCTCGATTTAATGGGAAGCTCTATTTTTCCTATTCTGGCTCCTTTTCTAACAGATTTTTAAAACTCTTCATTTTTTAATATTAAAAAAAGCATCTCTTCTCTACATACATACTTCTGGAAACTTTTTTCAGTGCTGTTCTTTTTTTATTTTCTGTTTTTGGGATTTTTTAAAAATTCTCCAGACTTCTTGTTTGAAACCCACAGTTCTTCTTTCTCTTGTATCTTTGTTACCTTTTGTGGAAACTGATGCACAGCCATTTTGAGAAGTCATCTTTGTTGATTATTATTCCATTCTAATACCAAAGAGAAGGCCCCAATGCAGTTGTCCAATATAAAATTGTTCTTTTTTGAAAGCATTGTCTTTTTGTCTTATTATTTATACAAATACAACCTTTCAGCTAAATGCTTTGAATTCTCAAAGCATCCTCCTTGGCTTTTTACATTTTTACATGTTTTTTCTCTTCTCAGATACCCTTTTTTTCTTCTTCCATTTTTTTTTGCATCAGTCATGTTTTTGATCTTTCCACTAAATAATAGAGCAGAATTGTTTTGAATTTTTATTGCTTGAATCAAGATCCTTTTATTCAGTGGGTGGGATGAGTGCCTATAAAGTTGTTTTATCAAATGATGTTGTTCCAGTTCCTAGTGGTCCTCCTCGCAAAGTCGAGGTAGAGGCTGTGAATTCCACATCTGTTAAAGTTTCCTGGCGCTCACCTGTGGCTAACAAGCAGCATGGCCAAATACGTGGATACCAGGTGCATTATGTGCGAATGGAAAATGGAGAACCCAAAGGCCAACCAATGCTCAAAGATGTTATGCTGGCTGATGCTCAGGTAAATCATTTACCCATTAAACATATGATAAACAAACATATTAGAAAAGTTTTATTCAAACTATGTACACAGTATTGCATTATACATTCACTTTTGTACTTGATAATATTTTACATTTTACTAATGAAAGTTATATTATAGTTCCAGATGTTAACAGGAATGTTTTAATATCACTTTAAATGAGTTTCTGACCCCCTATAACTTTTTCTGTTTCAATTATTGAAAATGATTACTCAGCAAGTTCAGTTGTTTTAGAATTGCTTATATTAGATATACCATGACCTGGATGAATTAAAATCTTCATAGTCATGTCTCCTGTCACAGTTTTGATATGCTTGGTGTGGGGCAAAGACACACTAAAATGGAGAGCTGTATACATTGTGCTCCAGGTTATCCTTCTTTATACTTTTACCCATACTAATCACACTACTGCAGCAGCTGTGAGAGAAAAGGTGTCACTGGCCAACACAGGTGCATAATTGGGGGTAGAGAAAGCAAGGCATCCATTTTATAAATTTAGATTAGTGAAAGGAACCCTTTTTAAAGTGTCACTGAAAAATCTGGAATGCAGCATCATCACTTTAAGGGAAATCTCTCAATATTTTACCATAATGACATGGTTATCTATGCAGAAATATAACCAATAAAATTAAAATTCCTTTAAATGGATAGTAAAGTTTTCCCTGGAAACTACTTCAATCAGTTATTGTTTCAGATCTGGTTTTTTATCAGGTCATTACTGACCTCAAGATAACCTGGATTGGCTTGTAAAAAGATGTTGTACAAATGACCCCACTTGAATTGTGATTTTTATTAATTTTGTTATTATTTTCTCATGTGCATATCATAGATATTGTATAGCAATTCCATTATCATAAAGTTGGTATTAGCGGAGATATACATAGAATCTTTTTTTTTTTTTTTTTTTTTTTTTTTTTTTTTTTCTGTATGCTTCGTCCATACAGATGCTACATTATTCAGCAAACACGCTTCACCCCACTGACATCAATGGTGCCTCATTAGTGGTGGTGGTTCTTGCAGTCAAATAGGACAAATAACTTTATTTGTCAGAGACAAATGATTCACAAGTTATTACATCGGTAAAGAGGCATATGCAGAATATATATAGGCACACAGCTCAGATAGTATATCAGCGATATATGCAGGTACTGTACATTCCCTGAAACAACTTCCCTCTAGGTCAAATACTTCACATGTAGTCTGGATCTCACCCAGTGAAGTGGTCAGGGAGGAGAATCTAAACCTGACACCCTATCCACTGTGGTCCCTTCACTGTAGGCAATCTTATAGCCTAGAGAAGCTACTTCCTGCTACATCTCCTTGTTGGAGCACAAAGCTGCTCTTTCTATCTTCCCTTACTGTCTTACTCTCCTAGAGAGTACTATAACAATTATATTCCTGCCACTCGCTAGCCTCTTTCACAGGGTTCCTGCATACCAAAGTAAACACTAGTGGTTCAGATCTCTCTTGGGCAAATTTGGCTTTACTGCGCCTTGGTCTACCCAGGCTCCCTGGAAACATCCGGATGGGTCAGACACCAGGAGCCAAAGAGGAAGATCCACCCCCCCCCCTTCTCACTCACTATACCAAAGTGTGGCCGGATGTGGTCACATCACCTCCTGGCCAATAATACGAATATGCAAATTACAACTAGCTACATTGGCACCTACCCAGCAACTAGGGAGATCAGAAAGTGTAGGGATTTAAAGCCATAGGGGCACATTAACCCTATGGGTCACTTCAGTCCCTTCATAAACCTGGGTACTGATTATTAGTCAGCCATTCAAAATTTTTGTTTTATAAATATACGGTTCTTAAGATGTCATCTTAAGCTCATCTACTATAGTATAGGTACTTAGGGGACCAAAATTTTGCATCTAATAGAGCAATTCCTTAACACTTGTCCCTATCCATTTTGCAAAGGAAAGCTTTTAGAAGGGTTAATAAAGGATAAGATACTGGACTTCATTGCAAATCATAATACTATGAGTTTGTACCAGCATGGTTTTATGCATAATAGATCTTGCAAGACTGACTTAATTTCTTTTTATGAGAAGGTGAGGAAGAACCTCAATTCTGGAATGTCAGTGGATGTGATTTACTGTATTTAGACTTTGCCAAAACATTTGATATAGTGTCACACAGAAGGTTACTGATTAAATTAAGGAATGTTGGCCTGGAACATAGTATTTTACCTGTATAGAGAACTGGCTAAAAGATAGACAGCAAAGAGTGGTGGTAAATGGAACATTTACAAATTGGACCAATGTTGTTAGTGGAGTACCATAGGGCTGTATTCAAGGTCCTTTGCTTTTCAACTTGTTTATTAAGGACCTGGAGGTGGACATTGAAAGTACAGTTTCTATGTTTGCAGATGATACTAAATTGTACAGCACTATAGGGTCCATTCAGGATGCTGCCACTTTGCAGAGTGATTTGTTGGGAAACTGGGCAGCAAACTAGAAAATTAGGTTCAATGTTGATAAATGCAAGGTTATGTACTTTGGCAAAAATAATACACATGCAAGTTATACACTAAATGGCAGTGTGTTGGGCGTTTCCTTAAATGAGAAGGTACTTGGGATTTTTTTTGTCTATTTCTGGGCACTGTGATTCTGTGGCTACTAAAGCAAATAAAGTTCTGTCTTGCATAAAAAATGGCATTAACTTAAGGGATGGAAACCTAATTATGCCTCATTATAGGTCCCTGGTATGGACTCACCTGGATTATGCAGGGCAGTTTTGAACTCTAGTCCTTAAGAGGAATATAAATGAAATGGAGAGAGTACAGAGATATGCAGCTAAACTGGTAGACTGTCTTGGTTGGGGTTGGTTTCTCTGGGAAAAAAAGGCACTTGGGCGGGGACATGATTATACTTTACAAGTACATTAGTGGACATTATGGACCAATAGCAGGGGACCTTTTTACCCATAAACAGGATCACCATACTAGAGGCCACCCTTTTAGACTAGAAGAAAAGGACTTTCATTTTAAGCACTGTTGATGGTTCTTCACAGTGAGAACAGTGAGGTATTAATTAGCACTGTGTGACACCAAAGGGAAATATAGCATAATTGATCTTATACTGAGCCTTTACTAGACCCTTGCTACTTTCTAGGAATGCTATTATCTTTCAGAAAGCCATTATTACTTACATTTTCAGCTGCTCATTTGTTTGTAATGATATAAACTAAGTGGAAAACTATACATAAAAAAGCAAGTTACCTTATCTGAAAGCAATATATGAAATTACATTTCATATATGGATTCCTGCAGGCAGGTACAGCATTCATAGGCTACTGTACCAGCTTGCAGATAGATAAGTCCTATGAGAGTGATGATTTCAGCTTCCAAATAAGACCACCAGAGATACATTTACCTTAAATTATACTGGCCCTCTCCTGTGCTTGTGGTAGGCCTCAAACTTAGTTGTCATTCCACTCTAAACAAACCTTAAATCATGGTTAACACTGTGACTATGGTAGTATTATTTGCACAAAAAAAAGCCAAAATATTACTAACCAGCTAATATGCAATTGAAAGGAAATGTTTATGCCCCCACGTCAAAATACATATTTAGCTAAGAGAAAGTAGAACACAACTACTGAAGCAATCAGTGTGTTAAGCAAAACATGTTTTGCAAATGTTGTTTAACACAATAGTTCCTGCTGAAGTAATGTAATATGGAAAGGGGTGCCCAAATTGTTGCATTCAACTGTATGATACTGTCCTTACAATGAAGCCCAGTGCAAAATATGAATACTGTTCTATTAGTGGGAATATATTTTGCTCAGCTGAACCCTCATTAAGGGCTCATACTGCACCATTTTCTTAAAAGTTCCCCATACTAGGAATTATCCTAGTAGGGGCATTATCCTAATAGCACTGTTTGTTATCTACTGTGTGTGTACTCCAGTCTGTATGTGTCTGCAGTAGTGTGGTTTTGAGATTTTTAGTGACCAAATGGCCACTACCATGGGAAAACCTGAAGAAAATTTGAATTAAAAAAAATTGGCAGCTTAAACCTGCCAAGCTTTTTTATTCCAGTATTAGGTGTATAATGGGTTTTTTGTTTTTTAATCAGATTTGTAAAAATGAATGGAATAATGCAGTTTTATTTGCAAATGAATGTAATCAAGTTTTTCCATAAATATGCAAGGGATCATGGGACAAAAATGCACGAAAAAAAAAAAGAAATCAATTTTTAGTGATCCAGTTTAGAAAAAACTTTTGAATATTGATAACTAGGACTCTAACTGCTAGATAGAGTGAAACATATGGAGGGGCAGAGAACTGCAGCAAGGGTACATTCTTTCAGGGGAATGTAATATAAGTCGGTAAGGCAAAAACTATTCGCAATGCGAAAAGTTATGCCTCTGTGCGAATTTAATATAGCTTTTGCGAAACCGGAAACTGTTTTACCGACCACTTCCGACAGTGGAAGAGAGTTTGCGAATTTTACAGCTTGCCCTAATGCGCAGTCAATGTAATAAAACTTCTTACTGAAAAAGTCGTTATGTTTGCTCCTAAAGATTACGACATCTTCAAGCACTTCTTAAGGGTGCGCAATTAAAAGTCGCAATGCGCAATTAAAAGTCGCAATGCGCAATTAAAAGTCGCAATGCAATAACAGTTTAAGGAACAATATTACATTGCAAGATGTGGATTTTTAATCTTATTGATGCGCACTCTTTTGCTCTTTGCGAATTTAATTACATTCCCCCCTTTCTATTTTACCCATAAATAGAACCTGGATTGAATATACTGAATGTATAGATAATGACTTTAAAAGATATACACAGGCATTGTTGATTTATATATGATAGGATATGCTTCACACGTAGGTGTCTTTCATTTGATTTAACTATATCCTGAATTATGGGAAGGTTGTCTCCCATAGACTCCATTATAATTACATGATTCAACATTTTTAAACCTATGTCAATGTTCTATGTAAAGACAAAACTTGATCCAAATTAAGATATAATTAATCATTATGGGTGGGAAAACAATATTTTTTGAATCATGTCATGTTTCAATGATGTTTAGCAAACTTTATGTATGAAGTTCCAAATAAGATCCCTTATGCAGAAAATAGTATTCTGGATAACAGGTCCCATACCTGTATTTTGAGAGATCATATGGTCAGACTTTCAAAATGTATATCAAATATGTCTAGGGTATAACACCCTAAACATAGATATTGATGAGGGTTTATTTATATTTTAACATTTTCTATTAAGTAGAAAAGTACAGGGCTTAATGCTAAGCCTTAATAGTATGGGCGTACTTTCTTTATTTTTTATTATTATTATTATTATTTTTCTCTCCTACGTCCTTACTTGTAAACAGTGGGAATATGATGATACTACTGAACATGTGAGTAAAGTGGATAAGCATATATAAGTGTGTTTTTTTTTTTTGCTTTATTTCGAATATTTGGTTTGTTCCCATTATTTTGTGTTTGCACAGATGCATGCACTAACATTTCACTTGATTTTCTGTCTGAAATTCATTTAGCATGATGCTGTGATTTGCCAACAGTACTGTACATGATGTTACTGATTGTACTATTTGTTTGAATGGCTGTTACTAATAAGTTGAAATGCATTTATGGTTTAAGAAGAAAAAAAAAGTTTGTCCTGCATTATTGAAACTGAGCTTTAGCTGTTACGGTGCTGTTATTATTATAAGCTTATATCTTTCCCAGCTAAGATGTGCAATGGCAATGCTCAAGCCCATATAATGGTACAATGAGTGATGCATGATCGCACTCAGTTCATGAATGTGTTTTTTTTTTAATTTAAGTAATTCAATTACATTTCAGCTTATAAACATTTATGTTATGCTTTGTTACAATGATGCACAATAGTTCAATGAAATTTATGGAGCCTTTGCATAACTTGAATGCTCCAAACATCCCTTAGGGCTTTAGCAGATTGAGTGTATTGATGTAAGTGAAAGGACCACACCAAGAAGTGGCAACCAAGAAGGGGCAATCAAAATACCACATGGGTTCAAGTGCTAACTACTAAGGCATGCAAAATTGTGCCCCTTAATGCTAATTTAAAAAGCATTCCTGGGGACTTTCTGCACTTGTACTGGGTTCAAAATCCAATGTGAGTTGCTTCAGCCATCACTAAGGGGTACCTCTGTATTTGCAGCAAGAGGTCTTTGCAGGAAGCACTGGCTGTATGTACCCACCAGCACCCCCTAAATTATGTGTCTGAATGTCATGCAAAGTCAGAGATAGGCAGGTGTCAGGATGGGAGATTTACCTACATAATTCCCTTTTTTTCTAACAGAAGTTGTGCTGTATTCATGGGGTAATTGACTAGATCACAAGAATCTGCACCAAGGATGCAAAAGGCATGGCAACTTGCACCTGTATTTTTACACTTTGTACCATTATTGGTAAATTACCCCTTGTATGTTCCATAGCCCTTAGAGGGCTGTTTTTGCCCCCAGCTCTCTGCTGGAGGAACTCAGACCTTAGCTTGGGTTACAGTAGATTAATCATGATCTTGTTCTAAATAACAGTTTGGATGCAACTAGTCCCTGATTTCTCCATCAATTACAGTATTACTATCTGTTTTAGCAATGATTAGTAGGCTAATTCAATCATCGGTGCCCTATAGAGAGCAAGTCTGACTCAATGGCCTAATGATATGATTGTGCAGCATCTGTATGTGCTCCAGTTCACTGAGGATTCTGCTTGGGAGGTAGCAGGGTTGCCTTGCAGAATAGTACCATTATACCATTAAATTTACACTTAGGGGCAAATTTACAAAAATTCACCCAAAATCCTACGAATCTATTTGAAATAAGTATTCGACTATCGAATTCTTATCGAATAGTTTTAGACTATCATTTTGCTCGATATTCGATTTCTCGATGAATTTGTACAATCGGATACCGACCGTTCGATTTCATGAGCCTCCGAAAAATTTGTACGATTCGAACGATCGAGGCGTTCGTTCGTACAGATGGTATTCAAGCAGGACTTAGCACAAGATGCATTTGGGGGGGTTCCCATAGGCTACTATTGGTATTTGGTAGGTTCAATCTGGCGAAGTAGGCATTCGAAGGATTTTAAGTCCTTCGATCATCGAATGATTGAATTATCGAATATCCGATCATTCGACCTATTCGATAATTCGGTATTCGATGATCGAAGAGGCCAAATTTTGCATATTCGGATATCCGAAAAAATCGTACAATCATAATTCCATCATATTCGAACGAACTTTGATCCATTCACGTGAATTTTGTAAATTTGCTCCTTAATGTATATCAAAGAGAGTCAGGAGTATTCTCCCGTGTGTTCCACTTAAGTCATGACAGATGCTGAGAAACAAAATCCATCATCAAAATATTGTTCAACATAAATAAAATGCGGATTGGTGAGAACAGCAAAGTTGAAACTTCTTTTTCGCTTCATTTCAGGAAATGATTATATCTGGACTACAGCCTGAAACTGCATACTCCATCACTGTCACAGCATATACCACTAAAGGAGATGGAGCTCGCAGCAAGCCTAAAATTGTGTCTACAAGCGCTGCAGGTCAGTTGTGTACCTCTCGTGTAAGAAGCTTTGGGATACCTTTTCTAAGCATGTGGCTTTACATCCCACTGCACTGACTAAAATGAATAAATGACCCTTATAATAAAATATATGTGTAAAATTCTTGAGATGATAGTTTAAGAAAAAACTGACAAAGGGAAGGAAAAAGATATATAATAACCCCCACTTGGATCTCAATATTAAGGTTAAAATAAGTATCTATTGATACTATAAGCTACAACTTTATTAATAAAAAGGACTAACTATCCACATAAAAAGGTAAAAAGGATTATAATTCCTGTATTCTGATAAGCGGTTCCTGCGGTGCAATTAAATTATTCTAAAGTGCTAGTGCTCTTAGGAGTGAATAAAAGAATTATACTGTGCTTAAATAGATTAGTATCTTATCTTTACAATTCATCCGAGAAGTTGAATTCATTGACCTATCAATTCATAATTGTATGATTGACTAGTTGATCAATTAAAATTCATTAAGAATAATTCATTAGATTAAAATAGATATAAATAGAATTAATTGTGTCCTCTTAATAAATAGAGTAATAAATTAATTATAAAAATAAATATTTAGTGCACAATTCATGAAATAGTAGATTGGAAATATGAAAATAGAAGAGTAGAGGTGGAGAAGCCCCTTGTAGGGACCCCACACGGGGAGAAAGGCAGAACACCGGGGACTGCGGTCTCAGTAATTTAACTGCACTTTTCGTTTAAGAGCTATCTAAAGAACCGCAAATCCCCGAAGCCTTGGAGTGAGAGAGATAAAAGAATGAATTGTCATGGACCGGAACCGCTAACTCCACAGGATTGATTTAGGCTGCAAGAATTTCTAGTTCAAAGTTGCTACAAAAGTTAAAAATAATCAGACGAATCCTAAGCCTGCCTTATCCCCGGTGTTCTGCCTTTCTCCCCATGTGGGGTCCCTACAAGGGGCTTCTCCACCTCTACTCTTCTATTTTCATATTTCCAATCTACTATTTCATGAATTGTGCACTAAATATTTATTTTTATAATTAATTTATTACTCTATTTATTAAGAGGACACAATTAATTCAATTTATATCTATTTTAATCTAATGAATTATTCTTAATGAATTTTAATTGATCAACTAGTCAGTCATACAATTATGAATTGATAGGTCAATGATTTCAACTTCTCGGATGAATTGTAAAGATAAGACACTAATCTATTTAAGCACAGTATAATTCTTTTATTCACTCCTAAAAGCACTAGCACTTTAGAATAATTTAATTGCCCTGCAGGAACCGCTTATCAGAATACAGGAATTATAATCCCTTTTACCTTTGTATGTGGATAGTTAGTCCTTTTTATTAATAAAGTTGTAACTTATAGTATCAATAGATACTTATTTTAACCTTAATATTGAGATCCAAGTGGGGGTTATTATCTATCTTTTTCCTTTCCTTTGTCAGAATTGCAATAGTAATCTGACCTCACACGAGGACTTTAAACTATTTAAACCTTAATTGCATAGTAAAAAGTTTAAGAAAAAACAAAATGAGCATAAGTTCAAGCAAATAGTAGTCTCGGGCAACAATTTAGGCATGCACACGAATTCCTGCCCGAGCTGCAAGCACTTGCTTGGTGTAGCAGAGTTTCTACAAATAACCCAGTCATACCACATTAATATGTATGAAAAAAACTAAAATTCAAATAGTATGTATTACAATATATGTTCCACTTAAGAAAGTGACTTTTTAATCAAAAGTAAACAGATTGCCAATCTTGCTTTTCGAATCCTAAACTCTACAAACATGCATATAAAATATAGCCAGTTATAATCAGAAAGCAGTCTAGTAAAGGTACTTGTATTAATATTTTCTAATAGTGTCAAAGAGCTGCAAATCTCTCAAGACCTGGAATCTTGGAGGATGATTTTTTCTTACACAAGATAATTACAACATCCACCTACTAACTACTTTCACTGACTACCCAGCAGCTATCCATCAAATTAGTCGAATTAGTTCTTTCTTTCCCACATTTATTATTGCCCCATTAGTATTTCACATAAACCTGCCTCAAAAGCTGGCAACTGAATTCCTAAATTGAAGTGCACTATTGAAACTTGTTAATTAGCATAAAGTGCAGCTCCAGTGGTTGCAAGACAGCTCTTTCCTTATCGCCTGCCATAAGGCAGTTTAGAGACCTGTTGTGGCCTACATGCATGTCTGAATGGCATGAAGTTAGGAGATGGTTAGTGTGGTGTTTATACAAATGGCCTGTAGATGTCACTGTGCACATGAGTCATACTGTGCATACACAGTACTTTCTATACTGCTTAAGGCTCTAGAGTTTATGTTACTGTTGTGTAATGGCTGTATGTTATACTCTACTCATCCTTGGTCATCAGAACACAATACATTGGCAATGAGATGTCTCTTCTACCTCTGCAGCAGCCTGCACCTATTCTCCCAAATCCTAGTGAACCTACCATACATTTTACTGATTGGATCCATATGTTTGACAATTACATTATTGCTGCTGACCAAGGAGAGATTTCTTCTGCTAGAAAGCATGCTTTACTTATTCATTGCCTGCTGGGAGCAGAGGGACAGCTTACCTTATGAAACTGATGAAACTGCACTTACTGCTATAAAGAACTTTTTCATGCCAAGAGTAAATGTGGTTACTGAAAGATATCAATTCCACCAACATGGACAACATAATGGCAAATCCACAGAACAATTAGTAGCAGCTTTGAGAGAGCTGGTTGCTACCTGTGACTTTGGGAATTTAACAGATGGAATGCTAAGAGACCAAATAGTGGAAAAATAAATTCACCACACATTAGAGAGACTTCTCCTAGAGCAGGATTTAACACATGAAACAGCTGTGGCAGAGGCTAAAACTCTTAGTCATGGAGCTGCTGGAATGTACAGATTGTGAATCCAGTACTGTGGCCTAATAATACACAGTCACAGGCAAAATACAGTGTGAAGGAAAGGGATTCACTGCAAAACCATGTAGCAAATACAAATAAAAATACTGCTTTCGCTGTGGTTCAACACAACACACTGCAAATTATGCTACCTGTCCAGCAAAAGCTGTACAGTGCCGCAAATGCAAAAAGGTAGGTCATTTTGCTAAGTTCTGCCATCGTTCTGCTAATGATGTTCATGAAGTCATTACTACAAATGTTACAGTATTAAGTGTGGCTAAAACTGGTACATTTATTCCAGACAAGGTTATATGAACTGTCGATTTCAATACTGCTTCTGCTGACAAGGGACACTCCATTAATCTGATGCTTGATACAGGTTCAACTGTTTCTATACTTCCAAAGGATATTTTCTTGAAATACTTTGCAAAAGATACCCTTGTTGCATCTGCCCTGAGACTGGTCATCCAATCCCTTTGCTTGGTTGTTTTCTAGTGACTGTACAATTTGAATCAAATACTAAAAAATTTACTTTTACATTGTGAATACTTGGAAGGGATCTCTTTGCTGCATTAACCCTATAATTAGTTTAATTACTACAGCACCAGTGCCTGCTACACAGCCTGTGGCTAAAATTTCACACAAAGCAACACTTCACTGGGCTGTGCAAAGAACTCTGTGCACAAAGTTAAGTGGAGACCAGATGTAAATTGAGGCGGTTGCCCTACCCTATAAGGGAGGCTGTCTCACAGGAGCTAAAGAAACTGGTAGAGCAAGATTTTATTGAAAAATCAGAATCCTCAGAATGGGTTTCACCAATTGTAACAATGAAGAAAACTGGAGGTATTCTCCGTGTGTCACCGTGAACCTAATAAAGCAGTTGTTATAGATAATCATCCCTTGCCCTTGTCATGTATGTCATGCATGAGGAAAGCAGAGGCCTCACCTTAAGCATTGAGTTGTTTTCAATGACTGATGTCTTCTATACTCCAAGACATACCTGGTGTACAGTGCTACTTGGATGGTATAATTGTCTACGATCCAACTATGGCTCTTCATTACAAGTACCTAAAAAATGTTCTCAAATGCATTGATTCTACAGGACTGAAACTTAACCTTTCCAAATGCCACTTCAGACAAACTCAGCTGTCATTTCTGGGTCATATAATTTCACACGGTTTGCTGCCTGACCCTGACCATGCCAACGCTATTATACAAGCACCTACTTCATTTGCTTTTCAGACCTTGCAAGCTTTCTTAGGTCTTACTTTATGGTATTCTAAGTTTATTCCCAACTATGCTTCAGTTGTGCAGCCACTTAGAGCACTACTATGTGTAACTTCAAGTTTGGTTTGGTCAGAGACTGCTCAACATAGCTTTAAAATAGTGAAAAAGTTAATTGTGAACAGTCCAGCACTAGCTTTATTTGATCCTGCTCTACCCACTATGGTTACTACAGATGCTTCAGACTATGGCGTTGGTGCAGTTCTCACACAGATCTATGCTGATGATTCAGAGAAAACTGTTGCATTTGCATCCAGAACACTTACAGAGAAAAAGCATAAGTATTGAACTGCTGAAAAAGAATCTCTAACATGTGTTTGGGCAACAGAAAAATGGAGAATATACCTATGGGGTAGAGAATTTACCTTATGCACTGATCACAGCCCTTTAACTTCACTGCTTACAACAAAGGGATAGGAAGAGCTGGAATGCGCATAGCTAAATGGTTAGAAAGGCTACTGAATTTCAACTACAAAATGCAATACAAACTAGGTTTGAAAAATCTTACTGCTGATTGTTTGTCACTGTTACCTGCAGCTTCTGATACACTGGATGTGGACATAGAAGTTGTAGCATTGACTGATATTTTATCACCTACAGTTACAGCTGCTGATTTTAAGCAAGCTTGCCTCACATGTTCAATCCAAGTAAAACCATGGGACATCTTTCAAAGCAAATGGCCAAATGCTGAGAAGAAATGCAGTCCTGATCTTCAACCTTACTACAGGATTAGACACAAACTATCCTTAGTTGATGCCAATGTTATCTGTGGTGCTCACTGCTTACTGCTACCAGAGACCTTGTGAATGAGAGTCATCAAGGAATTGTACGTACAAAACAAAGACTACAAGAACTATACTGGTGGCCAGCAATGGGTGTCAATGTAGTATCTGCCATTCATTCTTGTGTTACTTGTCAGAATCATGACAAAACAGCTATCACATATGCACCACCACTTCATCCAGTACCATTTCCTGATTCAGCATGGGAAAACTTGCTATTGATATTGTGGGTCCTTTTGTAGATGCTCCTATAGACTGCAGATTTGCTATAACCTTAATAGATTATTACAGTAAATGGAATGAAATTGCATTTGTTTCTCACATAACATCAGCTACAGTAATAGCATTTCTGTCTGCAATCTTCAGCAGAGAAGGTAATCCAAAGGAGTTAATATCAGACAGCAGACCACAGTTTGTCTCATCTGAGTTTGAATTCTTTCTGAGGAAGAGGAATATTGTGCATAGTAATTCTTCAGTGTATTACCCACAAGCAAAAGGAGAAATCGAGCGATTGAACAGAAGTCTGAAAGAAGCACAACGGACAGCAAATCTTATTGGGAAATCTTGGAAAGTATTTACAACAGAGTTCCTACATAACCACAGAGCAATGTGCCATGCAACAATCCAAGCATCTCCAGCTGAATTATTACATAGCAGACAGATGTGCACTAAGTTACATGTTGCAGACATCAAACTTCAACAAAATACTGTGCCTACAAAATTGTTAGCTGACATTGTCAAACATCAACAAGCCAAATGCAAGGCTTATACTGACAAAAAATGTTGTGCAAGAGAAGTGCACTTTCTACCTAGATCTTTAGTCAGAATTAAGAAACCAGGACAACTGAAACAAGGACAAGGATCTAAATTTACTACACCACTTGCACAAGTGAGACGCCAAGAGGATCATACACATATGAACTGTCTGATGGATGCATATGGAATGCAAGTCATCTTGCCCCTGCTTGATATGACTTTTGAGAAGGACATTTACCTACTCCTGATGCAACTGCAATAGGCCTGACAAAAGTGAACCTATAAGACGTACTGAGAGAATCAGAAAACTACCTGCATGGACCAAGGACTAAGTCATGTGAAAAATATATATTATTGCTTTAAGATGTATTATTGTTGTTTATTACATTTGCCCAAATGCTTTCCTACTGTAGGGGGAATATGTGGTGTTTAAACAAATGGCCTGTAGATGTCACTGTGCATATAAGTTAAACTGTTCATACACAGTACTTTCTATACTGCTTAAAGTGCTAGAGTTTATGTTACTGTTGTGTAATGGCTGCATGAGCCTATGAATAAAGCACTGTTATACTCTACTCATCCTTGGCTATCAAAACACAACAAGTAGTGGGAAGGGAGGGGTGGACACCTTCATGTTCCCCCCCTCATACAAGCGTATGATAATTTCTCATATTAACTAGCTATCATGGAGTAATAACAGGTGTAGTGGAGTAATAACAAAGAGGAAGGAGTTTGTTCTTTGTCTAGTTATTTATAGTAACCAGAAAGTTTTTTTTCAAAAGGAAGACTTATAATTGATATCTTATGAGTGGTCCGATCAAACTGTAACCTGATATAATATTACCCATAAGAGTGGTTTTCAGCTACAGTGTACTAACTTGGCCCTGAACTTGACTTGTGCCATTGTTAAAGAATACAGAAAATCATTTATGGATTTTATATATTCCACTGCTTTTGGCCACACTATCTATGGTGAGCTATAAAATAGCTGCATTGAATCTAATATTCTTTACTTCTTGCCCTCTGGCTGCTGGGCATTATTTGCAGTTTAATAGTGTCCTTGCCACATGTTCTTTATTGCACACAAGACTCCAGATATCAAGGATACACACTTCACTTTGCCTCCAGGTAGATGAGGTTATTTCATTTAATAAGGCAAACTCTACTCTGATTTACTTCTTCTAGATACTCGTCGTATTTCTTAAATCCTTTTGTGGCACCACCAATCAAAAAAATAAAATCAAAATAGCCATCAATATGAGTGCTGCCGCAAGAATAAAAACATTTTATGACATATATAACTTTGTGACAGCTTATAGCAATCTTCACTGGAAACTTGAAGGAGATATTATTCTGTTTCTGTGGGCTTTCCTTACTTTGCTTATGCTCCATTGACTTTAATAATGTTTAGAACACAAAGAAAAAATATGGTTTAGAGCTGTGTCTTTGAAATTCCATTATTACCTTAATTGTATTTATTTTTGTAATAGTCCCAATTAAATAAATATACATTCCAGTATAAATGCTTGTTTATTGAAGTGTGTGTCCATGTTGTCTTGATACAACTAAAAAGAATGCTACCTTTATGGTTGCCCTTCCCGTTTCTAATTTTTGTGCAAGCTTTGATTCTTTGTATGGGTTGAAATAAGTCAATAGATAAGATTCTGTAGCACCTTTGTAAAATCTGGAGAAAGACTAGCAACAGGAGTATCATTATACGTTTGTAGCTTTTAAGATTCAGTCATACAAGGAATCACAGTTAACAGTGATTAAAACAATCACTTTTTATTAACTTGTAAATTAAAAAATACCAAATCATTTAATTGCAACTCTTCTAAATGTGCTTGAATATCTCACTTGGGATCAGTTTTCTGCTTTTTTTCTGCCCTCATTTTGAGCCAGTAATCAGTACTCTTTTAGGCAACCCTTGAATAATGATTTGTATAAGAAAGTTTTTACATTTCTACTACATTCACTACTACATTTATAGTAGGTAAGCTAAATGCTGCCACATTTTTTCATTTTAAGAAAGCCTGCTTGGGGAAAAAATATCTCATCTTACATGGGGATCCTTTATGACTGCTTAAGCCTAAAGACTTGAGCAATCGTAAATCGCCCCCTAAGTGTTGCTTAAGTGACTGTAAAATTCAGGGGAATACTATCAGCTCTACTATGGAACTCTTAACACCCTACTGAGCAGAAGCATGTTTGACTGCTCAAAGCAAAGGGACGCTCTCTGACAAACTGACGCTTGTACTTGCTTTGATAAATGTGTCAATACTATAATAAGACATATCCTCCAGGATTCATTAGTATGCATTTTAGTATACTGTATCTGCCCCAAGGTGTCACATAAAAACCAGATGCAGCATAAGGCATATGCAAGATTAAACTAACTGTAATAATGTAGATTATGCAAAACCATGGATATTTTTCCATAAAATGAACACAGAATAGTCTATTCTTTCCAGTTCCCAAACTGCTGAAGCAGGATCACCATAAAATAAAAGGGGTAGCCTATATTTGCATCCCACAAATCCATGTTTAACAGGATACATTTCTGCAAGGCAAACAACTTTCCTTATTTATTAAATGGTTTCCATGTATGAATTTTAATACGGGGCCCCGCACAACAACATTTTCGAGGGCCCCCTGGGCCCCACCCCTGATCCCGCCCACTCCACATCACAGTTAAAAGACCACACAGACATCAGTGCTAAAAAAGTAGTCAGGGCCCCCCTTACAAGTTGAAAAAAATTGGGGCCCCAAAAAATATTTAAAAAAAAAACATTGGTGGCAGAGGCCTATAGAGTATTAAATTAAAACATTGGTGGCCAGGGGATTAAAAAAAACTAAAAAAAAAAAACACATTGGTGTCAGTAGAATTGAACCCATGGCTTCAGGATTTCAATTATAGCTGTTTTAACGACTTTGGGTATTTTCGCCGCTTCAGGACTTCAGTGTCGGCTCCTATCGTGACTTCGGGTATTTTCGCTGCTTCAGGACTTCAGTGTCGTCTCCTTCGTGACTTCGGGTCTTTCCGCTGCTTTGGGACTTCGCGTCTCGTTGGCACTTCCGCATACTGCAATGAAGACATTGGAAGGAGCCACACGGGGCTCGGCGCTCGTAAGGGGGGGCCCGGCCCTTGAGAAAAATGCAGCACTACCGGGTCCCCCTTCAGCCCCGGGCCTGGGACACTTGCCCCCCCTATGGTGGGCCTGACCCCCCCCCATACTCCTGATACAGAGATCCTCTAGTGCAGGAGCCATTTACCAATTTTAAAAAGTGATGGCAGGGGCATTAACTTTGAGAACCAGCTAATGTCTGAAGAAAACTTTAGTTTGTTGGCTGCTGTGCATGTGAGTCCCTGGTGTATACTGGGGGAATATCAAATCTCTCAGTGGACTTTGAAACCCTACTCATGCCAAAATAAAGTCTTATCTTTGTTGTAGCTTGAGGCAAATTGGATACAGTTGCCCAGTTTGCCTTTTTTTAGCCAAGATAAATATTGCCTTACCATTTTTAGCTGAATTTAGAATACTTTCATAAACCTTTCTGAAAATAATGGCTCAGAACAGATCTTTTACATTTTTGCCATAATCATAGTAATATACATTTATGGTACAGCCACCTAGACATTTTCTCTATAATCTCCAAACATAATACTAGTGCATACATTCATCTTATCCTCAGAATTACAGCCGATTGTTATTGTGTATGGGGAAAATTGTCTTTCAGCCATAGGCCCCAATTATAATCTTTTTACTTTGTTACGTTAATCAATAGTTAAATACTGCCTGGAAGTGTGTCTGACATAAATCTGCTATTTACAAAGATAAGTTTTGGTTTAAGGTTATTTTTAGTCAGAAAGACCAAACAGGTTGTAAAAGTACATTTACTAGAAAAAATGGAGCACTATTAAAGCTTATTTATACATTAAATGATTATACAATTTTTACCCAGTGATAAAACCTTTTAAATATTCAAAGCTAATACTATGTATATATATATATTATTTTTCAGTTCCTGGTAAGCCTCGACTTGTCATTAGCCACACTCAGATGAATACTGCTCTTATACAGTGGTATCCTCCTGTTGAAACATTTGGAACAGTCACTGGTTACCGCTTAAAATTTGGCCGCAAGGATTTGGACATGCTTACAACTTTCGAATTTTCTGAAAAAGAAGAGCATTTCACAGCCACGGACATTCACAAAGGCGCTTTATACATCTTTAGATTATCAGCCAGAAACAAAGTGGGCTATGGAGAAGAAATTGTAAAAGAACTTTCCATTCCAGAGGAAGCACCAAGTGGATTCCCTCAAAACATTCACTGTGAAAGCACTTCGTCGACATCAGTACTGATAACCTGGCAACATCCAAACTTAGAAGAAAGAAATGGCCTCCTCACAAAATATACCCTAATGTACAGAGATATCAATCTTCCACATTATCCAATTGAAGTACCCATTGTTCCTGCTGATACGACTGGGAATCTTATTGGGTTAAAACCTGATACCACATACGATGTAAAATTACGTGCACATACAAGCAAAGGTCCTGGTCCCTTTAGCCCAAGTGTCCAGTTCAGGACACTGCCAGTTGATCAAGGTAGGATTTGTCTACATAAGGCTTTCTCCTTAGAGGATTTTCATTCTTTGGATATCAGTTTATTGGAAGCAGTTACTAATCCTTATGGTACTGCTCATAGTAATAGGGTCTACAAAAAAGGTAAAGTAATTCCATCTTAAAATGTTTTGGCTACATTAGTCTACAGTTTATCATTGACTGGTTATCGCCTACATAATGTTTTCAGGTAAGAATAAAAAAGCTGGCATAACAGAGAGCCTAATGGGTTGTCATACTGTTTTACCCCCTTCAACAAAGTACATCAACACATAATCATTTGAGGTACAGTTTTTAATGGCACTATGTATAAAGGGTAGTTTAAATACATTTGCTTACTTTTCCAGCAGTGTTCGCAAAAAATTTTCATGTGAAAGCTGTGATGAAAACATCAGTTTTGCTGTCATGGGAAATTCCAGAGAATTACAATTCTGCTCTGCCTTTCAAAGTAAGTTGATGTCTTCCAACATGGCATCTTTCTACTAGGGTTGGACTGATCTTTATTGTACAGCAATATTGGGCATGTCATGTTTTTCCTCTCTTAGGGTGCAACTAGATTACTCTTCCAGTAAAGACGCTGTATTTTTAAATTGGGTTTACAAATAGTTTTTTGGTATAAAGTAAGGATGAAGATTGGTATTACTCATGCCTAGTTTTTCACCCGTCTGGGGCATAAACAGAGATAGAAGGCCCACATAGGCAAAGAATAATGAAGATATAGGTAGACACAAATGGTAGAGAGTCAGTGTTAAATGTAGGTGCTACTGAAAGGAATATTTTCCTGTCCCTTTTTATCATGTGCACTCTGAACCTTAAAATAGTGTAAAAGAAGGGGCCATATGAATACTGTTTTTAGTTGATACTACATTTTCATATACATTTAAATATTTGAAAATTTTTAATGACTGTTAAATAATAAGCAACACTTCCACATTAAACCCTGATTAGAACTGACAGATGCAATCAAAAAGCATTGGTGTAAAAAGTATCCAAAAGTCAGTTATATTGGTTCAACAAATATGTTTGCAGTTTGTTTTCAGGGATTCTATATCCATGGTGCATGGTTGGCACCCAGACTGTTAATATGCCCTTATGTCTTTGGCCACACCCTGTTATGTCCCAAATCCATTTACATTTTACTTACCACCAGCCTCTTGTAACACTGATGATATTTTTGTGTTAAAAATTGTGCTGAATTTTAAAGTTGATCAGTTTCAGACAACAAACTATGAACTACTGCAATGATATGCTCTCAGATGGAGCCCACACACACGTAAGTTATCTCATATGTCAGGGCCAAGAACAGGGGTGTAGATGACAAATACTTTGCTCATGTGCAATTTGTTGGAAACAACACACAGGCACTTTATCATATTGGGATTGGACAGCAGTAATAACTGAAAGCTTTCCTATTGAAAATGTGCTGCAGTATATGAAGTAATTGCAAACACACAATCCATCCTCCCACTATCACAAAATGTTCTCACCATGGAAAAAGTTACTTGAATTATGTTATTAATTTGAGTCTCACTGCCCATTACTTATTGATATATTTCTGCTATATGCTTTGTAGATCTGGGAAGGGAAGAGATATTAGCAATGATGGGTCAGAGTTTTCCATTTCCTTCTGTACTGAAGCTTTAAAAAATATTAATCAATTCTTTTGTGGAAACTTACTAAAACATAGTAGATTTGTGTACTGCAAATAATACTTAATTATAATTAATAGTATCTGCTGCTGACACAGACAGTAAATTGCATAATAATTCTTACAATCAATGTGATGTATGTACAATATGCGCTTATGACTTACAAGGACAATCCCTTGTACACAGCAATGTTTATTTAGTGCATTTGAGTTTGTTTTACACACATAGAGATCAAATTAGATGCTAAAACATTTTATCAATTCAAATGTATGCAAATATACAGCGATCTAGTACATAAAATGATGAATTTTGTTTGGCTCTTTACTGGATCTCTACCATGCTGAGCATTTGTCATCATAATGTACTGTATTTACAAGTAGGGGATCTATCACCTGGAAACCCATAATCCAGAATGCTCTGACATACTATAGTGTGGCATTTAAATAAGCAGTTCTTCATTTTCTACTTATTTGCTTTTGCTCTGTCAACGTACATTGAACCACTGCTTACCTAAGCTACCATAAATCCAGAGTTCACAGTAAAATAACAAGTTCCTATGTACATAAGATACGGGGAAACACACATTTTCAACCTGAATGAGCTGCCATTTTAATATCCACATAGCTCCCTTCCACTTTATGTATATCTTATAAAATACAAAACAAAAAGTGCTGAACATGATATATCTGTTTTTTCAAATTGTTGCAGTATAATTGGTCTCAGGCAATTTTTTTATATTATATTAGCCATTACATCTTATAATGGAATATAACCATTCGATCTATTCGACTATTGAATGCTTATCGAATAGTTTTAGGCTATCATTTTGCTCGATATTCGATTTCTCGATGAATTCGTACGATCAGATACCGATTTTCACGAAAAAATCTTACTTTTTCCTTCGAGTCTCTGAAATATTTGTATGGTTCGAACGATCAAAGCGTTAGATTGTACAAATAATATTCAAGCAGGACTTAGCAAAAGAAGCCTATGAGGGGTTTCCATAGGCTTCTATTGGTATTCGGTAGGTTCAATCTGGCGAAGTATTTTAACATTTTAATTCCTTCGTTCATCGAATTATCGAATATCCGATCATTCGATAATTCGTATTCGATGATTGAAGAGGCCAAATTTGTATATTCGAATATCCGAAAAAAATCGTACGATCGTAATTCGATCATATTCGATCGAACTTCGATCCATTCACGTGAATTTTGTAAATTTGCCCCAAAGCGTGGCTTGGATAATTTCTTGGACAGGTATAATATCCAAGGCTATTGTTATACTAAAATCTATAGTTAGTATAGATATGGGTATATATAATTTATGAAGGGTCAGTGGGAGTGCATGTATGTATGCTGGGTTTCATTTGGAGGGGTTGAACTCAGTGGCCTTTGATCTTTTTTCAAATCGATCTAACTATGTAATAAACAACCTATTTAATTATATTATGCTGAAAGCCACAGGTAGTGCTAAAGACTGACTCAACACATGCAATCCCTCACTGTAGTTTGCTTTGTTTCGTAAGATACTTTACGATGATGGCAAAATGGCAGTTGAAGCTGATGGACGGGCAACACAGAAGCTTATTACTAATTTAAAACCTGAGACCTCATACTCTTTCGTCCTCACTAACCGAGGCAACAGTGCAGGAGGTCTACAGCATAGAGTTACTGCAAATACAGCTCCAGATGTTTTGAAAACTAAACCTGTATTTATTGGGAAAACCAACTCTGACGGAATGATCACAGTTGAGCTTCCGGAAGTCCTAGTGAATGACAAAATCAAGTAAGGCATTCTCATATTTTTTCTAACTAAAAAATAAATGTAATTAATGTTGCTGTATTACTATTAAAATGATCTAAAGCAAAGTTGCACCTCTTAGACCATGAACTTGCTTTGTGCTGGATTGAAAAGTTGGTAAAAAGAATAGAGTCTAGTGTTCAGTGGTGCAAGAGATCCCTGTACTCAAGACCTGCAGGTCCTTCTATTTTACCGTTATTAATGGATTTTAATAATTGGGGCATACTTGTTCACATCCATTGACCACACACATGCAGGCCCCATCTATGGCAAGTGTAATTTGCTCCTATCAGTATGTATTTACATTGACAGCTCTAAGCACTATGCAGAAGAACAGGGTAATTTGTGGACCGAAATCATGGCTATTTGCAAATACTTTTTTGTACCCTATTTTAAAAAATCCTTCAGAACTCTACTACCAAATATGTGGATGGGTTTGCATACATAATTATATATATATATATATATATTTATAAGGCATATCTCTATCTGACACAAAGGGAATGGATTTCTTATTGTTTGTGGTTAATTAAACAATATATAATTAGTGAATAGATTCCTGAAAATAAGCAGTACTACAATAATTTTGATACAAGCTTCCACATTCCAACAACTAACGGGGATCTGCATATGTGTCACTATGAAATATTGTTCCTTGTTCTACTGGATGCCATTAAAAGGGTACTGTTAAGAAATATCACAGATGTGATTAATTTCAGCAGATTGACTCATGATAATAAAGGGAACATGCAAATTCAATGAAATGAGACAGAGAAATTATCTGTACAATTTATCAAATGTGCAACACAGCAAGACATTTTTAACTTTTTTTTCCATTCTCCTTGCTTCTTTTTAAAGTTTTTAAAGCTAACTTGCACTTTATTCTACCCTCCCCATGCACATTTAAATATTGACTCATTTTTATTTTGCAGAGGCTATTATATTGTCATTGTCCCTTTGAAGAAATCACGTGGGAAGTTTATCAAGCTTTGGGAAAGCCCAGATGAAATGGAATTGGATGAAGTAAGAAAAATATGAAGATACATTTTGTAAACATATTTGAAGACTAGGGTTCTTTGATTCTCTTTGGTTTTCAAAGTTTGTCCAGAGCAGGGCTTCAGCAATTGCTGATAGTTATGAAGTCACCTTATATTACTCTATTACTCTCTTGTAGCAACTTTGTTTCATCATACACACTCCTCATCAGAGAGGCTGGTATAAGGTCCCATAGAAAGTCAGTATTTAGTGGGCTGGTGGGGGCTGTTTGGGCCTCTGTGTGGGCTGATTGGCCTCTGCGTACCTGAAATGCCAGGGCCTATTTTAATTCTCAGTCCGGACCTGCTCCTCATTGAGGATATATTTTTAGAAATGCCCCTAGAGAAGCAGATTTGGAGGGTAGAGGTTCTACTACCATTTGTGCTTATTTAGTATTGTAATACCATTTGTAAATTCAGCCCTGAACTTTATCACCTTTAGACAGAAGACACTTCCATTACAGTATGTGTTACAAGTGACTCTCTCAAGCTTGCCTATGCAGTGTAGGTGGAAAAAGGGTTAGCCATGCTGTTCACACAGGCACAGGTAGATCTCTTATTAAATTGGGCACCAATGGTTCTGAAAACACTAATAAGAAATTAACTGTTTATTTACCGAATTATATAACAGACATAAGATATTTGAATACAGTATTGTATAATCAGTCAGAAAATAGCTCTTAACTTAAATTATTTTGATGGCATTGCACAGGAAGCCAACCTGCAACTAACAAGCTCCAAGTGCAACTTATGTGGGATATCAATCTATCCTTAAAGGTGGCCATAGACGCACAGATAATATCGTACGAAACGAATTTTCGTACGATATTCGGTGCGTGTATGGTGGGAAATGAGCCGACCGACATCGTCAGAGGATTAAGATATTGGTCGGCTGGTTGATCGGACTGGATGGAAAATTTTGATCGGATGCCTTTGAAAGCTCCCTGAACATCGGCCATTGTTAGTGCTGAATCGTCAGATACAGGTAGAATTCTATTGTTTCTACCTGTATATCTGACGATTCAGCTCTACATGTGTGTGTTGAAATGAACGATCTTTCTTGGAAAGATCTTTCCCGAGAAAGATCGTAATTGTTACGTCTATGGCCAGCTTAAGTCTGTACATTTCAGTCCCTAATCTGTCCTTATGACATTAAAGATACTACCAATTCTGCTCTCCTGGTTGGAGCATCAGGCTGCTTACTAACTACCCTGACCTAGACTTTCACTCCTATAATTAGCTATTACAAGGTCTTTCCTCACAGTAGCATCACCTAGTGAGGTCTGCCTCAGGTTTTTCAGCACCATTCAACTCTTCCAGCAAAGAGCAAGTACCACAACAAACGCATTCACAGGTCTTGTGAAAAAATCCAAAGTGGATTTATTCAATGTTTCAGCCCCTACATCAAAGCTGTTATCAGGAAGTGAATAAATCCACAAATTTTTTCACAAGACCGTGAGGTTGTTTTTCTTATACTATTATGTATATAGTAACTACTGCAATGTGTATAAAAAAAGCCAAATTGTCTTTTACTTCTCCCATTTTCTGTACAGCAGCTCTAGTACAACAGGAAAAATCATATTCCTCTTGAGTAGATCCTTAGGTTTTTAAACTGGATTGTGTACTGGGAAACACATAGGGTTGCGGGCTGGATCATTTCTGTTTTTAATTTATGCACATTGTCATTTTGAATCACAATCAGGACATATAATTTGTGTCCTGAGCCTGCAAGGACAGAATGTCTAATTGCTTAAATTAAAGCGCGCAAACTGCCTGATCTTCTCTCTTTGTAATAAATATTTTATTCTTTGCTCATTGCAAAGCAAGAAGTGAAAGTTCAAAGAGGTGAAATAATTATACAGCAATGGCTTAATCTCTATGGATATGAACTCTATTAAAGGTCGGGTTCATTAGTGGCATTTGCTAAATCTGAAACAAATGCTAAATTGCAATTTGCAGTGCAGTTTAACTTTTGACCTGTACCTTTTGGTTCCTTTAGCTTCTTCTAAACACTGCTAGTAAAGAAATAATGGTGGTGTTGTTTAAGCCATTCTGTCATTTAATGAAGGCTGCTTCATGATGAAAATGAGGAATGAAATCACATACTGGTGCTCATTTTCTAACATTCTGCAGCTATACAGAAACTGCTGTTTTCAGAATTACTTGTCTGTGGGCAGAAGCTATTTGATTGTGTGCCAGTGCAAAATTACTGCCACATGCAAATGTTTCTGCATAGCCCTGAGTTTAATGTCACAAAAACACTGCAGTGACTATCCACTCTTTAACCTGGTGCTATTCACCTGGGTACAGGTATGAGATCCATTATGCGGAAACCCATTATACAGAAAACTCGGGTTCAAATTTTGAAAAACTATTTTAATTTCATCTGTAAAAATAAATAAGTACCATGTGCCTGATCCTAACTAAGATTTAATTAATCCTTATTGGTAGCAAAACCATAATGGGTTACATTAATATTTAAATTACCTGTTGGTAGACTTCAGTTATAGAGATTCAAATTACCGACCCCTTATCTAGGGATGTAGCGAACGTCGGAAAAAATGTTCGCGAACTTCCGGACAAAAATGCGAACGGTTCGCATTCGAAGGCGAATTTTAAAAGCTAGAAAAGACATTTCTGGCCAGAAAAATTATTTTAAAGTTGTTTAAAGGGTGCAACAACCTGGACAGTGGCATGCCAGAGGGGGATCAAGGGCAAAAATGTTTCTAAAAAATACATTGTTGACACAGCGCTGCATTTTGTGCTGTAAAGGGCAGAAATCACACTACGTCACTCAGGTGATGTTTCTGGACACGGAATGTGAAAAAGCTCACACAGCTACGTGGCACTTGGTTAAAGACTGGGCAAACAATGCCTACAAGGTCAACGTATACACTACTACAGCAGTGGATACGAATTACGGAAAATATTATTGCTGCTTGAAAAATGTCACTCAGGATGGTGTTTCTGGAGACGGTATTATTATTGATATTTAGACAGAATGTGAACAAGCTCACACAGCTAGATGGCAGTTGTTTGAAGAACAGTAGATTACTAGCCAGCAAACTTACTATCAACTGTCCCTCAAATCACTAACAGCTCTCTCCCTACACTAGCTCTTCCAAGCACACACAGGCAGAATGAAAAAACGCTGCAGGGCTTCAGTTTATATATGGAAGGGGAGTGGTCCAGGGGGTGTGGGGGTGGTCCAGGAGGGAGAGCTTCCTGATTGGCTGCCATGTATCTGCTGGTCTGGGGGAGAAATGGCAAAAAAAAAAGCGCCAGCTAAGGCGAACCCAAATTGGCGAACGTCGCGCGACGTTCGCGAACATTTGGCGAGCGCGAACAGCCGATGTTCACTCGAACAAGTTCGCCGGCGAACAGTCCGCGACATCCCTACCCTTATCCAAAAAGGAATCCTAGGTCCCAAGCATTCTAGATGAGTTCCCATAACTGTATAACAAGACAGGGGCCTCTCAATTGAGCACATACCATTTTAGGTTCTAGGCAGACCAACTAAGATCTAGATTTATATTAGGATGATCTGCCCCATGAAGTACACATACATGCAAACATGTCAGGTATCAAAGTAAAAAACACAAGAACAAAAACTTCAAAATTGTAAAATTGCATTTCAGATGAATAAAGAAATGACATTGAACTTTGGCAAAATTACACTGTAAAAGTATGCAAAACTAATTCTTATAAAAAAAGAGCCTTTTTAATCATCCTGTACTTTGTGGTGCATTAATGTGTGTAATAGTTTGATAAAGAACATTTATTAATTCAGAAAGTTTTGGGTCAGAATGGGTTGCTTCCCACTTTGTACCAATATATTTGAGAGCTGAGGCCTCATTGTAGAATTAATGGTGGAGGAAATAAGATATGCATTGACTGGAAAATGAAAATTATTCCCACTTAAAGGGGGGGAAAGCTACAGCCCTTGATATATCTCCTAGAATGGCTCTTACAATTTATTGTGAAAAAAAGTTGAACCTTTTACATATACAGTATATCTGTACCAGTTGATATTGCTAAATGATCCTGCTAAAAGGTCTGATTGCTGTCTAATATTTCTTGCAATTTATAAAATAGGGCAGTAATGGGTGCAGTTCATTTATTATTATTTTTCTTAATGACATTCTATAAAGCTGCGAAACAGCACAGACAATGTTTAATAGTTCAGATTATCCCTATGATAGGAGTCACTTTTTACAAAGCCAAATAAAATACCAGTGTGTTATCTTATTTGTAGGATGGGTCCACGGGTTATTAGCATTCTTTATTTGAATAGCCCATGACATATACTGCAGCACTGTACAGAGATTCTACGTCATATAAGGTCCTTATCATGTTCTCACACACACACACACACACTATGTTCATTTATCAGCAGGATGTTAACCTGCCTGTATGTTTTTGGGAGGAAAATAAATCACCTGTAGGAAACTCACACAAACACATGAAGAACTTAAAAATTCCTTTCAGGTGACGCCCAGGCTGAATTCAGACTTAGTATTGCAAGCCAGCAGTGCTGCTCTTTGCACCTCATTGCAGCCCATAATGTGTGTTATGTATAATCTCTGTATAGAATAATCATAAAAAAACGGTAACTCATCTTTTTCAACAAATCGCTACTCAAGTTTGTTTTTATGATCATAACACTGCCTATTTATTTGTCTTCTTACATTCTCTTCTATGCGTTTGGCATTTTGTTTTCCCCTTTGTATTAATCCTTACCACACCAGCATGCAGACTGTTCCTAACATCCATCACCCTTGCCATTAGGAAAAAAAAATAGAACTGTAACAGAAGATTTAACTCGGATAACCTCAAAAGTTATTATTCTGAACTTGTTAGATTTCACTGCTTACTTTGAGCTAAATGTATGGAATCTTCTATACTGAATGATTGTTGTCTAGGGTTTTCTGGATAAGGATCCTTGTGTAATTTTGAGCACTATGATTTATATTAAATATACAATAACCCAACTGAATTTACCATCAAAAAAGGACTCATTCCATATCTTGGCTAGGCCGAATTGTGGCAATCAAAATGAACTTTCTCCCCCAGATATTGTA
>CM044432.1:112216127-112228576 GCA_024363595.1 Xenopus borealis
ACATGAAAATAAAACTGAAGTTTAAAAAAAAAAAAAAAGGACTCATTCTAGCTCAGTTAACATCAAGTATGAGGTGTTATAGTGAAAAAACACAAACATGGTTTAAACATTCCATTTACTTTCATAGAATATTTTTTGTGCTTGAATATGTCCTGGTACACTTGGGCTTTTCTGCTTCTAACTCACCTGGAAATCAGTTAGTACTTCTTTATTCTATAATATCACAGCCTTGAAGCCTAATTATTTGTTTACATAAGAAAAGAGGAGAAAAAAATAAAAGTATAGAATTGTTGTTGCTTTTATATACATCCCCGGCTTCTAAAGTACTAGTTAGTCAATCACGGTAAGGATGACTGGTCATGCCTTATTTTAGGCTTTGCAAAGAAACCATGCTGCGACCTACACTTGCTGTTCATACGTGCTCCAATGTCCTGCCAACCAACTTCTTATTAAAATTGGAAGTCACGTGCTCTGCTTTACTTTCATTGACAGATTTATGACTGACCTGCCTGCTGCATTCATTGCTTGCAGCTCTTAGAGAAATAAATAAGGCTGAGGTGATACTAGTTGCACACTCTCTCCCCAAAACCAAATGTGTCAGGAATGCAAAAGAGAAGGAGAATGTTGGCTGAAAATGATTTGTAAAGTGGAGCAAGTAACTTCCTGTTTTAAAAAGAGGTCGGTTAGCAGGACATTTGAGCATGCACCTAAGTGCAAGTCGCTACATCGCCTTTTTTAAAACACAATGCACAGCAATATGTGAGTGTTTATAGCATTATTTATGCATTAAATATTAAAGATGGTTAACTTTGTCCAGGATAGCAGTATTATTGGAGGGAGAGGAATGTTTTTGTATGTGAAATTTTTGGTGTTACTTGCCTTTGAATAATTTTCTGGTATGTAAACAGCTGGCATTTTACCACTGGTAATAGGCTATATACCCCTCCATAGCTAAAATAAAAACGTGGGTACATATTTAAAAAAAAAAAAATCATTATGGACCAATCTAAATCAATCAATAGAAGGGTAAGGAATGTATTTTTTATGTTGGTGTTACTTGCCTTTGAATAATTTTCTGGTATGTAAACATCTAGAATTTTACCCCTCCATAACCAAAAAAAAAAGTGGGTACATCTTTTTAAAAAAATCATTGATCTAAATCAATCAATGTTTACAGATCCATAATGATTTTACCATTTATCATCCTAAACAAACAATTAGAACTGATTCTGAACTGATCGAATAGTGAATGATCCTGCAGATCACCAGACAAGTTTTGACATAGCTGTCTGTAAATCTGTAATTGCCAAGCCCTCTACTAATTAAAATTTAATTTCTGTTGCATCTACAGTGATTGCCAGACAGAACTTTCTGCTTTAAGAATTTTACACATCAAGAGGGTTATTTACTAAACTCCGATCTTTTCTGCTCGGAATTTTAAACATAACGTTTGTAGAAAAATAAATCTTGCACTTTTAATGATTCATTAAATCCCAATGCTGTTAAAAGACTGAATGAAAAAGTACTCCAACCTGCTGAGGTCATGTAGAAGTCAATGGCAGATGTCCTGTTTACAATTGAAAGATATAGTATCATGATCTTCACTGGGTTTCAAAGAATAATCTAAAAAAATTGTGGTTTTCTAGTTCGCCAAAATGGGCAGACCTTTCCCCTGAAACAGTATGCCCATCAAAGGCATTAAGCTTAAATCTGCCCATGTATGGCCACCTTTAGAAATCAGCTGTTTAAGAGGGTTTAGATCAGAGAGAGGGTGAGAGTCGGTGCTAATCTAATACTTTCAAGATATCCAAACATTTGTTAGGACAAAATAGGAAACTTTCAGTCAATCTAATACCCTGTAGCCTTTACATTCCATGGGAAAGGAATGTAGTGGGAATATACCTCCTCTCAAACACCTGTCAGAATGCCAGCTCACAGTCCATTCTTAAATATCAGCCATCAACGTTGCAGCTGAAGAACATTAAATGAACCCGTCACCAAAAATAACATTCTGATCACTTAATTTGCTTTGTTGTGTGTTCTCTTCTAAATGTTGAAGAAGTCATACAATATTGTGCAATAATATTATGATAGGGTTAAGTCCCAGAAAATTTTGAGAGTTTGCTACAAAAGTAGATTACCTGACGAACCTTTCTATTATTTGGTTATGTTCTATTATGTTGAATAAAATAAGTATATTGAACAAAGTATTGTAGTGTGTTATCCATTTAATGAAATGGAAAAAAGTTGAATTAACGTAAAACCCCTTATTGGCTAACTGAATAGATTTTAACTTTAAGCTTTTTAAACTTGTTTACACTTCTGTTAAAAAGGATTCCTTTGTCTAGTTTAGGGAAATAGTGGGGGTTATTTATAAACACTGGGCAAATTTGCTCCTGCAGTGATTGCATTCAGTGTTCTACCTACAGCTGGCTGAAAAAAGCTAATTGCTGATTGATTGCTATAGGATACTGCCCAATGGCAAATTTGCCCAGTGTTTAAAAACGAGCCCCATTTTGTCCAGTGATGCCTAATTTATTGGTGCTTTTATTAGTGGCAACATATTCAAATTGGGACACTCTATTGTTGAAATGAACCAAATTGTGGCAAATATGGGACATGTATTAAATGTATTAAAAAATATAAGGTGTTTGGTGAATGCACGCAGGATTGTGTGGATACAGGCATAGTTGGAGAATCAATATATAATATTTTCAGAATTCTAGGTTCTCTAGTTGAAAGCCTTCCTTGCTCCATAAGCAAACATTTCACCACTTCCACATATTTCTCTAGTGCCATTAAACTTTTAAGTGATTTCCATTAATCATAAATCATATTTGACACAATTTCTATTGGTTGTTATGGGTTACTGCCCCTTGGCAAATTTAGTGCTTTTTAATACATGGCCCCTACTACATAAGCTACTAAAAATGCATACAATTTTAATAAAACAGGTATTGTTTGTCAATACATTGCAATATATTTATCCCCAGTTTGGCCAGTCCTTAAAGTTTTTACAGGAGTAGTGGCCAGCTCCATGTTGTAGCTTCCACCCTTTCCAGCTACTGCAGGGATCCCCAACCTTTTCAACCAGTGAGCAACATTCTGAAGTAAAAGGAGTTGGGGAGCAACACTAGCATAAAAAATGTTCTTAGGGTGCAATAAATGGTAGCCCCTATGTGGTATGTCAACCTACATTGAGATTGTGTTTGGCAGTGCACCTGGTTTTTATACAACCAAAAGTTGCCTCCAAGCCTGGAATTCAAAAATAAGCTCCTGCTTTGAGACCACTGGGAGCAACATCCAAGGGGTTGGAGAGCAACATGTTGCTCCCGAGCTACTGTTTGGGGACCACTGAGCTACTGTATAGTCAGGTGATCCCACTGGTGGCCAATAAAAGGGCAACCAAGTTTGTTTGGGAGTTTTACATTGAAAGCAGCAAGTGCGTTGCAGGTAAAACTGAAGCAATAGAATTCTTAAGGAATCGGTTGTAAATTGAGTGTAGGACTGGCCATACTGGGGATGACTTGGACGTAGTTGGCCGGCTTAAATATATTGTAATATATGGACAAACAATTCCTGTTTTTATTAAAATGTAAGGAATTTGTTGTAGCATAAGGCACAAAATTTGTCAATGTCTTTACTATATATATAATGGGTTGAGTGACCTCTTGTATTTGTCTAGTTGTTTAAATAATGGGCATTAGGAATATGGTGTACAAGTATTTAGCTTTTTTAATTCTGTGTATGGTTGCCATAATACACAGTATAGGAGGAGGCTGTAATAGCTATAAATGTATAGTTAAGAAATATATTTCCCAAGTTGTTTTATAATGTTTGTATCTTTTATAGGTTTTGAGTATTAAAGGGTTTATTAGCTTTTTTTTCCTGATGCAAAAGTTATGTTCTTTAGAAAGAACCAAATCTGCTTTTTGGGATTCCTTCCTGAAAGATTCACCCAAATACTGAACTGAATCCTAATTTGCATATGCAAAGAGGAAAAGGTGGGAAAAATATTTTGCTGCAGTTTACCAGGAAATTCAGTCTGACTCTAAACAGATGAAAATGTTAAGCTGAGCAACTGTTACTGTAATGACAGTTCCAACACAGTGTCTGAATATTTGAAAATAAATCTGTGATTGGTTTTTGGCATTTAACAATTGTAAGTGTATCTTTGAGTTGCCCTGTTTTTACTCTTTGTCGCATTATTTCTAGTTACTGAAGGACATTTCACGCATGCGGAGGAGCCTTCGATTCAGAAAAGAAGCTGAGCAGAAACCATACATTGCTGCTCACTTTGATGTTCTTCCAACAGAGTTCACATTGGGAGATCAAAAACAGTATGGTGGATTTGAGAACAAGCAACTTCAAAACGGACAAGAATATGTGTTTTTTGTACTAGCAGTAATAGAGCACTCGGAATCGGTATGTAAGCTGTACTCACTGGGGTCGCAGCTAAAAGATGCTTTTGATACCATGCTTCATTGATTTTTTGCAAACACACAGAAATATCTGTGCAAAGCTGAACTATTTTCCCTTGAGCATTGAGAATATTTATAGCAGACTATACACATAGTTCCATTGTGCACCATATAGCAATATGATCTGGCCATATGACAGTTTTTATCAATTTTTATCAATATTAATTAATCAGCCACCAATATAATTGCATCCCTTCCCTCAGGATGAACATGTGTAGTAGAACGACACATCCCACTATACACAACCCCCCTATTATTCATGGTCATGGTCTAGTAACAGATCAATTTACTGGCAAGATCACCTTTAAATGAACTTTTAGTATGTTATAGATGGATCTATGTTAACTGATATTTCAGATGATCATTTTTTTCCTGAAATGAAGCAAAAATCCTGTCTGGTTGTGTGGGTCATTGATCTCAATAACCAAAACAACTACCTGCCATGATCATATTTTCTGATATTCTTCCTGTGATTTTCAAATGGCTGTTTGGTTGCTAGGATAATTTAAAGGGAATGTCAACCCAAACAAAAATTTCTGCCTAATTAAAGAAAACATCATTCTAAGCATATTTGCAATAAACATTCTTTACAGATTGTCTATAGTTTTTATGTCATTTGTATATGTATTGCTATTGAAAGGAGCATTTACAGTATCTGTCCATGTCTATTCTCTGCCCTGGTGACTCAGACTGTTGATACAATTTAAGACAATGCAACTAATTAACAGACCTGTCTTCGTTGTGGACTTGGGAGACTTTTCTAAAAGTAACAACCAGGAGTTAAGAAAATGCTGCTTTCAAAAGCAATTTTTATTGTTAATTTGTAATAAACATATCTTGGAAAGTTGTTTAGAATTATGTTTTCTGACAAATTTTAATTTTTTTGGGTTGACTTGACATTTAGGGGCACATTTACTAAGGGTTGAATTTATTTAAAGTAAAAATTTGAATCAAATGCGAATTTAAAAAATTAAAATTTCAAATTAATTTAGTGCTTATTCGACTATCCAATAGCTTAAAATTCGATTTGAATTGATCAAATTCGAATGTTCGAATTCGACTTTCGAAGTACTGTCCCTTTAAGAAAAATTCGATTTACAAATTTGCCAAATTGAACCTACAGAATTGTTATAGAATCCTATGGGAAGCTCCCATAGGATACTTCTAAGTTTTTTTGTTCAAATTAAAAAAAATCGATCAATTGCTTAAAATCATTCGAATGGATCGATTGGAACGATTTTATTGATCGATAGAATTTTTTATATTCGATCGTTCGATATATTGAATTGCGTTAAACCCCCTCGAGTTCAAAATTTGAATTCAAGGGGTTTAACTCGACCTAAATTCGAGGGTCGAATTGGAGGGTTTTTTAACCCTCGAAAATTCGACCCTTAGTAAATGTGCCCCTTAATATCAAGCCTGAGAGCTTCAGGAAATAAAATGAAACACAAACAAATACAAAATGAAGATGAATGAAGATTGCAAATTGTCTACACCACACCATATTCAAAGTTATTACAAAGGACTATAATTAAATTCCAATATAACAGAAAGGAATCACCAGCACTGTTAATATATTAATACCAGCCCTTGGCTGGGTGAGGGCGGGTCCGGCGTCACAGGCCCAGAACCCTGGTCTTTAGCACAATCTGGTTCAGGCTACGGTGTTTGTAGGTACTTGTCCAATTTCTTCAACTGGTCTGCTCTCTATAACTGTGTTTTCTCATTGTGGTTGGGTTAAAGGGGTACAAAAATTGAGAGCCTTTCCTGCTGCTATAGCAGTCAGGATAATCAGGCTGTGAACTTGTGCTTAGAACGCCATCTTGACCACAATCATACTACCTTTTAATTATTTCAGCTGGAATCGATTATGATTTGCAATTTCAATGGTGATCATGGTCAACCAACTCTTTTACTATTTGACTGCAATGTGATTGATAGCCTGTGCTTTTAGAGATTACCATTGAAAGTACTGAGGCGTGAATTTCCCAGCAGAAATATATTTTTAGATGTCTCAAAAAATTTAAAGTTTTCGCTTTGGGTAGAGAATATGAGAATAATGTTTTTATTAAACATTAAAGTGAATCTGCTAGCATGTTGTCAGTGCGTAAACAAATGTCAATATTTTTGGAGATATTCTGTTCATACTATTTCAATTTAACATGAGTATATAAATGCATATACTGTATAATATTATTATTATTTTAGACAAGCTAGGGCTGACACTATGTAGTAGAAGAACGTATACAGAAAACATACAGATTGCCTGTTTTATATCAGCACATGAAACATATGTATGTATTATTTGAGGATTCTTATATAAGACAAAGCTTAGGGATACTGTCATGTGGAAACTTAAAAAAAAATCAGTAATAGTGCTGTTCCACCAGAATTCTGCTCAGAAATACAGTTTTTAAAAGTGTAATTTAATTTTGAGTTTTGGGGTGGGGCTAGACATGATTGGCTAGCGCTAATTCGCCAGCGTGACGTCAGTTCGTAACTTTTCGTGTTTTACCTTTTGTAGTTTTTTTGGGGGGTTACCCTCCTTTCCCTCTACATTTCCTAACATATGGCAACTCAACTATACAGTGGGCACATGTTTAGGGCAATACGACAACTTTATTTTATTTATTAAAGGTTTCCTGGGCTTGTGTAGTGTAATGTAGTGGCTGTAACATATACCGACCTGAGCGTAACTTTGCACTTTAGTGAATTTGCATAGCGTTGGCGAAAATTTGCCTGGCGAAGTGCAGCGAATGTTAGCGAAGGCTAGTGAATTTGCCCCAATGTCTCTTTCCCAGGTGCCCCAGACTTGTGCTCTGACAAAATTCAATCACTCTTTACTGCTACACTACTAGTTGTGATATCACTTAGCCTCCCCCCAGCTGCAAAAGCCACTCCTGGTAACTGTAAGAGCTGAATTTACGATTTCTAAAGTGGAAATTCAGCTTTTCCACCGCAGAGAGCACAATTTTAATGTAAGGGCGACTGGCAGGGGAGGCAACATTTTGACCGCTGCCTCAAGCAGCATTACATGCTGAAACGCGCCTGGCCTGACCTGTTAGCGCCTCCATGGTCTAATAGCACTGCTGCTACTGTACTGAATTTTGTGGGTGAACAGGCAAAATTGCCTATACTGCTTCCGAATAATTTGGGGTGGTTTCAGGCAAGCTAAAATTGCCCCAATAGCTTGTACAGTAAAGGAAATATAGATACAGTATGGCTACTTTCCCAACCTAGTGGTAGACATATGAATAGCACCCAAGCAGGAGAAACCCTGCTATGCTATTACAGGATATAAATGGTTCAAAATGGTAGAGTGAATTATTTGCAATGTAAACAGAAATTTTGAAATAAAAAGTAAACTTTAAAAGTCCCCAACATATTATATTGATTCTTTTTCAGATTCATAATCAGTCCCTGTCCTAGTGGAACTTACAATGTAAAGCCCCAGCATATTCACACACACATATTCAGAGCAGGTTCAGTTTGAATTTTTTTTAAAGAGGTTGAAATATGCAGGCAGCTATATAAAACAATTATGAACAAATAAAATACAAGTAGAACAAAAATGTTCTTGCATGAAAAGGCAATTTCAAGCTTACCAAGGATGATGGACTTAATGGAGAACTAAAGGCTAACAAATTAAATATACAGAATATTCTTCCCTAAGCAATTTGCTGTATTTGTTTTAATGATTCTTTGTAGACATTATTTCTCTGCCAGCTCCTGCAGCAATATAGAAGGTATACATTATGCATATTTTACTTTTACAGACAATGTTTGTAACAAGCCCATACTCTGACCCAGTTGTCTCAATGGAACTTGACCCTCAGCCAATGACAGATGAAGAAGAGGGTTTAATATGGGTTGTTGGACCAGTCCTTGCAGTGGTATTTATCATCTGTATTGTCATTGCAATCCTCCTTTATAAGAGGTAAGCTTTACAGCGAGCTCATTTTTCCAAAATAGTTTTTGTCATCATTATGTCACTACTTGTAAACAGGGGTCATCCTATGATTAACAGGCACCTTCTCAGGTATTGCTGTAGGGACATATGACATTGCAACAACAATTTATGCCTAATTTCTTAGGTTCTCTTATTTATAGAATTAAGCAATGCCACCATGCCTGCCTCAGCCTGCACCTGTTGAATGCAGTGCTTCCAATTGCGGGAGGCACTGTATTCATCAGGAAACATGGGTCCTTGCTCCTCAGACCTGCCCCTGTGGTTGCTCATGGTGGGACACGGTACAAAGTACAAACACTTTTGGCCTCTTGCACACTGTCCTACCATTTTTAGAATGTATCCACTTATAAGAATACGATTATGCTTATAATTAACTTACTTTACTTGTTGTTACCATATTGTTTGATTATATATTGCTTACTCACAGTGTTTGACTAAATACATGTGCTGCCAGGATAGAAGACTCAGACAAGCATTAACATGCAAATTAGCGTGATTGTTTTCAGTACCACTTTAAAAAGCTTTTATTGATTGACTATTCTCCATTAAGAATCTGAATTTATCTAGCTGGCATGAAGTACATCAATAATAAGTGGCATTCATACTGAGTATCAGGTTTGGCTATTTCAGAAGTCCTTGCACAAAAATTGGAAATTGCTTTTAATCAATGTATGTTATGACTAATGTTGAAGAGATCAGGTTCCATATTTATGGGGACATTTTCAAATAAACATTGAAGAAATGATTTACAGAGCTTGAAAGGCCGTCTCAATCTCCTCTGTTTGGTAAACCATGTTTTTTCATTTGCTGTTGTTTTTATGTTTTGCTTTAAAGTAAATAGATTCTTAACTAACATGATGTCAAAGGCTTGCTTTAGGCATATCAGTTCAACAAAGTCTATTTAGCAAGCTGTCCAGGCTCACTTTCTGTCAGTTTGCGACAATGCCAAAAGTGGGGAGAGAACAGAAGTGTTCTCAGAAAACTGATGGTGCAGATTTAACAGTAAACAATAATTTCCCAAATGACCCCCATTGCATGAAAGATTAACAATAGATATAATGTAGTTTGTAATGTCTAAATGCCACTTAGATGTTCAGACTATTGAGAGTAAACAATGGGTTTCTCTACGATGGAACAATAGTAACATGGTATGAGATTAAGACAATATAGTTTTTTAATAGTGTTTTGTGCTATACATTAGTGATATTTTGTATGCACGTTGTATCACTTTCATAATCCATAAGTACCATTAGACTAACATTCCACCTTGTCTTTTCTTGCTGCATTAAAATGGAGTAGTAAACCCGACAGGTAAGAAATGAGCAATAGCAAAACAATAACTGGAACTTGTTTCCTCTATAATGTATATATATTATGAGGTATATCCATTGAGTATGGCTTTCTGACACATACAACAATGCACAGTTTTCTGAAGAAAGGCTATTGATCTTAAAACTAAATGTTATGCTTCCTTGGCGCACACACGGGGTTATTTATTGAAGTCTGCATGCTAAAAACCTGAATTTATTTTAAATATAAAATCGAGATTTATTATACCTCAAGCCAAAAAGTCATAATCCGAAAGTGCTCCATCTTCAACCTGTCAAGGTCCTGTAGAAGGCAATGGCAGAGGTCCTATTTGCAGTGAAGATGTTATGGTCTGTGCTGGGCTTTACTGATGATCCTATAAAATATTCTGACTTTTTTTCGCGTCAAAAATTCAGTTTTTTGGTGCGACAATCAGAAAAAGTCATGGTATTTCCCACTGCATTTGTCAATGCACATACAAAAGTGAGCGTTTATTTTATGAGGTCATGATTTGACACCAAATAGAAAGTATAGCAGGTGTCACCCATTCCCTTCCTCAAGTGTAATTTTCAACATCAAAAATAAATGATAAAAGATTGATTTTGACTTGTCAGTAAAGGTATAATATACCGTCTGTGATTAAAATTAAGCAAGGATTATTTCCCTTTGTTATGCTAAATAAGATGGGGTTGAATGAGTCACGGTAACACCATAACCTGTTTTATTGTAAAAGCACATTCATATTTCAGCTTTGTATCTTAAAGTAAGGGAGCCGATTGTGAGTCACTGAACCGATTCACTTTTTCATCTTAAGCCTGCTTATGAGCCACCGTGTCACTTTAATTTAGTATTCAGTTTACTGATATCTCTCCTGCAACTAATTAAATGTTTGCAATGCCGCCATACATCTAATAAACTCTCCTTTGTTATGTTAACGTGAACTGGAAAGCTTACAGAAAATGGTGCGGCTCGGGAGATTTTATTAAGATAGGAATGTGATGATTTTCTTTGGTTGTCACATTAAACAGCTCAGCTAGTTCTCTAGTTTGCTGCAATATTCTCCTGTATGAAAGTGCATAATACACCAAGTATGTGTGGTTAGGCACTTGTATGGGCAATTAGCCAAGGCTGTCTAGATAACAACTAGCCATATGTTCATCTTAGTTACAACATTAAACATTACATCACGTTTGGCCAATTTGTTTCAAAAACGTTCTTTGTTTATTAAAAAGTGTTCTGTTTTAATTATAGCATTTCATTTTTTTTTTTTTACAAAGTGAACGTCAGCTGTCAAAACAACTGCTGCTGGGACTTAGGAATGTCATTTTAAAGTAGCTTTTATCTCCCAGGGAGACAATATGAACATGATGGATAGTACTGAGTCAGCAAAAGTAGCTTAAAGTGTTTTAGGTTACTTAGCAGTTTACAATGAAAGTATCAACAGCTAAAGTCCTGTGACTTGGACAATTACTGTATCATGCACAAATGAAAACAAATGATTAAGGACTAGGACAATTGTCACATATGAATATTAGCTAAGATATATGGTGTAAGCCATTGAGATGCCTTTTAAGTAGGTAGCATTTTTTGGTGTACTATTTTAAAACAAATTCATTATTTGCCGTGTCCCTCTAAATTTCGCATACCTCCCAACTGTCTTGTTTTGATTTTGACAGCTCAACCCGCAGTCCTGCGTTAGTACTGGAATGTCCCGATTTCTCTGCACTGAACGGCAAAGTCCCTAGTTCTCTGCACTTAACAGCCAAAAAAGATACAATGTTTCTAACTCAATTGGCTCTTGGCAGAGAGCCCAGAATAGAAACTTGATACATTTTTACAGTTTTGTCTCTTGAGAGAAGTTAGACTCACAGCTTAAAGGGCAATTCACCTTCATTAATAAAACTAATAAAACATAAAAACTACAGAAATGTGTTCAAACTTTCATAACCTGGCAAATTTTGTAAAATGGGCATGGTAACTAGGGGATATGGCTGCAAAAATGGGCATGGTTAAATCTTTTTGTCCCTCTATCCATTTCCAAAATGTTGGGAGGTATGGGGTAGAGAGCGAGAAATAGTAATGGAGCAGCAGGGAAGAAACTGTTGGGGTCAATGTGCTTTGTGGCAAATGAGATAATAGTTGTAGGCTAAACCCACAACCAACCTGTATATACAGCATATAGCTATAAACAGGATCATTTATAGTCTCTATAACTCACACACAGGGTTTGTCAGACCTTACACATTAACACTAAGGTTCAGATTTATCAAAGGTCGAATTTCAAAGTGAAAAAACTTAAACTAGCGAATTTCTTCAAAAGGGCTTTTTCGATCAAAATTAACTGTTTTTTATTGAATTAAAATCGTTTCGAACGATTTCGCCCCCCCCCAAAAAATGTGATTTTCAAAAATACTCCTTAAGGGTTCTAGGAGGTCCCCCATAGGCTAAAAAAGCAATTTAAGGTGGTGAATCTTTTAAAGAGACAGTACTTCAATTTTTGAATGGTCGAATTTTTCAATTCAAATCGATTTTTTTCAATTTTATTCAAATTTTTGCCTATTCGATTGTCGAAGTACCCAACAATTACTTCGAAATTTGAATTTTCACTTCAACCCTTGATAAATCTGCCCCCAACAGTGAATTTTACACACAGACATAGATACACACAAACACACACACACACATATATA
>CM044432.1:112229848-112268164 GCA_024363595.1 Xenopus borealis
TATATATATATATATATATATATATATATATATACACACACAACTGGCCCTCACACTACAGATTTACACTCATCTGCCCTGGGAAAGATTCATCTGCTTCATCAGGAAGAAGATTCTCTACTATGATTCTATCATTCCTCACACATTTGAGGAGCAGGAAACTTCACAGAGGGAAGAGGCAGAGCTAAACTGGACTGCTGCTCTGAGCAGTAGAATAGGCATTGGGATGGTCCATTATTTGAAGGGGTGCTGACCATAAGATGTAAGCCCTTTTTAAGCTTATTGTAGATTCTTAATAAAGAAATGTGTTCATATAAAAAGAACAAAACAATATATTTATAAATATATTATTTTTACATATGGCAGGAGAATATCCTTTATCATAAAGTGGAAGTCCAGGGGGGCAACCCTGTCCTATCTATGGATGCCCATAGCCCAGTTAAATGTTATACCACAAAGCACTCTTGACCCAAGACATTTTAAAATCTCAATACTGTGTTATCCAAAGATAAATCCTTCAAAAGGAAAAATATTGGCAACCCAGAAAATAATGTTTTGCCTAATAAAAGAAAACATTATTCTAAGCAACTTTGCAATATACAGTACAGTGATTTCTAATTCTCTATGTTTTTTTAAATAATTTTTAGTGCTATTGAAAAGCAGTGTTTGTCCCTTTCTATCCTCTGGCACAATGTAACATAAACCAACAGATTAACAACAGATCTGTCTTGCTAGAGGAGACTGACTTTTGCAACATTGTTTAAAAACTAACAACCAGTAGTTGCTAAAAATTACAATTTCTTATAAGTTCATATTGGAAAGTTGCTCAGAATTATGTTTTCTTTTATTAGGAAAAGAAGTATTTTTTGAGTTGACATGTCTGTTAATATGCACGTGAAAAGAGTAATAAACCGAAGGGAAAAAATGGCAACTACTGCACTTATTCATGGGTAGCAATATGCTTTTATGGTGGATTTGTACTTGCATTATGGCTAACAGGCTTCTCTGTATTTCCCTGTGCTATCTCTTATTCCATGTTGTCATTGCATTTTGCCTTTCTGTGTTGGTATACAGGAAGAGGACTGAAACGGACTCTAGGAAGAGCAGCTTACCTAACAGCAAAGAGATTCCGTCACATCACCCCACTGACCCAGTAGAGCTTAGAAGGCTTAACTTTCAAACTCCAGGTAATAAACACAATTCCTCCTGCTTGCTTATCTAAATGCTATGGATATTATAAGCCACTGATCTGTGAAGCAGCTTGGAAACATGCATTGAATTTCAGTTCCGGGAATTCTGTATGTATCCTTTTCAAAAGAAGCAAAATGAAAGAAAGTAAGTACCCCAAACCCAGAATAATAAGCTTAAAATAATATGAAGAAAAAGCTTCAATAAACGATAAGCCCATCTGGAAAATGTTAACCCTGTAACTGCCAGTGATGGAACTGTCATCCCTGCATTGTTTCTGAAACCCCTTTGCGGCTGCAGGTTAAGCCTTCACATTTATCTAAAGTTGGATTCCATTCTGTTTTAATTTACCAGCTATGAAAAGGCAAAAGTAAATTTAAAGGCAGAGTGAAAGAATAATTTCTCTGGCTACAGAAAAGATGCAAAGAGATTTATTGGTGAAGAAATGAGTTAATGTTGTGCGGGAGGCCATGTTTTTTGCTATGATTCATAGATTATTCAGCCTGTTTATTACTCAGTAAATTAAGCATTAAACTAGCTATTAAGATAGTTAGTAAGTGCTTGCACATTTAAAATAGTAATTATAATTACTGTTATTAGATTTGTAAGAAATAAGTTAATTGCACAATGTATGATTAAATTTATCTTTCTGCGGAGGGAAAAAGTAAAAACAGACCTTTCCGTTAACTTGGACTATGCAACAACTGAAGATTTTATCCATTATGTGATTTTGACATTATTAATGAATCTCCATCTATATAACAAAGATATTAACTTATGTAATTATTATCTCCATGATGCAATAGGTTGCTCCATGTTTGTAGAGTAGAGTAAACAATGATAATAGCACGCCTCTGCTTTTCAAATAAACTGCAAACTATTTGGAGATTTATTTAAAAATGCTGCATTCTGCCACCAGTTTTGATTGCCAGCCTTGAATAATAAATAAAATAATAAATAATAGTGTAAGATGTATAGGCTGTCCTTATGAATGTTTTCTTAGGGGATCATTTATCAAAGGTGGAATTTTAGAGTATTGTGAATTTTTCAAACTCTAATAAATTCGATTTTATCCATAATTTGAATGGTATGTTATTAATGAAAAATGTCAACTTCTAAAATTCGATTGAATAGTCTCAACCCGAGAATTCGCATTGAGTTTTCATCAGAAAAAAAATCTCAACATTTTTTTTGCTCCCATTGGAGTCTATGGGGCATAATTTTCTAAGCGAAACTTGACAAACCTTTGGTTCATCACTACTATTAACGTCTTCAAAAGTTCAAGGGACTTCTGCCACTGACATCTACATGAACTTGGCAGGTTTTAGGTGGAGAATAGTCAAATTAGAACTGTCTCAAATTCACTAGTCATATGTATGTAACCATGGGAAATGATTCACTGGTAGGAACATGGGCAAGGCCAGTCAGCAGTAGCATTTTATTAGTTAATAAAAGTTGTTATTGTGACCTCTTTCATTTTCTAATTTTACTTACAGCTTACAGTAGAACCCCTATTTTATGTTTTTCAGGGGAACAGAAAAAAAGGGTGTAAAAAGCCAGGAAAATGTAAAATCAGGGAAATGTATTATTCATAATATATATAGGTTGGACCACAAAACAACAATGTAAAATGAGGAAATAAAATCAGGGGATGTAAAATAAAGGTTCTACTGTATTAGAAAAAAAGGCTACAAACCTCATATACGTATATATTTATATGAACAGGTGTGGACTCCTTAGAGGATCTTGCCCATTGCCCCACAAGTGTTATACAGGTTAAACTGCAGTAGAGAACACTAAAGATCTAAACTGAAATTCATAGTCAGAGTTTATGAAGACCAATAGTCAGAGTTTATGAAGACCAATGGTACACGTGAAATTTAATTTCCACTGACTTCACAGTATTTAAGTAAGAATGTGGCCATAACCTCTTAGATTGCCATTGACTATATTGTTAGAGGAACCTATCCAACCTCACATGTATATAGTGTTTAATTTATAAGAGGTGGCTTTTTATGAATATTACCTTATTTGATGTATTATGTCTCTTAAAGCAATTTCTGTATGATGAATTGCTGATGCGGCTATTCAAAATGGTTTGAGGTCAATGATTGGCTTAATTACTGCAGAAATACATGAAGACTATGACAAAAGGGCTTTAATGTTTTTTTTTTTCAAGAGTAAGTTGAGAAGACATGCTCAAGCATTTAGGGGTTTATCAGGATAAAATCGATCAATTAAGAACTATTGAACCAAGATAACATTCTGATTGCCAACTCTAAAGTAATTCATCTTCTTTTAAAAACAAATTCATTAGTTAATAACAAAACCCATATTTGTGTCCAGAAGGCCTTGTGTAATTCAACAAGACTTGGCAAAAAGCTTGGCAAAAGACTTGACACCCCTTTTCTTCAGTAATGGCCATGCTTTAGTTTTAATAAAATTACATAAACTCATGCTACATCTAACAGTGTATTGAAGTGTATGTATATTTCCCATGCATGTTCAGGTTTTTTTTATATGACTTGTACAAATGGAACAATGTTACACTATTGTTACTAATTTGTTTCTCATCTCCAACTGGCTTTTACCCTTACAGCTTTGAACAGTAATTCAGTCCCCTACGCCTCACTGATTGGCTCTGTGTCCACCCTCTCTAGACAAACTGACACTCAGTCCTTATATGATAATTACTCTCTCCCACGGTTCGCTCAAAAAGGTCTAAACATCTTTGTCTCTTTTTTTATTATTGCATTCTTCACCTCAACCACCAACCATTCTTTATAAATCTAATGGTTTTTTTGGTATTTATTCAATACCATATATTAACAGGGGTGCTTTATCTGGATCTGGAATAATTGTTTTTCCTGTAATTGTCCCAGTGATATTGGTTGAAATCTTTCTATTCATAGGAAGAAACTCCACCTCTACTCTACTACTTCTAGTGGTAGAGTTGATAAAGTGTCAACTTGACTCAGGATTGCAGTACTGTATGTGCTTATTTTTTTTTTCACTTTGTAGCGAACCCCTTGGGCATATTTATTCTTGCAAAGGGATATAATGAAATAATTGTTTCTAATTAAAAGAGATTTATGAACAACACTAACAAGCCATCCCGATATGCATTTTTATGCATTTCCTTGAAAATATTCTGTAATTTAAAGGGCACCCATTAATGTGATTCTCTTAAAAAGCTATGTGAATGAATAAGTACCTAATTACTTTTGCAGCCACATGTGATGAAATCTGTGTGCCATAGTTCAGTTTAAGCCCCCTAATCCATCCATGTTATTCACCACAGTCAATAGCAAAACCTCTGGGGTATGCTGCGTCAGATCTGCCAGCCAGCTGTGTCTTAAGCACAAACTATTATTAGGTGACAGTTTTCAAGAGCATATTATCTCTGTGAGATTTTTTAGAGCCATAAAGCTGTTTTAAAGCCACAAACAGGATTTTACTGTAACAGTCTCAGGCCCATCCCAGACTTCGTGATTGACTGAGGCTTGTACCTCAGACACTAGTTTATATAGACTATGAATATTAGCTCATCTGAAGCTGACTGACTGATTTGGTAACCCCCTTCTCCATGGTTACTTTTTTGTTTTGTTTACTACCCATTTTGTTCTTCATAAGACAAAGATGTTTACACCTTAAGTAGATTGTAGGCACTTTTAAGGGGTTGGGGACCAGGGCTGGATCACCTGAGAGCAGGGGCAATCCAGTCGATTTTGCCGCTTGAGGCGGCCTTCAATATGCTGCCCCCCCTTCCCTACGGCGCTCACTTTATCAGCGCCAGACAGGGGTAGGGGGGTCCAAGGCGCTAGTGCAGAGCTCTGCTCTAGAAGAGCCTCATTTACGGGTTGAAAACTGGAAATTCGGCTCTTAGTTACCAGGAGCGGCATTTTTGCTCGGCCTGGTAACTAGGGGTGTGCTGCCGCCTGAGGCGAGTGCCTCAACACGCCTCATTGGTGGAGCACCCCTTCCTGAGAGAATGAAAGCTTGTTTTTGTGTAGGCTGCAACCCCTGCTTCTACAATCTGCTAGTAGTGAAAACATTTTTGAAGCTTTCAGTGTCCTGTGTTTTAATCGTTCTAGAAATTGTGGATTTTAGAATATGATTGCATGCAGCCTTTTTACACCTGTCTTGCATGTTGCTAGTTAATGAAATTGGAGGACTACATAATTCAGTGAAAAAATATATCTATTTGTTGCTTATAACATTTGTCATTCCATGAAACATTTTTGTTATACCCCCTTTACTTCTCAAGTGGAACTGAATAAATACAAATTTTAGGAAGTTTAGTATTTTAACCCCTTTTCTGTGCTCGGGGAATGTTACCCGTGATTGCTTGGTTGCAGCAGTGTGACATCTAATTCCTTACTGTCTGCTAATGGTAAACACAATGTGTCACTAATGCTGGTGGGATAATCACTTGCTCACTGAAGGGGTTAAACATAAATTTTTTTGTTAAATACAAAAATTTCCTTTACAGGTTCAGGTGTCTCCGGTTACCCTCGTAACCATCATTCTTCAAGTTAGTTTTTCTTAATTATGCATATGTTCACATGAATTCTGCTTTTAAGAATACTATTGCCTTCTGTTTGAGGAAACTCTTTCACCTTTTTCTAAACATCTAATCCAATGATTTCCATTCCATTATGTGCAGAACGAAGGGTTTGATGTGATTCAGTCATTACTCAAAGTAGCCCTCTACCTCTAGTCTAACCGTATCAATATCTTTACCCAGCTAATGTCATTGATTCATTGCACAGTAATGTCTCTTTTTCACGAGGCATTTTGGCATTGGGACTATGCTTGGTGACTATTCATGCATAAAATCTCATCTCTCCAAAGCATGTCCTGCTTTGAGTAACTAAACTATCTGCCTGTTCCTCACACATATTGTACAACATCCTATACTGGCACATCACAAGTTGTTTTGCGCTATATTTTACTTAGGTCAGCATAGGCACAAAATGGTATTTCTTTACAAGTCCTCTGTTTACCATCACAGGTATGGCAAACCACCCTCCAATACCTATCCTGGAACTTGCAGATCACACTGAAAGATTGAAAGCTAATGACAACTTAAAGTTTTCTCAAGAATATGAGGTATGACTGTCTTCTTTAAACACTAACACTAAGGTTACATTTATCAGTAGACGGTTAATCTGCCAATATATCTGGAAAGAAATTGAATAATCCGGGAATTTATAATACGACCTAATGTGCTAACTTCCACTCATATATAAATCTGTAATTTCAAAGAGGCTTGAAAAATCTGCTTTCTTGGCTAGGTTGTTTTAAAACGTTTCCAAGATTGGGTCTCCAAATATATTTTACTCTTTTGTGGAAAAGTGATAAAGTTTCATTGCCCCATGTATGTGTGTAATCTAAATATGAATATGATAGATATGAATCTATTGCTTTTAAAAAGGACACTGTATTTGTCTTTTACAAAGCTTTAATTGGTATGTCATGCAGGTTTGTTTAGAAGTTAATGAGTGAATGAGATTTCAGCAGCCTTTGTCATTTCCTTAAAGGAATTGTTCAGTATAAAAGTAAAAACTGGGTAAATAGATAGGCTGTGCAAAATAAAAAATGTTTTCAATATAGTTAGTTAGGCAAAAATGTAATGTATAAAGGCTGTAGTGACTGTAAGTCTAACATAATAGAACAGAATTCTACTTATTGCTTTTCAGCTCTCTTTTGTTTACACTGACTGGTTACCCTGGTTACCAGGCAGTAATCAGTGAATTGAGGGAGGGCTACATGGGTCATAACTGTTGCTTTTGAATCTGAGCTGAATGATGAGGATCAATTGCAAACTCACTGAATAGTTATGTCCCATGTGGCCCCCCTTCAAGTCGCTGACTAACTCAGATTTAGAGAGCTGAAAAGCAGGATGTTGTTTTGTATTCACTCCAGCCTTTATACAATACATTTTTGGCTAACTAATTATATTAGAAACATTTTTTATTTTGCACAGCCTATCTATTTACCCAGTTTTTATTTTTACCCTTAACTGTTCCTTTAAGGCACACCCTCACTATAAATGTCAATTTGTATATACTATATATATATATATATATATATATTTACTGTAAATCTATATCTGAATGGTATCCCAATACTATGTATAGCATTAGCTCTCTTCATAATAGTTGGTAAAACTACTGTAAGCCTGCTGTATATGCGTACAAACAGGATAATGTCTAAAAAACGTGTTGTGTCTTCCTACCTGCCAGAGTAGGAACAAGGGGTAGGCAGAAGAGGCACCTGCCTAGGGCACAACAATTGGGGGGTGATATGCAGGTACCTGTTCTGCTACCCCTAGCTTGTAGTCGCTTCCCTGTGATGCTCGATCTTCCCCCTCATGCTTCCCCTCCCAACTCTGGCCCTCCCTTCTGCCACTTCCCCTCCCAACTCTGGCCCTCCTCTCTGCTGCTTCTCTTCCCCACTCTGGCTCTCCCCTCTGCCCCTTCCCCTCTGTTACTGCCCCCCTTGCCATGCATGTTGGCACACAGGAGTAGGTTGGTGAGGTTGCCGGCCGGGTTTCCTAGGGCGCCCAGTTTGCTTGGCCCGGCCCTGCCACCTCCTAATACATAATCTGGTTATTAAATTCAGTTTACTTGTTTTGCAAAATATTAATATGTGTATATAGACAGCAGTCTTTAGCAGACTTTACCAGAGTGGGGGTTCAACTTTTAGTAAAGTTATTACATATAATGATATATGTTCATTTAACCGACACCCATTCAAGGTTTGGTTAAAAATCGAATTAATGAGTGGTACTCAGAAAGGTTTCTCCTATGGGAACTAATGGTCACTGACTCAAGAGCTATCAATTATAATCAGTGCTTAATGAGAACACACTTTTGCATGACTCACTAAAATAATTTAGCTCCTAATGTAAAATATGAAACGGAAGTCATTAAGACATTACATGATAGGTATAAAAGAATATGCTTTTGTAAGTCTGAGTTATAATAAATGTAGGGGAAAGCTCTGTGCCCGTAACGCAATAGTTTTGAGTAAAATAGTAAGAGCTGCCTTTCTGCATTTATATACAAAGTAAATTGATGCTGTCTACATAGGTACAAAACAAATAATACAAATATTAATAAACCCCTTTTATAACTGCAAGTGGAGTATCACTGTTATTTCTTTAGCAGAGGTGATTTATGAACAATACAGAGCAGTGTTCTTTTAAAGTATAATAATTTATTAAAAAAAAAATAATTTCATTGCTACTTTGTTACTGGGAAAGGTAGCAAAATGCATTATTCCGATTACCATTAAGTTTAATTAATTCATTACTTTCCTCCTGATTTGCTAATTACATTAGTATCCCTAATGTGATATAAACTCACTAGTATCATTATCATTTATCTTCACTGTCACAAGTATGCCCCTACCAGCAAAATTAAATTGGTGATTTCTAACACATTAGCAGGTTTTTATTGTATTAGGAGCAGTTGGAATTTTAAATGTTACCAACATGCTAGTAAAATGAATTAAACTGTGGTTTCACATATAATTGTTGCATTTGTGCACTGGCAGTGGCCCAACATTTTTGTAATGTATTATAGTGGTAGTTATAATACGTACAATAGAAGAAAAAAAAAGAAGTAACAGGAAAGCATAAAGTCCAACAAATACTCCCTTGTACAGGGAGTACACATATTTTAATGCATTATAAATGCCCACACAAGGTTTACAAATATAAATCTATAGTTGCCTACTCATCTTGAGATTGGATAGACCTTGGCATATTGAGCTTCTCTTGTGCTCTCTGTCTATTCCATGATAGTTTTTTGGATTCCACCAAAGAAACTAAATCTATGGTTCAAGGTAGCAAATTAAGGCACATTTTCTCCAAGACTCAGCTCAAAATACTCCATTATACCAGTATAATATTATACGTAAGCTGCAAAAACCGCTGCTATTTTTAAAGCAATTGCAGGTGTAATGATTCACTCCCGGTAGGAGACTGAGACAACTTATAATGAAAATATCCATGATAGTTTTCTGAGCTTCAAATGATCTGTATTCTATAAAGAATGTTTGCAGGCTGGGGTCTAATTTTTCCACTTGATATGGGATGATTTTGAATAAAAGTGATGTAAAAAAAAACTTCAGTGCTAGGGGGGTAATGCAACCGAATTGCCATTCCATGATTTTAACCCATGATGTGCCATTTTTTTCCCAGAATAGCAGCAAAATAGCAAAAAAAAATTTTTTTACCAAGGTTCTGGGTATATAGGGGCAGATTCACTAAGATCCGAAAATTCACCAGAGTAGGCTTCGCTAGCGTTCGCTGCACATCGCCAGGCGAATTTTCGCCAGCGCTATGCAAATCCACTAAAGTGCAAATTCACACTCAGGTCGGCAAACGGTAGCGTAGTTGCAACATCAAAATATTAAATTGTTTCAAAAACAGCCACTAACAAATCTTTGCTTAAAAATTTTGTATATCGAAATAAGCTGTGCTATTTGCATGCAGGGCTTAATTTGCACGGCAAATATCTAATAAGCCATTTAGAATAGAATTACTCTGTCACTGAAGAAGTGAGAATTTGAGGTCAAATGCAATTTATTTCAGCCTGCACAGCCTTACTATTAAAGCATTATGGTCAAAATATGAATATCTGCTCCAGAGAGATTTAGTTTTTTATGCTCTGCATTTGGATAGACAGGAATAAGATTTCAATTTATATAATGCCATAAATGTGTCTTTTAGTGGGCATTTAAATAATACAAAGCTACTGGAAGATTAGTCCAGATAGTGCTAGACTGATACAGATTAAGTCCTTGATATTTGACAGAACGTGTTGATTTCAGATCTAATGTAGCATCTTGCAGCTGAGAGATATATATAAAATAATCATGCTTCATATTTAAATAATGAATCTGAAGTTCGAAAGGTTATCATAATTAACTAACAAAAAGATGCTTTATTCACAGGGTTGTTCTGTTTCTCGTCAAGGAAAAGCATATTTTATTTTAGAGAAGACAACCTGAGATGTAGATAGCTCAGACCGTGCACACTGTTTTTTGATGCTGCATCACTGCTTAATTCGGCAGGTTACTGTTGGATGTTTTTTGTTCCAGGAAATGAGTCTTGTAATAGTTTATATTGTTTTAGTGACAGGATTATTATTGGCGTGGCATTTATTAGAAATCCTCTTAAAGATCTATCCATTAAACCATTAGAGTAATCATTAAGCTTATTTATACCGCCAAGCTTTATACGAGTTATTGGTCTGTCACACATCAAAGACGTGAATGCCAATACGTATATCTTTTCCTCACTTCCAGCTATCAGTGTTCCAATACACCGTCACTTTGTCTAAAGCTGTTTTACGGCAATTATACAGAATGACCATAGAAGGAAGATCAATAATTTTCAAACCAGCTCTGTTTGTTAATGACTAGGGGTCGAACGTCTGGCCTTTAATTTTAAAAGTGCTCTTATGGTTTTGCACATGACAGATACTGAATATCCCAGTGCTCCAAGTACCTGAATCACGGAAAAATACTTCTGAAATGATTCATATTTCACACAAATATATCTCTGTGTGTGTGTGTGTACTACTAGAAATACAGTTCTGCTATGTGAAAAATAGTTCAATACACTAAACCTGACATTTTTGGGAGGTGATGAACCTATCAATAAGTAAATATGATTTAGCAGAAAAAGGCTCTGTGTATGTAGCCAAAAATAAGGAGCACGATATGGTATATATATATATTTATATTTACCATATCCATAGAAGGAGCACTCACAGGTCTTAAGTATCAAAAAAATTTATTATTAAGGAGCACAAAAAACATTTCAAAGTGGAACTGTGTTATAAACAATCAGTTAATATACAAAGATTGACCAGTGGGGCAAGGAATGTTTGATGTGTAACAATCCTATTGGTGAGTGTGGGCATGAAAAATTCAAATAAACCAATTGGGTAGCCACATAATAAATAATGAAGTATAATGCCTGGGTGCTAACAGTATGCAGAGTAGACATCCAAAAAACAAGGTGAGCACTCGCAGGTCTTACAAAAAAGTAAAGAATAATTTATTAGAAGCAAAAAAGTGCTGACGTTTTGGCTAGAATCTTAGCCTTTCTCAAAATGTATATATATATATATATAAAGGAAAATCGTTCTAAATAGATCCTTCTATTGATCTTTTCAAAAGCAGATCTATCTTTACTTACCGTGGTCCAGTGTGCCCTGTAGTGTAGGCCCGTATACCTGGGGTTTAGATGTTGATATCTTGAGTGAGTAATAGCAAGAATGCAAATTCAACACCAATTAGCACAAAATCAAAATCACAATTCTGTTTGCACACTCTTATTCAGCTTTATAAATATAACCATGTGCAAGGCAAATATATTCACTGTGTGAACCAATCTGCCTGCGCAAAGATTTCTGCAATAGTTGTTTCCTACATTTCAGTAACTAAATTTGGCACCATTGGTTGTTTTGTGCAGCAATTTTAACCAGATCAGCAGCATTCCACTATACTAATAACAGTACTATATTACACTTTAGTTAGCATTGGAGTGCTTCCAACAATACCCTTGTATTTTTTTTTTTTGTTTTTACCAAGGCCTCTGACAACAAAAAAGTTGAAATTCTCCATCCAGATTTGAAGGCAATAAAGGTTAGGAAGTAATGCGGCAGCTGACTTTATAGAATGATATAAAAACAGAAATAATAACAGGCTCAGCTTCAGAGGAATGTGAATCTATTATGTCAAAGAAGTGCAGATAAAACATCTATATCTATAAATTGCCTTCAGACTGTGCTTGAATGCTGTACTTTAATTGTTATCATGTATGAAATGTTTGGATGCTATGTGCACATATACACCTACTAGTGACTAATATATACATATATTTTTCTTTTCTATTTTATTACCAGTCTATAGACCCAGGGCAACAATTCACATGGGAACATTCCAACTTGGAGGTTAACAAACCAAAGAACAGATATGCGAATGTAATTGCATATGATCACTCCCGCGTTCTTCTTTCAGCAATTGATGGTAAGCATAACAGATAATACAGCGCTACGAAATATGTTGGCGCTATATAAATACAAGTTAATAATAATACCATAAATGTTTACATTGCACTGAACTGCAAGTATACGGAATGTCATGTTCATATCATTTTTTTATAGCAAGGAAGTGCTCCATGTTTAGCAGTAGAGTCAGACAACATTGCTGGCAACTGTCCTGTGCTATGCATCAATGCACATATTTCCTGGGTGACTAGCAAGTGTTTCTTTGGATGTTGCCCACTGTTTTCAAGACACAGTCACCCAGAAAATGAGCTCAGCTTTAATTATCTGCAGTCCATTTTATCTTCATTTGTTGACTGTACCATTAGTCTTTTTTTTCTTATTTGTTGTAATAGTTAAGGTTATAAAATTGGCGCCCCCTGCATATTATAAAAAATGTGTATTTGGTCCTCCTTCTTATTATTTAACAAGAACATTCAGTCCATATACGTTGTTCTTAAGCTGGCCATAGATGGGCAGCTAAAGCTGCCAATATCGGTTGTTTAGACCAATGTGAAAACTTATCTGCCCGGTTATGGGTCTTCCTGATCGATATCTGGCCACTATATCGATAGGGAAGGTTTGACTTTAACCCGACCGACCCATGTCATAATCTGATTGTTCGGCCATAGGGCCGAATGTTCAGATTACCCCAATATAGCCCTGTTGTTAGTGGCATTTCTGGGAAAGATCTACTCATATGTCGCCAAATGAGTGGATCTTTGCGTCTATAGCCAGCTTTAGTGTCATGCTTATAAACTTCAAATAGGCACAGGAGTGTTTTTTTTCTCAATGTTACCTGTTATTAAATTACCCCTATTGTTTTTATAGAAATGGGAAACGTAAAAACAAGTGCAAGGCAATATAATCCATTAATTCTTCATAGTCATGCTTGCTAATTATAGTGTAAATCCAATGTTTGAGTTTATTTTTAAGAGATTTCTAACTTAAAAACTGTTAATCACAGGTATACAGTATATTGGGCTGAACTATTATATTACTTGCTCTTTAAGATGTGTTATTAGCTTTAACATAAACTCGCAATAGCCACATTATATCTTTATTGTAAATATAAAAGTCATTTATATGGCTTCTTTTATTACATTTGCTCTGAATGCCTTGTCATATTTCCTGTCTGTATATTAACAGGGGATCGAGCCAAGCAAGGTCATACTGTATGCTCATTATATTATAATCTGTACAGGCCTTCCCCAGTACAATGTTGGATAAATCACTGCTGCTGTTTGAATCAAAATCACCTAAATTTAATTTGGCTCTTTTCTTGATTGTTTGCCTGATAGCTTTTATATATGATTGACTGCTAATCTGCAAGTCTGCAATATGAGGAATGAAAAATGAATATTCCTTTTTCTCTTGAATTATTCATACTGAGAATCAGCAATGTTACATTCTGTCTGGACTAGTTGATACTTTACTTTTTGAAGGAAAAAAGTGTAAATTGCTTTAGCAATAATGTGCAAAGAAAGTTCACAGTCAGGTCATGTTTAGTAGGGTACAGTTTCAAAATATTTTGAACATTGATTTTGAAAGTACTTTATATATATATTCACTGATTTGAATAAGAGACTGGAATATGAAAAGAAGAGGGACTGAATAGAATAATGAGTAATAAAAAGTGTCAATAACAATACATTTGTAGCCTTACAGAGCATTTTTTTAGATGGTGTCAGTGACCCCCATTTGAAATCTGCAAAGAAACAGAAGAAAATTGCAAAACCTTCTACAATATACTAAACGTTAATAGCTTGGTTCCTGGTTCCAACACCAACTTTATCTTTCTTCTGGCTGCTGATTCAGGTGTCTGTGTTGCACCTTAATGTATAATCCTCATTTAGATATTTAGAATCAAAACAGCTCCAGGCAGTATTTCGTGAACTGCAATATATAATTTATTTAGCAGTGTGCATACACTACATGTTTCGGGCTGAGCCCTTTATCAAGTGATAAAGGGCTCAGCCCGAAACATGTAGTGTATGCACACTGCTAAATAAATTATATATTGCAGTTCACGAAATACTGCCTGGAGCTGTTTTGATTCTAAATATCTAAATGAGGAATATACTAAACGTTACCAAAAAACATATTTTCTCCAGAACCACAAAAGCCAAGCAATTTAATAAAACAGCCTAAAATGAAAAGCACCAACAAATAAAAATTGGAAACTAATCCAAATAGTAATGCAAAAACCTTGCATTTTTAGTGCAAACGTAAAAAAAAATCACAAAAAAAGGACAAACCCTTTTGGGGAATGTAATATTGGTAGCAAGTGCAAAAATCATTTGCAATTCTGTCTCAATGCAAATAAATGTTCACAAAGTTTAAATGTTGCCTTTGCGAAAACTTTGCCCCTCACACTACAGTAAGACAGCGATTGTGAATGTTATAATTTGCCATAGTGCGCAGTGTATATAATAAAATTTCACAATCACATTTTGAGACAAAATACTTAATGAAACTGCAGGGAAGGTGTTAAAGGTTCGCAATGCGCAATTAAGATTCAAAATGAAAAATGTTACATTTGACATGCAAACTTTTGATTTTTGCAAATTTAATTACATTTCCCCCATTGACTTTTACAAGACATCAATAGCTTTTAAGGATAAATTTACAAAGGGCGAAGTGAAAAATGCTGGTGACAATTCGCCAGCATTAACACTTTTATCCACTTTGCCTATTTACTAATGGGCACAGGCGATAATTTGGTAGAGAAGGAAATAGATGCTAGCGTTGATTTGCACTATAACGCCAAGCAACTTTTCGCTCTGGCATTTGAACGTTACTCCGCAAATTCAGTAATATGCAGATTTTACTGAACGTTACCTCTGTCGCCAGACTTGCCTTTGCCAGCTCTGACCTGGTGAAGTTAATTGAAGTACATAGAACATCCTCAATCTTCAGTGATAATGATACATGATCATTTTCTAAATCCAAAAGACGCTGGCAACTTTTCATTTTTCAGGATGATAGACCACAAAAGGCATATTTTTTTTTCAGGTACCCGCTTTCCCCCATACATTTTCTACCATATGGCAAATTAATTTACTGGGGGGCTCATGTGTAGGGCATTAAAACAATTCTATATAGATTTTATTAAGGTTCCCTGGACTTGTGTAGTTAGGAGTGGAAATGTAATGTAAAAGCTGCAACATGTAACATACAGAGCTCACTCATTTTCAAATTTCCTCTATTGAAGTTGTGCTAGGCTGAATTGAATGCTAGTGCAGCTTTGCTTGGATTTACCTGCATTGATGAAGCTAGCGAAAATTCACCAGCATTTGTTGCCGGCGGCAAAACTTTGCAACTTAGTGAATTAGCGTTCTGTGAACAAAGTTGCCACTGGTGAAGTGTGGCGATGGCTGTGAAACCGTCACTGCTGAATTTTTTTTTTCATATAATTTATTATATATTTTTTTCGTGGTTTAGAATAATTAGTATCATCCATGATTTTTAGTTTAAAAAATTATTTGTGAAACCGAACAAAATACCAATGTTACTTCATTTGTCCCTTCCTTTCAAAGAAAAAACATTCCTGATAATGGCAATAGATAGACGTGACTGTTGCAGATTTCTCATCTTGCACAAAAATGGCAGCAGGGCCTTTTTTCTCATTATTGCATATCCCTTTAAAGATTGGTGGCTGGATTATGCTGTTCTTTTATTTTTCCATAAACTTGAGATATTGAAACCAGTTGAGAGGGACCTGAATGAAAATGAGAAAGTAATTTAATTACTCAGAATTAGTGCTAAAATGATATTCATCTCACTGTAAAGAGTGATAACACTGATATATGTCTGTCTTTATTGGATTTCAGTAACATATGAAAACAAGACAACACTAAGGGGCAAATTTACTAAAATTCACCCAAAATCCTACAAATTTATTTGAAATTGGATAAGCATTCGAATTCTTATTGAATAGTTTTAGGCTATCATTTTGCTCGATATTCAATTTCTCAATGAATACATACGATCGGATACCGATCGTTCGATTTCACGAAAAAAGCATACTTTTTTCCTACGAGCTTCCGAAAAATTTGTACGGTTTGAATGATCGAAGCGTTTGATCGTACGAATGGTATTCAAACAGGACTTAGCAAAAGAAGCCTATGGGGGGGAATTCCCATAGGCTTCTATTGGTATTCGGTAGGTTCAATCTGGCGAAGTAATCATTCGAAGGATTTTAACATTTTAATTCCTTCGATCATCAAATGATCGAATTATCGAATATCCGATCATTTGATCTATTCGATAATTCGGTATTCGATGATCGAAGAGGCCAAATTTGTATATTCCAATATATCGTAATTCGATCATATTTGATCGAACTACGATCCATTCACGTGAATTTTGTAAATTTGTCACTAAGCTATTTAAGTTTTGCTTCCCTAGTTACAATTTAAAAAAAAAATGAAACACAAAGTGTTTAAAATGTTAGAGCTCCTGTAATAGCTAAAAGCTGCCTTATACTCTAGTTATGAATAAATAATCTTTAAATCACCCTCTAATTACCGATAAACTGCTGTCACCCCACAGCAGCAAAAGGATTCGGCTCCATTACTTAGTTATTCAATATATTCGTAGCTGTGCCAGTAAAGTGCATTGTAATGTTTAGAATATTTTTCATCAATAATCAGCATGAGAATCATTGTAATATTTTCAGCTTCAATGTCTGTAGTCTTTCACTGATACATGTATAATTAATTTTCCACATTTATTGAAATTTACTTTTATGCAATTGAAAAATACTTTTTAGTACTGTTACTCACCTTGGGAATTTTGGAGAATAGGAAGCGATTCCTAGGGACCTAAAATACAATGTCAAATTAAGCAACTGCTTGAAAATTGTCTGCCAGAATTTACTGGATGGGTGAATTTTTCCCATTAACTTTAAGGGCAGATTTACTAAATTCGTGTGAAGGATTAGAATATTAGTCGCGAATAGTCTCAATTCGATCGTGTGACTATTCGAATATGCAAATTAAGTATTTTCGCTCATTGAATATAGAATATTCGGGCGCATTGAATAGATCGAATAAATATATATTCGAGTGCTCAACTATTTGCCAGTCGAAGAACCTGCCCTTTAAATTTTTATTCGACTGCCTACTTAGCCAGATTGAACCAACCGAATTGCAATAGAAGCCTATGGGAATCCTCCATAGGCTTTTTTTTCTAAGTCTTTTGCAGAATTTCAATCGTACGATCGATTGCTTCGAATGTTCGATTTGTACGATTTTGGCGAATAGTTGAGCATTTTTTCCTGAAACTATTCCTGCGACTATTTGATCGTACAATTCTGGCGAATAGTCAAATGTGTGCTCAAAACTAGAGAATATTCCATTCGATTTTGGCAAATATTTATTCGCCAAATATTCGCCAGTCGAATTCGAGGGCTAATAGCCCTCGACAATTCGACTCTTAGTAAATCTGCTACATGGTTGGTTCACCTTTAATATACTTTTAGGGGGTTATTTATCAAAATCCAAATGTGTAAAAAAATTTTTAAATAAAAAAATTCTGACCAAACTAGAATCCACTATTTACCCTTATTTATAATTAAAAAAACATGAAACCTCGAATTGACAATAAACACAACTTTTCTGTGCAAAAAAAGTAGGAATTTTCCCTGTAATCATCAGAAAAAACAGAAATGTTCACATTATCATATGAAATCCATAGCCATTTGCCATTGACTTCTACAGGACCTCAACAGGTTGAAGATGGAATATTTTCAGATTTTCAGACTTTTTGCAGCCTCAGAGAATAATAAATCTTAAAAAATTCTAGTTTTTTTCCACAAAACATTTTACTAATTTTATAGTAAAGTTTTAGCATTTGAACTGTAATAAATAACCTCTTTACTATGTTATAGAATGGTCAGTTCTAAAGAACTTGGAACAGTTGGCTTTCATTATTTATTTTTGTAATTTTTATTAATGATTTGCCTTCATCTTTTGACTCTTTCCAGCTATCAAGTAGGTGTCACGGGCCCCATCTAAAAAGTAAATGCTCTGTAAGGCTAAAAAAGTATTGTTATTACAACTTTTTATTATTCATCTTGCTATTCTGATCCCTCTTCTATTCATATTCCAGTCTCTTGTTGAAATGAATAAATAGTAAACAATTTGATTTATCGATAAAATTGTTCGAATCGATCGATTAAAACGATTTTAAGTTCGAAAAATCCTATGGAAGCTTCCCATAGGTTTATATAGCAATTTGGTAAGTTTAATCTGCCGAATTGTTACAGATGCAGTCACTTGGATTTGTAAGTTAAATGCGTCGTGACTCAGTGCTAATTGAAGAAACTGTGTTATCCAAAGTTATCTTAACTCATTTAATGCATTTAACCTTTTCATTAGCATACCAAAGCACCATTGTTTTCAATGGTGAACTCTTTAATTGGATGGGATGCTGTGACACAATATTCTGTGCTAAGTGGGATAAATGGGATAGATGAGTTAAGTCACGACGCATTTAACACACAATCCAAAGTGACTGCATCTGTATATCAAATTTTTTTTAAAGGGCCAGTTCTTCAACAATCTAATTAAAATTTTCAATAGTCGAATAAGCCCAAAATAAATTCAAATTTAGAATTTTTTTAATTTGAATTTGATTCGAATTTTCACTTCAAATCAATTCTAACCTTAATAAATGTGCCCCTAAGGGTCGAAGTGAATTTTTGAATTAAATTCGAATTTTGAATTTGATCGAATAACCCAATATTCGATTTGAATGAAAAATATTAGAAAATTTGAAGTACTATCTCTTTAAAAAAACTTCAAATTCAAAACTTTGCCTCCTTAAAGCTGCCTAATTGCCATTGTAGCCTATGTGGGACCTTCTGGAACCTTTACCAGGATTAAGTCCTGGAAAATCGAAGGATGTTTTTGAAAATCCATTGAATCAGTCAAATCAACGATGCATTTGAATGATTTAAATTATTTTTATCCGATCGAAAATGGATCTATTCAGCCCATTTGCCATCGAAAATGGACCTAAAAATTTTTTTTTTTACCATTTTTTAACTTTGAAATTCGACCCTTAAGTAATTTTGCCCTTAAATGTAAAAAGCTAAATAACTAAAATAAACACAAATAATAAATAATGAAAACCAGTTGCACATTGTCTCAGATCATAACTCACTGCCCCTTAGGGGCCGATTTACGAAATTCATGTGAAATGATCGAAGTTCGATCGAATTCAATAGAATAACAATCGTACAAAATTTTCGTAAAATCAGATATTCTAATTTGGCCTCTTTGATCATCGAATACCGAATTATCGAATGATCGGATATTCAATAATTCGATCATTCGATGATCGAAGGAATCAAAGTTTTAAAATTGTTCCACTGCCTACTTTGCCAGATTGAACCTACCTAATTGCAGTAGAAGCCTATGGGAAACCCCCCATAGGTTTCTGAGACTAAGGGGCAAATTTACTATTATTCCCAGAATAAAGCTCGACCAAATTCAGAATTCGATATGCATTCGACCATCGAATGCTTATCAAATTGTTTTAGGCTATCGTTTTGCTCGATATCCGATTTCTCGATGAATTCGTACGATCGGATACCGATCGTTCGATTTCACAAAACAATTGTGAAATTTCCTTTGAGAGTCCGAAAAATGTTATTCTAGCAAGACTTAGGGGCAAATTTACTATTATTCCCCAAAAATAATTTGTTTCTATTCGATATTCGATTAGCATTCGATTTTCGGTGAACGGTAGAGAATTTACGCTCAGGTCGGCGAACGGTAGCGTAGTTGCGCTAGTGTTACTTCGCTAGGCAGAACACTGTTACGCTAGCGAAGCCTAATTTGCATACGGCGGGAACTTTAACTTATAATAGAAGTATATGTTACAGCCACTACATTCCACTACACAAGCCCAGGAAACCTTTATTAAATTATATAAAGTTGTCTTATTGCCCTACATGTGCCCCTGTATAGTTGAGTTGCCATATGTTAGGAAATGTAACCCCCCAAAAAAATTATCGATCTTTTTCAGACTATCACCCTCCTATGCTAAAATACAGCAGTGTTTTTTGGGACTTTTTTTCAACCTCCTATCTATTGTATTGAACTTCGCCTGGTCTGACCAGCGAAGTAAAGTCTAGCGTAAGTGCTAACGTTGATGAAAATGTTCATCTTAGTGAATTTGCAAAGTTACGATCCTTCGTCAGTGCGCAACTTCGCCTGACGTCAGGGTGCGAAGTTGCGCAAATCTATCTACTTCGTTAGCGAAAATTCACCAGAGCCGGTGTTAGTGAATTTGCGAAGTTTCGATTTGACGCTGGCGAATTAGCGCTAACGTTAGACGCTTCACACTTCTGCCCCTTAGTCTCAGAAGCCTATGGGAGTGCTCCCATAGGCTTCTATTGCAATTCGGTAGCTCCAATGTGCCGAAGTAGGCAATCGAATAAACTTAAAAAATAAAATCCTTCGATGATCGAATGATCGAATATTCATCCATTCGTCCCTATTCGAATGTATTCGATCGTTCGACCATTCACTATATGATCGAATATGCCAAAATTCACATATTCGACCAAACAAAGAAATCCTACGTTCGAAATTCGATCGAACTTCGAATCCTTTACGTGAATGTAGTAAATCGGCCCCTTAGTCTCTGAAGCCTATGGGGAGCTTCCTATAGGCTTCTATTGCAATTCGGTAGGTTTAATCTGCAGAATTAGGCAGTTGAATAACTTTAAAATTTTAAATCCTACGATTCTCGAATTATCGAATATCTGATCATTCGATCTATTCGATATTCGATGATCGAATAGGCCAAAATTCACTTTTAAGATTTCACGAAAAATGTGTACGATCGTTATTCGATCGAATTCGACCAAACTTCAATCATTTCACGTGAATTTCTTAAATTGGCCCCTAAATTTTTAGGAGGCTCGAAGGAAATTTTACGATTTTTTTGTGAAACCAAACGATCAGTATCCGATCATACGAATTCTTCGAGAAATCGAATATCGAGCAAAATGATAGCCTAAAACAATTCGATAAGCATTCGATGGTCGAATGCTTGTCGAATTTCGAATAGGATCGAGCAAATTTTGGGGAATAATAGTAAATTTTCCCCTAAAAGTTAACTAAAAAGAGAACAACCTCTGATCTGCGTGATCTGCAGCATTGAAAAATAATCGCATTAAATGCAGTGTTGGTTGGCATAAAGTAAAACACACATCTTAATAACTTCCATTTGTTTTACCTAGCTTTTTATAGAGTTTGTCCAGGGTTAACCATTTTGTACAGTATGATAAATAAATTAAAGCATCTAAATAAAAAAAAAAAAACGTGATTGCATACAATTGTGGGAAAAAACTCGAATAGCTCAAATTTTAACTTGACAAGCTCAACAATCTCAAATGTGTGACTTTGCAAGCTCAAAAAAAAAAAACAAAAAAAAAAAATCGCAAAATTAAAAAATGGCTTGGATTTAGTCTGTCGAGAAAAATACCAATGGCACACAGGATCAGTGCAAGCAAGTGCTTTGCGTGTTTATTGCTGATGCAACGTTTCGGGGTCACGCCCCTTTCTCAAGCATCTTGGATTTTGTCTGTGACAACTCCCATTGGCTTCTACATGAACTGATAAGCTTTTCGGTGCTTGCATTTTACATCTAAGTTTTAAATGTTTTTTTGTGGTTAATACAGTAAATACTAAACATTTGAGTTCTTGAAAATATAATTTGAATTTGTGAGTTTTTGTGCAAAAAATTTTAATTTTAACCTTGATAAAGTAAGATGCAGTACTCCCCTATGGATGCAGCTACTTATTTGCAGTACAACTAGAATCAGCAATTATGCCACATAACTCACAATCCTTGCCCACACTTAACAAAGGAGATGAATGTTAACTTTAGCTTGTTCCTAACCAGAGGTAGCCACATGGAATAGGTTTCTGAATATTTTCATTGAGGTTTGTATATGAAAAATGGTGCCTCCTACCTACTGTATAATAAATACAAATATCTACTTATTGGCTTTACAGGAATTCCAGGGAGTGACTACATTAATTCCAACTACATTGATGGTTATAGAAAACAGAATGCTTATATAGCAACACAGGGACCTCTTGCAGAAACCTTTGGGGATTTCTGGAGAATGATGTGGGAACAACGTAGTTCAACTATAGTAATGATGACAAAGCTTGAAGAGAGATCCAGGGTAAGTGTGTTTGAAACAAAATACTGATATGCTAGGTATATGCCATGTTATTTGCTCTTTCAATAACATATCATTTTAATCTCCAACATACTTGTCTAGAATGTTAAAGAAGGTACAGATGTGCAGTGTAAACTCACACATAGCAATCTTAAACATGAAAAAATGATTTCTACTGAGAAGAAATGAATTGTGTTGTAACCTTTAGTTTTGGACAGGTATGTTGTCTGTCATCCAAAAAGCATCTAAAATACACTGTCATATTGCACTGAGTCCTATTTAAACAATAGTTATTTGCTCTGTAATATTAGCATAGTAGCATCTATGTATAGATAAATCCATTTTGAAAACAAAGCTTTCTTAATGGGTGTAGCCTTATAGAATGGTCTTACACATTACTGAAATATTCCTTAGCCTGGTAAATTCCAGATCCTCAGCACTTTGTATAATATATCCCTTACCTGTACAGGTATAGGACCTGTTATCCAGAAAGCTTGGAACCTGCGATTTTCTGGATAACAAATCTTTCTGGATCTTCATACCTTTAATATACTAGAAAATCATGTAAACATTAAATAAACCCAATTGCTTCCAATAAGGATTAATTATATCTTAGTTTAGATCAATACAAGGAATACATTTGAATGATTTTATTCGATCGAAAATAGACCTATTCGAACGAAAAAGGTAAATTTTTGATCGAAAAAGATTTGATGGTCAAATTTCGACCCTTAAGCTGGCCATAGACGCAACGACTTGGTCGTACGAATCGAGGATTCGTACGACTATCGTACAACTTTCGGATCGTGTGTGGAGTGTTCCGACATTTGTCGTGCCATGCCGATCGGTCGTTTGGTCGATCGGCCAGGTTAGAAAATTTTTGTCGGCTGGCGATAATATCTTTGCGTCTATTGCAGATCGTACGATTTTCAGTGGGAGACCGTCACTAGGTTTTTAATCGTACAACTTTCGTACGATCCTTGTCAGGGGCAGAACGTCAGCTGTCTGTGCTTTTTACTACTTATAGTTGATCTGAAGGTTAGTGACAGGTCGGGAGCAGGTCGGGAGATGCAAAGATCCAATCGTGGAATCATCTTACGATCGGATCTTTGCGTCTATGGCCAGCTTTAGTAAATCTGCCCCTTAATGATTTGTCACATACATAACTTTTTTGACAGATGAAAGATTTTTACAAGCTGTATTCTGTGACACAACAAAAGTAATTGCAATAAAAATTCCAAGTAAAAAATCTCCAAGAGGAAGTACAAGGAACATCTAATCACATGTCATCGTACTTCCAGAGCAATTATCAAATAAGTTCTAGGACTGGCAATATACTGTACAACATTAATTAAAAGATAGCCATTAAAAGATAAGATACGATAAAAAGTTTTAAAGGAGATTTTTTTGGTGTGTCCAAGTAACAGGAGTAGTATAATTGCAAAGGATCATGGTTCAAAATCAGTTGCTAAAATAGAATAAATTTGCTTAGTATAGCAATACAGTAGCATCTACCAAAACCCCATCATCACGCAGTCACAGACACTTCAGATACCATCAGGTGTGCTCTGGAATCCTTATCCATAGGGATAAGTTTTATCTGGTTAGAGATGACTAAGTTGGCTTTTACTTTTATTTGGAAGGACACAAAAATTAGTTCCATAATGATCCACTGTGCAGTTGAGGCAGATCAGGTTTACTTTCCATTATACATTTAAAAGACAAAGCACATGTTCAACATAAGCAACTGTGTGGAACACTGAAATAATTCTGCTGCTTAACTTCTATTGCTATAGCTATAGAAAAATTACAGAAAACATAGGTAAGCCCCAGTCTAATAATGGATTAGCTCAGTCTCCAGATTATGACATTGACCTTTAAACCAGAACCAGGCATTTGGAGGCAAGACTAAATTGCTATCTGATCATATTTGATTTAAGGTGGCTGTGGAAGTACTCCAAGATTAAGGGGGTTATTTACTAAACTTTGAATTTATCTCATATTTTTATTTAAAAAACATGACCAAACTACCATTCCCGATTTGACTTTATTTATTTATTTAAAAAAAACTAAAATTAATCTTGTTCTGGAAATAGATAAAATTTAGCAAAAACCCAAATCTTCAGATTTTTCCAAATTTTCCCCTGAATCTCTTGATTTTTTGGGGTTTTTTGTCCAAAAACCTTGAATGTTTCAGATTATCAGACTAAATTCAGCCCTATACCTTCAAATTGAGATTGGTGCCTCTCCCCTCGACAGGTTTGAGATGCCCAATATTTGGATTCTGGCTTTATGCAGCATTGGGGTATAATAAATCACAAAAATTTTCATTCATTTTAGTTTTTTTCCAACAAATTATTCCAGTTTTTGTCCAAAAAATCAAACCAGATGAATTTGGGGTTTAGTAAGTAACCCCCTAAATAAAAAAAGTACTGTGGAAACAAAACTGGTAAAACCCATTTTTTAAGTCATCTGTGCTCAATAAAAAGCTACCATGGAGAATGATCAGCCTGTGAGAACAATGCATTAGTTAGAAAACACTTTTCTTAGTGCTTTGTTACATTTAGCAGCCAGCAAAACTACAGTTTCATCTGTTGTATGTCCTCTCATTGATTTAAACAGGGAGCATCAAAGTTCAGATCAGTGTATTTCCTGGTGATAATCATAGGGCTGGGGTGACACACATAAGAGATCCACTATGAATTGCAGGTATTCTGATCCACATGACCATGGATCTTATGGACCATATACCTGAGAGCATTTCTCACATTAAAGGAATTGTTCAGTATAAAAGTAAAAACTGATATGCTATGCAAAATAAAACATGTTTTCAATATAGTTAGTTAGGCAAAAATTTAATGTATAAAGGCTGGAGTGACTGTAAGTCTAACCTAACAGAACACTACTTCTTGCTTTTCAGCTCTCTTTTGTTTACACTGACTGGTTACCCTGGTTACCAGGCAGTAACCAATCAGTGAATTGAGGGATAGCCACATTGGTCATAACTGTTGCTTTTGAATCTGAGCTGAATGCTGAGGATCAATTGCAAACTCACTGAACAGTTATGTCCCATGTGGCCCCCCCTCAAGTCGCTGACTTACTCAGATGTAGAGAGCTGAAAAGCAGGATGTTGTGTTGTATTCTGTTATGTGAGACATCCACTCACACCAGCATTTATATATTACATTTTTGTCTAACTAACTATATTAGAAACATTTTTTATTTTGCACAGCCTATCTATTTACCCAGTTTTTATTTTTACCCCGAACTGTTCCTTTAAATAGTAGCTGAATGTTATTTAGTTTTAGCTCTGGAAATATCCTACACTATAAACAGACAACTTTGTCGACTATTAACCACATTATATTATTAAAATGTATGTTTAAAAAATGTATTTCAATTAATTTCTGACCAAGCAATGTTGACATTTATAAAAACTCTTCTCCTTGCAATTAGTTAAAACCTTGACAGATATTTATACAGTTGCAGAACTGTACTGTGATAGTACTTAAGATCATAATAAATGACAGTATATCATATAAAATATTCAGTGTTATTCAATATGGGTTTGGAGCACTTATATGTAATTACATTACAGGTTCCTTGAGAAATAACAATAAAAACTTTCATTATGTAATGTAAAGAAAAAACAACACAAAGAACTAAAGAATTTCTGTGATCTCCTCTGTGTAGGAGAAAACCAGGGTTATAACATTCATACTTTTTCTTTTATAAAACATCTAGAAAGCCTGTTTAAATCCATTTTGATCGGGGACCTATAATTCCATAAAATCACATTTCCAAATGTTATTTCCCAAAACTGTCAGAATGCACCTGGAGGAATAAGAGAAATCAGCAACCCCCATGCTGTAGGAATTAACTCTTGCAGTTCACCATTCCACCATTCACTAATTTCTTTTTTTATGATAGTAACAGCTGTTACAATTTCTGTTCAATAAAATTGAGATTAGATGCTGCAGATATTTCATTTTATCATAATATTTTTCATTTTCAAGAAAACCTCAAAGCATATATTGTATCTGGTAATTTACTTGAGGAAGATTTCCATACTTAGGCACTGAAACGGTTTTCTTTAGGCACATTTTAGCTGCCATCTCTGTTCTTTCTGGAATTTTCATGCAGCAAAATAGTTTTATGATCTGCTTTCCAAAGGGTGTAAAGAAAAAGTAGTAGTAATATTTATAATTTGTAAGGGCCCTTATACACAGGCGTTTTTACCTGCGCTCCCCTGCGTTCCGTTTTGCTGCATTCAGCCGCAGGGGAGCGCAGGTATAGACGCACTCAATTATTTTCAATGGGGCTGTACTCACACAAATGCAAGTAGGTGCCAAACGCAAAAATGCAGCATGTTGCGTCTGAACCGGCGTTCAGCGCTTACACACGTCTCATGGGTACAACCTCATTGCAAAGAATGAGGTGCGTCTAGACCTGCACTTCCCTTCGACTGAACGCAGCCAAACGCAACTCAGGGGAGCGCAGGTCCAAAACGCCCGTGTATAAGGGCCCTAACACTTGTAACTTGTGACACTTCTTTCCCATAGCAGACAAATATTTGCTTTAAATTTCTATCCTGTATACATATATATTGCTTAAAAAAAGGGAGGCCATTTATTGAGAGTCGACTTTTAGTGAGTATTTTTTGAAAACAAAATTAAACTTTATTTCTCTAAAATCGCAAATGCCATGAAAGTTATAAATAGGTCCAAGTATTAAAAGTATGAATGGAAAAAAGCACATAAAAATATGAATAGCTGTAAAACCTCTAAAAATTTTAACTGAACACTTCAAAATGTATGAATGCATTCAAATTTTTCAAACTCGGTGAATAGGATCATCCCAAAATTTCAAATTGAATTAGCTAAAACAGCAATTTGGCAGGTTAAGGTGGCGAATAGTCATATTCCAATTCTTAAATGGCCAGTGTATGATAAATAAAATAAAAGTTTTTTTATTTTTTTTTTATTTTAACTATTCCCTAGTGGAATTTCACAAGAAAAGCTCGAAAAATTTGAATTCAAAATTAAAATTTTTACTTTGACCCTTGATACCTTGATGCCTATTAGACTTTATTGGAGACATTTTTGAAAATTTTTCTTTAATATAATAATTATAAGGAATAAGCTACATTTGTTCATTTAGGTGCAAGTAGCTAGTTGTGATGAGTTTGTAGGTTTCCTCAGGGTACTCCATTTTTCTTTCAAACTCCAAAACAAACAGTAAGGTTATTGGTTCCTATTTAAATGTTCCTAGTGTGTTGTATGGCTGTAATAGGGACCTTGTTATGTAATCTGCACTGGGGCAGGGACTGATGTAAATGATGAACTAAATGATAAATTATCCAGTCAAATATTTGTCAGTGCAATATATAAATTCTACAGTATAAATTATACTGATAGCCGATTTTGCCGATTTAGGGAAAACCATATATTTCTAATAAATTTAAGATGCTTGGTTGCATTGTAAATAGAATGCATTTACATTTAAGGTAGTGCAGTCCTTCTTATTGGATGAACCCTGTTTTCCACATAATCTGGTAACCTTCTAGTATAATCCTTTAATGAATACATTCATGTTTGCTATATTAAATAAGCAAAACATTCTATTTTGCACCATGCTAATACCCTGCATTTTTACAGCTGCCTTTTCAGAAACTAGCAAGTAGTGTAAATAAATAAACTTGGCATTTTTGTCCATTCTTTTGGGGGTCCTTATGAGAGAGAAAAATCTCATTTGTACAGCTGGAAGCACTGTGTTTCAACAATGATACTGTTCTAAAGATGCATCCAGGTTTTTAATTTGTTCATTTAAGTTAATTATGTTGACATTGATTGCAGAAATGCATGCCAGTGCTGTCACCAAATCCTGCTTTGTCTCTGAATTCTGAGGTACGGCAATGTTCGAATATATTATAGAAGAAAACCTAACACTAATTATGTTTGCATTGTATACTGGAGAAAAAATTTACTTCCATCCAGGATTATGTATATTTTTGTTATTTGGCACAGTACAGCACTATAATCAATATATATATATATATAATCAGAATGTGCATTCAGTTTCTCAGTAACCTATCCATAGTGGATGGATAAATTATTTCCCTCCAAAATTGCTCCCCAATAATTAATTGAACCAATGGCATGACCATAGGGACTGCACACCCAACTGCTGCTTGGTAGTCCCAAGTGTAGAGAATCCTTTGCAAGTGCTGAATGATGGCACATTATTATAAATATATATTTCTGTGCAAAACAGATCCATTTCTTAACAGTTTAAACCTCTTAACAGATGAATTGATGCAGTTCAGTAACTCCCATACATTATTAATGATAGTAACCAGGCCCAGGGATGTCATACTTTAAACTTGATAATAATCTCAGATTGCCTTGTAGCATTGGAAGGGATAGTAGCATCTAAAAACTCAAAACACTTACGTATTTTTTTTGGGCCTGTTAGAAAAAAAATAGAAGCTTGTGATATGTATGAGGCATGGGTAAATTCCAAACAAATGATAACCTTATCTACAATGTTCAGATTTGTTTACATTTGGAACATGTGCAACTCTTTCAGTCGCTGCTTTATCGCAACTGAGATACGACTAATTACAGGCTTCCTATGTTGTAATTGTAAACAGTATTACAGCAGTGGCTAACCAGCCTGCATTAGAACAATATGGGTTTCCTAATGCTTTCACTCTTAATTATGGAAACATTTTATTTATGCTCCCCGGAGGACTTGTTTTGCTATCAAATTACACATTTACAATTATATATTTTTGTGAATGCCTTTTAATCACGTTATATGATTCTAGTAATGTAACCAGAGTTAATACAGTTGTAAATATATATAAGATTATCTGCTGTTCCTTTGTAGCACTAAATGTTTCCTAACTGTATTAGTATGGAGCACAGAGCAGAGCTTTCATGGTCATTACTATGTTTAACTATCACTTGAGTGCCTGTGTACTAAATAATCTCCTCTGAAAAGCACCATGGGAATGGCAATAATACATACATTCATACATAATTCATATTTTAAAAGTAACCTAGTTATACCTTGATTTGTAGAATCTGCTGATTAAAAGGTTTTCCTTTCAGAAACAGTTCATCTCCAGTTATGGTTTGCACTAGAAATGGTCAGTTATAGGAAGTTTTTACAAATATAAGCACAATTAATACTGCTATGTACAGTTGGCATGTACTGAAACCTTTAGCTATATTCACAATGTTCACTTTTTGAGGATTTGAATAGGGGGATCTTGGTTAACTTGACCATTTATGCATTTCTCCCAGCTTTTCTGGTGTCTGGATTAGCTAACGATGACCTGTTTAGGAAGGATTATAGCATGAATCGATGTGATTGAGTCACAGCCATAATGCCACAACACCTGACTTGGAAAACATAGTATCTATATTGTTATCTAATCATAGTTTGGTTTATTACACAGATGCTGCAGCATATATAATGTATCATTAGAAGAAATAAGTTCAAAATTCATAGGCTTTATAAGTTTAAATTCATCTCCAGAATGCATGAGAACATTTTATATAACAGAGATATTTATTTCCTTCAGATAAAATGCGATCAGTATTGGCCCAGCAGAGGAACAGAAACCTATGGCCTTATCCAAGTGACTTTGCTAGATACTGTTGAGCTTGCAACCTACACTGTCAGGACCCTTGCACTTTATAAGGTAAGATTTTATTATTTAAGTGATTGGCATACAAAGCATTTAGGGCAGTATTTAATAAAGTAAAAGGAAACAAACATGAAAATATTTGTTACTCTACAAGCTTAATTATCCGCTGCACATTTTTAAGACCAATTTGAATGTGGTGTAAATTTTTTGGCCATGTTTTTTTATTGGAGAAAGGAATTGCATAAATAAGAACAAATATTTGCATTCCACTATGTAATATACTTAATTAGACAGTTATTATATTGCTGAATTATATAGCCCATTACTTGGAGCCAGGGGCATTTCGGATGTCCATGGCGCCCTGAGATACCCTATCTGATGCCCCGCACCCAAGGCATACCATTTCAAGTGCTGGAATGCAGCCGTGCTCTCTGCATTAGCAAAGCCGAAATTCCCATTTAAAAATCAGAATTTAGACTCTTGGGGGTTATTTGTCAAAATCCAAAAAGTTCACACTATTTTCTGAAAACTCTACAATGACTTCCCCCCCCCCCTATTTATCAATAAGTTTTAACAAATTTTTATTGTGCAGGAAAAGTCATGATAAAATTGTAAAACTAAATTATCATAAAATCAGCCAAAACCTAAAATGTTCTTCGTAAAATCACCGAAAGATTGATGTTTTCGGAAACCTTTCAGAAAATCTTCCAGTGGTTAACAGGACATCAGACATTGATTTTTACATCTTCTTAGCAGGTCTGAGTTGGAGTACTTTTTTATCAGACTTTTAACACCATCAAACCTTTATAAATCCTGAAAAAAATCATGTTATTTACCTAAAAAATATGGTATTTTCCCCTTTAAAAGTCAGACCAAAAAAATTTGGAGCTTCATAAGTAAACCCTTTAAAGTTACCAGGGATGGTATTTTCATCTTGCCTTATGGCTGTAGTGCCCCTGCTAGGACCTGCCTAAAATTTGTATCTTTTATAGAATTCTTTACATTTAGTACACACTGGGGCAAACTGTAACATTTTATACTGGTGAATGTATTAGATTCTTAACTCAAACAATATGCAGTTGAAAATGGACTTTGCAGCCATGTAATGCACTTTCTGTTATGCCCTTGGGTTGAGAACTAACCTACCCTCTGATGTGATTTATATGTTGGCACAGAGATGCATGCAGGCCATAAATGTTACAACTACATAGGAATTGAAGTTGAAAAGTCAAATCAATTAAACCTCCTGAATAAAGGGTCCCACACATCATTATCATTAATCATAGAGAGGGGGTACCATACCATTTAATTTGTGTAAGCATGTATTGCTTCTAAGACTACTAATACAGACTACTTACGGTCTATATTTATTATCTGCTTGTTTGTGCAGTGTTGCCATCAATTTAATTACTGTTAACCCTTAAAGACTTGCTGGAATATACCTCATTATTGATAGTAATTACAGGCATGAGTTAGCCATCATGTAACACACCTTACAGTACTTGTTTATCACTTTGTTTTTAAAAAGGCCATTGTATGTATCCTGAACATATATATTCAGTTTTAAAAGATATCCAATTTAGCTCCCTCCTCCCTCCTGATACACTGTACTTTTAACATATTGTTACTAAAATAATAAAATTTCCAATACTGATATTATGCCGAGCTTGCAATGCCACTACACGATATTTTAAGCTAATTAGGACTTGCTGTAATACATTTTCTTTGCATTTTGCACGCAAACTAGCAACTCTTTATGCTGAAGCAGAGCTGATCTAAGCTCATCTTTAGAAAAACTGCAAATATATGAAATAATAGCTCTTTCATGGTTTTGTCATGCCCATTATATTAAACGAAAACAAGCAACTTAACAATGAGCTGAAATAACAAAAGGTAAGTATTAAGTTAATTTTTATTTCTACAGTACTTACAGGAGATGCGAATCAAGCCAGAACTATTATATCACATTTTAACACCCACATATTATAGAAGTCTGCAAGTAATCTTTTTATTTGTTGGACAGAATGGATCAAGTGAAAAGAGAGAAGTACGACAGTTCCAATTTACTGCATGGCCAGATCACGGAGTCCCAGAACATCCCACACCATTTCTAGCATTTCTGAGAAGAGTAAAAACATGTAACCCTCCAGATGCCGGCCCTATGGTGGTCCACTGCAGGTACAGTGAATATATAATATATATATTCTTATATAATAAGATGGCATATTCAATTTAGTTAGCTATAAAAATGCTTCTCCCATACATATATATATACATATATATATATATGGCTGTGGGTCGGCCGAAGCGTCAGTCCGTGTTTAAAAATAAAAACTTAAATTTTAATTAGTAAGACCTGTGAGTGCGGATTCTTCTGGATAGATTTAGTTTATTTTGCTGTTTCTGCACATTTAACACACAAATCCAAGTGGCTGCATCTGTATATGCTTATTTATGTTGACAGCACAAGTATAAGTGATTTCAACAAATACTACTTACAGATGCAGCCACTTGGATTTGTGTGTTAAATGCATCATGACTAATTGAAGAAACTGTGTTATCTAAAGTTATCTTAACTCATTTAATGCATTTAATCTTTTCATTAGCAGACCAAAGCACCATTGTTCACAATGATGAACACTTTAATTAGATGGGATGCTGTGACACAATTTTCTGTGTTAAATGAGACAAGTGTGAAGTCTGAGTTTAGTTATTCTGTGTCAAACACACAATCCAAAGTATATCCATCTGTATATATGTATAGATCAGCCTGCATCCATTTAGTCTAAGCCGTTTCATTGTGGATTTTTTCTCTCATTTGTTTTGCCTGTGGTCCCTCACTGTATTGGCTCTATGTATTTATTTGTGTTCTGTCCTACTGTGTAAAGAAAATATCACTTCTTTACAGTCGAGTTTCTCGTAGAAGAAATTACATTAAATCAAAGCCAGCAGCTGTCCATAATGAATTCTGAATGAGCATTCCTTGTGAAGAGAATAATTCAGCCATCTGCAGGAAATGTAAAAATATTTTCATAAACTAATAGCTGAGATCTGGACCAGGGTATTACAGAGTTTTCCCAGCTGAACCTCTACTTATTATCTCTGTACATAGAATAACCTGGAACATGTTGAACTCATCTTGGAAAGGCGACTCTTGGCTACAACCAAAATTCTGTCTGCATTTTAAACAAAGAAAATGAGAATGAAATGTTTTGTAATGCTTTTTTACAACCTCTACAAAATGTGTGCTATATCTGTTTTTTCTTGTTGGCTTGTTATTAACTTGCAAGACATGGTTTTAGAAATCACCCGTTTTTTTTACACATTTATCCTCGAATTACCATTTTCAAAAGCAATTACTCAGTCCATTTCCCAAAAGAGTAGTGTTTTTGTTCAACTATCCAGGACAGCTAAGGACACTGGAAAGACCGAGATAAATTAAGATAAATTAAGTGGTCCTAGATAGCAGAGTGCATTGAGTTCCATTGTTCCATTCTCTCAGAGTCCTTTGTATTTTATTCACTTCTATATGGCCTGTACCAAATCAGTGACCATCCTTGTAAAGTAATAATGTAAGTTAATGACTGAAAAAGGGGAGATTATGCAGAAATTTGGGCAAAGTTTAGTAGTAACCTATAATAAACAGTTAGAAGTTTCCTTTCTTTTTTGTAACCACTCATGGGGGTTATTTATTTCTGTTTTTTTTTTTTCTAAGAACCATTTTTAAACCCAGACAAAGCCTGAATAAAAAAGTACTTCAACTCAGACCTACTGAGTTCATGTAGAATTCAATGGCAGATGTCTCATTGATATTTTGAAGATATCTTGATCTGCATTGGGTTTCATTCAATAATCCAGGTTTTGGGCATCAAATCAAAAAAGTTGCAGTTTGCGGTAACTTATCTGAAATAATTGTACAATTGGATTTATTCATGATTTCCCAAAAATCATGAAAATGTATTGGAAAATGGTGGGGAGGAGTCTGTTTGGTTGGAGTAGTTTTTGGAAAATAGTGGAAAATGTAAGATTTTGATAAATAACCTCCTTAATCAAGAATAACCTTAAAAATGTTTGGTTGCTTTATCAACAGGCAGCGGTTCAGCTGAGGCTCCAAAAGATGAATACAAACAAGCAGGGATAGAAAGATAAAGCTATAAAAATTATCAATAACAAAAGTTACAGTATGTGTGACTGTCTTTTACATTTACTGGTTCATTTAGGAGAAGAAAGAAATGCACAGATTGGAGAACATTATTAACTCCACCAGTAGAAGAAATGCTCACATTACATGTCATTAACAGGTCCACACCAATAAACTGCAAATGTAATCCATTTATGTGTAGTATTTACTGTACTTAGTCTGCACAAAAACTATATACTGTATAATTTATAGAAACTATATATGTAACTTTTACGCACAATGCACAGGATAAGAAAGTAAAGTAAATATGTGTTTCTTATTTAAACTTGCAGGGCATTTAAGGTCACCAGAAATATGCAGATGTAATTTGGAAACAAATGTCTTTTGAGATTAGCAAAATCTTGGTTTTCGAAACAATGATAGCAACAAACTACTCAAAGCCCCAACAATATGTCCATGGAGATCTTTCAGATGGAAATGTTAATTCTGAAAATGTCAAAATGTGCTAAGCAAATGTACTAGTTAATTTACTTTATGGGAATTCCATATATGTGGAAAATATTCTGGATTGATAGCAATAAAGGTTGAGGTTGAAATGTAATGTCAATTAGATAGGCAAAGTAGATGATGGACAGGCTGAATATAAAACATAAACAATAAAAATTATAACATTTTAGGTGTCAGTCAGTTAATCTGGTTTATTGTTTGAATTCCAAATCAAAGAGAATTGGGGCAAATAACTAAAAATTAAAAAACATGGTAAACATTGATATGAACGATATTCAAATGATAAACATAGACATAATGTCAGATTTGTTAAAACAAATAAAATTGTGTATCATATATATATATATATATATATATATAAATAGAAAGGACATTTTACATGTGGTCTTCAATGTTAACTAGAGGATATTTATCAAGTCTTGAAGCTATAGGTTGTTTGGGTTGTTTTATATCGTCTAGAATCAGTGGTTTGTGTTCTTAGGAATCCTTATGATCCTTTTGTCACATTTTACATTTTGATCCAACTTCAGACTCACATTTTCATTCCCAGGACATCCTTCTCCTATCATTTTCCTATCTAAATATCACCCCCCCCCACCACCTCTCCACTATCTTAATGTGATTCATAGAATTTCTTCTTCCAAGCTTGAATTTGCATTGATTGGCAGTCCTTACTTTAATCCCATAGCTATGAGTGTAGGCTACAATATTTTACTTGCAAACATACTGCACAAAGCAATGTTCATGTTATATCACTTACCATAATGTGCTGTATTAACAAATGGCCAAATTGACTAGTTCTCATGCCATTTCATCCTCCTTTGCCATTATGAGCTACACTCAAAAATGTTGTCATAATGGGGGGGGGGCATAATTTAAGTCTAGTACAATACATGGGTTAGACAATACCAAAATAATATCATACACTAGAGTTAGTGAAACCCAGATTTGGTAAAATGCCTTAATGTAGTAGGTTCCAGTCTGCTGGTCAAATTCCTTCAATTAGAATGGTTCAAATTCGGCCTAATTTGGACCTATTCGATCGAAAACAGACCTATTCGAATTTGAATTCGATAAATATGACCATAGTCACCAGGAAGTTTTATAATGATATAAGGTAACTTCCCTGCATGTTTTGGCTTTCCTGACTACTTGGCACTGAAAAAAATAATGGTATATTTCCAGAACAGGGAAAAAGATGTAACTGAAAAACCATCACAGAACCTTAAGGCTTGGTTAAAGATAGCTCTTTTATGATAATATGTAGACAATGAAGATGACAACAAACATATAACAAATGAAGAAACTGCAAAAAAAAAGTTCTCAATAAATATTTATTTAAAAAAAAAAAACATACAAGACCCCCTCCCTGTATTATTAATGCAAATTAATTATTGTTGGTGCGACTCATCTTTTTACTATAAATAATTCTCTGGAAGTAATTTCAAATAAATCAAAGAGGCTTTGAATCAGTGGCATTAAAAGGTTTTGTGTAGTCACTTAAGTGAATAACTAGCATGACATGTATTATGGTTTTCAGCTTGATTCCTAGAATTATTTCCATCCAACTGACACATTTTTTACCATATTTTTATGAAGATTTAACAGATCATAAATTCTAAAGGCATGTTGGGAATATGATAATGGCCTTCAAGTATTTTGTTTTAAGTAGCTGTTGACCTGTCTTGTTTGATTTCATTTTTAAAAATTCTTGAAAGTATTCATATTAAATTAAATTGATTCGAATTGAATATTAATACAGATTTTGTGACATTAATGTTCAGAAATAAACAGTTGTCTATGTCTTAGACAAGACATAGAGAACAAGAGGTCCTCTGTACTCAACCCATTATCAATAAATTAAGGACTAAATTGATACATTAAGCTACTGTGTTGTGTCAAGGGAATTTTAATGGACCTATTGAATCAGGGAACCTAAGTAAAAACAGGTATTTTCCTGGTATTAAGCTACCGGACTGGGTATCACAACTTTGAAACCTGGACAAATCCCTGTACATGTGACACACAGTCCCCTTCTTGGTATGTCAAATTCCCATCCCCTAACATCATAACCCAGCTCCTAATTTATCATCACTGTGCCCAAATATAATTAGAATGCTCCCAATGATTTTGCCACCACCTTTTATGTCACAATCCCTGATTTTAGAAACCAATAGGTGACAAATACTGTAGGTCTGGGGTAAAAAGTAGCCAGTCATTCTACCTTTCATTCTCAACTCATTATTTACAGAAATCTAGATATGCTAGTGGTAATTATGTGAATTGAAATTCTAAAAAGTTGTGTATAAACATCACTTATGGAAAATATATTTTAATAGTTAATGTTAATAAGATATTTTCTTTTATTTTTCCAGTGCTGGTGTTGGCAGAACTGGCTGTCTCATTGTAATAGATGCTATGCTTGAGAGGATAAGACATGAAAAAACTGTAGATATTTATGGTCATGTAACTTTAATGAGAGCTCAGAGGAATTACATGGTTCAAACAGAGGACCAATATATCTTTATCCATGATGCACTGCTGGAGGCAGTGACATGTGGCAATACCGAAGTGCCAGCAAGAAACCTTTATGCATATATTCAGAAGCTAACACAGATTGAGCCAGGAGAGAATGTAACAGGGATGGAGTTAGAATTTAAGGTAAGGCACCTATAAGCCTGCATAGAGAAAACATGCATTTCCTTAACAATACAAATTTGCATTTTGGTGTCACTACTTTTTGAACAAAAAATGTTAAATGTTAGTCAACTTTGTAACAATATTTTTTTATCTTACAGCGGCTCGCAAGTTCTAAAGCACACACTTCAAGGTTCATTAGTGCCAATCTTCCATGTAATAAATTCAAAAACCGCCTTGTTAATATTATGCCATATGAATCTACAAGGGTTTGCTTACAGCCAATTCGTGGGGTGGAAGGATCTGACTATATCAATTCAAGCTTTATAGATGGATATAGGTAAAGTATTATTGTTTTTGAATAGCATGTTTTCATTGGGGTGGCATAAGAAGCAATTATAGGAGCAGCTGCTACATATCCTTCAGTCTTTTAAATAACCTGGAAAGTGAACTTCAGTATAGTGTTTGGACAGCTGGATCAGATACAGGGAGAATAACTTGACAACTTATTCAGGGCCAATTTAAGCTACTATTGGGTCCAGGAACTATATCTTAAGGTGGCCCCCTACAGTCCTAATGAAGTTCTGATAGAACTAATAAAGAAGGCAGTAAAGAAGTGTTCTGTGCTTTCTGACATACTTGAGATCCAGGTGCACTCCCCTTTGAGTTATAGGAGCAGATAATCCATTATCAAACCACAAGGGTTAAAATGTTTCCACAAAATACACAGGTTTATAATAGAAAGACTCATTAGGAGCATAATATCTAACAGAAAATGTTAGGAAAGTCATACAAAATTTATAACGTTATACCTGACAATAAGATAATATATATATATATATAAGAGGAAAGAAGGATCCGCACACTCCTTAGTCAAAGTGCTCAACGGTGTTTATTGTTAGAATTC